>CM054129.1:58103058-58711392 GCA_028751855.1 Ambrosia trifida | reverse complement strand
GTGAAAGCACTCTTCACCTTTATATTTGGGAGGACAATGTTCACCCTTATAATTATTTTAATATTTTTGTAAATGGTTGTGAGTGAGGATAAAGAAAATATAATGATAAAAGTATAAAAAAATATTATTATTTTAATTAGGAAATAGAATATTTAGTGGTGGACTAGTGATTTATAGTGTAATTTGATTGAGGGGATTTGGTGGACCAAATAAGAATGCTCTTATAACTTATTACTTTTCGAAAAAGTTAATAAGTTTTTTTTTTGAACGGCAAATATTTTATACCACCTTACATTTGTAAGAATGGACACCATACCACTAGAGCAAGAGGTCATAGGTCAAAAAGTTAATAAGTTAAAAAAAATGTTTGGCAAATGAAAAAAGACTTAATGTTTTAACCATTCATTTGTCTATAATAAATTGTTTTGAAAAAGTGAGGAAGATATGACATTTTGAACATTCTTATAACTTATTGATGGATATTTATTTACCTACATTTGTAATGATTTGAAGCCACAACCTTACATTTGTAAGAATGGACACCATACCACTAGATCAAGAGGTCATGGGTCAAAAAGTTAATAAGTTAAAAAAAATGTTTGGCAAATGAAAAAGGACTTAATGTTTTAACTATTCATTTGTCTATAATAAATTGTTTTGAAAAAGTGATTTTTGAACATTCTTATAACTTATTGATGGATATTTATTTACCTACATGCCCTCCTTATATCCTTATATCTACCCTCCTTATATCCTTTATGGTCATTTTACCTAAATAAGTTAAACAAAACACTTTTTTACAAAATAACTTATCAACTTATTGTTTTTTCCCACCACATAAGTTAATCCAAACACTTTTCTAAAAAATCATTTTTTAAAAAGTCATAAATTAATAAGTTTTTTTAACAAAAAAAATCCTTTTGAACTCAAATAACTTTATCCAAACATGCCCATAATGTAATACATATTCATAAACGTAAGTTTCACAAATAAATAAATAAAAATAGTTAAACGATCAATTCCATTTACACAACTTACCTTTTTTTAAGGGCTAATTTCTCCCCTATTTTTTACACCCCTTTTAAATATACATTTTTTTTTGTCTCTTATGAGGCTTGAACTCCAACCTCTTATTTAGAACTCTAACACCTTTACCATCACACCACAACACTAAACTAAACCACGTAAATTTTTAACTGGCTGATTAATTCGACAATCGAACTGAAAGATGATGTGTTAACAAACCAACCCAAGTTGTTTTACGTATAAATCATATTTACTTTAAAAAAGTCAAATGTTGTTTAGTGTACACCAAAGGTTGATGAAATCAAAAATAAAACAAAATAAATAAAAGTAGTCAAAATGCATGAAACTAGAAAAAGGAAGGCCGGTGGAAATATAAAAAGAATGGGTGGGGAAAGAGGCAAAGAGAAACTTTAAGGTCGAAACTTACCGGTGGATCGAAACCGTATATACCAAAAAAAATTTATACGGATACTACATAATCAGAACTTCTGAGCGAAAATTGGGGGGGGGGGAGGGAGGCCTCCCCTCCTCGCCCCTTAAAAGCTACACCCATGATCGCAAGGGTCAAACATCAATGTCAAATATCGACACCCTTATATACCCTACACTTCATAAGCCAGAAATCACACACAACATCTACGTTCGAGGAATCTAGCAAAGTCAGGAGGTTTCAAACCAGCATGAGTTTTAATACAAGGGAGATTGTTTTTTCTTCCACTATTTAAATAGGAGAAATTTTGTAAACATTTATCGATTCATTAAGTTTTCAATTTAATTTGGTGTTTTCATGTTTAATTTTGTAAACATTTTATGATTTACAAAATTTTCAATTTAATTTGTTTTGATTCATAAATTTGTTCCGTTATAGAAATTTCTTACTTTTAACATAAACCTCTATTTATTTATGAGAAACTAGCTGATTACCCCGAGAGGGTCCCGGAGTTGAAAAATCTAATTTTACGTGATAACCTATTGCAAATGGATCAATTTAACTAACCACAAAATCTCTCAATCATTGCATGTTCATAGTATTCTAATCAGTAATAACTCATATTCCCCACAAAATCTAATTTTACGTGATAACATGAACACTTTGTGTGTTTTTTCCTGTATGAACGAAACCCCACAAAAAAATAGTCGATTTTTTCTCCGTTTTTTATATACCACTATGGTACTCGTTGGAAATATAATAAAACGCTCGTTAATTTGGTGTAAGTTTTTTCTTTAAAAAATCCCGTATATAAAAGATATAAACGTTTAAAAATTATGGGAAGAAATATGAGAGAGAAAATTTTAAATTTATTTTTAAATTCTTTTTCCTAAAATAACTCAATTTAATTAAAAAAGGAAAAAATTCAAAAACACCAAAAACTCTCCATTATGATGCCACGTGGCACTCTCAAGGGAAGTTTGAGACCTCCATTGCACGCACGTAAGCATATACGTTTTCTTTTATATATACAGATAGATGTGTGTATATATATATAGGTTTAGGATCCTGTACAAAGTACATTTTTCGTGAGAAGTGTGAGAAGGACTAAGAATTGACATGTAGACATCATGTTTTGGATTTAGGAATAATGTTTTAGGTTGTTTAAACTTGAAAAACACCAAACACAACAATCTAAAACACAATACAATGTATTATAGTCATTAAATTTAAAAAACAGCTAAAACACACTACTTAACGCTTAAAACACACTGCTAATGTTCTTAGCATGGTGTTTTAAGTTTTAAGCCTAAAATACATTGTTTTCGGTTTTTAATTGTTATGTTTGGTGTTTTTATAGGCAAAACAATCCAAAACATCACGACTAAGTTCAAAAAATGATGCCTAAGTATCAATTTTTAATACTTCTCACACTTCTCACAAAAAAAACACTTTGTACACGATCTTGACCCTATATATATATATATATATATATATATATATATATTTAACGGGGACTTTCTTAACTGTGTAGCAGAGATCATCACACCTGTCTCTTGGCAGACTCTAATCATCCACGCATCCAGACTATGTTTTCTGAACCGGGTCCACGCTGGTACGGTGGGGACTACGGCGTTCGCCTGAAAACCGTACTGCCTCCACAGAGTTTCCTCGCTGGAATAACAGCCGGATGAAAACCGGGTCAGCTCAAATTCGAACCTGCATCAACTAGTGACCACAAGCTCTTATCTTCACTGTCTTGTGTGTTCCAGAATTCGAACCTATGACCAGGCCCTCCTCCCTTCATCGCATAACTAACTGGACTAATAAGCATTTACCGTTATTAAGAGATGGTAGGCAATTTAGAAAGACCAATCTCGTAAAGATGTTAATCATGAGGATACAAAAACTCATAATAGTGAGATCATTGAGGCGAGAATCCTTGAGAATAATTTCATAATGAAAATTACAACGAACCCGCATAGAAACTACCCTGTTATAATCGGGTGACCATTGCAACAGGGGGAAAGATAGAAGAGGCCAGGGGGTGTTCCGCCCCTCCACCTTTTTTGCTCAGTAGTGTTAATTTACTAGTATTCTGCTTGAAAATTTAATACGTATTGAGTCCGGCCCCCACTAATTTAAGAGTCTTGTGACTTTCAAGACTTTTAGCCCCCATGAAAATTCTGTTCAAGCTTCGCCACCGATTGCGAGCCAACATTTTTTGTTGTCCGTCTCTAATGTGATGTTTGTTTTTCTAAAAAAAGGTTTGCGCATGCTTTCCTTTCTGCGCCGCGCATATATTGTCATTTGTAGACTGTTGGTTTTTTTGAAGATGTTTCATTAAAAAATGTTTACGCGGGCTCTTCTTGGTGCATACTTGGCCTAACTACTTCTAAGATTTTCTAAGGTCTGTAGAGGGTTAAACATACCAACAGAGCCTACCTTGAAAATTCAGGTAAATTCAGGTGCCCGGGCCGAGCTGCAAAATTTTTGCCCCTTAGCTTTAGTTTTAAGCCTTAACGAAATAAATAATGTAAACTATTTTTTTTAAACTACGATTAAAATAATATCAAATTGATGGATCAGATTTTATTTTCTACTTAGATTGTAGTCTAACGGTAGAGGGAACAAACCCTCTTAGGGGAGGTTGGGAGTTCGAATCCCACAAAGGGTGAAAATATAAATGGGGGAAAGTTTGTTTTTTTTTTCATAACAAAAATAAAAGTTAAAAAGAAAGTCAAAACAACTAGTAAAAAGCAAAAATAACTAAGTGTGAGCTCTATTCATTTCATCTTCTTCATTCTCTCTAATCCTACACGCGTTAATACACCTACAATTTTTTTTCTCAAACAATTTCATTTTCTTCTTTAATTCTTAATCTCTCTCAACATTTCTTTACTTTCTATTTTATACAAACTACCATTCACTTTGATTAATACATTGATTAACAATTTTGGGGCTTAAACATACAAAAATCTATCGAATTAAGGACATCACTGTTAAGAAAACTTGGATTGTCGGAGGGTCAATGTGCCCCCTAGAAATTGGGCCCGGGCCAGGAGTCCACTACCACCACCACCACTACCATCCATCACCACTGTCCGTCCACCATCACCAGTTTATTTTAGCAGTCTACAAATGTTAAAAAAATAAGCAGTCTTCTTCTTACAGACTGCAAAGGTTTGGTTCATCTTTTCTTCTGAAGATGTGGTCTGCGGATTTCAGACGTTTTACCTCTTAAATAAACAAACAACTCTTTAGGCTAAATAGTTTTTTTTTTTTCTCTCAGCTGTGTCCCCAAGGTTTCTCATTTTTTGTCACTTTCATCCAACCCTAGCTCCGTTAAGAAAAGTCAGTTAACTCAGGTGTATTTTGGTCACTTTGCATATATATATATACTATATTAATAAGCATATAGGAGGGGCAAAAATGGTCATTTGCCACCTTTTAAGAGATGTACAAGACTTAATGCATATATTACAAGGATTGAATGCACAATTCTAATAGGTACAATATCTGATGCATAATGTACACATATCTAACACTAAAAACACGGTACAATTTGATTAGGGTTTCATTTCTCATTTTAGCCGCCCCATCTTCCTTCTTTTTCTCTTTGCTGATTTAAGAAGATCGATGAACCCTAAGCTCATATTTAGCTTTTCCTTCCTCTCACCTTGGCAGTATATCAGCTTCCAGAACTCTACAGCTTCACGTTTGTTGGAACGGACCTGCAGATGGTGGTTGTCGGCTCAGATATAGATCTCATCGCCTCATATCTATGGCACATCTCACACCTCTTAGTTCAGTAAGATCACATTTGACAGCTCTCAGTTCAATTTTGCTCTCATTAAAGGCTATAGATGGTGGCTGGCTGGCTGGTTAGGTTAGGTTAGGTTCCTTCCACTCAACAAACCCTAAGGTAAGATCTTGAGTTTTCATCACTCATTGCATGTTTTGGTTCATGTTAGTAAACGTATTTTGTGTTGGTCGTGTAGAAACCTGCCAAAATATCCAAGGATCCGAACAAGCTGATGAGACCCACTAGCGCCTTCTTCGTGTTTACGTAAGTAATCTTTCTTCTCTCACCGTCTTAGTTTAGTTTTTGTTCATGATTTGTTTATTTTGTCGATTTTTTTATGTATGTTTAGTTCGATTTTTGTTCACGGCTTTTGCAGAAGTGATGTGAGATTATTTTGATATACTCGCTATTAACACTCGATTAGGTTTAAAGTAGCATGGATTTATGGTTCTGGAATTGTGAAAAATGTTATTGTAAAGTAATTGTTTGAGTGTCATCTATTGTTAATTAGATTGTGCCTTTTCATATGGTCTGAATTAGGCATAATTGTGCAGTTAAGTTTTATTAACATGTGAAGGTGTTATTTTAAGTCTGGATCATCGTGAGTTATATGAATTAGGATGGGGAATTGGTTACTATAGTGTATACAGTTGAATTCTGAATATTTATCAAAAAAATTATTGGAATTAGAAGGTAAAATATGTGGTTTTATTAACTCTGATATGTTGGAATAAGAAAAAACCAGATGAAATGAAGGAAGAAATAATAATTACTACATAAGTGTTAAAACCTCCCCAAAAAACTAAAATTTATATGGAGAAGCTCATTTTTATTTTGATTCCTTTTTGAAATTGGTTTCTGGTGCAGGGAAGTAGAGGATATTGCTCAAAGACTAAAACCAGTTTGGCCATAATAAGAACCTTACTCCGTTATCTAGAAATATATAAGGAGGTATGTATTTTTCTTTATCTTAACATTAGAGCATTGGTTTTATATCCAAACTTGAAACTAGAGCATCAACTTTACGTAACCCTTGGATGTTATCATGTGACAGGTATGGGCAATAAGTGGAGCCCATCATTTCTCATACAGTAGCATGGTCTGCTTCTGAAATGTTCGAATGTTCTGCAGCTTCTGTTGTTCTTAGCGCCTCAGGCGCGCCTTCTAGCAGTTCAGACAGATGGCAATGGTTAAGAGATGGCACTGGTATGTTTTCGGTTCACACTTGAATTCAATTCTATTTTATGAAAATATAGTTAGTTATGTTACTTTCAATAGATCATCAAGCTTATATTTTAATTTTGCAAGGATAGCTAACTGATAGATCATCAAGACATATGCATTCGGGACTTTTACTCAGCAGACATCGTCTGGAACTGGAGGTTGCAGCATCAACCCTCTCTGCTTATGAAATGGTTGATTTTTCTACTGCCTCTGTTGCTCTCAGCGCCTCAGGCGTGCCTTCTGGCAGTTCTGACAGATGGCAATGGTCAGGAGATGGCAAGCACTTGTATGTTTTCAGTTCGCAGCTTAAAAGATTTAATGTTGAAAGACCGCAATATTGTGGCTATATATGTTATGACTAGGAGAAAATGGTTACCTCTCAAACCGATTGGCCTGTTTGATTTGTGTTGGTTATTTCCGCTGCACTTTAATTCACCCTTTGTTTATTGTATTTTCTTTTAAAATCTCTTTAAACTTTCAGGTACAGTAAAGAGAAAGCAATTTTGCTGTCTAAAGATCAAATCAATTTGATGGTTAAAATTAACATGACGACAGTTTCGTAATTAATTGGAAGTAAGTAGTGGTTGGAAAGGGTAAAAGCGTTTGAATAAGTGTATTTTCAACGTGTCTTACACAAATATGAAGTGTAGAAAATATTTCGTTGGTACTGAATTACTATTTACTACAATTTGTAGTTAAAGTTCCTTAATTATTTGTAGATAATATTTGGATGTGCCGCCCAGTATACAATTATGCCGGCTTTTGGGTTTGTGATAAGCAAATTGCTGGGTCTCTCACCGTCTCTTTCAGTTGGTTAGATCTTGCTTTTGTGTTGTCCTGGTGGTATTGCATCTAATATGGTAAGTATCTTTTTTCATCTTCAACTTATGAGTAAGGGTGGTTTGGTAAAACAATATGATTTAGTAATTGATAATGAGCTTATTCAAGAACATTTTTATTCACGGTTTACAGCATGGTTAAGAGTTTTCTGTTGACTGATGGTATGCCTATGTGATAAAGCATGTGTTGAATTTTACAATATGTTTGACTTTATAGAAGTCAAAGTCTACACCTTTTTTTGCAACCAGTGGAGTAGATTTTGTTAAAATTATCTTCATGGTTTAATCATCAGGTAGTTGTTGCACCTGTTCTGGTAGGGTCTTATTTGCAGAGCACTTTCCCTGGGCTGTGAAAGCCGCACTGCCTTTTGCACCATTATTGGCTGTTTTGACCTCATCGCTTCTGGCTTGCAGGTAATTTGTTTTACTAGAGGTAACAACACGGGTAAATCAGGTAAGGGTCAAAATGGGTTTGAGTCGAAACAGATAAATTAATTTCCGGTCAAAATGGATCTGGGCCATCAACGCATTCCATCTATTTTTTGTATTTTGTATTGCATACTGAATTCATTATAATTATCAAAATTATATTCTTTAAATAACAAGATAATTTTTTCTTGTTTTTCTTTCACTTGTAATTTTAGTGTGCTCTCCGAAAACATGGGTCTTCTAAAGTCATCAATGGTTGTCCCATCGTTACGATCAGATGTTTCTCTCTTTGCTTAAGCTCAAGCCTTTATCTCAAGTGAAATGGGAATGGTTGTGCTTTCAGTGCTGTTACTTCATTTTGCATGTTTCTTTGTAGGGTAAGATTTTTATTTACTTACATTTAATAATAGTGATAATGGTAATAGTACTGATAATAGTTATATGATTAATAAGGCCACATGCTAAGAACAATGGTCAGATGGTACTTTATTTTGTAATGTTTTAATCCAATAGCTATTTTTGCCGTTGATTTCTTTTCAGATGGTACTGATGAAAGAGTATAGAAGGTACAAAATGGTGCAAATGTAGGCTGCAGACGAAATGGTCAGGATAATTTTCCAGAATGGTGAAACTCACTGCAACTTTAGTGATTTAATAGGGTCAAAAGCTACACCATTAGTGAAAACTCACTGTAACAAAAGTGGTTTATCTGATCCATTTTATAGTTATACCAAAAGTTGCACAATTTGAACATAGAGCTGCATATAAAAACCAACCAAGACCGGTAAAATCGGCCTGAACCGAAACTTGTCAAAACCGGTAAGGCGGTAACCGAAATGAAAATCAGTCAAACGAACCCTAATCGGAAATGAAACCGGCACTCAAACTAAACCGAAACCGGTATCGCTAAAAAACGGTTGAAAACAGAAAATAAATGAAACCGAACCAGAACGGTTTAAGAAAAAAAAAACAATTTTACCCATTACCACAAATAAAACTTTTTTTTTGTATTAAAGTTCGATTTTCCTCTTTAAAAAACCTAAAAGTTAATAAAAGTTAAATTTGATGTAATTTAAATGATTTTAAAAGTGCGTATGCGATCCGGAATGGAATTGAACCAAACCGAAGCGACCTGCTTTCAAACCAAAACCGCTCAACGCCCAAACCAGTTTCGGCTCTTTTGCAAACCAAAACCGCTTAACGCCCAAACCAGTTTCGGCTTTTTAAAAAGACCGATGTGTGCACCTCTGTTTGAACACATGTAAAACATCTATAAAATCACACATTCACTTACTGCACACTGAGTGCTTCAATTAGATTACCATGAATTTGATATCTGGTCAGGTTAGTATTTATAATATTTGGATGTTTACAAATGAGGTTTCAAAACTGTTAATCGTGATATCAAAACTACGATTGTTATATTATTTTGTTTGAAATATTTTGTTTTTATTGCAAGTATAAATTCACAAAGTCACACTAAGCATAATGCAATGAGCGTTATAAATTTAAAATTTTAATTTTGTACAAATATAAATGACATTTATATTGAGTCAATTAAGTCCACCGCTACAAATAGCATCGTCCTTTATCCGAGTTAGAAAAACCATTCATTTTTTTACGGCCCTTAATAAAAAACGGAGGTCGAATTAAGCATGATGTCCATTCTCTTGTTGACTCTTTTGTATGTGTCAAAAATTACGGAGATTGGTACATTGTTACCATCTCTAGGTTGAGTTCATATTGGATGTCCTTGGTGAATTTTTTTTTATTGGTTATACAATGTATCACGCAAGTTGACTTAAGATGAGCGATTAGGTATGATTTAGTAGAGATGCACCTCTCTGAATACATGGTCGAGGATAGGGCTCCGTGGAGGCACACGATTAAGGTTAAGGTTTATTAGGGAGGGTTGGGTTGTATCATAGCGTGGTTCTATGAGTTTAGACTTTTTCTTTCACTGGTAGGATGTCGGTATGGGAGACTTGTTTTCGGGTGTTTATGGGTTATGTTGTTTTTTTTTATGGCATATATACCTTTGTTTCACTACGTGACTCTTTCAATGTTTCTTTAAATTCAGTAGCTCTTTATTAGTTTTTTAGTGCTGTTTGCTTGTCGAGCCCGGAGTCTCTCTGGAAGCAGCCTCTCTATCCGCAAGGATAGGGGTAAAGTTTGCCTACATCTCACCCTCCCCAGACCCTACTCTTAGCCTTGCTAATTGTAGGATTTACTAGGTAAGGTTGTTGTTTTACAATATATCACGCAATGGTTGATAAACTAGCAGAAAATAAGTACCGTATTATAAATTGTTGCCGCCGCCGCATCGCACGGGTTTCCTACTAGTATATATATATATATATATATATATATATATAGGGGCGGGATCAAATACAAAG
This sequence comes from Ambrosia trifida, assembly GCA_028751855.1. Taxonomy (NCBI): domain Eukaryota; kingdom Viridiplantae; phylum Streptophyta; class Magnoliopsida; order Asterales; family Asteraceae; genus Ambrosia; species Ambrosia trifida. Next base: position 58,701,243 of record CM054129.1, on the reverse strand, counting down.
TAATACAAACGTGCGAAGGATCACTTTGTACATGATAATTACGTAATGATAATTACGTAATGCCTTCATGAACATACAAAAACATTACGTAATTATCATGTACAAAGTGCATGATAATTACGTAATGCTTTCATGAACATAAAAAACATTACGTAATTATCATTACGTAATTATCATTACGTAATTATCATTACGTAATTATCATGTACAAAGTTCCTTCGCATCCTTCGCACGTTTCTTTTACTTTGTAGAATAACTGCCCCTATATATATATATATATCTTTTTTTTTTTTTTTTTTGCAATTTTCATCCAAAAACCCATTTTAAATTTAAATCTCTTTCTCTTTATCTCTCTTTTTCATTCGAAACCCTAATTCCCAAATCATTAAAAAAGATCATCTCAATCTAAATTTTCAACATTCAGACATGGCGCACAGGTCAATCTACCCGTATGTGATTATGGGCATAATTGATGTGTTCGGAATCGACTACACGACTCTGATGTACGACTTTGGTACAGAGACTGTTATGGAATCTGTCGACAGTTTCATTCAATATACTAATCAACTGACCGAAAGGCTACGAACCTATAAAGAATCGTTTCGGAATCACAATGTTGTTGCTCAAAATGGTCTGACCCGACCCGGTACGGAATGAAGTGAAAGAGTAAAAGATTCTGTAAAGATTTGAGGTTACCACGTTTAAGTAAGAACCGTTTAAACTCCGGATCTGAGTGTTGGGTCAGAGCTTTGTTATGTGCGGCGATTTCTTCAAGGGTTTGTAGTAACAAAGCTTTCTCAACGAGTTCAGATAATTCAGTGTAGTGTGAGTCAAGTATTGCTACAAGTACAGAGCTTGATTTAACGGTGTTAACGACATTAATGGTGGTAGGTGGTATGAGGTTGAAAATGAAGAATAAGATGCACCATAGATCTGAAAAGGGTGACCAAAACAAATATAGTCGACCACTTGTGTTGTTCATATTAGGTTTCCCATGAAAATGGTAAAAAAAAATAGAGATATATATATGCAAAGTGACCAAAATACCCCTGATTTAACTGATTTTTCTTAACGGAGTTAGGAGGTTGGATGAAAGTGACAAAAAATGAGAAACCTTGGGGACACGGATGAAAAAAAAAACTATTTGGACTAAAGAGACATTTTTGGCCCAACCTCAGAGACTTTATTGGCAATTAACTCTTTTTTTTTTAAAGTAACTTCTCTAAACACAAGACAACCAGGAAAAGAGATCAAGACATAACTAAAAGAGATTAATCAAAATTGACCCAATTTGAAGAGACATGGTCTCAGACCCACTATGATCCTGGCAAAACCCAAATCCGAATATACAAGCCAACTTGGCTCAACAAGCCACCTGCATAACACACCCGCTATGTGGAAAACATGCTAGCACGTGGAAAAATATGTTAGTACAAAGGATTTTCGGATAACTAATCATCATTCGCAGACCATTGTACCAGGCGCGCTTCCACCAAGCGTACGCCGCATTGGGGGGGGGGGGAATATGAGGTACAACGGTAGTGGCATCTGGCCATTTACTGCGCACGTACCATTGTATCATGCGTCTCTTTGGTAATGAAATGTGGCCTAGGTGATATGAGGTACACGTGATAGTGACTGTCAACCAATGATGCACCGCAGATTCACATCATCCTAAACTTGCACTAATGGTTAGCGTAGTCAAGACAACTAGTACACCTTGAAAGCGACATGTGACCAACGAGGCCATGAGGACGTGCTCCCACCTCTGAGGACACCTGTGGCGAGGGCAGAAGGGACAAAAGGGATATTCTTGACAACAAACATTGTCCAGTCCTTCTCATCCATTCTCAGCTATAAATCAAATCCTTGGTCCAAAATAAAATCCATTTTGCACTCAACACCCTTGCTCCATATTTGCTATTTTCTGAATACTCTTTATTCACCAGAAAACCATACTTATTCTCACAGCGAAGGGTATTGTCACACCCTCAAATTTCCACAGCTGGGTTTATACCGCGAGGCGCGTGACATACCAGGATCCCATAGCCATAAGTCATAAGAATGACTCTAAATGCCCAAACCATTTAGTTCGTTATTGAAAATCAAGTTTAGCGTTTACCAAAAAGTTTTGTTAAGTTGCGGAAGCGTAAGTCAAACATAATCGTTTAAGTTCATGCGCAAAACAATGCGCCCAAAATAAAACCGTTAAATGTAAAGCAACGTATAAGTTAAGTAATGTTCACAACCCATGACATAATGATGCATGTCCTATTGTGCTCCGAACCTAGAGACATGCAAAAGCATGCTAGCGTGTGTCAACATAAAGTTGGTGAGTTCACAAAGTAAGGTAAGTAAAAGTGTAGGTTTCCCAAACCCGAAAGTAAAAGCGTAGGTCTCCAAGACCACATAACAACAAGTAAAAGCGTAGGCCTCCAAGACCTCGTAACCGCTAATTCACATGCCAAGGGTAGCTAACCCATTCATGATAACTAAACAATGATATACCGAATTACTACTCAAACGTTGCACTCGCCCCGCGAGCTGGTTTTTTCCTCCCATCATTGCCTATCAACAATGATAAAATCTAAGGTCGTAGTTCACGCCCGGCTCCCAGCACTGTGTGAGGTTTGTCAAACCTAATAGCGCTATCAACTAGTAACCCGCTTGCCACCCGGCAACTCATTCGGTAAATAGTGAAGGACTTCCGTGATAGAATGCAGTTTAGTTCATCAAGGACACAGAGTGTGAAACTAACAAAACCCGAGATAAAAATAGTAGTCCCAAATCTGGACTAGAAAAGTAAGTAAGTTGTCTCCCCGAGACACATGCTTTTGAGAAAAGAGTAGTGAAACTCACCTTAGTATGCAAGCAAGTAAATCCAAATTCCAAAGTAGGGTGTGCTACCGACTCCCTATTACATGTGTCACTAAGTGAGTATATGTGTAATATCATTACACCATATAACCCGTTTGTCCAAGATGTTTAAATGTTCAAAACCATGTAAGTGACACCTAGCGATTCTACATGCATAAGTAAACCCTACGGACCTATTGGTGACTATGTTGGTTATCATAAGTTTTACACTTCACATGCATCTCATATAAGTGTCCATTCAAGTTCATGTCAATTACATACCACATAAGACTCCAAATAGTCACATAAACACAAAATACACAATCTGCGTTTTTAGGACATATTATGCGCCATGAAAACTAATTTATTAAAATACTTATCCAGTGAGTTACACTCCCAAAATTTTAATAAATATTCTAGGGGGTCTTCTGGACAAATCCATATTTTTAGTTTGTGATAAAACCTTGTACAAAAATTATGAAAACTCACGCAACACAGCTATGTCCAAAAAATACACACAACAGATCAGTTTAGTAGAAAAATTCCCAAAACTTGTGTATTCATCCAAACGGGATGAATCCACTTGGAAAAGATAAGTTATTCCAATGTTAACCTACTGTCCAAATTTCATAACTTAATTCCTTGTAAAACTCGAGTTATGATTCTTTAAAGTTGACTTAGTTTGTTAATCCGAAAATCTGATATGACCTTTAATAAAAGAAAATTCCATAAACTATTCAAACGATGTCCAAATCAGATGATTTTGCCTATTATGAAAAGCTAAGATCATGTATAATACAACCATGCAAAGAAATCATCAAAACCAACATGTTTAAGTCATGTAACAGACCCTACAAGTTGACCCAAACCTTCTGTCCAGATTTTATTTATGCATAAACTCTTATTTAAACTACTCACGTATGCATATAATCAAGTAATAATAATCAAAAACTATCATAAAACATTCATAAGACTTAACATGATCAGAACCTATAATAACACATGCAAAACCATAAACCCTAAAGATCTAAACATCATAAACATGCGCAACATGCAACCTATCAATTACTAATCGCATAAGATTATGTTTAACCCATTCAATCTTTATAAACCTCAAGTTTTAATCTTTATGAAAACGTTTCAGACCTGGAGAAACTTAGTTATAAGGTTTTATAACATATTAAGGAAGATTAAAACACAAGAGATTGAATGTTATACCGCAAGCTCTTCAAAACAATCAATCGAATGCTCTCCAAGCTTCCCGATCGATGTTCTTGCGCCTTAGCATGTGTTTGGGGTTAATATTTTTGTAACTAGGTAGTAGAGGGCGTTTAGGGTTGAGTTTAGGGGATACATGAGGCTTAAGATTGTTTAAATAAGGGTTTAAGTTAGTTTAGTTGCGTCAAGATCCTGCGCGCGGCCGCTCGGAGAGAGTGAGCGGCTGCTCCCCGACGCGCGGCGGCTCGGAGAGAGTGAGCGGCCGCTCACATCTCCCCGGCCCGCTCCGGGTGGCCTACTTCATTGTACAACGTGTATTCTTCGATGTTTTCGCTATTTTGGACCATAACAAGTGTAACCTCATGTGTTATGACCCCAACCATCCTAATGGTCCACCCATTACGATTTTTATTAACGCTTTCGGTTTACGTTCACGTAATCACATACTGTTTGCACATAGTTTCACAGAGTTTCATAGAAGCACGTAATTGCAATCAATCTCAATTAATTAATTCACAATTATCTAATTTCACCGTTCACCAACGTCCGAGGTTCACTACTCATGTATATAGTCTGGTAATTCCCCGAATTACCACTTCATGCAGTTATTAACCTATAACTGTGCGACGTGTGACTTAACTAGCTAACCCTAGTTAATTAGAATGCATAGAATGTAACCAGAGTTCAGTTAAAGTGAGAACCATTAGTCTATATCTCCATATATGAACTTGTATTTCTTCACAATTTTTCCACTAAAGAGACCTGAATCTAGACTGGTGTTCTAACCGAAGGAACACGGGGAGATTTTACAGCTTCAAAAATATTCTCTAGTTTTGGAAGTTATCCATTTATAAGAGCATCCTTACAAACTTTCCATAGAACCAGAGAGAAATGACAATAATACCATGAATCACCTTCTTTTGCGAGTGTCCAATCTTGTTCATGTTGTGAAGCTCAAAAAAAAAATATTAACCGAAAATGTGAAAATTTGAGGGATTTTGCACAACCTCTAACTAAATGCCATAGAATTGAAGCAAAGTAACAAGATGTAACCAAATGGGCGGCGTTTTAACAACTATCACAAGGTACCAAAGGTATTCCTCTCCAATTGGTTATGTGTTCTGATTACATGTAAACATTGATGTTGATTTAGGAACACGTTTAACCGGTGTGATTACTTAGCCGCTCAAATTTCTGTGTATACACATATAATTATTTATAACATCATCAAGTATAAGTTTTAAAACCAATCCGATCTGTAAACATGTAAAAAGTCGAACTCGATGACAATTTGATTATAAAAACATTGTAAAAGTGATGGCTCATAAATGATCAAAAACATGTTTGAAGGTTTAAATGATCAAAATTGACAACACGGGATTCGAATTTGAGATTTGGTAAAAATTTCAATTTTCCAAAATCTCATTCGACCTTTCGGTATGTTGAAGGGGATTTTTGAGCTTGATTCGAACCTTTTAAAGAGGTCGAATGAGAGTGTTTGGATAATTTCCTTCATTCGAGCCATTCTCTTTTCCTTCGAACCTTTCATTAGGTCGAATGAAAACTGAATTTTCTCGTTCGAACCACTTCAAGGGTCGAATGAGGGAATCTATATATACTTCACAGCTCATTCGAACCCCTTACAAAATTTTCGAAAATTCTGATCATAACCACACCTTGTTGCCCGTTCGTTTTTCATCATTCATTCTTGTTCCTTGTGATCTTGTGATCATTTTAACATCAAGTTTGCGGGTAATGGTCTCATATTCAAGCAGGAATCGTTGTTTAAAGTTTCAAACCCTAGAATAATAAATCTGTGACTTTGCGGTGGATTTGAACATCAATTGGACTTAGAATAATCATTATCGATGGTTTTAAGGGGAGAAATACCCAAAGTCCAGTGTTAAAACATGTTATTAAAACAAATTGATTATTTGAAACCTATAAACTCTAGATTTTGGGATAAAACCATTGATAATAGGTTATTAGTTCCAATTGATAGTTGAAAACTGTTAATCGGCCATATTAGGATCTTAACAATCAAGAATGTGATGTTTATCATGTTTGGATTTTGATTTGGACAATTCAAAACCCAAACAGTTATGTTCGACCAGTTTAACCGGGTCGAATGAGACATTTAAGGGTCGAAGGAAACTGTTTGAGGTCGAATGAGACCATTATAGGTCGAATGAACTGTTTGAGGTCGAATGAAAGTTTTATTCATTTAATTTTTCACATTCGACACAATTATTTCTCATTCAAACCCCCGATAGGGTCGAATGAGGGAAGTTTTGTCCAAAATGCAATTTTGTCCGTTTCTGATAAATTTTCATGTTTGTTTTTACGTGTTTTGCCGAATAAAATGGCTGAACAACTTAACCCAGAGAAGGAGGTACAAGATACACAAAAATCTAAAGAACCCAAGGAGTTATTGTTTGAACCTGCACACAACTGTTGTGCATTTATTGGTGAAGTGAAACAATATGTTGAATTCTCAGGGATAGTTGATTTCTTACAAAGATGCAGAGTTATCTACGCTCTTGCTACAACAAAGACAATATATAAGGATCATCATGTTAATTTCTGTGAGAGAGTTGTGATGAGTTACTGGGATGGGAAATCAACAATTCAAAGCTATATTCAACGAAATCTTGTGTTGGTTAATGAAGACGATATTCGGGAAGCTTTGCAATTGAGAGATTCTCTTACATATCCTACAGAGTTATCCTGGATAGAACAGAGGAAGTGTCTCCTCAAAATGAAGTATAATGCACCAATTACTGATGGTTTACTTCATAAAGCAAAGTTGTGTCCTCACTTCAAGTATTTACTACATGTGATTCTGCATGTGTTTGGACTAGTTAGAGGAGGTTATGATGTGTTGAGGAAGAGCTTGAGTTCACTAGTTGTTGCTTTAATTTTGAACAAGCCATTTAATGTTTCTGGAATGATTTTTGAGCACATGATTGAAGTGTTAAGGGATTAAAGACTGATAAGTTTCTTATGTACCCAAGATTCCTTTAGATGGTGTTTGATAACAAGTATCATGACTTGAAGAAAGATCCAAAGCAGATTGTATATCAAAGTCATATGAATCTCAGTACTTTGGCAAGAATGAAAGATTACAAAGGTGATCCTAAAGACCAAAGGCCTCCATTTAAGAACTTGTTTGGATATTTGATTAACCCAAGTTATAAGGATCCAGGTCAAGACAAAGCAAGGAATGAGAAGAGTGAGTCTGATTCTGATAGCCCTTTATTCCCTGTAGACAAAGATGCTAAACGGAAGCGTCAAGTGATTAATAAAGGTGCTAAGTCTGGTAAAGGAAAAGCAAAGTGAGTCATACGATACACGGTTATAGATGAACAACTACATACACGAGTATTGAACCCTGAATGTTAGTTAAACAATATAACACATAATTGTAGAATAGCTTGTTTGATATTATTTGCAATTATATGCTTATGTGAATTTACTTATAAACTTATGTGGCATTACATGTTATTAAACGAAAATACATTACCGAGTTTGTAACCGCCAATTTACAGACTGATGATCGTATATAAGTTATAAAATATTTGGGTTAAATATTTTATAGATTAATTGTTAGTGATATTAATTATTATTGTCTATTGATTATTATTATTATTATATATAATAGTATATAAAAAAATAATAATTATGAATGTCAAATTTGCGTGAGATCATGTCTTGACAAATGACAATTCTATAATATGGCACTACAAAATAAATGCTTCACACAAACTTTTGGGCAGATAACTGTTAAAAAAGAAAAAATCACACAAAAGGAATTGGGCGCATGATACCATTTCGGAGCAGGTCAAGTCGGTCCAAAGTCCCACTTTTGGCCCATTACACTAAAATCTTATAAAACCATGATTTATAATTAGATTTTCATTATAAACTCAACCCTAAACAGCCATAACCTACTTATTACGAAAAAAATTAAATCCCAAAACTCTACCATAATCAAGAAACCATTGATTTTGGAGCTTGGGAAGGTATAAGATTAATTGGTTGAAAAGCTTAAGGTATATTAATCATTCTTGTATGTGTTAATCCTTTTTAATCATGTTTTGAAACACCATAATATGGTTTGTCCAGATATGAAACAAAGTTACACAGATTAAAACATGAGTTTTCAAAAGATTAACATGTTAAACATAGGGTTTCATGATGATTATATGATTATGTTTGCATGTTAGGGTATGTTGTTGATTGTTGAACATCTAGGGTTTATAGATGATTGTGTTCATGATAAACCTTGAATGCTTTGGTTATATTAATGTGTTGGGGTAATTGTATGATGATTTCTCGGTGTTCTTGATCGATAAAACACATGTAGGAATTGATATAGTTGATAATATTGCATGTTTAAAATCTGGACAAAATATGAATGTCAACTTGTAGGCTCTGTGTCATGACACTAATGTACCTATTTTGATCGATTCTTATTATGTGCATGGCGTACATAGTCTTAGCTTTCTGGAATGGGTAAGATCATGCGATTTGGTGTTTGTTTGATATGTTTTTGCAATTTTATTTGAATATGGGTCAAACTGATTTTCGGATTAAAAACCTAGGTCAACTTTAATCAACTGTAACTTGAGTTTTATGAAGAGTTAGATTATGAAATTTCGACACCAGGTCGATATTGGAAAAACTCGGCTTTTCCAAGTGGATTCATCTGGTTTGGATGAATACACAAGTTTTGGGAATTTTTATTGTAAACTGACCTGTTGTGAAAGTTTTCAGAACCTAGCTGTAGTAATTGATTTTTCATAATTTTTGACAAGGTTTTTTTGCGAAATAAAAATAGTGGAATGACAAATGGACTCATAAAAATATTTTGTAAAATTTTAGTTGTATAATTCTTTGTGAAAGTATTTTAACAAAAATCATTTTGGCGGTGTACAATCTGTCCTAAAAACACAGATTGTGACATAGATGCTTATGTGCTTAATTGGAGTCTTATATGCTTTGGTTATGACTTGAACTTGCATGTACACTTGTATGAGTTGTATTTAAAGTGTATGATTGATAATAAACGTGACGTTCACCAACGGGTTCATAGGGTCTACTTGTGCATGTAATTAAGGTAGGTGTCACTTAAACGTTTTTGCATAAACCAAGGTCATGGACAAACGAGTTATATGGTGTATCGTGTATACACATGTACTCACATAGTGACACGTATAATAGGGAGTCGGTAGTGAGTCTCTATTTCTTACTTGGATTTGGATTTAGCACTTAACGCAACCTAAGGTGAGTTTCACTACTCTTTTCTCAAAAGCATGTGTCTCGGGTTGAGACAACTTTCTAAACCTTTCTAGTCCGGTTTGGGAATACTATTTCATAGTCCGGTTTGGGACTACTCTCACATCCCAGGTTTGGGGTGCTTTGGTTCACGGGGTGAATTGGATATTACTAATTCATGTTTTGGTCCTTGATGAACTAAACCAACATTATCATTGTAAGTTCTTCACGTACCGAATGAGTTGCCAGGTCAGCAAGCGGGTTACTAGTTGATAGTGCTATTAGGTTTGAAAAACCTCACACCGACTTGGGGAGTGCGGGAGTGAACTGTGACTTAGCACATTATCATTGTTGATAGGCAATGATGCAAGGCAATCTGCTTACATTTGTGACAACACATACATTAGCAGTTCGGTATATCGGTGTTAGTTATCATGAGTGGTTTAGCACCCCTGACATGTGATGAATTAGCGGTTACGTGGTTATGGAAACCTACGCATTTACGTACTCATTTACTTTACTTTGTGAACTCACCAACTTTATGTTGACACACGATACATGCTTTTGCAGGTAGTTAGCTTCCGGTGCCACGATTAGAAAGCACTGCACACTTCACTGCATTTGGGTCTAGGCATACATCAAAACTTCATTTTATGCTTTTACGTTTTCTTTCTTATGGTTTTATCTTGGGCGCGTTATTTTGCGCATGGTTTTAAAATATCTATGTTTGGTTTACGCTTCCGCAACTTAACTAAACTTTTTGGTAAACGCTAAACAAACGCGCCCAAGATAAAACTGGACTAGAAAGGTTTAGAAAGTTGTCTCAACCCGAGACACATGTTTTTGATAAAAGAGTAGTGAAACTCACCTTAGGTTGCGTTAAGTGCTAAATCCAAATCCAAATCCAAGTAAGAAGTAGAGACTCGCTACCGACTCCCTATTATATGTGTCACTATGTGAGTACATGTTTATACACGAAACACCATATAACTCATTTGTCCATGACTTTGGTTTATGCAAAAACGTTTAAGTGATACCTATCGTAACTACATGCACACGTAGACCCTATGACCCCGTTGGTGAACGTTATGATTAATATCAGTTATACACTTCAAATACATCTCATACAAGTTGTAACACCCCAACCGATGGCGGAAACATCGGGATGTCACGTATTGATGATTGTTCAGTAGCTCATGGTGAATAATAAATTTCATTAAATGATTTAAATAAATTACATACAATTGTTCTACAAGAATTCGTACATCAAAATGAATAATACTATGCACACATCTTCAAGAATTAATTCAAATCTTCAAGCAAGTAGAACCTGAAACATGTTAAGTTTGAAAATATTTTGGGTCAACAAAAGTTGGTGAGAATACATAGGTTTTTGAATATAATTGATAACAATAGTTTGTACAAAAATCACAGTTGTATGATGATAGAGTATGATTCCGACATGTAACAATGCGTCTTTGTACAATCAAACCTTGTGTCGACTGATGACTAACTCGCAAGTTAGTTAAATGTTGTTACTGTTATCGATCATCCCTGAATTTATGCGGGGGGATAGGTTTGTCAGACCTATAGCGCTATAATCTAAACAGGCGGCTTGATCATTGTTAATGATTGTACCGTGTCTTTTTGTTACAGTCAAATGATAGAATGATAGTGTATTTGAATTACGAGTAAGTATGAGTAAATGATAGTATAAAATGTTTAAACATGTTTCACCCCAAAAATGTAAAAGAGAAAAGGGGCTATGTAAACTCACATTGGCTAAGGTGAATTATCCTCTAAGTGTTGTGAATGTATGCGAGGCGAATCCCAAAGACTCAACAACGTAGCTAGTCGAAAAGGAAAGAATATCAAGCTTCCAATTCGCCAATTACAAGAGCTTATAATCAAAGCTTCAATTGTAGAAGTAATAGAGTATAGAAGAAGGGTATGAGGGAAAGTTTAATCGGATTGAAACAATCGATTTAGAGGTGCAAAGTATAATGGGTCATAGGTGGGTTTTTATACTAGTTTTGGATTCAATTAGCCATTAAAATTTGTCAACACCATAAAGTAAGGTTTTTATGATGAATTGACTATTTGACTAAGACTTTGACTAGGACTTTGACCAGGACTTTGACTGATCAATTTAAGGAGTGTGTTAAGTTTATTTTCTTCTGAAATACTACACAAGATGATAGTTGGATCAGTTGGTTGTCACTGTGTGTTCGTTGGCTGTGGACGCGGGTTCGAGTCCCGGTCCACACAAATCTTTTTTTGGCAATTATTTCCCTAAAACTATATTATTCTAAATTCATAATATGATTATATAAGCCCGAAAGTGACTCGAAATATTTTTAAAACGTACAAAAGTGTCGAGATACAAATAATTATTAGTTTAAGGTATTTAAAACATATATTGTTGAAAACAATACATTCTTTTTATCATAAAAAAAATTAGGGGAAATTCGAGATGTTACAGTCTCCCCTACTTTTGGAAACTTCGTCCCGAAGTTATTAAAAACACAGGTTTGAGGTTGATTAGGTAGAAATTAAGGCAGCTGTGGCTTGGGTTAAGGCACGATATGAATTTATAGGTAATAGAATAGTTTGTTTCGAATAATTTGGATAAGAGGTTTGAGATGTGAGTTTTAAGGATTGGATTAGGTTCGTCTGAAGTAGCAAGAAGCATAAGAATCTAGCAAAATACTAAACTTATGTTTTAGGAATCTTATAAGAAATGCATGAATTGTTTGGCTATATGAAAACCAAATGAACTACTAAAACCTTATTAGAATTTCACACTACCTTAACGTACCTGTAAATTCATGATTACGTTCCGGACCGCAATCACCAATTTACCTTACATTAGGGTTTTGTGTCCTTCTATGACTCTAAACACACATGTAAGTAATGCAAAATAACCTTGTGATTGAATCGTTTACAATGTATCCAAAAATGAGTCCAACTGTTGAGTAGGAAAAAGACTTCTACCAGTCAGTGAGTAAGAACCTCTACCGATTGTTGAGCAGGTGCGATAGCCTCTACCAGTCGTTGAGCAGGTTGTAGGGCCTCTACCAATCGTTGATTAGGTTATTTGGTACTCAACTAACTGTTGAGCAAGTACTTCATCCTCTACCAGTTGTTTGATTAAGTGTACCAATTATTTCACACATAAATTGCAAATTGATAATATGTACATATAAACAATCAAGTATCAAGCATAGCATGCGAGTTGTAATAGTGTTGTCCTTGACAAGGTTAATGACTCTAGGTGTGTCTATAGCAAATAGTTTATATTCCATGATTTCTAGTATCAAATGTTTAAATATGGTAGATAATCGAATCCTCCTGTATAACTAAGGATTAAGTTTGATGCAACACACAACCAAGTTTCAATAGTTCGGTTATCATGGGTAACTAGTTCATGTTTGAGAAGGTGAAGGATATAAATTTAGTTCTTGAGAGGATTATGAAAAATCTTGAAGCAGAATCAAGGTTATGAGAGATAGTGAATGTGAAGATAGTTGATAAAGAGTTTATTTTATAGTAAGGAGATTATGTAGCAGTGTAAATTTTGGGGTTTGGATCAAAGGTTATAATCAAGTGTATAAGAAAACATGATTGTGGTATATGCCAAATATTGTAAAAATTTGAACAAGTTGAAAATGAGTGAGTGTCGATGGAGAATCTAGAGACTAGATATTATTCCTATGAAAAAAAAAAATTTATTTTCAAAATTGGTTTTGTACATAAAGCAAAAGTTGTTAAATATTACAAGCTAAGTAGGCTTTGATTAAAATATTCCCGTTAGTTGGAGATTTCAAACATGACATTAGGTTTTGAAGATCAAGGTTCTATTAGTGATTTTTAATAGTTTAAAGCATTATATAGAAAATCGTTTGTTACGTCAATAAATAAACAATTGAATTTAAGTTCGAGGACATCTTTTGACAAAAAAATATGTACTTTGTAAAGTTACTAGGTAATGAAAATACAACAGGATTTAGAAATCTTTAGTTTGTGCTAAGGTATGAGGTTATAGTTTTTAAAAATAAGTAACATGTGGAGAAATGAAATAATATGATTTGGGTAGGGTGTTGAATATTTAAAAAGTGGCTACGATGGTAAGGTGAAGTGTGATTGTGAAATCCATAGATGGTTATGAAATGAGATTGATTTAAGCTGTAAAATTTTGAGATTTTAGAGCTTAGTTTAAGGAAATTGAGTGTAATCATTTATTCATTAATTAAAACGAATAAACGAAAACGTTGACTTATCAAAACTTCTAGATTCTAATAACATAGTGAAGACATGCTTTAGCCTATAAGTGAACACTCATCCCGATAATTCCCAGGTAGGCATCCGGGTCCCTCGTCTGATTGGGATTTATGCGTAATGCCAGTCCTAGACAGAAAACTCAGAATACACGCGTTCACCCTTCCAGATTGCACGTGTTCGTTATTAAAATCTAGAACTTCGACGAGATCTTCTAGGTGGTTCAGGCTAAACCCGAGGATTTGTCCTATTAGTCTAAGAGGAGAGCACTCTTCTTGTAGGGACTAAAGTAAGGATAAGAAGTAGGATAGAGAATAGAAACAAGTAAGTTTGCAAGTAAAAGGAGCAAGTACTGGTTAAAATTCTATGGTTATAGACTAGATTATTTTTTTTAATAACCTAATTCCCTATAACCATGGCTCTGATACCAATCTGTAACACCCCAACCGATGGCGGAAACATCGGGATGTCACGTATTGATGATTGTTCAGTAGCTCATGGTGAATAATAAATTTCATTAAATGATTTAAATAAATTACATACAATTGTTCTACAAGAATTCGTACATCAAAATGAATAATACTATGCACACATCTTCAAGAATTAATTCAAATCTTCAAGCAAGTAGAACCTGAAACATGTTAAGTTTGAAAATATTTTGGGTCAACAAAAGTTGGTGAGAATACATAGGTTTTTGAATATAATTGATAACAATAGTTTGTACAACAATCACAGTTGTATGATGATAGAGTATGATTCCGACATGTAACAATGCGTCTTTGTACAATCAAACCTTGTGTCGACTGATGACTAACTCGCAAGTTAGTTAAATGTTGTTACTGTTATCGATCATCCCTGAATTTATGCGGGGGGGATAGGTTTGTCAAACCTATAGCGCTATAATCTAAACAGGCGGCTTGATCATTGTTAATGATTGTACTGTGTCTTTTTGTTACAGTCAAATGATAGAATGATAGTGTATTTGAATTACGAGTAAGTATGAGTAAATGATAGTATAAAATGTTTAAACATGTTTCACCCCAAAAATGTAAAAGAGAAAAGGGGCTATGTAAACTCACATTGGCTAAGGTGAATTATCCTCTAAGTGTTGTGAATGTATGCGAGGCGAATCCCAAAGACTCAACAACGTAGCTAGTCGAAAAAGAAAGAATATCAAGCTTCCAATTCGCCAATTACAAGAGCTTATAATCAAAGCTTCAATTGTAGAAGTAATAGACTATAGAAGAAGGGTATGAGGGAAAGTTTAATCGGATTGAAACAATCGATTTAGAGGTGCAAAGTATAATGGGTCATAGGTGGGTTTTTATACTAGTTTTGGATTCAATTAGCCATTAAAATTTGTCAACACCATAAAGTAAGGTTTTTATGATGAATTGACTATTTGACTAAGACTTTGACTAGGACTTTGACTGATCAATTTAAGGAGTGTGTTAAGTTTATTTTCTTCTGAAATACTACACAAGATGATAGTTGGATCAGTTGGTTGTCACTGTGTGTTCGTTGGCTGTGGACGCGGGTTCGAGTCCCGGTCCACACAAATCTTTTTTTGGCAATTATTTCCCTAAAACTATATTATTCTAAATTCATAATATGATTATATAAGCCCGAAAGTGACTCGAAATATTTTTAAAACGTACAAAAGTGTCGAGATACAAATAATTATTAGTTTAAGGTATTTAAAACATATATTGTTGAAAACAATACATTCTTTTTATCATAAAAAAAAATTAGGGGAAATTCGAGATGTTACACAAGTGTACACGCAAGTTCAAGTTATAATCAAGTCATATAAGACTCCAAATAAGCACATAAGCATTTATGTCACAATCTGTGTTTTTAGGACAAAATATACATTGCCAAAACGATTTTTCGAAAAATAATTGTACAAAGAATTGAACAACCAACTTTTACAGAATATTCTTATGAGTCAATTTGTCGTTCCACTATTTTTATTTTGCATCAAAACCTTGTTGAAAAATTATGAAAAATCAAATACTAAAACTAGGTTCCAAAAACTTTCACAGCAGGTTACTTTATGGTAAAAATCCTTAAAAATCGTGTATTCATCAAAACGGGATGAATCCATTTGTAAGAACTAACTTATTCCCATAGCAACCTACTAAACAAATTTCACGACCTAATTTTTTATAAAACTCAAGTTATAGTCGATTAAAGTTGACCGAAGTTTTTAATCTGAAAATCAGTTTTGTCCTTTATTAGGATAAATTCCAAAAACATATCAAACGACCACTGAATCACATGATCCCCAAGTTGAATAGAATTTAGTCCCGAAATTTAATAAGTAAACAGTAAAGCCAGTGTACAAATGTGTGTTTGGTTATGGATGCAACATCATCCCCAAGTTGAAAGGAATTTCGCCCTGAAATTCACTTTGAGCGAGCTGCTTTACGTTTAGCGTTTGATCTATGTACATGTTCAGGTTCAGTAAAGAGGTGTGGGTATTTAAGATGCATTTGATCCCTGCGTTCCCACGTGTATTCCGTTCCTAGGCGGGAATTCCATTGTACCTTGACAATAGGTATAGTGCTATGTTTGAGTTTCTTGACGCCCTGCTCAAGAATCTCCACCGGTTCTTCCACAAACCGTAACTGTTCGTTCACCTGGATCTCCTCCAGTTGCACTACCAATGTCGCATCAGACATACATTTCTTAAGGTTCGATACGTGGAATACAGTATGCACTCCACTAAGTTCGTTAGGCAGGTTTAACCCAAAAGCCACCGGACCGATTCTTTCCACAATCTCGAATGGTCCAACATATCGCGGGTTGAAATTTTCCCATTTCCCAAATCAAATCACGCCTTTCCAAGGTGACACCTTTAATAGTACCTTGTCCCCAACATGGAACTCCAAAGGCTTCCTACGCTTATCAGTGTAGCTTTTTTGTCAATCACGAGCAGCGGCCATACGATTTCTGATTTGCACAATCTTTTTAGATGTTTCATGCACGAGTTCAGGACCTGTCAGTTGCCTATCCCCAACTTCAGTCCAGCATATGGGAGACCTACACTTGCGTCCATATAATGCCTCAAAAGGCGCACACTAAATCGAAGTGTGGTAACTGTTGTTATATGAGAATTCGATCAAAGGAAAGTGTTTATCCCAACTGTTGCCAAAGTCCACCACGCTAGCCCATAACAGGTCTTCCAATGTTTGTATGGTACGTTCACTTTGTCCATCCGTCTGTGGGTGATAGGCCGTGCTCATGTCTAAGTGAGTCCCCAATGCATCTTGGAGGGTAGTCCAAAATCGAGAAGTGAATCGCGAATCGCGATCAGATATAATAGAAGTGAACGTACGTGTCTGTTGGCCAATCACTCCAACGTGTCTGTTTCTTTGATTGCCAAGAAGTGTGCTGATTTGGTTAGCCGATCGAAGATAACCCAAATCATATTATGCCCACTTGGTATTTTAGAGAGTTTAGTGATAAAGTCCATAGAAATTCCACCCCATTTCCACATAGGGATCTCTGGTTGTTGGAGTAGGCCTGAAGGTTTCTGATATTCAATCTTAACCTTGGCACAAGTCAAGCACTTACTAACATAAGTGGCTATCTCAGCTTTCATGTTTGGCCACTAATAAAGAGTTTTCAGATCTTGGTACATCTTATCCGAGCCAGGATGTACCGAATAACGAGAGGTGTGAGCTTCATCAAGCACAAGTTGTCTAAGATCCCCAAAGCGTGGAATCCAGACTCAATTCATGAAGTACTGAAGACCACCAGACTTCAGTTCCAAGTGCTTATCAGCACCATGCAAAATTTTGAGCTCGATGCTTTCTTCTTTCAAAGCCTCGACCAGGGCTTCTCGAATCTTATCAGGAAGATTAGAATGGATAGTGAGTTGTAAGGCTCGCACCCGCTTGGGTTTTGTTTCCTTACTACTGAGGGCATTCGCTACTACGTTAGCTTTCCCTGGATGATATTTGATGGCACAGTCATAATCATTCAGGAGCTCGACCAATCGACGTTGTCGCATGTTCAACTCCTTTTGATCAAATATGTGTTGGAGGCTCTTTGGGTCAGTAAAGATCGTACACTTCGTTCCATATAGATAATGCCTCCAAATCTTTAAAGCAAAAATCTTTGCTCCCAGTTCCAAGTCATAGGTAGTGTAATTCTTCTCATGAACCTTCAGTTGGCGAGATGGATACGTGATGACCTTATCACGCTGCATCAGTACATACCCCAAGCCCCGGATAGAAGCATCACAGTACACCATAAAGTCGTCTATACCCTCAGGTAATGATAGAATTGGTGCACTGCAGAGTTTTGTCTTCAACAATTGAAAAGTAGATTCTTGGGCATCTCCCCACTTGTAAGTAATACCCTTCTACCGAATAACGAGAGGTGTGAGCTTCATCAAGCACAAGTTGTCTAAGATCCCCAAAGCGTGGAATCCAGACTCGATTCATGAAGTACTGAAGACCACCAGACTTCAGTTCCAAGTGCTTATCAGCACCATGCAAAATTTTGAGCTCGATGCTTTCTTCTTTCAAAGCCTCGACCAGGGCTTCTCGAATCTTATCAGGAAGATTAGAATGGATAGTGAGTTGTAAGGCTCGCACCCGCTTGGGTTTTGTTTCCTTACTACTGAGGGCATTCGCTACTACGTTAGCTTTCCCTGGATGATATTTGATGGCACAGTCATAATCATTCAGGAGCTCGACCAATCGACGTTGTCGCATGTTCAACTCCTTTTGATCAAATATGTGTTGGAGGCTCTTTGGGTCAGTAAAGATCGTACACTTCGTTCCATATAGATAATGCCTCCAAATCTTTAAAGCAAAAATCTTTGCTCCCAGTTCCAAGTCATAGGTAGTGTAATTCTTCTCATGAACCTTCAGTTGGCGAGATGGATACGTGATGACCTTATCACGCTGCATCAGTACATACCCCAAGCCCCGGATAGAAGCATCACAGTACACCATAAAGTCGTCTATACCCTCAGGTAATGATAGAATTGGTGCACTGCAGAGTTTTGTCTTCAACAATTGAAAAGTAGATTCTTGGGCATCTCCCCACTTGTAAGTAATACCCTTCTACCGAATAACGAGAGGTGTGAGCTTCATCAAGCACAAGTTGTCTAAGATCCCCAAAGCGTGGAATCCAGACTCGATTCATGAAGTACTGAAGACCACCAGACTTCAGTTCCAAGTGCTTATCAGCACCATGCAAAATTTTGAGCTCGATGCTTTCTTCTTTCAAAGCCTCGACCAGGGCTTCTCGAATCTTATCAGGAAGATTAGAATGGATAGTGAGTTGTAAGGCTCGCACCCGCTTGGGTTTTGTTTCCTTACTACTGAGGGCATTCGCTACTACGTTAGCTTTCCCTGGATGATATTTGATGGCACAGTCATAATCATTCAGGAGCTCGACCAATCGACGTTGTCGCATGTTCAACTCCTTTTGATCAAATATGTGTTGGAGGCTCTTATGGTCAGTAAAGATCGTACACTTCGTTCCATATAGATAATGCCTCCAAATCTTTAAAGCAAAAATCTTTGCTCCCAGTTCCAAGTCATAGGTAGTGTAATTCTTCTCATGAACCTTCAGTTGGCGAGATTGATACGTGATGACCTTATCACGCTGCATCAGTACATACCCCAAGCCCCGGATAGAAACATCACAGTACACCATAAAGTCGTCTATACCCTCAGGTAATGATAGAATTGGTGCACTGCAGAGTTTTGTCTTCAACAATTGAAAAGCAGATTCTTGGGCATCTCCCCACTTGTAAGTAATACCCTTCTGCGTCAAAGCAGTGAGGAGTTGAGCGATCTTTGAGAATCCCTCTATGAATCTGCGATAATATCCCGCAAGACCAAGAAATTGTCACACCTCAGTAGGAGTCTTAGGAGCCTCCCACCGTTTGATAGCATCTATCTTAGCGGGGTCGACATGTATACCAGCCTCGTTAACCAAATGTCCTAAGAATTGGACTTCTCAAATCCAGAAGTCACACTTTGAGAATTTAGCATACAGTTGCTCCTTTCTCAGAAGATCCAAGATTAGCTGAAGGTGTTACTCGTACTCTTCCCTGCTCTTGGAGTAGAACAATATGTCGTCAATAAAACTATGATGAATTTGTCCAAATAGGGCTTACACAAGCGGTTCATAAGATCCATGAACACTGCCGGTGCATTGGTTAGCCCAAATGGCATCACCAGAAACTCATAATGTTCGTAGCGAGTACGAAATGCTGTCTTGGCTACATCCTCCTCTCAGACTCTCAACTGATGGTATCCTGACCTCAAGTCAATCTTAGAATAGAAATTCGATCCTTGGAGCTGGTCAAACAAGTCCTCGATACGTGGTAATGGGTAACGGTTCTTGACAGTCACCCTGTTCAGCTCCCTATAGTCAATACACATGCGGAAGCTCCCATCCTTCATCTTAACAAACAGGACTAGGGCTCCCCAAGGTGATGAACTAGGTCTCATAAAACCCCTATCCAATAGTTCTTGGAGTTGGGTAGGCAGTTCTTGATGTTCGCGTGGTGCTAGACAATATGGTGCGTGTGCAACTGGGATTGCTCCAGGTGTAAGTTCAATTTGAAACTCCACTTGACGATCAGGTGGAAGTCCAGGTAATTCCTCTGGAAAGACATCTGTGAAGTTACGTATTGACAGGGATGTCCTCAATCCTCATCTCAATTTCAGCTCGAGTGTCAGAAATGTTAGCCAGAATGACTGGATAGCCCTTTCTAATGCACTTCTGGGCTTTCAAGAATGAGATGATACCCACCATGGCACCACCATGATCACCCTAAATAGATAATAGTTCTCCATTAGGGAGAGGGATGCGAAAGATTTTCTCCTGACAGAGAATTTCAGCACGTTGTTTGGACAACCAATCCATGCCTACAACAATATCAAAGCTTCCAAAGGTGATAGGTATGAGATCAATGGCAAATAGTTGGCCATCTAGTTTGAGCTTACAGTCCCAATGAACATGGGTCGCCTCAACGAGCTTGCCATCAGCTAATTCTATGAAGTGTGGGGATTCTAGAGGAGTAGGAACTATCCCTAGGAGTTTGCTATATTTTAATGACACAAAACTAAAGTCCGCACCAGTATCATATAAAACAGAAGCAAGATTGTCGTTTAAGGAACACGTACTCGTCACGACATTGTTATCTGCCCTGGCTTCTCCTGATCCAATCACAAACGATCTTCCATAAGCCCCATTGTTATTTCTAGTGTTGTTGTTGTTCCTGTTCCTGTTACCACCACCATTGTTGTTATTGTTATTACCCCCGTTGTTGTTGTTATTACCATTCCTGTTTAGTTGTTGACAGACCCTCTTGAAGTGATTCTCACTTCCACACTGAAAGCAACTTTTACCACTCTCCTGTTGCTGCCCTTGCTGTGCTGCTGGTTGATGGCCCTGATTATTAGCCCTGAACTCTTTTGCCAACTGCCCCATCTTACCACAGCGATCACACTTACCCCTGTTACAGGTCCCTGAGTGATGGTAATTGCACCTATTACACCAGGGATGGTGTCCCTGATAACCTCCCTGTGATTGATTATGGTTGTTGTTGTTGCCAGTACTGTCATGCCTCTTGTTCTGTTGCTGCTGCTGGTTGCCATTACCCGAGAGTTTGCCAGATGCATTCTCCCACTTTCTCTTGTTGTCATTCATACTAGAAGATGAAGCACCACGAGGGGGTAGTAGTCCCTCTTCCACCTTCTGATCGGTCAGTTGGTGTGCCAAATGAATTACCTGCTAGATGTTATTCAGGTTTGCAGCAGTGACCATTCCCTTAATCTGGGGTACCAAACCCTTGATGTACAGCTCGATTTGTTTGTATGGTGGATTAGATTAATTAGGACACATTGCCTCCAACTCATGAGACCTAGTAGTATACTTCTCAACTTCTTGAACATGTAGATACACGAAGTGCGACTAATGCTATTGAATTGCTAATCAAATCTTGTTTTGTCAATATCGTACGGTCGAAAGTGAAATAAGAATGGTCGAAGGTAGATATAAATGGTCGAAGGGAGAGCTCAGAGGTCGAAGGAAGTTTTTGTTATGTATTGTGCTGATTCGCCCAGTTGAACGGTCGAAGGTGCACATTCGACCTTACGCTTTGTCGAATGTGCAGGCTTATAAATATGTTGAATCAGTTTCTAATGTTAACTTTTGGTCATTTTTGTTTCCCTCCTTTGAGTGTGTTCTCTCCCTAGGGTGTTTTTGAGTCTGATCTTATTATATTTCATTGTAAACATCATTTTGTAAAGATTATCAACTTGTTTATCAATGAAATGAAAACTTTGAAAGTGATTTGTGTGTTTTGCTGATTATATTATCATTTCGTAATCGATTCAGGGATTCCGCACCTGAATTGATATACTTGTTTGATTATAGTCTTTGTTTTGACAATTTAATCCTCACATACAAAGTGGTATCAGAGCCATAAGGATCAAACAACTACGATTTGATAATATCAGAGCTGATTTGAACTAGTTTTCATGGATAAAATCTAAAATTCTCTTTATTAAACTTGTTCCAAATTAATTCCGAAGCAAAACCTGCAAAACATCATCAAATTTCATCAACATTTGAAAATTTTGGATCAAAATAACTGATTTTCAAAGAATAACCGCTTTTCAAAATGAAAGGGTCGAACCTAGGGAGAAACGGTTGAGAGTGTGGTTTTTAGGTCGAATCAGGAGTTTTTTGGTCGAACGTGAACCTAGATATTTTTAGTGTGTTGTTGTTCATTCGACCACTTGTTTTACATTCGACCCATCGTGAGGTCGAAAGAGGATTTCTTTGGTCGAAAGTGAGAAGAGTCTGTTATATTCTACCTTTGAGTCTTTAGAAAGGGTCGAACCTGGACATAATTCCACATTCGCCCCCACGATTACTGATAAATGGTCGAAAATAGAAACTGTTTGAAAATTTTTCTAATCGTTTCATGTTTTATACTTTGTAGATGATATGTGGAACTTTCCAACAACACCACGACCTAATACAACACCACAACAACAAGTGACAATGGATCCTTGGTCAGTAGCTACTCAGAAGATGACTAGTCAATCATCTCAACCAATCAATTACTTAGCGATGACTAGTTCGATGCCACAACAAGTTGCACAACCACCACAACAACCCATGGCTGATTATTGGGGAGTTGCAGCAGTTGCGATACATTCTTAAACTACCAATGCTATTTCAACGCTAATTCATGACTTATCTTCAGGTAGTGGGAGTCGTCCACCAAAGCTGATGGAAATGGTGGATTATAACCAATGGAAGACCAAGTTCAAGATTCATTTGGAGGGAATGGGAATGGAAGGCACTAAAGCTTGGAAAATGATTGCTAAGGGGTATGTAGCTCCAGTTTTGGAGAACACTGGTGAGCCGATTCCATTAGAGATCTTAGCTGAGGATGAGAAGAAAAAGTTTGCGGTGGAAAAGAAGGCGTTTTCACAACTATCCCATGCCATTAACACTGATCTTTTACATCAGTTCGGGTCGTGCACCACTTCGAAGCAACTATGGGATATGTTAAAGAATCGTCACGATGGGAATGAGAAAACAAGGAAGCTTAGAATGGAGGAGTTGAGAAAAGAGTTCGAGAACTTTAGTTATATGGGAAATGAGACGTTGAAGGATTTGATTCCGAGGTATTTCCATTTGTTGACTGAACTTTCAAGTTATGAGATCAACATACCTATGTCTGAGCTGGTGGATAAGTTCGCTGATGCATTACCACCATACTGGAATCAACACATTGAGGTCCTTAAGGAGAACGATGCATACCAGTATTGGACCATCAATGAATTTATTCAGAAGCTTGAGAATAAAGAGATGGAAGAGAAGAGGAAAGCAAAAAGAGCACAAGTTCCTCAGAATCCAGAGTTATATCATGGTGGTACATCTTCATCTCTGACTAGTTCAAGTTCTAGTAGTTCTGTTGCTCCACACATTGTAACACCCCAACCGATGGCGGAAACATCGGGATGTCACGTATTGAATGATTGTTCAGTAGCTCATGGTAAATATTAATTCATTAAATGATTTAATTGAATTACATACAATTATTCTAGAATTTATACATCAAATTGAATAAACTATACACATATCTTCAAGCATCAATTCAAATCTCCAAGCAAATAGAACCTGAAACATGTTAAGTTGAAAAATGTTTTGGGTCAACAAAAGTTGGTGAGAATTACATAGGTTTTGATAATTGAGTAAAAATGATGTGCAATTCATGTGTCATGTCAATCTAGTCCATATGTGAGAACATACTAGAAATAAATCGAGTGCATAATCAACCCTTGTGACTGTTATAATGTGATACATACCATACGCTCATGGTCCAATTGAATATGTTATGCGATAACAAACACCCACGTAACCTTTGTAGGAGGCACGTATCCGGGTGGGATTGTCAGTCCAATAGATCTATCAATGTATACCGTCGGCTTGTACGGAGTTAATGATTATGCTAGAATGGTGCTTACTCTAATCATGCTCAAGACATAATGCAACATAGAAAACACATTGACACATTGATGATTGAATTGCAATAATGATGTTATAACATGTTTCACCCCAAAAATGGTGATAAATAAAAGGGGCTATGTAAAACTCACCTTGGTAAAATGTTATATCTGTTGAGAAAATTGTGTTGACCAAATGTATCAAGTATCACCCTAAAATGAGGTAATAAATATGTCTAAGTCTATCGAGTCTACAAATGTATATGTCCTAGGGCTTCGAATTGGGGATAAACGCTCGTTTGATTATTATTAAAAATATTCGCCAATTGAGAGAAATTTAGTAAATAAATAACCAAAAATCTTTTTATGAAATTTAAATTTAAGATGGTCACAAGAATGTGTTCAAAGTATAAAAATAATTTTTGTGAAATTATTTTCTTTAAAATAGATTATTAAATCTATTTATTACAAATTGTCAAAATCTAACTTTAATATTTAAAAATATTAAAATTAAATAATTTTTAGTTTAAAATTCATATTTCTGTTCTAAATGATCAGAAATAATTTTTATAAAATTTTGGTGCAAAAATAACAAAAATTGAATTTATTATGATTTAATTATGATTAAAACTAACAAAAATTGATTAAAAATGTTAAATAAATGATTTTACTGAATTAAAAATTATTTCAGTAAAGTTTAACTTTATAAAAAGTCAGGATAATTTTTGGAGAATTTAATAAAATTGTTTTGATATATAAATGGATTTTTATAAATATAATAGTATAAAAATGATTTAATTATTATAAATATTAAATAAATGAATTTCTGAAAAATAAAAATTACAAATAAAACTTTTATCACAGATTAAACAAATATAATTTTTTTAGAATTTATAAAATAGCTTTGATATTTTAAAATGAATTTAAAAGATTAAAAGGTTTAATATATATATATATAAACATAATTGTTGTTTTTAAAAAAAAGAAAAGAAAAGAAAAGAACAAAAAGTGGTCAGAGCGGGACTCGAACCCGGGTAACCTCAGTGATGAAACAAGGTCACAACCACTTGGCCTAGGCCAGTGGTTGTGATGAGAACCGTTTATAATTAAATAAATATGCATGCTAGTTTTTAGTTTATCCCCAATTAAACATGCACGAACCCTAGAATTTGCAATCAAATGATTTAGACAACTTGAGCCCGATTAAAGATGGGGCTTTTGTTGCTTGATTGCCGATGAATAAAACCCACAAAAACAATTAGACTCACAGTGTTGAATCGTTGATGAAAGCCCGGTCAATGACAAAAGTCAACAACGTTCAAAAGCTTCAAGATCAGAGGTTAATTAATGGAAATTGGAGGTAGAGGGTGAGTGTTCGGCGATGATAGGATGTGCAGAAGCCCTCAATTTATAGTGAAATGATTCGGTTGTTCGAAATGGTAATCATTGACCGAGTTTTAATGTTTGACGCGTTCTTGTTCAAATTGGTATGATTTAACTTGTAATTGGACGCGTATAGATGATTGACAGGCCGGTAATCACGTTTCCTAGTCAAACCCTTGATTATAACACGTTAAAAGAGCTAATTAATTTGGTTAATAGAGAAAAAAATAAAAAAAATCAACAATATTGATGTTGCTGCTGCACGCTGGAAAGGAAAAGGAAAAAGGAAGGCAGCGAAAAAAGGGTTAAATACATATAGGGTTGGGTTTAAATCAGATAGAAGGTGTGGAGCAGCTGGGTAAAGCGTGTGTGTGTGTGCGTGGTGACTCGGGTTCGAGACCCGGGTGGAACAAAACATTTTTTTTAAACAGCAAAAAGAGGAGGGTGTTTGGGCTTCAGCTTTGGGCCGGGTATTGTACTGGGCCACTTTGTTTGTGTGGGCTACAATATTCAAGGGAAAAGGAAAAGGTTTGGGTTTGATGTTGTGGGCTAAAACAAGGCTGATTTTTTTTTGACTAATAATTATTATTATTATTATTATTATTATTATTATAAATCTATATATATATATATATATATATATATATATGTATGAGTAATTATCATTGTATTGGAGTCCTAAATATTATCAAAAATAATTAGGCTTGTTTTAAATCCGTAACGTATAATTAATAATTGTGAAATGTTACAGTCTCCCCTACTTTTAGGAACTTCGTCCCGACGTTAAGAGAAACACTAGGTTTACAATTGGTCAACCACCGGAAACCTTGATAAAATTTCACACCACCTTAACGTACCTGTAAATTTATGATTACGTTCCGGACCGTAATTACCAATTTACCTTACATTAGGGTTTTGCGTCCTTTTATGACTCTACCGATTGTTGAGCAGGTTTGATAGTCTCCACCAGTCGTTGAGCAGGTGGTAGGGCCTTTCCCAACTGTGGGATGACATGATAACTTCTACCAATCGTTGAGTAGATTGTTTGGTAGTCAACTAATGGTTTTACAAGTAAACACGTATGATTATAGATATAGCAATTAGTTCACATTCAAACAAGCATGCACACAATTGTTATGATAATTCTTAGTTTATTAATTGAATCAAAAGTGCAATACATGAAATTAAAGAGAAAGTAGACATTATTCAAATGGTAGGGCTTGCTGTCATGTAGCTGAAGGGTCTCAAGCGGGGTTGTTTGGAGCATCAAGAGCGTTTGTAGCAGGGATTCGACAAGCTTCCACAAGATGCCCATACCTTTGACAATTGGTGCACTGTCGACAGGGTACTTGAGTTGGATGGTGATACTGGCAGGTGTCACACTTAGGTAGGTTCCCATTGTATTGTTTCTTGGTGGGTGGGGCAGTGGTGTCTATTGCAAAATTTCTGACCTTGTTTTTCCCGTTGGTTGAGGCCTCAGTTTTGTTATCAACGGCAGGTTGGGGAGTATCCTTTTTCTTTTCCCCTTTACGAGTCAGGGTTCCTGCCTTCACATGGTTATCTGTTAGGGTGGCAGCCAACCGCTTTGCTTCCTCCAAGGTAGCAGGGTTCCTTCCCCACACTGTGTCCTGAATCTGCATCGGCAAACCACCAATGTATTTTTCGATAGCAATGGGCAAAGGGGTGACTTTGTGGGGTAGTAATAAGCTAAGTTCGTGAAAACGTGTGTTGTAAGCAAGGTTTTCTCCACTGTCTTGAGCAAGATCATGAAATTCATCTTCCAGCTTCTTAATTTCATTACGAGGACAGAACTCTGCCTTCATAATGTCTTTAGCTTGATCCCAAGTTAAGGCTAGTGCAGCTTCAGCTCTGCGAGTGCGTTTTTCTTCATTCCACCAGGTGAGTGCTCGTTTGTGAAGAACACTCATGGCATAACGGACTTTAAAGTTGTCGGGGCATTCACTGTTTATGAAGGTATTCTCAATACCCTCAAACCATTGTAGGAGTCCTGTAGCTCCTTCTTCACCACTAAACCTTGGAGGGTTACAAGAATTGAAATGCTTAAGGGTGCAGGCTTGGGGTCCATTCCCATTACCATTGCCGTTCCCGTTCCCGTTGTTGTGACCATTCCCGTTGCCGTTCAATTGGATGACCTGCGCGAGTAAGTTGGGAACCAGAGTTGCGATTTGCTGCGCCATTTGTTGGGAGATGATTGCAGCCAATTGGGCATCAACACCATTGTTGTTGTGGTTAGGAACTTGGTCATGGTTATGGTTATCACCACCTTCTTCGTGGTTCTCACCATTGCTGTTGCGAGTGCTGCGACGTGGAGGCATGATCTGTAAGAGACACAGTGAAATGGGTGAGATTATAAGGAATGTAATCATTTATTCATTAATTAAAACGAATAAACGAAAACGTTGACTTATCAAAGATTCCAGATTCTAGTAACATATGAAGACATGCTTTAGCCTATAAGTGAACACTCATCCCGAGAATTCCCAGGTAGGCATCCGGGTCCCTCGTCTGATTGGGATATATGCGCAATGCCAGCCTAGACAGAAGACTCAGAATACAGGCGTTCACCCTTCCAGATTGCACGTGTTCGTTATTAAAATCTAGAACTTCGACGAGATCTCAAGGTGGTTCAGGCTAAACCTGAGGATTTGTCCTACTAGTCTAAGAGTGGTTCCAGTGATGGAGAGCAGCCTTCTTGTAAGGATGATAGCAGGGATAAGAAGTAGGAGATAGAGAATAGCAAGCAAAAGAAGCAAGTACTTGTTAAATCCTATGGTTATAGACTAGATTATTTTTCTAATAACCTAATTCCCTATAACCATGGCTCTGATACCAATCTGTAACACCCCAACCGATGGCGAAAACATCGGGATGTCACGTATTGAATGATTGTTCAGTAGCTCATGGTAAATAATAAATTCATTAAATGATTTAATTGAATTACATACAATTATTCTAGAATTTATACATCAAATTGAATAAACTATACACATATCTTCAAGCATCAATTCAAATCTCCAAGCAAATAGAACCTGAAACATGTTAAGTTGAAAAATGTTTTGGGTCAACAAAAGTTGGTGAGAATTACATAGGTTTTGATAATTGAGTAAAAATGATATGCAATTCATGTGTCATGTCAATCTAGTCCATATGTGAGAACATACTAGAAATAAATCGAGTGCATAATCAACCCTTGTGACTGTTATAATGTGATACATACCATATGCTCATGGTCCAATTGAATATGTTATGCGATAACAAACACCCACGTAACCTTTGTAGGAGGCACGTATCCGGGTGGGATTGTCAGTCCAATAGATCTATCAATGTATACCGTCGGCTTGTACGGAGTTAATGATTATGCTAGAATGGTGCTTACTCTAATCATGCTCAAGACATAATGCAACATAGAAAACACATTGACACATTGATGATTGAATTGCAATAATGATGTTATAACATGTTTCACCCCAAAAATGGTGATAAATAAAAGGGGCTATGTAAAACTCACCTTGGTAAAATGTTATATCTGTTGAGAAAATTGTGTTGACCAAATGTATCAAGTATCACCCTAAAATGAGGTAATAAATATGTCTAAGTCTATCGAGTCTACAAATGTATATGTCCTAGGGCTTCGAATTGGGGATAAACGCTCGTTTGATTATTATTAAAAATATTCGCCAATTGAGAGAAATTTAGTAAATAAATAACCAAAAATCTTTTTATGAAATTTAAATTTAAGATGGTCACAAGAATGTGTTCAAAGTATAAAAATAATTTTTGTGAAATTATTTTCTTTAAAATAGATTATTAAATCTATTTATTACAAATTGTCAAAATCTAACTTTAATATTTAAAAATATTAAAATTAAATAATTTTTAGTTTAAAATTCATATTTCTGTTCTAAATGATCAGAAATAATTTGTATAAAATTTTGGTGCAAAAATAACAAAAATTGAATTTATTATGATTTAATTATGATTAAAACTAACAAAAATTGATTAAAAATGTTAAATAAATGATTTTACTGAATTAAAAATTATTTCAGTAAAGTTTAACTTTATAAAAAGTCAGGATAATTTTTGGAGAATTTAATAAAATTGTTTTGATATATAAATGGATTTTTATAAATATAATAGTATAAAAATGATTTAATTATTTTAAATATTAAATAAATGAATTTCTGAAAAATAAAAATTACAAATAAAACTTTTATCACAGATTAAACAAATATAATTTTTTTAGAATTTATAAAATAGCTTTGATATTTTAAAATGAATTTAAAAGATTAAAAGGTTTAATATATATATAAACATAATTGTTGTTTTTAAAAAAAAGAAAAGAAAAGAAAAGAACAAAAAGTGGTCAGAGCGGGACTCGAACCCGGGTAACCTCAGTGATGAAACAAGGTCACAACCACTTGGCCTAGGCCAGTGGTTGTGATGAGAACCGTTTATAATTAAATAAATACGCATGCTAGTTTTTAGTTTATCCCCAATTAAACATGCACGAACCCTAGAATTTGCAATCAAATGATTTAGACAACTTGAGCCCGATTAAAGATGGGGCTTTTGTTGCTTGATTGCCGATGAATAAAACCCACAAAAACAATTAGACTCACAGTGTTGAATCGTTGATGAAAGCCCGGTCAATGACAAAAGTCAACAACGTTCAAAAGCTTCAAGATCAGAGGTTAATTAATGGAAATTGGAGGTAGAGGGTGAGTGTTCGGCGATGATAGGATGTGCAGAAGCCCTCAATTTATAGTGAAATGATTCGGTTGTTCGAAATGGTAATCATTGACCGAGTTTTAATGTTTGACGCGTTCTTGTTCAAATTGGTATGATTTAACTTGTAATTGGACGCGTATAGATGATTGACAGGCCGGTAATCACGTTTCCTAGTCAAACCCTTGATTATAACACGTTAAAAGAGCTAATTAATTTGGTTAATAGAGAAAAAAATAAAAAAAATCAACAATATTGATGTTGCTGCTGCACGCTGGAAAGGAAAAGGAAAAAGGAAGGCAGCGAAAAAAGGGTTAAATACATATAGGGTTGGGTTTAAATCAGATAGAAGGTGTGGAGCAGCTGGGTAAAGCGTGTGTGTGTGTGCGTGGTGACTCGGGTTCGAGACCCGGGTGGAACAAAACATTTTTTTTTAAACAGCAAAAAGAGGAGGGTGTTTGGGCTTCAGCTTTGGGCCGGGTATTGTACTGGGCCACTTTGTTTGTGTGGGCTACAATATTCAAGGGAAAAGGAAAAGGTTTGGGTTTGATGTTGTGGGCTAAAACAAGGCTGATTTTTTTTGACTAATAATTATTATTATTATTATTATTATTATTATTATTATTATTATTATTATTATTATAAATCTATATATATATATATATATGTATGAGTAATTATCATTGTATTGGAGTCCTAAATATTATCAAAAATAATTAGGCTTGTTTTAAATCCGTAACGTATAATTAATAATTGTGAGAGGGGCCAGATGTTACAGATGGTATCAGAGACACTCCTGTGCCGTTCGGGATGGTGGGTGCACACCTCATCAAGGACGATGAGACTCTAACAGGGGGGTGAATGTGACACCCCAGGAACACACCTCATCAGGGACGATGAGACTCTAACAGGGGGTGAATGTGACACCCTAGGAAATCCCACATCGGCCGTGGCCAGGAGAGATCCTTGGTTCATAAGTAATGTCTTGCCTCTTAAATCACCAACGCGTTTTGGGGCTTAATGTTAGTGGATGAGAGGAGAACTCCACAGTTAAGCGTGCTCAGGTGGGAGAAATTTCAGGATGGGTGACCTCCTGGGAAGACTCTACTTGGGCAACCAAAAACAAATCCGTGAGCTCTAGATGGGCAAAGCGG
The DNA here is from genome assembly GCA_028751855.1 of Ambrosia trifida. Classification (NCBI taxonomy): domain Eukaryota; kingdom Viridiplantae; phylum Streptophyta; class Magnoliopsida; order Asterales; family Asteraceae; genus Ambrosia; species Ambrosia trifida. Next base: position 58,669,829 of record CM054129.1, on the reverse strand, counting down.
ACAATATTGGTGATGAGAGGGGCGGGGTGTTACACACATAGCCTGTGTTTCAAGCATTGTTGAACCAACCAAAACCCCAATAAACTATCTTGCTCAAACCTCATCTTATACCCCATCATCATACCCTACTACTTACATCCCACCATTTTCACCTATGCAACAAGCTGTATGCTATTCAGCTAGTTTGAACCAACCTCAACAGTAATCTTACATTCCTCAAATGAATCCAACTTAAATGAACCAAAGTCAACCAAACCAAAGCCCAATTGTGTTGGAAACATCAAACTTGAACAATGTCACTATTGAAGTTGCACAACAACATGTAGCCTTGGTATCTGCTATGGTCGCTTCGTATAATGGGTTAGTAGCTAGTCAAATTGGTAACAACAACTTAACCAGTGAAGACTACGCTCAAATTGACAAGGAGGAAATGGAGCTCATTGATATTGAGTGGGCATTTGCTAGTGTCATGAGACGAGCGACTGAGTTTATAAAGAAGATGGGCAGAACTGATCTTTCTACATCTCCCAACACCACATATGACTTCAACAAAGCCAAAGTCACATGTTTTAACTGTGGTGGGAAAGGTCACTTCATAAGAGAATGCACACAGCCAGCACAACAGGGAAACAGGAATCCTTTCAACACTATTTACTAGAACCGTTAATCTCAAAATCAGGTATCTTATCAAAGCCAAAATAACTTCAACTACCAACCACAAAAATAATTACCAAAACCGACAAAATGCCTCACCAAACAATTCTGTTAGACAAACCACTACACAAAACCAGAACCAAAATCAAACACCACACAATCCAACCAGACAATCATTCCAATTTCTACACCAAATAGCCAAACCCAACCAGACAACCAGAACCAGGATTGGTGTGCAACTTGGTGTTGAGGAGATCACTGCTGGTAATGTGTCGTGTGTTGCTCAGAAGATAGATTTGGAGGAGCCGGTGTTAGTTGAAGATGATTTGGAGACTGAGAAGAAATCTGAGGTGAAGATTGAGGAATTGGTGGAAGAAAATGATGTTTGTGTTGAAGAGAAGTCAGGATTGGTTCTTGACTCAGTCACTGATATTCCTGAACAGTGTGATTCAGTTTATTCTGATTCGGAGAGCGAATCTGATTCTGAAGCTAGTGTTAATTCACTAGATAATGATATTGATCAACATCTAGCCGAATCTGATTTTCATATGACACGCAAATCTTGCATAGTGGATGATGCTTTTACCAGGATTGATTATTCTAAATTCTTTGCTGGAAACGAAGCACACTTTGCTTTGATGGCGATGACAGAGCCTCCGAAACAGGTAAGTTCTGATTCTACTTTAGACATGAACAGTGATAAGTACTGTGGTGCATGTGATAGATTGACAGAGGATAATAAGCAACTCAGAGTTCAGCTCGAGAGTGCTCGAATAAACTGTCAATCGTATCGAAAAGAAGCACATGAATTCAAAAAGGTGCTTGATGGTTATAAGAAAGACATTTCTGATCTTAAGAAAACAATATCTTTGAAACAACTGGCCATTAACAATTACATGAACAAATTGGAAAAAACTAAACTTGAAATGGCAACCATCAATTGCTTTGCTGAGAAAGTCAACAAGAAGCTTGAAAGCTATAAACATATTGCATATGTTGTTGACCATGTAATTGAGGAACCTTCACAACCTAATAGTGCAAACTACAAGGCCGTCCCATCTCCAATGTTGTTTGAAAATCATACTTTACATTCAATAACACCGGAGAGTTCAGTTAAGTTTGACTCTACATCGGATGATAAGTCTAACACTTCCAGTGTGGGGGATCCAAATTCCGATGTTAGACCTATTTTGGGACTGAATGATGAGGGTGTGATAGCTGTAACTGATGATTCTGACTCTAAGGATGATAAAACTAAGAACGTGAGTGATATCCCAGTTGAAAATCACATTATCATCAATGAACCGGTGTCACCTTCTCAGATTATCCATCCAATGGCTAACGCTCATCGAGTGAATCAGTCAGTTAAGCAGGTTGAAAAGAATGAACAAAGTGACAAACCCGTCAAAGTGTTTTCTCGGATGGAAGGATCCGATAAGATAATTTATGACGAGGAATATCCAATTAAGTTTGCCAATTACTCTAAGATTGAGAAAATTTGGCAGGAGAGTACCATTTGGTTCCCAAAACATGAGAGAACAAATGATGTACCTCTAGAGATTTTGAAGAAAATTTAATTGGATGTTCCAAAAGAACCAAAGGTTCATATCACAGAGTTTATTAAGCCGAAGGAGAAGGCAAATAGTTTTCTTGAATCGACTTACTCAAAGGAACCAACTCCTGAGAGTTTAAGAAGAAGGTGTGTGGATGATCAATATCCTATCACTACTTATGCAAAGTCGAACGCGAAGAACAACTTTGAAGAGTACCGTGCGTGTTTTAAGTGCGGGGAGAGAGGGCATTTACTTGTTCACTGCCCGTACGTTAGGCACAAAAGGCACGAGGTTGAAGTGAAGCAAAAATATCAAAGTCTAGTCAATAATCATTGTTATCCTCAATGACGCCTTGTCCCTCAACCAGCACCGTTTTACAACCAAAGCCGTTATTACCAAAAGAGGGATAATCATCAGATGAGATATGATTGTTGTAACCAGATCGCAAAGGAAAAACCTTTTAAGAAGCCAGTGGTGAACACAACTGTTAAGAAGCGAAAGGTACCATTAAAACCTGCAGTTAAACCAATAGTTGGACCTGTCTCTGTTAAATCAGAGAAGCTAACCAAGAAAGTTTCCTTCAAGAATGAAGTAAAGAAACCGACTGAGAGTCCAAAATCTCAGATCCGGATCTTGAAACGTTCAGAACAGTTCTGGTCACCAGTGGGATCTCAAGGTGCTTCGACTTCAAAAGTATATGAGAAGTCTGAGAATGAAAAGGATTTAATTGATCTGGAAAAAGATCAATTCAAATTTAAATGTTTGTGATAAAGAATCATTGAAACAAAATGTTCAAAGACCCAAGACCAAGCAGGCTTGGGTTCCCCGAAATAACTAATCTTTTTACTTGATATGTGCAGGGAGCTTCAGCTGGCCCCGTGAGCAGTCTTTGGATTGTTGACAGTGGAGCTTCTGGTCACATGACGGGGGATTTATCGCTATTGTTCGACATTATAAACATCAATGGCGGATATGTAGCATTTGCTGGGAACAAAGGTGGATACATTACTATGGAGGGTAGTGTGAGTAATGGTATCGTGAGGTTTGAGAAGATATCGTATGTGTCAGTCAAATATGCGACAAACAGTTCTCTGTATTCTTTGATGACAAATCTTGCTAAATTCTCAAGCCAGGTTTCGTACTTCCAAAAGAGTGGGTAATGCTGAAAGCACCGAGAGTGAACAATCTGTACATTCTCGACATGTCAAAGGTCATGACAACCCAAGGCCAAGTCACGTGTTTCCTCTCCAAGGCTACTGAAAAAGAATCTATAATGTGGCATAGGAGGATGGGACACATTCACCTTAGAAAAATGAACCATTTGGTGAAGAATGAACTTGTCGAAGGCGTAAATGTTAAACATTTCCATTTGAACGACAAGTGTGTGAGTTGCAAGAAAGGAAAGCAGCACAAGCAGTCCCACAAACCAAAGAAAGTCAATTCAGTTGAATTACCACTTGAGCATTTGCACATGGACCTATTCGGATCGGTCAAGCGTAAAAGTCATGCTGGTGAATTGTACTGTCTTGTGGTTACCGATGACTTTTCCAGATTCTCGTGGGTAGTGTGCTTGCATCATAAGAGCGACACGTTTAATAATCCGAAGGGTTTGTTCACTCGTTTAGAAAATGTATATGGTCTGAAGATCAAGAGAATTAGGAGTGATAATGGGACGGAGTTCAAGAACGCACAGATGGATGCTCTTTGTGAAGACACTGGAATTCATCATGAATATAGTGCTCCATACACCCCTCAACAGAACGGTGTCGCAGAACGTAAAAACAAGACTCTAATTGAAGCGGCTAGAACAATGCTTGCAGATTCCAACCTTCTAGTAATGTTTCGGAATGAAGCCATTTACGCAGCTTGTTATACTCTGAATCGTGTGCTAACAGTGAAGAAGTTTGGCAAAACTTCTTATGAGCTATTGAACAGACGAAAGGCGAACATAGAGTATCTAGAACCATTTGGAGCACCGTGTACAATGCTTAATCCATCTGAGAAGTTCGCACCGAAAGCTGAAGAAGGATTCTTTGTTGGATATGCAACCTCGCTCAAACGGGCATTCAACAAACGAACACGTCAGGTAGAGGAGTGGGCTAACGTTGAAGTTCAGCGGTATACTCAGAATGTACAGGGTATCGGTCCAGATTGGATGTTTGATTACAAAGATTTCTTTGATTCATTCAATCTAGATAGCTTGGTTGAAGAGGCTGTATTAAGATTATACTACGAGTGTGAAAATGCAGTGACATCACCGTTGGTGCGTCCGATCACCGTAACTCCTCAAACAGCTGCTAATGATACCAATGCTCCTGCAGCTGAAGAAGAAGTGTTCCAGGAAGCTTCCACAACTCTGAATTCATCAGAATCGGAAGATGATGATGATGTAACAAGTGAAACTGTTCTAGATATTGCTACAGAGAATTTGACTACTCAAACGGGAGTACAAGTACCTGATTATCCGGAATCTCGGATACATCGTATTCACCCGCTCGAGCAGGTTATTGGTGATCCTGGTAGCAGTGTTATGACGAGAGGACAACTGAGGAATGCAAACTCACAAGAAAATATTGGCGCTCTAGCCTTATATGCTAAAATTCAAAAAATCAGGTTGTCAGAATGACTGGTCTTTTGCTTGTTATGTTTCGCAGGTTGAGCCGTGGACATACAAGGATGCTCTTTTGGATGACGCTTGGGTAGAGGCAATGCAAGAGGAGTTATTACAATTTCAGAAACTGGGAGTGTGGACACTGACAGATTTACCTCCAGGAAGGAAAAAGATTGGAACCAAATGGGTGTTCAAGTGCAAAAAGGATGACAGAGGAGTGATTGTTAGAAACAAAGCTCGATTGGTCATACAAGGATTTCATCAACTAGAAGGAATCGACTATAACGAGATTTATGCACCGGTTGCACGTTTAGAAGCTATCCGCATGTTTCTAACATTGGCATCTTATAAGAAATTCAAGGTGTATCAAATGGATGTCAAAAATGCGTTTCTTTATGGTGTGGTCAAGGAAGAAGTTTACATAGGTCAACCACCAGGCTTTGAGGATCCTATCCACCGGGATAAGGTCTACGTTCTTAACAAATCTCTCTATGGGTTGCACCAGGCTCCACGGCAATGGTATGAGGAGCTGAGCACGTATCTTCTATCCAAAGGATTCAAACGAGGTTTGGTAGATTGAACAATGTTCACAAAACGAACAAGAGATGACTTGCTTCTAGTGCAGATTTATGTTGATGACATTATTTTTGGATCTACTAATGAACTTTTATGCAGAGAATTTGAAAAGGTTATGCAGGAAAAGTTCGAAATGAGTGCGATGGGAGAGATGCAGTTTTTCCTAGGCTTGCAGGTGGACCAAAGACCAATGGGGATCTTTATTCACCAAACCAAATACGTATCTGAAGTCTTGAGCCGATTCCAGATGGATGATTTGAAGCCGATGGATTCCCCGATACAACCTAATCACGGGATTGGAGTTGATGCTAAGGGGGAGCTGACTGATCCTTTTACATACAGAGCAATCGTCGGATCTCTGATGTACATCACCGCATCCAGACCAGACATAATGTTTGCCACATGTCTCCGTGCACGTTATCAATCGAAGCCGAAAAAAATTCATTTAGCAACTGTCAAACGAATCCTAAGATATCTGAAGGGTTGTCCGTCGAGAGGACTATGGTACCCTAATGATGATAATTTTGATCTAATTGCTTTTAGTGATGCAGATTGGGGAGGCTGTGACAAAGACAGCAAGTCCACAACGGCTGGATGTTAGTTTATGGGGAGCAGGCTCATGACCTGGCAATGCAAGAAACAAACTGCAGTCGCCTTATCAACATGTGAAGCAGAATATGTCTCAGCTTCAAGCTGCTGCTCACAAGTTCTGTGGACACAACACAAATGTTTGACTATGGTTTGCAATTTCTTAAAACCCATATTTACTGTGATAATGAGGCCGCCATTGCATTAACTAAAGACTTAGTCAATCAATCTTAAGCTAAGCGCATCCGGATTAAATACCATTTTATCCGTGATTGTTATGCAAAAGAGTTGATTGATATGGTCAAAATCCACACTGATTATCAACGTGCAGATCTTTTTACCAAAGCTTTTGATAAATCAAGATTTGAATATCTTTTAAAAGCAAATGGTATAAAAGAAAAACAAGACTGATCATCACCTCGGTTTATCGCTTTTTAGTTTTAGTTTTTACCGTTTTTCAAAAAAATTCAAAAACCCAAAAATATGTTTTTCATTTTAGAGGGAGTTTATTTTTTGAAAAAGCAAAAACATTAAACAAAATCAAAAAGCCATAAAAATTAGAAAAACCTAAAATGATTTCCAGGAGAAAAAGAGGAAATGATAGTACATGCTAAAGAATTGTAATGCAATATAAGGCGTGTGTTTGAGTTTGTGTGATGTGTTGATATGCTTCGTAGACTTATTATTGCGTGCCTGATACATACATATCAAACAAATTGTTATGTGGATGAACTCCTCATGGGCATATGGTCTTAGTACCATAATTTCGTTTGATAGGGTATTTGTACAAAATTCGGAGGTTTCTGTTCGTTATGTTATTAGTTATCCGGGGATAGCCTATCTGATCTTCTACTGTAAGTCATTATGGACCTAGATCAGACAGGGTATCTTTATAAAAGAGCTTTAAGGCTAAATCCTAAAGTTACCGAATTGAGGAACTTTCAATGTATGATGATAATCAAAGATTATCTAATGCATCGTATCCAATCATTGATGCAAATCATGATTGGTATCAGCCCTCAACCTGGTAGAGTCCACAAGTTACTTTGTAGCATTGAGTTGCTGACATGTACACCTCTGTGTCTCATACTTTGTAAATTACAGACGACGAAAGCATAATCACGCGTTACAATGAGTCTTTGTGCAATTATTCCTTAATACGAGAGTATGTCGTGTGTGTGGGAACCACAGACAATTGAGTTTATACTATAAATAGCCATATCAGTCTAAAGCACTGCACAACAGTCTGCATGTGAGCTTATGTGGACAACAATATCAGTAGTTGCCAGATCACACATTGTCTTTAATGATAATATAAATCAAAAGATCAACGGTGTGATCAGATTTCTCAATAACTGATATGATCTTCTTACCGGAAATCACAAAACATTTATTGCTTTATGTTTACATTTCTGCATTTTAAATTTTTCGTCAAAAATCACATAAACTTAAAAAGATTTTAGGTGTGTTTTAACAAAAACTTTTAGAACCTATATAACCTTATCTGCACCTTCGATCCTTCATTTCAAATTTTTCAAGAACCTGAGATTACAACCCCTTGTTGCTCGTTTATTTTAAATCATATTATTGTGTTCCTTGTACTTTTCTGATCATTTCAAGCCCAAAATTGCAGGTATCCATCCATTATTCAATCCAGAATCAGTAGTTTTATCATCGAACCTTATGAATGAATCAAACCATGGATTATGGACTATAACAGATACAATTTTTGATAAGGATTCAATACTTAAGTGTTTTAGGGGGAGAGGATAACAAAATCAAGGGTTAAATTACATCAGATTGTTGAATTGATCATCAAAACCCTTCGAATCCTAGATTTTAGGGAAAAACACTTCATTATTGAACAATAATAACAATTGGTGGTTGATAAAGGTTAACCGGACCTATTAGAAACTCAACAAATCAAAATGGCATGTTAAAACATTTAAAATCAAAATCTGTGATTTTTGAAGATGAACAGCCTAATTCGACCATTTCAAAAGGGTCGAATGTGACTTTTTGGTCAAAGGTGGCTTGTTCAAACGGTCGAAAGTGGACAAACGGTCGAATGTACATTTTTAATTCAATGTACATTTTTAATTCAACTTTCACTTTCGAACCTTATTTCCATATTCGAACCCCTTATTTCCCACATTCGAACCCACGATTTGGTCGAATGTGGAATTCCAAAATCAAAAATTTCAAATTTTGAATATTTTGTTCGTTTCTAATGTGTTTTTGTGTTTTGTTTTTGCAGATTAACAATGTCTGAACCTCAAAGTTCTGATATACCAGCAGGTTTATTAGAGAAGGCAACCGGGAAGAAGCCAAAAGAAGAACTACCATTTGAAGAGGCACATAATTGTTGCGCTTTTCTTGGCGGTTTGAAGAAACATACCGAATTCACCGGTATTGTTGACTTTCTGAAGAGGAGTAGAGTCGTTGATGCTATTGCCACTCCTGCTATCATATATAAAGACCATAAAAAAGAATTCTGGACGAATGCAAGAATCGACTTTTGGGATAATGAAACTGCTATTGTTAGTAAGATTCAGGGGGGAGTTGGTTAATGTATCTGAAGATGACATCAGGAAAGCCTTGAAGCTGAATGACAAGAAGATTGATCCGAGATGCTTATCCTGGATTGAACAGAGGAAATGTTTTCTGAGGATGAAGTACAACGGACCGATCATAGATGGAGCCTTACATAAAGGTAAACTGTGCCCACAGTTTAAATACCTGGCTCATGTGATGTTACATGTCTTCGGGTCTGTGAGTGGAGGATATGATGTAATGAGAAAGAGTATTAGCTCTTTAATGGTTGCCCTGATTCTGAATAAACCATTCAATGTATCGGGAATGATACTTGATCATATGCTTGAACCGTTGAGAGGATTGAAGAGTAAGAAGTTTTTACTGTATCCAAGATTCCTGCAGATGATATTCAATCAGAAGTATAAGAAATTGAGGAAAGATCCTACTCAAATTGTGGTACAGGATCATATGAGTCTGAGCACATTGGTGAGAATGAAAGGTTACAAAGGTGTACCTACGAATGAAAGACAACCTTTGAAGAACTTGTATGGTCACTTGATCAATCCATGTTATGAAGATCCAGGAGTTGATAAAGCTAGGAATGCTAATAGTGATTCTGATGAAGATAAGCCATTATGTCCTATTGATCCTGAAGCCAAAAGAAAAATGCAAGTTGTTAATGTTGGTGCGAAGAGTGATAAAAGAAAGGGTAAAGAAAAACAAGTTGAAGCAGAACCGCCCAAGAAAACATCTTGTAGAAAGAAAAGTGTTGCAAAGAAAGGAATACACTTGGTGGATGAGGAGTCTATGGATTCTGAAGAGACTCAGGAGGAAGAGAGATGGGATTCGCTGATGAGACTGTCAAGACCACCACGCCCAAGGCCACTGTGGCTGGTGAATCTGAGAGTCTGAACCAAACTTTGGAAGAACAAAGAATGAAGAGTCCGATTGTGATGAACGATATTGATGGATCACCAAAGACTGGAGAAAAACAAAAGAACCCAACATACAAGAAGAAAGCTAAGGCTGTTGAAATTGAAAAGCCTATGAAAAGAAGAGCTAAAGAAATTGAAAGCTTAATTGCAGGAAAGAAAGTTCCTGTAATGTCTAGCTCTAATTCTCCCGTGACATCCCCAACAGCTAAGAAACAGAAAACATATGCTGCTGAGCAATCTAATATTCCAACTGATGATTTCAATGTTGCGTTAGATAGAGTCTTGAATAAGTTTAAGAAAAAGACTCTAGTTGTTGAGGCTTCAACTCCTAAGGTTACTGTATCAAGAGATGTGATGGATGCAGTTAATCAGAAGCTGACCAAAATGATGAAAATCATTAACCAGCAACAAGCTGAGATTGAGCAGTTAAGAAAGAATGATAGGAAGATGTTGGATGTAGTTGAATCTTCACAGGAGAGCCAGGAAGAGTTAGCAGCTAAGATCAAATTACTCTAGAAAGAGAATCAAGAGTTGTTATTGCATGAACAGAGATATACACGAAGAATCATAAGTTTACGACTTGAGAACAAGAAGATGAGAACGAACAATAAGAGTATGAAAAAGCTTATTGATGATTTGTATGAGAGAGCTCCACAATTGAAAGAAGGAGAAGAGGATAAAGAAAGAGAATAAGAGCTTATTGATTATGAACCGTCTGAGTCTGATGAAGAAGATGATGAAGAACTTGATCAAGATGCTGATGATGCTCCTGAGAAGAAGAAAGATGGTGATAATAATGATGGTTCAGGTGAGGATTCTGGAGATGATAATAGCTCTGCTAATGATGATGATGATGACGATGATGATAACACTGATCAGTATAAGTATGAAAAGAGAGAATCAGGAAAAGATGCAGGAGAGTCTAGTTCGAAAGCTCCTGGTGGCAATACTGACGATGATGATATTTTCTGGAAAGAGAAGATCAAATCTTTATCTGAGAAGGATAAGAAGCTATATCGTCAGATGATAACAAACAAAGTCTGGACGATTGAGATGGCAGGAAGATTTCCAGAAATATTTGAGTCAGATGACATGAGATTTGAACTTGAGTACAATGATCTTGATCGTGAAGATGGAGAAGTTTCTACAGCTATTTCTAAAGAGATACTTGAAAGACTTGCTAAACAGGTTGGTAAATCTCTTGAAGAGTTAATAAGTGAGAATTACATTCCAAATATTCCTGAGAAAGAAGCAGGAAATAACTCTGATGATAGAGATACTCCGGTGTTTGAAGATGTTGAAATTGAGGATATTACAAGTGAGGAATATCCAGAATACTTCAAAAATGATAAGGATTCTGGATTTCCTGAATTCTCTGAAGAACTGTTGAGCCAGGTTGAGAAACTTGCTCGTGAGAAAAGCAAGAAGTTCGTTGATGAAATTTTCAAGAACTCAGATTGTCAGAAACCGACTGTTGAACAATCTAACGATCTGAAGAACATGTTAAGGAAGCTAAAAGAGAAAGAAGCCAACCATCCAAAGACTGAAATTCAGGGTGGTTTCTACAAGTTCCATAACGAACTGTTTAAAGGAAAAGCTCTCGGGTGGAAATATTTGAGACATCTAAGGTGTGTTGCTGTGAAGTGGGAAAAAGGAATTCTGTACTTTCACAGATTCCATGGCATAAAGACACTACCTTACTGGGCTGTACGCGATAACTGCAGACACACGATGTCAGGAGCTGCAGTAAACAACGATGTTGTTGGTTACTTTGCAGATCGCATGGCGAGAGAAAGTAGAACGAAATGGGATATGTTCACCCCGCAGTATCCTAAAAGGATAGTTCACAAAAAGAAGAAAGATCCGATTACGGGGTTGAACAAGGTTACCTGGAAATATGATCCACCGACAGTCTTGAAGCATATACCTTTGATGCCTATTCCACAACACTTTTCGAAAGACTTTATGTGGTGGTATTATGATTGGAAGACGGCAGAGGCTATTATCTTGTTGAAGGATGGGAAGAATGACTTCAAGAAGATACATATCTTTGATCCGATGTGGTTGATCAACTGCTCTCATGAAGATATTATCATGCTTTATTACAACCCAGTATATTGTGAAGAGAAAGACAGTGAACAAGCTGCTAAATACCAATGTGTGGTATTCTTATGTTTTGCATGGGATGTTAATGCGGGTTGCGATTATGATAAGAAGCTGGGGAATTTTGTTCAAGTTCAAAAGACAGAAAAGAAGAAACCGAAGCAAACTCATGAACCCGTTATGACTAAAGAGCAGAAGAAGTTACTTCACATCAAGTTGATGAACAAGAGAATGGATGAAGATAGAAGGCTTAAGCAATTAAAGCAATAGTCGAGGGGGAGTTTGTAGATACACGAAGTGCGACTAATGCTATTGAATTGCTAATCAAATCTTGTTTTGTCAATATCGTACGGTCAAAAGTGAAATAAGAATGGTCGAAGGTAGATATAAATGGTCGAAGGGGGGAGCTCAGAGGTCGAAGGAAGTTTTTGTTATGTATTGTGCTGATTCGCCCAGTTGAACGGTCGAAGGTGCACATTCGACCTTACACTTGGTCGAATGTGCAGGCTTATAAATAGGTTGAATCAATTTCTAATGTTAACTTTTGGTCATTTTTGTTTCCCTCCTTTGAGTGTGTTCTCTCCCTAGGGTGGTTTTGAGTATGATCTTATTATATTTCATTATAAACATCATTTTGTAAAGATTATCAACTTGTTTATCAATGAAATGAAAACTTTGAAAGTGATTTGTGTGTTTTGCTGATTATATTATCATTTCGTAATCGATTCAGGGATTCCGCACCTGAATTGATATGCTTGTTTGATCATAGTCTTTATTTTGACAATTCGATCCTCACATACAGAACATCATCGCGAGGACAATACTCCTCCATCATCAACCCTTTAAAGTCAGGCCAAGGCGTAGCGTTAGTCACGTCCACGCCCAACATCTGCACCTGAGTATTCCACCAAGTTAACACTGCATCCTCAAGTGTAGCAGTAGCGTACTTAACCCGATCAGCTTACGGGCAGTTGCACATAGCAAAACATGATTCAACCTTCTCAAACCACCTAAGTAGTCTGACTGCCCCTTCAGAACCTCCAAAGGTTTGGGGCTTACAGTCCATGAATGACTTGTAAGTGCAAGCAGGAGGATTATGAGCAGGTTGACCTAAGAACAAAAGGTAAGGATACGAATGAAGTAGAGAGTTTATGGCAAAAGTTTAGGAGAAATGAGTAGAGCGACACAGCATACCAGCTTGAAAAGCCGCTAGGGCCTCGACCACCCTATCGTTGATTACAGCATTCAGTTCCGCTTGAGTCATGTTGATGTTCCCTCTACCATGTCCCCTTCCCGCCATAGCAATTCTACATTTACATCATACCCATGAGAAAACTATCACACAATTGTTCACACTGTACAAGTAAACTAGAATATAACATAGACATTACATGCGAGAATAGATAGAATAGTCAATTGATAATACTAATATTAAGAATAATATCCAAGGAGATCTGATACGCTCTAAAATATACATATACTTATATCAATATTCTCTACACTCTAAATAATATTTTGGTTAGTTTTTATTAAATATTACTCTTTATTGGTTCCTATTAGTTATTTAGAGGTTTTAAGTGTAAACGAGCTAAAATGGTGCATTTAAGTTAAACTTGAGATTGACTAAATTTTTAATATTTAAACGGGTCATGTAAATACCTATTTAAATTGGGCTAGTCTCTGATTTAAACTTTTGTGGTGTAGGAACTAATGGGCTATGGCCCAAACGAGATGGAGCAAAATAGGAAAAAAAAAAACAAGTTGGGCTGCATCTAATCTAACTGTTTACATGGGCTAAACAATAATAACAAAAGATGTGGGCCGGCCCAGATTGGAAACAAAATAGGGCACGATGAACTGAAAGTGGCGGCGCAACATTTTATAAAAAGAGGAGACCAAGGGTCATATGAGGAGACAGGGAGAGACAGCAGGGAGTGTACAATATCTAGAAATATTAATAATAATAATATAAAGGAGAGGGGACATCAACAGTGACAAAACAATGAAGGAGCAACGCAAAGGTGTCAGGAGTTGATTTGGAAAGCTGCCATTAATCACAAAAAAAGAAAAAAAAGAAATATAATAATAATAAATGAAGAATGACGTTGGAGTACAATAGCAAACAAGAAAAAAAATTGCAACTTCATTGTGGAGTTTGAGGAGCTAAGAGTCACAATATTTGGTTTGCTTTTTATTTTCTTTATTCACGTCATGAGTTTTGTTAATCAACTTATTTGTTTTATTTTGTTATTGACCATGAGTGGCTAGATTTTATGTTGGTTGTCTAGATCTTGGGATGAATATTTATTATTGTTGATTTCTTTTGGGATTTGGATCTTGTTTGACACTTGTTTATGATAAAAATCTAAACTTTATTGGTTTTTGTTGTGATTTATGACCCGGATGATGTTTATGCTATATTTTTAGATTCATTTGTGGCTATGGTTTATTTACTTGGTGTTTTTAAACTAAAAAGTTGCATATTTTTATCATTGCTTTGTGTGATGGTTTGATGGGTTAACTTGTTGACCTAGGATCTAGAAATTGCATGTTTGACATCGTTTTGGGTTTGTCACCTACCTTGAGACCGAGAGGAGATAGGTTGTGGGTTTGTTAGGATTTATTGGTTTATTTGGTTAGATATTGCACGAGAGTGAATTTCTTTCCCGGTATCATTTTTATCCGCTTTCCCAAACATTTACCTTTAGGAATAGATTCACCCCTTGATACCGTTAGGTATTCGGTGATTAGTGAGACCGAGAGGAGATCTAATCTTGGGTGCGTAAACTTGTATGTTTGGTGAGACCGAGAGGTGATCCATTCTTTACCTGGTGAGCTTCATGACTGCTTAGGATTTCATTTTGTGTTCTAGTGAGACCGAGAGGAGATCTAGATACTATAGTGTTTCCCGAGTTGGTCATCCCCGTAGATCCCGGTAGTCATTCGAGTATCCATTTCCCATTAGCTTTAAGCTTTATCAGTAGGATTCCCAGTCTAGGTAGCCATCCTCTCCATTTCTGATTTTTCTTTCGTGAGCGTTTACTCTCTGATCTCTCGTCCTTCCTGCTTGTTTATTTCTTGTCTTATTTTATTTGGTTACTTGTTTATCGTTTTAGTTACTTTGCTAGTTTAAAAATCATGCTCTTTCATATAGACTAGGACTCGACAGAGGTTTAGTATCGAGGGCTGCATATCAGTGTCCACGGATTGATACTCGGTCTTATCGACTTTACTACACTACGACCGGTACACTGCCGTGTTGTGTGGTTTAGATTGGTGATTCCAGTTTTAAAACCAGATTGTGAAAACTTTTAAATATTTATTTTTATATATAAACCGCAAGCAATCAGTTTTTGGCGCCGTTGTCGGGGACACTGGCGACTTCGAGAATGACCCGAGTCGGGGATCTAGTCATTCATTCTCTGTTTATATCCGCTTTAGTTTAGTCGTGTTTTTTATGTCTTGTTTAGTTTTAGGTTGTTCTACGTGCCTTAGTTTACTTGTTGCTTTTGCATGAGTTTGGTTTTTACGTGTTAGATTAGTCGTTTATTTTATTTTAGTTTATTTTCGGTTATTAGTTGTGATTTTACCGTTTTATCTTGTCAGTGCATGCGACACACCCGTTCACAAGGACCAGCTGAGTTATCTGCATTTTCAGAACCGGAGCGTGTTTTTCGCAGTAGGAGGCGACACCGTGTTGTAGAGCATCTAGCACCAGATACGGAGCACGAGCAGGATTTCGGGCTTGCGTGGTTATTCCAGACGGACGCCGCCCTTGCACCAGAGGCATCTACTGTAGCTGAGGAGTTAGCGGTTGAGCCAGATATCACCATGGCTGAGGAGCTACCACGCCGTGTGGTAGCAGATTATGCGAGACCCATCACGGGTGCCGCTAGGTCCAGTATTGCCCGACCCGCTGTCGAGGCAAACAACTGGCAGATTCCACCTCAGATCATATCATTGATTTCGAGTACTTGTGTTTTTCATGGGTTGCCAAATGAGGACCCAAACGCTCATCTTTCTCGATTTTATCGTCTCTGTGACACGTTTCAAATCAATACCATGACAGAGGACGCGTGTAAGTTGCGTTTATTTCCATTCTCTTTAGTTGATCGTGCCCAGAGCTGGTTGGAGTCCCTTCCAGCAGGTTCCATTCGTACTTGGGAGGAGATGCAGGAGAAGTTCCTAAACAAATATTTTCCTCCTTCCAAGACTGCTCATTTGAGGACTATGATCCAGGAGTATCGGCAGCGTGCTGATGAGTCGTTTGATGAGACGTGGGAGCGTTTTAAGGAGTTGTTGAACAGGTGTCCTAATCACGGGATGGAGGACTGGGCATTGGTCGAGAAGTTCTATCATGGTACGACTTTGGCTACCATGGACAAGCTCGACACTATAGCTGGTGGCAATTTGTTGAACACCAAAGATCCCACTGAATGCGTTCAGCTTTTTGAGGAGATAGCTATGCGCAGCTATCAGAATAGGGAGTCTAGGGACACTACTCCAGCTGCACCCGCTCAGAGGGGAGTTCACACGGTTGACCCCACCACTTTGTTGGCAGCTCAGGTCGAGGCTCTTACGAAGATGATGAAGGATATGCAGAAGAAGAGTGAGCAGAAGTGTGAGGTATGTCGAGGAGGGCATGACACGGTCGCATGTCCAGTAGATGTTGTTGCGCATCAGGAGCAGGTTGATTATGTTCAGAATCCGAACCAGACTTCGTATGGTAATAATTACAATTCTGGTTGGAAGAATCATCCTGGCTTCAGTTGGAAGAGTGGAAACCCACCGGGGTTCCCACTAAGATCTCAGCGTGAGAGTTTATTTCAGCAGCCCCGACAGGATGTGGGCCTGAGTGGAGGAGAGAAGAAGCCCACTCTAGAGGACATGATGGCCCAGCAGTCGCAGTTGATGACACAGTTCATGGCTCGTGATGAAAAGAGATACCAGGAGACTCAGACGACATTCAGGGAGCACGAGGCTTTCATGAAGAGTCAGAGTACCGCGATGCAGAATCTCGAGAGGACTGTTGGTCAGTTGGCGGAGAGGATGAATGAAAGGCAAGTTGGTGGTCTA
Source organism: Ambrosia trifida (assembly GCA_028751855.1). Taxonomy (NCBI): domain Eukaryota; kingdom Viridiplantae; phylum Streptophyta; class Magnoliopsida; order Asterales; family Asteraceae; genus Ambrosia; species Ambrosia trifida. Next base: position 58,653,198 of record CM054129.1, on the reverse strand, counting down.
CCGAGTAACACAGAGAAGAATCCGAAAGATCAGGTGATGGCAGTTACCACCAGGAGCGGTAGAGGAGCCGTTGAGATCGAGCCGACAGTTGTTCATTAGCCGATCGATGAGGAGGTTGAGATGGAGGTCCAGGGCAAGGTGCACCCTACTAGGCGAGTCCCAGCAAGTACTGCACAGTCCCAGGAGTCTCCCACAGAGCAGCAGAAGCAAAAGGAGCCCGTGAGAGTTTACACACCTCCAGTTCCATACCCGGGCAGATTGAGGAGAGAGCATGATACGGAGCAGTATAGCAGGTTCCTTGAGTTGTTCAAGCAACTCCATGTGAACCTTCCTTTTGTTGAGGCATTGACACATATGCCGAAGTACGCAAAGTTTTTGAAGGATCTTCTGACGAATAAGAAAAAGTTGGAGGAGTTATCTACTGTTACTCTTAGTGAGGAGTGTTCTGCAGTCGTGCAGAACAAGGTCCCACAGAAGATGACTGATCCGGGTAGTTTCACTATCCCTTGTCTGATCGGGAATCTTTCAGTGAGTAATGCTTTAGCTGACCTAGGTGCTAGCATAAACCTCATGCCATATTCTGTTTTTGCTAAGCTAAACCTAGGAGAGCCATCTCCTACCCGTATGAGCATTCAGTTGGCCGACCGCACGGTCAAGTATCCACGGGGGATTGTGGAGAACATGCTTGTGAAAGTCAATAAGTTCGTCTTTCCCGTTGATTTCGTTATCCTCGACATGGATGAGGATGCGAATGTCCCTCTGATCTTAGGTCGACCATTTCTAGCTACCGGGAGAGCATTGATTGATGTCTTCGACGGTAAGCTCACACTTCGTGTAGATGATGACACCGTCACCTTTGATATCAAGAGGTCGATGAGGCACACGGCCGACCATGACGACACTTTATACTTCATTGATACTATCATGTCTCATGTCGGTAGCGTTTTGAGCGGGATATGCGGAGGTGAGGCACCACCAGCAGGGGTGGTGAGTGTTGTTTCTGATCCTAGTCCTTCGACTAGTGACCCTCCCTCGGTACCGGAGGTTTTCGAGGTGATCGAGAGGGAGGAGCCTCAGGAGAGGCCATCTGTTGAGAAACCCCCATCCTTGGAGCTTAAAGAGCTACCGTCCCATCTTGAGTACGCATATCTTGATGAGGGTTCTCAGTTGCCCGTCATTGTTTCATCTGAATTGACGGAAGAGGAGAGGGCGAGGTTGTTAGTTGTGCTGAGATCGCACAAGCAGGCGATTGCGTGGAAGCTGATGGACATAAAGGGTATCAACCCTTCCTTTTGCACGCATAAGATATTGATGGAGGAGGAGTATAAACCGGTGGTTCAGCCACATCGTAGATTGAACCCACATATGCAGGAGGTGGTTAAGAATGAGGTCATCAAATTGCTCGATGCAGGCCTCATCTATCCTATTTCTGATTCTGCATGGGTCAGTCCAGTTCAGGTCGTCCCCAAGAAGGGTGGGATGACGGTGGTGACGAATGAGAAGAACGAACTCATCCCCACCAGGACTGTCACCGGTTGGCGAGTGTGCATCGACTACCGTCGATTGAATGATGCAACTCGCAAGGATCATTTCCCTCTGCTGTTTATTGATCAGATGTTGGAGCGTTTATCGGGACAGCAGTTCTATTGCTTCCTTGATGGCTTTTCAGGTTATTTCCAGATCCCCATTGCACCAGAGGATCAGGAAAAGACCACGTTTACATGTCCTTATGGCACATTTGCGTACCGACGCATGCCTTTTGGATTATGTAACGCTCCAGCGACTTTCCAGAGGTGTATGGTTGCGATTTTTCATGACATGATCGAGGACTCCATGGAGGTGTTCATGGATGATTTTTCTGTATTTGGGAGTTCCTTTTATCATTGTCTGAAGAATTTGGATCGCATGTTGGCGAGATGTGAGGAGACCAATTTATTGTTAAATTGGGAGAAGTGCCATTTCATGGTACGCGAGGGGATTGTGCTGGGTCACAAGATTTCACAGGCAGGGCTTGAGGTCGATAGGGCCAAGATTGAGACCATTTCCAAGCTCCCGCCACCGACGAATGTGAAATCTATTAGGAGCTTCCTAGGCCATGCGGGCTTTTACCGCCGTTTTATTCGCGATTTTTCTAAAATTGCGAGGCCGATGACCCAGCTGTTGGAGAAGGATACACCATTTGTATTCTCTGAGGATTGTATGAGGGCGTTTGAGACGCTGAAGGAGAAGTTGGTGAGTGCCCCCATTCTTATTGCCCCAGATTGGAGCTTACCGTTTGAGCTCATGTGTGATGCGAGTGATTTCGCAGTGGGGGCAGTTTTGGGGCAGAGGAGAGAGAAGCATTTTCACCCCATATACTACGCTAGTAAGACTCTTAATGATGCTCAAGAGAATTATACCACTACTGAGAAAGAGCTTCTAGCGGTAGTTTTTGCATTTGATAAGTTTAGATCATATCTTGTTCTCTCAAAGACCATCGTTTATACGGATCATGCAGCATTGAGGCATCTGTTTGCCAAGAAAGATGCTAAGCCACGTTTAATTCGATGGATCTTGTTGCTTACAGAGTTTGATATTGAGATTAAAGATAAGAAGGGTGCGGAGAACGTCGCAGCAGATCACTTGTCCCGACTTGAGGACCCTACTCGCGAGGAGATGAGAGAGGAGGCTATTGGTGACAGCTTCCCTCACGAGTGTCTGTTGTTTGTGAGCGCTCAGGACGAGGGATTCCCATGGTTCGCCGATTTTGCGAACTATTTATCGAGTGATGTCCTTGTGAAGGGCATGACATTTCAGCAAAAGAAGAAATTCTTTGCGGATGTCAAGCATTACTTATGGGAGGATCCGTATTTGTTTCGCATCGGTGCAGACCAGGTTATTAGGAGATGTGTGTATGGTGATGAGGCGAGGGAGATCCTCAAGCATTGCCATGAGGGACCAGCTGGTGGCCACCATGGAGCTACCTACACCGCGAAGAAGGTGTTTGATTCGGGCTTTTATTGGCCAACGGTGTTTAGGGATGCTCATGAGTATGTTAGGAGTTGTGATGCGTGCCAGAGGGTTGGCAATGTCTCATCGAGGGATGAGATGCCCCAGAACCCCATTCAGGTTGTTGAGATTTTTGATATATGGGGGATTGATTTTATGGGGCCGTTCCCGTCTTCACGAGGGAACAAGTATATTCTTGTCGCGGTTGATTATGTTTCCAAGTGGGTGGAGGCACAGGCCTTGCCCACTAATGACGCGAGAGTTGTTGTGAGATTTTTGAAGAAGTTGTTTGCACGCTTTGGTACCCCCAAAGCCTTGATCAGTGATAGAGGCACCCACTTTTGTAATGCCCAGATGGAGAAGGTGTTGAAGCGCTATGGTGTCACACACCGACTTTCGACTGCCTATCATCCACAGACGAGTGGGCAAGTGGAGGTCTCGAATAGGGGTATCAAGCGCATTCTGGAGAAAACTGTCGGTCACAACAGGTCAGATTGGTCCGACAAGTTAGATGACGCACTTTGGGCTTTCCGTACCGCGTTTAAGGCACCTATCGGTACTACTCCATTTCGTTTGATCTATGGAAAAGCGTGCCATCTACCGGTCGAGTTGGAGCACCGCGCTTATTGGGCTTTGAAGACAGTCAATTTGGACATGTCTAGCGCGGGCCAACACCGGTTTCTTCAGCTTCATGAGTTGGATGAGTTGTGCGATGAGGCGTACGCGCGTTCGTGGGGGTATAAAGAGCACACGAAGGAGCCTCATGATAGACACTTGAAGTATGTGAAAGACTTCAAGTGTGGGGATAAGGTGCTCTTATATAACTCCCGTTTGAGATTGTTTCCCGGGAAATTGAAATCCCGTTGGTCGGGACCGTTCACGGTTCGAGAGGTGTTCCCATATGGGACAGTTGAGATTGAGGGGACAGATGGGGCTGCATTCAAGGTGAATGGGCATAGGCTGAAGTTGTATGTTGATGGCCCGGTTGAGGAACGCAAGGTCGAGGCAGTCTACCTTGACCTCCCCGCTGATTGATTTGTCGTTGAGGTTCGTTCTCGGGTGTTTACCTGAGTGTACATATTAGTTGAGCTTATTTCTATTTTATTTTTGCTTTTCTTTATTTTGAGTTTACATATTAAAATTGCAAAAAAAAAAAAAAAAAAAAAAAAAGAGAAAAATGGTGTAGAAACATCTCCCCCGTACTCAATCTCCATTCGGGGGAGATTGTTTTCAAGCCATATTATTATTATTAACGGTTTGTTTCTTTGTGTTTGCCACGATTCGCGAGCATTTGAGTTGTCATGCAGGTTATTATTTGGTTATGCTTGATCGAGCCGGCAGTTACACGTTTTTAGGATGCTCCCACATATCAGCTCATCGCATTTTTGTCAGGGGAGTATCAGTTTTCCTTTTTCCTTTTCTTATTTTAGTTTATGTTAGCCACTTTTGACACACATTGGGGACAATGTGCGTTTTAAGTGTGGGGATGGAGTAAATAAATAAAATTTATATTTTCAAAAAAAAAAAATCTATATTTTCAAAAAAAAATGAAAAAAAATTCAGAAAAATCTAAAAATGAAAAAATGAAAAAAAAAATCTAAAAAAAAAAGTGAATTTTTGAAAAATACAAAAAGAAATATAAAAGTTTTTGCAAGTCCCGAGGCGATTGATTATAATAACTCCTCCTGCATAGCCTCTACCTAAGCGTCATCCAAAAGAGCATCCTTGTATGTCCGCGGCTCGACCTGCGAAACATAACAAGCAAAAGACCAGTCATTTTGAAAACCTGATTTCTGAATTTTGGCATATAAAGCAAGAGCGCCAAGGTTTTTTGGTGAGTTAGCATTCCTCAGTTGACCTCTCGTCATCACACTGCTACCAGGATCACCAATAACCTGCTCGATCGGGTGAATCCGATGTATCTGAGATTCCGGATAATCAGGTACTTGCACTCCCGTCTGAGTAGTTAAATTCTCTGTCAAATCCAGATCATTACCCACGTTCGATGATGAAGCACCATATGGATTTGGGTTCACTGGTGGTGTCTCTGTAGCAACATCTTGAACAGCTTCACTTGTAACATGATCGTCATCTTCAGATTCCGATGAATTAAGAGTTGTGAAAGCTTCCTGAAATACCTCTTCTTCTACTACAGGAGCGTTGGTATCAAGCTATCCTGATAATTAGAAGCTGTTTGGGGGTTTACGGTGATCGGACGCACCAACGGTGATGTCACTGCGTTTTCGACCTCGTAATATAATTGTAGTACAGCTTCTTCAACCAAGCTATCTAGATTGAATGATTCAAAGAAATCCTTGTAATCAAACATCCAGTCTGGACCGCTACCCTGTACATTCTGAGTATATCTTTGAATTTCAACGTTAGCCCACTCCTCGACCTGACGAGTTCGTTTGTTGAATAGCCGTTTGAGCGGGGTTGCATATCCAACAAAGAATCCTTCTTCAGCCTTTGGTGCGAACTTCTCAGATGGATTAAGCATTGTATACGGAGCTCCAAACGGTTCTAGATACTCTAAGTTCGGCTTTCGTCCATTCAACAGCTCATAAGAAGTTTTGCCAAACTTCTTCACCCTTAAAACACGATTAAGAGTATAACAAGCTGCGTAAATTGCTTCGTTCCAGAACATTACTAGAAGATTGGAGTCCGCAAGCATTGTTCTTGCCGTTTCAATTAGAGTCCTGTTTTTGCGTTCTGCGACACCGTTCTGTTGAGGGGTATACGGAGCACTGTATTCATGATGAATTCCTTTGTTTTCACAAAGAGCTTCCATCTGTGCATTCTTAAACTCCGTCCCATTATCACTCCTAATTCTCTTGATCTTGAGACCATAGACATTTTCTAATCGAGTGAACAGAACTTTCAAATTATCAAACGTGTCGCTCTTATGATGCAAGCACATAACCCATGAAAATCTGGAATAATCATCGGTAACCACAAGACAGTACAATTCACCAGCATGACTTTTACGTTTGACTGGTCCGAACAAATCCATGTGCAAACGATCAAGTGGTAGTTCAACGGAATTGACTTTCTTTGGCTTATGGGATTGCTTGTGCTGCTTACCTTTCTTGCAACTCACACACTTGTCATTCAAATGAAAATGTTAAACATTCATGCCTGTAACAAGTTAATTCTTAACCAATTGATTCATCTTTCGAAGGTGAATGTGTCCCATCCTCCTATGCCACATGATTGATTCTTTTTCAGTAGCCTTGGAGAGAAAACACGTGACTTGGCCTTGTGTAGTCATAGCTTTTGACATGTCGAGAATGTACAAATTGTTCACTCTCGGTGCCTTTAACATCACCCACACTTTTGGTAAAACGAATCCCGGCTTGAGTATATAGCAAGATTTGTCATCAAAGAATACTGAAAACTGTTTATCACAAATCTGACTGACACTGAGCAGATTATAATCGATTTGCTTCACGTATGAAATCTTCTCAAAACTCACTATCCCATTACTTACACTACCCTCCATGGTAATACATCCACCCTTGTTTCCAGCAAATGCTACATAACCTCCATTAATATTTCTGATATCGAACAGTAGCGATACATCCCTTGTCTGACCAGAAGCTCCACTGTAAACAATCCAAAGACTGCTCACAGGGCCAGCTGAAGCTCCTTGCACATATCAAGTAAAAGATTAGATTTTTCGGGGGACCCAAGCCTGCTTGGTCTTGGGTCTTTGAACTTTGAATTTCAAAGATTCTTTCTCACAGATAGATTGATTTTAATTGATCTTTTTCTGATCAATTAAATCTTTTTCAATTTCAGTTTTCACATTCTCATTCACTTGTGAATATGAAGCACCTTGAGAACCCTTTGGTGACCAATACTGTTCCGAACGTTTCAAGATCCGAATTTGAGATTTTGGGGTCTCAACTGGTTTCTTTACTTCGTCCTTAAATGAAACTTTCTTGGTTACCTTCTCTGATTTAACAGAGACAGGTCCAACTGTTAGTTTGACAGCAGGTTTTACAGGAACCTTTTTCTTGACAACAGTTGCGTGCACCATCGGTTTCTTAAGGGGTTTTTCAACTGCTATCCGGTTACGACGGTCATATATCATCGGACGATTTTCCCTCTTTTGAAAATATCTTCTTTGATTATAAAAAGGTGCAGGTTGAGGGACAAGTCGTCTTTGTGGATAACAATGATTATCAACTGGACTATGATATGTCTGCTTCATTTCCACCTCGTGCCTTTTGTGCCTAACATACGGGCAGTGAGCAAGTAAATTCCCTGTAACATCGCAATTTTTTCTCCAAAATTTTGGTACTAGAAAATTACCGCCTTACCTACTTTATATATTGTCTAATATATATAGATATAATTAAATTTTTTTTCAAAACATAATAATAGTAATAATAATAATAATAATAATAATAATAATAATAATAATAATAATAAAAAATATTCAAAGTATTTGATGTTTAAACCCAACTTAGGGAAAATCGGACTAAACCCACCAACATTCTACCCCCCCGAGCCCATTTTGGTTCTGGCCCAAACCCAAGCAGCCTACCAAGAGCCCAGTAACCAGCCCAAAGGTTGATTCTCCTTCCCTTCTTTGCAGCGAAACAGAGAGAAAAAAAATATATAAATGTCTTGACCAAGGATCGAACCCAAGACATAAGGGTTTCATTCACCAACATAAACCACTACACCATCTTGATGGATGTGATTATTATAGAAACAGATTATACTTATACTATTTCAAAAATCGTTGGTCAAAGTCAATTTGGTCAAAACCCAGGTCAAACGCGACTATAATTCATAATTGAACCGCGTTATCCTTGTTTTTGGAAACAATTTAGGAATGATCATGACCGACAATCAATTTCCTATCGTTTGACGCGCTTAATTACATTAAAAACATTCCAATTCGAACCCAAATCAATCGCACATGACTCATGGACGAGTCAAACTTCCATTTTATCAATCGAGATGATGAAGTTATAAATTGAACCTTCTGTAAAGCTCTAAAAATGCCGAAAATCAAAACCCCTACCCTCAATTCTTCGTTTACTTCACGAAATTTACGAAATCAATGTTGTTTGACTTTTGGTTTGACTCGCGAACAGAATCCTTACGGGTCTGATAAGTTCTAATCTTTGATTGTAGTATGTTAATCGGGTCTTGATAGTTATTAACCCCATGTTTAATCGGAATATAATCGCGTGTGTAATCAGGAAAGAATCTAGGGTTCATATGCTTCTTATAATGGGGAAGATGACTTGCAAACATACTAGTTAAATAATTTTCGAAACAACACAAATCAACAAATCTGTTGTAGATCGGATGGTTATCAAGGCATCTGTTATGTCTTGTGGGCCGAGTCTGATGTGGGTTCGAGTCCCACTATCAACAACAATTTTTTTTAAAACCTTTTTCCTTCTTGTATTTTTATATAACTCTTAAAAATGGTTTTAAATATCAAGAATGACTTATAAATTCTAACAAATTTATTTTATGATATGTAACTAACAAACTTTATTATACAACTTTTATTTTCAAAAAATTTAGTTATTTAATATATATAATAAATATTACAAGTTTATTCAATTATAATTATAAAATTCTATAATAATATCAAAACGATTTTATAAAATTCCACAAAAATTATCCTAAATTTGTAAAACAATAAAAATTCCAGAAATGATTTTTATTTCTGAAAAATCACTTATTTAATATTTTTAATCGAATTTTGTTATTTTAATCATAAATAAATCATAATAAATTCATTTTTCATTATTTTTATATCAAAATTTCACATAAATCATTATTAATCATTTAGATTAGAAATCTAAATTTTTGATTCGAAATTTGTAATTTTTAATATTTTTAAATATTAAGTCTTTATTTTGTCAAATAATTATTAATATAATATATATTTATTAATTAAGAAAATAATTTTATAAAAATTATTTTCGCATTTACTACATTTAATGCAACCATCTTTAATTGAGAATTGCCAAAAATCCTTTTCTATTAATTATTTCTTTATTTAATGTAATTAACAATTATTCTAAATTAATTACTAATCAATTATCAATCCCCAAATTAGGAACCCTAGAATACCTTTGGAATAGAAAACTTAGACTTTTAAGTTTTCCCAACACTTATGTTATTGCCTTAAACATAGGGTGATACTTGGAATCATTGTGCCACATTTATTCTATATCAAAGGATTCAACACTATCATTAAGGTGAGTTTACATAGCCCTTTTTTTCTGTTTTACATTTTGGGGTGAAACATGTTTAAACATTTTATATACTATCATTTACTCATTCTTACATTGTTGAAACTTATGATTCAATTACACTATCATTTACTCATTCTATCATTTGACTGTAATAAAAAGACACAGTACAATCATTAACAATGATCAAGCCGCCTGTTTAGATTATAGCGCTATAGGTCTGACAAACCCATCCCCCCGCATAAATTCAGGGATGATAGAAAACAGTAACAACATTTAACTAACTTGCGAGTTAGGTCTCAGTCGACACAAGGTTTGATTGTACAAAGACACATTGTTACATGTCGGTCTCATACTCTATCATTATACAACTGTGATTGTTGTACAAACTATTGTTATCAAAAACCTATGTATTCTCACCAACTTTTGTTAACCCAAAATATTTTCAAACTTAACATGTTTCAGGTTCCACTTGCTTGAAGATTTGAGTTAATGCTTGAAGATGTGTACATAGTATTATTCATTTTGATGTACGACTTCTTGTAGAACAATTGTATGTAAATTATTTAAATCATTTAATGAAATTTATTATTCACCATGAGCTACTGAACAATCATCAATACGTGACATCCCGATGTTTCCGCCATCGGTTGGGGTGTTACAAATTGGTATCAGAGCCATGGTTATAGGGAATTAGGTTATTAGAAAAATAATCTAGTCTATAACCATAGGATTATAACCAGTATTTGCTCCTATTAGTTGCTATTCTCTATCTCCCTCCTACTTCTTATCCCTACTTTAAATCCCTACAAGAAGGTTGCTCTCCATCACTGGATCTACTCTTAGACTAATAAGACAAAATCCTCAGGTTTAGCCTGAACCACCTTGAGATCTCGTCGAAGTTCTAGATTTTAATAACGAACACGTGCAATCTGGAAGGGTGAACGCCTGTATTCTGAGTCTTCTGTCTAGGCTGGCATTGCGCATATATCCCAATCAGACGAGGGACCCGGATGCCTACCTGGGAATCTCGGGATGAGTGTTCACTTATAGGCTAAAGCATGTCTTCACTATGTTATTAGAATCTAGAATCTTTGATAAGTCAACGTTTTCGTTTATTCGTTTTAATTAATGGATAAATGATTACATTCCCTATATTATCTCATTCATGTCTCATTGAACCTTCATTGTGTCTCCTACAGATCATGCCTCCACGTCGCAGCACTCGCAATAACAGTGGTGGAAATCAAGAGGAAGGTAGCAACAACCACAACCATAACCACGACACTAACCATAACAACAACAATAACAATGGCGTTGATGCCCAACTGGCTGCGATCATTTCCCAACAAATGGCACAACAAATAGCAACTCTGGTTCCTAACTTACTGGCTCAAGTCATCCAAATGAATGGAAACGGCAATGGAAACGGCAATGGAAACGACAACGGAAATCACAATGGGAACGGGAATGGAAACGGGAATGGTCTCCCAGTCTGCACTCTCAAACACTTTAATACCTGTAATCCTCCTAAGTTCAGTGGAGATGAAGGAGCTACTGGTCTCCTACAATGGTTCGAGGGTATTGAGAATACCTTCATTAACAGTGAGTGTCCCGATAACTTTAAAGTCCGTTATGCTATGAGTGTTCTTCAAAAACGAGCACTCACTTGGTGGAATGAGGAAAAGGGTACCCGTGGAGCTGAAGTTGCACTTACTATGACCTGGGATCAAGTCAAGGAGATAATGAAAGCCGAGTTTTGCCCACATAACGAGGTTAAGAAATTAGAGGACGAGTTCCACACCCTTGCTCAGGATAGTGGGGAAAACCTTGCTTATAATACCCGCTTCCACGAGCTCAGTTTGTTGTTGCCCCATAAGGTCACTCCCCTGTCTGTAGCCATCGAGAAGTATATAGGCGGTCTACCTAATTCAGGACACGGTATGGGGAAGGAACCCTGCTACCCTCGAAGAGGCCAAATGTCTAGCAGCTACCTTAACTGACAATCACGTAAAGAACGGTACCTTAATTCGGAAAGGCTAGAAAGCAAGTATTGTAGCCGCGGTAATTACTGAGAACCAGAAGCGTAAGACCAGGGATCCTGATGTCAACCTCACTACACAAGCTTCTAACAAGAAACCTTATATAGGAAACTATCCATTGTGTAACACATGCAAACGACATCATCCCACTGCTTCAGCGCGTCGCTTGTGCACCAATTGTGGTAAGTACGGCCATCTGGTCAACACATGTCGTGAGGCCCCAAATCCTAATGCCAACCAACCAGCCAACCCTGCTCAGGCTGCTAATCCTAATCGTCCTGGTAGATACAACTATGGTCAATTCTATGAATGAGGAGACCCAAATCACTTCCGTAACCGATGCCCTAAACTAAACCGAGATCAAGACCCTCTAGCTACTTAACAGCAAGACCCACCATTCAAATGTTGTTTGCTTTTATGTATTGACGCTATTTGATTCAAGAAATAAAATTCTAGTATTGAAATTTTGTCTGAGAGTTGTTTATATGGTATAATCATAACACTTGGATGCATGCTTGTTTGAATGTGAACTAATTGCTATACAACTACAACTCATATACTATACTCGTATTACTTATAAACTTGCTTGCATAAATATATTATCAATTTGCAATTTATGTGTATAATGATTGCTACACTTAATAGAGGATAAAAGTACTTGCTCAACAGTTAGTTAAGTACCAAATAATCTACTCAACGATTGGTAGAGGTCATCATGTCTTTTCAACAGTCGGGAGAGGCCCTATAACGTGCTCCACGACTGGTGGAGACTATCGAACCTGCTCAGTCGGGAGAGGCCCTACAACCTGCTCCACGACTAGTGGAGGCTATCGAACCTGCATAACAATCGGTAGAGGTTCCTACTCACTAACTGGTGAAAGTCTTTTCCCTGCTCAACGGTTGGACTCATTATATACAAAGGTTCAACCACATGATTATTTCTGCATTACTTATAGAAGGACACAAAACCCTGATGTAAGGTAAATTGGTGATTGCAGTCCGGAACGTAATCATGAATTTATAGGTACGTTAAGGTAGTGTGAAATTTTATCAGGGTTTCGGGAGATAACCAAATGTAAACTCTAGTTATCTGGTAGATCATTTAGTCAATCAACTCACACATAACACGCCTCTTATCCAAACTATTCGAGACCGTTTATTCTATTCATGTCATGCTATAACCCAAATTTTCCAATTCACAATTATTTTCATTTCTACCTAAACACCCTTAACTCTGTGTTTTTAATAACTTCGGAACGAAGTTCCCAAAAGTAGGGGAGACTGTAACATCGCAAATTTTTCTCCAAAATTTTGGTACTAGAAAATTACCGCCTTACCTACTTTATATATTGTCTAATATATATAGATATAATTAATTTTTTTTTTCAAAACATAATAATAGTAATAATAATAATAATAATAATAATAATAATAATAATAATAATAATAATAATAATACAAATATTCAAAGTATTTGATGTTTAAACCTAACTTAGGGAAAATCGGACTAAACCCACCAACATTCTACCCCCCTGAGCCCATTTTGGTTCTGGCCCAAACCCAAGCAGCCCACCAAGAGCCCAGTAACCAGCCCAAAGGTTGCTTCTCCTTCCCTTCTTTGCAGCGAAACAGAGAGAAAAAAATATAAATGTCTTGACCAAGGATCGAACCCAAGACATAAGGGTTTCATTCACCCACATAAACCACTACACCATCTTGATGGATGTGATTATTATAGAAACAGATTATACTTATACTATTTCAAAAATCGTTGGTCAAAATCAATTTGGTCAAAACCCAGGTCAAACGCGACTATAATTCATAATTGAACCGCGTTATCCTTGTTTTTGGAAACAATTCAGGAATGATCATGACCGACAATCAATTTCCTATCGTTTGACGTGCTTAATTACATTAAAAACATTCCAATTCGAACCCAAATCTATCGCACATGACTCATGGACGAGTCAAACTTCCATTTTATCAATAGAGATGATGAAGTTATAAATTGAACCTTTTGTAAAGCTCTAAATATGCCGAATATCAAAACCCCTACCCTCAATTCTTCATTTACTTCACGAAATCTACGAAATCGAAGTTGTTTGACTTTTGGTTTGACTCGCGAACAGAAGCCTTACGGGTCTGGTAAGTTCTAATCTTTGATTGTAGTATGTTAATCAGGTCTTGATAGTTATTAACCCCATGTTTAATCGGAATATAATCGCGTGTGTAATCAGGAAAGAATCTAGGGTTCATATGCTTCTTATAATGGGGAAGATGACTTGCAGACATACTAGTTAAATAATTTTCGAAATAACACAAATCAACAAATCTGATATAGATCAAATGGATATCAAGGCATCTGTTATGTCTTGTGGGCCGAGTCTGATGTGGGTTCGAGTCCCACTATCAACAACAAATTTTTTTAAAACCTTTTTCCTTCTTGTATTTTTATATAACTCTTAAAAATGGTTTTAAATATCAAGAATGACTTATAAATTCTAACAAATTTATTTTATGATATGTAACTAACAAACTTTATTATACAACTTTTATTTTCAGAAAATTTAATTATTTAATATATATAATAAATATTACAAGTTTATTCAATTATAATTATAAAATTCTATAATAATATCAAAACGATTTTATAAAATTCCACAAAAATTATCCTAAATTTGTAAAACAATAAACATTCCAGAAATGATTTTTATTTCTGAAAAATCACTTATTTAATATTTTTAATAGAATTTTGTTATTTTAATCATAAATAAATCATAATAAATTCATTTTTCATTATTTTTATATCAAAATTTCACATAAATCATTATTAATCATTTAGATTAGAAATCTAAATTTTTGATTCGAAATTTGTAATTTTTAATATTTTTAAATATTAAGTCTTTATTTTGTCAAATAATTATTAATATCATATATATTTATTAATTAAGAAAATAATTTTATAAAAATTATTTTCGCATTTACTACATTTTAATGCAACCATCTTTAATTGAGAATTGCCAAAAATCCTTTTCTATTAATTATTTCTTTATTTAATGTAATTAACAATTATTCTAAATTAATTACCAATCAATTATCAATCCCCAAATTAGGAACCCTAGAATACCTTTGGAATAGAACTTAGACTTTTAAGTTTTCCCAACACTTATGTTATTGCCTTAAACATAGGGTGATACTTGGAATCATTGTGCCACATTTATTCTATATAAAAGGATTCAACACTATCATTAAGGTGAGTTTACATAGCCCTTTTTTCTGTTTTACATTTTCACTACTAGTGAAACTAGGCAATTGTCACCAAAGTTCGTGACCAAAATAAACGGTCCCAAAATTTGCTATCGTTTTCCTACCAAAATCGTATTAGTAGCAAAATCTATTGAACGGTAACAAAAAGGTGTCAAGTTTTGCCACCGAGTCACAAAATGGTAACAAACATATGAAAAATAGAAAAGGAGTATAACTTGTGACCGTTTCAGGTAGCAACATTGGGTAAAAAAAGAATTTAAGCGGACTATATTTGGCACTCGAAAAAATCATAGCAAATTTAGTGACCAATTTCCCACTACAATGCGAATTAAGCGTATTTGCTATGACATGGTAGCTAATTGATCAAAACTTTTGCTACGGGATATTTTCTATTGCAAATTGGTGAGAAAAATAAAATTTTACAAGATAAAATTACAGTGGCTGATTTGCTAACATATTAGCACACCCATGAAAATTAGGGGTTCAAACGAGTCGAGCCGCTCGCGAGCTACTTGAGCTCGGCTCGGTAAAAAGCTCGAAACGAGCCGAGCCTTATCGAGATCTAGCCGAGCTTGAGCCTAAAACAAAGCTCGTTTATTTATCGAGCCCGAGCTTGAGCCTGACATGTGAAGCTCGTTAGGCTCGTCGAGCCTTATCGATCCTAGTGTAATATTATTTTTTTCAAATATTTTATAATATTTACCACTCATTTAAAGTTTTTTTGTAAACGAGCCCCGAGCTCGAGCTTCACTTATCGAGATCACGAGCCTAAACGAACTATTATATATATATATTATTTTTATTCAATGTATTAACTAATTGATAATAAACGAGCCGAGCTCAAGCTCGAGCTTGACAAATTGTCAACGAGCCGAGCTCGAGCTTTGAAAAAAAAGCTTGAATCCAGCCGAGCTCAAGCTTGAGCTCTTATAAGTCAATCAAGCTCGAGCCTGATCGAGCTCAGGCTCGACTCAACTCATTTGCACCCTGATGAATATTATGCATACACCCATTGTGTGCAAATCTTGAAATCACCAAAGAATTCATGTATTGGCTTATTGTATAATTTTTCTTTTCTTTTTTAGGGGTTGAGGGAGGTTGGGGGTTGGGGGGGTTAAATTCTATTAAAATATATACCTTCCTTAACACACAAACAATAACACACACTCAATTTATAATATTCAAAAGCGCGTGTCATAAAAAAAATGTCATAATTTGTAAAATATGATAAATTTATGGCACGCATTTTTGTATGTCATGCACTAAGTGTCATAAAATAAAAAACATGACTTTATGAAAATACTTTTATCATGTTGTTGTGTCCTAAGGTTGTACGTTGTAGCTCTTGGTGAGCACCGCAGTGAGCCACCAATGTGACTCTCAAGTAACCCGGTCACACCAGGCTGTTGTGGCTGGGGGTGAGCACCGACGCTGCCACAACTTACAAATCAAACACAAATTCCTTTCTTCGCGCTGTGAGCCTACTCAGGTTGGCTCGCTCACATCAGGTTAGCGTGAGGCTGTTGTGGCTAAGGGTGAGCGTGTGATTGTTGTGGCTACTGGCGAGTCCACAAGACATAGTCTAATATATTTTTTCAAAATCCTCCTCGTTAATTCATTCTCCCGCCTATCTTTATAAAACCCTAAGTTTCTGTAAGCGAAAGATTTTAGCTAAAACAGGATTATATGATCATACAAGTCACAAAACCAGGTGCGGAAACCCTAGTTCTGAACAAAATGATAAAACTCTAATCAAAACACAATCAAGATCATTTTCAACATCTTTTCATAGATTAACTTTTGTCAAATAAGCTTTTACAACGACTTACACGTTAATCTAGATCAAACACACACTATCACAAAATGACCTCGAACCTGACCTGAACACATACACAACTGACAACTCTCTTACATTCACAAAAACACAAATACTATATATAGATGCTGCACATTCGCCCACTAGCACTGGTCGAATGTGGAACTTTTCCACATTCGCCCACTACTATGGTACGAATGTGTCTTCTGATCAGCTTCAGTCTACCTTCGTCCATCACTATCTACCTTCGCCCATATCTTTTCTACCTTCGCCCCTTTTATCTACCATCGACCAGTCTTTAACATATGTTAATTATGCTTATCCAATCATTAGTCGCAAAACGCATCAACAAACTCCCCCTCGACTATTGATTGGATTGTCTTCTCTGTTGGTCCATTGTTTTGTTCATCAACTTGATTCTGAGCTGTTTCTTCTGCTCAGTAGTCATTGGAGGCTCAAATGTTCTCTTCACTGGTTTAGACACATTCGCTATCTTCACCGTCTTACCCAGCTTATTCTCCAAATTGCTTCCCGCATTGATGTCATAAGCAAAACAAACTCCAACCACTTGAGTATATTTTCTTGCTTGAGCAACGTCTTTCGGTTCAAAGTAAATCGGATTGTAGAAAAGCATGATGATGTCTTCAAACGTGCAATTAATCAACCACATAGGATCAAATACATGAACATGCTTGTATTTATCCTTTCCATCTCTCAACACAATCACCGCTTCAGCCTTTCTCCAATCATAATACCAGAAAATAAAATCAGCACTGAAGTGTTGTGGCATAGGCATCAACGGAATTTTTCTCATCACTTCAGGTGCTTTGTATATCAACGTAACTCGTTTCATATTGGTTTGAGGATCAATATCCCTATGAACTTTTCTTCGGGGATATTGAGGCTTGAACCTATTCCATCTTGTTCGACTTTCCCAAACCAACTTATCTGCGCACCAACCAACATGCGAACCATTCACTTCTGCACCTGACATTGGGAATCTACATAAATCTCTGACCGCCCAGTACGGTAGAGTAAGCAAATCACAGAATCTATTGAAGTACAAGATTCCTGTTTCCCATTTAGCAGCTATACACTTCAGCCTGCCTAAGTATGTCCACCCGAGAGCTCTGCCTTTGAACTTGGCGTTGTGAAACTTATAAAAGTTACCTTGAGCTTCAGGCTTTGGTCGGTTCTCATCCATTTCCCTCAACTTCTTCAAATAACTCTTCAATTCATCAGATTGATTTGAAGGTCCTTGTTTATCAACACCAAATACCTTCTCCACAAACTCTGCACTCCTTTGCTGAGCTTTCTGCTTCGCTGAATTGTTTGGTACCTCAGTAAAGTCAGGAAATATTTCATCTTCATCTGTTTTCCTGAAGTACTGAGGAAACTCTTCATGAGTTATATCTTCTAATTCCACTTCATCGTTTTTAGGAGTCTGCATATCATCTGAGTGACTTCCAATATCCTTTTCAGGAATATCTGGAATCGACTCGTCCAACATAAACTCCTCAAAAGTCTTCCCTACCCTCTGTGCAAGACCATCTAGAATTTCTTTTGCCACAGATGCAGGTAATTCACCTTCCTCAAGATCAGGATCTTCATATTCCAATTCATATCGCATATCATCAGTTTGGAATATTTCAGTAAAGCATCCTGTGAACTCAATGGTCCATTCTCTTTTCTCCAACATATCTTTGTACAATTGTTTAGCATCATCTGATAAAGACCTCACTTTCTCATTCCAGAAGATACTTTCATCAGAATCAACGTTCTCACCTTTCTTCTTCTTAGAACTTGATTCTCCAGTACTCTTCTTTTTGGATGTCCTTTCTTCAAATGTAAACTTTGAAGTATCATCACCTCCATCATCATCATCATTACTCTCACTATCATCTTCTCTCTGTCTCCCAGACCCTTCAGCATCATCATCATCATCATTATCATCCTCATCATCATTTTTATCTGACTCATCATCATCTTCATCATCATCTTTCTCTTCATCCGATTCAGAATCCTCATAATCAACTTTCTCTTCTTCATCATCTTTATCTTCTTCACCCTCCTTCAACTTGGGTGCAGTATTATATAGATCATCAATCAAATCACTAAGGCGTTTGTTTTCAGCCCTTAGTTCTTTGTTGTCTGCTTTAATCAGCTTAATCCTGTTCTTATTTCTTGCACACTTTCCCTCAAGCCTTTCATTCTTTGCTTCAAGCTTCTTAAACTTCTCATTAATCTCATCCTGATTAGATTTAGAAGCAACCACAATCTGAAGCATTTTCTCTTCATTTTGCTTAAACTTGGCTATCTCAGCTTGTTGAGCTACAATCATTTTCATCATATCATCCATTTTCCTGTTCACCTGTTTCATCACATCATCATCCACAGTGACTTTCTTGGATTTGGATTTGGATGGCTCAACTTCTTTTTCTTTCTGAGGCTTTCTGAACATGTCAAGTACATTGTCCAGTGCAACATTAAGTTGATCAGCTGATATTGGTTCTGCCTCTTTGGTTTTCTTTTGCTTCTTGGCGACAGGTGAAGATAGCTTTGACGATGTACCAGCATCAGGCACTCTTTTCCCTTTCAACAATTGAGCTAACTCTTTCTCCCTCAATTGTTTGGTGCTTGTCTTCTTGGACATAGTCTTGTGCTTGGATTTGGGTAAGTTTACAACCACAGTCTCTCCAACATTCAACTCTTCCAAGTCAACACCTAAACTTCCATCTTCCACAATCACTGACTTCTTTCTTTTCTCAGCTTCTTCAATGGATTTATTCAAAGATTCAGACTCACCAACCATAGTGGCCTTACGTTTGGTGGCCCTAACGTTTTCAGCATCAGAATCCCACTGCTCGTCTACCTCAGTCTCTTCTGAATCAACTAACTCTTCATCCACCAAACCTGAACCTTTCTTTGCCGTTGATTTTTGTCTAACCGCCTGTTGCTTTGAGCTTCCCTGATCAATCATTCCCTTGCCCTTCCCTTTGGCTCCAGGATTGACTACTTGTCTCTTCCTTTTAGTGCTTGCATCAACATACACTAAAGGATCATCATTATCCGAATCACTATCATCATGTCTCGCTCTGTTCTTGCTAGGATCAGTGTAATCCTGACTAGCCAAAGCTCCAAATAATCTCCTGTGAGGTGGCTTTTCATTGTCTGGCACACCTTTGTATCCTTTCATTCTCACCAAAGTACGAATATTCATGTGATCTTGACCTAGGATCATAGTCGGATCCTTCTTCAACTCTGGATACTTGTGGTCAAAGATCATCATCAGAAATCTTGGATATAGCATGAACTTCTTGTTCTTCATACCTTTCAGCATCTCCAGCATATGGTCTAGAATCATACCAGATACGTTAAATGGTTTGTTGAGAGTCAACGCAACCATTAACGAACTCAAACTTCTTCTCATAACGTCATATCCACTGCTCACACATCCAAATACGTGGATAATAACATGTGCAAAGTACTTGAACTGCACGCTCAGCTTCCCTTTATACATAGATCCATCAGTAATCGGACCTTTGTACTACATCCGTAAGAAACAAGCTTTCTGCTCAGTCCATGATAACTCTCTGGGATCTTCACTGACTTCAAACTTGATCTGCAGTGCTTCTCGTATATCAGACTCCGTCAAAAACATCTCCATATCTTGAATCTTGCTCTTAATAATCGTCTGATTATCCCAGAAGTCATACTTAGCATTTTGGTAGAAATCTTCAATAATGTCTCTGTATATAATCGTCGGTGTGGCTAATGCATGAACAATTCTGCTCCTCTTCAAGAACTCTATGATCCTGGTGAATTCTGTATTCTTCTCCACGTCACCAAGATACGCACAACAGTTGTGAGATCGCTCGAATGGCCAACTGCTTGGAACAGATGCTTCAGCCTGTTGCACCGGATCTGGAACAACATTCTCTGCTGGAACTTCAACATTTTCCACTGGTGCCTCAACGTTTTCGGATTGATCATCCATCTGCACATAAAAGACAGAAAAACACGTCAAAATGCAAAAATGACAAAAATAACAAAATTTTAAGATTTGAAAATCTGCACATTCGCCCGTTTTCAAACTGGTCGAATGTGGGAATTTATGGTCGAATGTGAAAAATTCAGGTCGAATGTGAAAATATTTTGAGTAAAAGTCACATTCGCCCGTTTTATAATTACTTTCGTCCATTTACTTTCACCTTCGCCCGTTTTTGTGAACCGAAAGTGAAAAACTTAAACCCTAAAATTTCAAAATTTTGCCAAAGTTGTTTTAACTCTTGAATCTGATTGCAATGTGTACTAATATAGCCGACCGACACTCGTGTATCACCAATTTTCCATATATTTCAATTTATATCAGTTTTTAAAAGAAAATTAGGGGTTTTATTCTTTAAACAATCAATTAATCAAACACATGTTGTAATAACCCTAATTTGTTATTCAATCTCCCCCTAAAACTGATATGGATTGAAATGCAATCAAAATTAAACAAAAACAAACATCCTAAGTCTCCTAAAACTGAAACCCTAAGTCCGGTTTAAGAATCATCGTTTCTGATCTGAAAAGGGCTCCAATACCTGTAATTTTAGTGTCAAAAGAATCAGTAATTAACAGGGAACAAATCGCACAATCACAGAAAATCAAAGCAACAAGGTCTGGTTATGAAGAAAATTTCTGAAAAATTTTGAATGACGGTTCGAAAGTGAAACAGATATTTATAGATAATGCACCTTCGCCCGTTTATAATGGGCGAATGTAGGTGTATTCCACCTTCGTCCCAATTGAATGACCCGAAGGTGAAATATTCACCCGAAGGTGGATGTTTAATTTATAAATTCCACATTCGTCCAAAATTTGACGGCCGAAGGTAAGATTTTTCCACATTCGACCCAATTAAGGGGCGAATGTGAAATGGAAAAATCTGAAAATTTCGCCAAATAACGAATTCGAATCCCGTTCAACCTTTTTCAATCCGTTAAACTTCCAAAACTCAAATTTACACAGTTTTGAATGATACAAAGCCCAGATGGTGTTATCAAATCTCAGAAATTGACCATCAAGCATCCCCGGTTATCAAAAATAAAGCAGAAATGCAAATATTTTTGGTTTTTCTGAAATTTTATCAAAACACACCTAAAATCTTTTTGGATTTTGTATCTTTTTGACAATAAAAAGTAAAATGCAACAAAGTAAAATGCATCAAAGTAAAATGCAACAAAGTAAAATATATCAAAGTAAATGAAAGCAGTAAACATTTTGTGATATCCGGTAAGAGGATCATATCAGTTTTCTGAGAAATCTGAACACAGCGTTGATCTTTCTGTTTAATATTATCATTAGAAACAATATGTGACACGGCAATTGCTGATATTGTGGTCCACATAAGCTCACATGCAGACAATTACGCAATGCTTTAAAATGATACGAGTTAAATGTTTTAGACTAACACATTGTGGTTCCCACACACACGACATACTCCCGTATCAAGTAATTGCACAAAGCTTCATCGTAACGCGTGATTATGCTAAAGTTATCCGTAAAATTTACAAAGTATATAGCACAGAGGTGTACAGGTCAGCAAATAAATGCAGCAAAGTAACATGTGCGTATACACTAGGTTGAGGCTGATATTAACCACTGATTTGCATCAGAAAGTCAATACGATGCAATAATGATCTTTGATCAATAAAACATAAAGTTCCTCAATTCGGTAACTTTCGGTTTTGGCAATAAGCTCTTTTGCAAATATTCTGATGAAACTAGGTCCGTAAATCAATACGACAGAAGTTTAATCAGAATATCCCGGATAACAAAAACATAACGACCCGAAACCTCAGATTTTGGCAATCCTATCAAACGAAATTACGGTACTAAGACCATATGCCCATGAGGTGTTCAGCCACAAACGCGTAGTTTGTTATGTTTGTATCACTAATGCACGCAATATTTAGTCTACGAAGCCTATCAGCATATCACACGTAATCAACATACGTCTCATTATACTATACAATTCTTTAGCCTGTGTCAGATCCCCACTGATGTACTATCATTTCCTCTGTTTATCCAGGAAATCATTTTGGTTTTTCTAATTTTTAGGTCTTTTGAAAATATTTCAATGTTTTTGGTTTTTCTGATAAAATGACTCCCCCTAAAATAAAGAACATATTTTTTTTTTTTTTTTTTTTGGGTTTTTAATTTTTCTGAAAAAAACTAAACAAAAATTTGAAAGAAACAATCCACTTGAAAGCATCAACTTCTTTGAGGATTAAATAATCCCCTTGAAAGCATCAACTTCTTTGAGGATTATGATAGTAAAGAGAAATTCCCAATTAGCAAAGAGAAATTCCCAATTAGCAAAAATTGAAAAACTAAAACTAAAACTAAAAAGTAATAAACCGAGGTGCCGATTAGTCCTGTTTTTCCTTTATATTGTTTACTTTTAAAAGATATTCAAAGCGGGATCTGTCAAAAGCTTTTGTAAACAAATCTGCACGTTGGTAGTCAGTATGGATTTTGACCATATCTATCAATTCCTTAGCGTAACAATCACGGATAAAATGATATTTAATCCGGATATGTTTCGCTTTAGAATGATTTTCAGTATTTTTAGTTAATGCAATTGCGGCTTCGTTGTCACAGTGTATAGGGGTTTTAAGAAATTGCAAACCGTAATCCACCATCTGTTGTTGGATCCAGAGTACTTGTGAACAGCAACTTAAGGCTGCAATGTACTCAGCTTCACAGGTAGACAGTGCCACGGAAGTCTGTTTCTTACATTGCCAGGTAATTAACCTGCTCCCTAAAAACTGGCAACCAGCTGTAGTTGATTTGCTGTCTTTGTCACAGCCGCCCCAATCTGCATCACTAAAAGCAATAAAATCAAAATCATCATCATTAGGGTACCAAAGTCCTTTTGATGGACAACCCTTCAGATATCGAAGGATACGCTTGACCGCCGTCAGATGACTTTGTTTCAGCTTCGATTGATAGCGAGCACAGAGACACGTTGCATACATAATATCTGGTCGAGACGCTGTCAAATACATCAGAGATCCGATGATTGCTCTGTATGTAAATGGGTCTGTCAGCTCCCCCTTAGCGTCCACTCCAATCCCATGATTGGGTTGAATCGGGGTGTCCATCGGCTTAGAGTCCTCCATCTGGAATCGGCTCAAGATGTCGGAGACATATTTCGTCTGGTGAATGAAGATCCCGTCGGGTCTTTGATCCACCTGCAAGCCGAGGAAAAACTGCATCTCCCCCATTGCGCTCATTTCGAACTTTTCTTGCATAACAGTTTCGAATTCCCTGCATAAAAGTTCGTTAGTTGAACCAAATATAATATCATCAACGTAAATCTGTACTAGAAGCAAATCATCTCCCGTCTTCTTCGTGAAGAGGGTGCAATCGACGAGGCCGCGCTTGAATCCTTTGGAGATGAGATATGTACTTAGCTCCTCGTACCACTGTCTTGGAGCCTGGTGCAAACCATATAAAGCTTTGTTCAGCACGTAGACCTTATCCCGGTGGATTGGGTCCTCAAAGCCTGGTGGCTGCCCGACATAAACCTCCTCCTTGACTTTCCCGTACAAAAATGCGCTCTTGACGTCCATTTGATAGACTTTGAATTTCTTGTATGAAGCAAACGCGAGGAACCTCCGAATAGCTTCAATTCGTGCTACTGGTGCATAGATTTCGTTGTAATCAATTCCTTCGATTTGATGGAAACCCTGCACGACCAATCTGGCTTTGTTACGAACAATAACCCCACGATCATCCTTTTTGCACTTAAACACCCATTTAGTGCCTATTTTCTTCCTTCCCGGTGGCAAATCTGTGAGCGTCCAAACTCCCAATTTCTGGAATTGCAATAACTCCTCCTGCATTGCCTCAACCCAGGCATCTTCATTCAAAGCGTCTTTGTATGTCCTTGGCTCTACCTGCGACACATAACATGCAAACTACCAATCATTTTGACTACCAGATTTTTGAATTTTGGCATATAATGCTAAAGCACCAAAACTCTCTGGCGAGTTAACGCTTTTCAGCTGCCCTCTGGTCATAACACCACTTCCAGGATCACCGATAACTTGCTCCAGCGGGTGAATACGATGAATCCGAGATTCCGGATAAACAGGTACAATCACTCCCGTCTGAGCAGTCAAATTTTCTACAGCATCCAGATCATGACCCGTGGTTGATGATGAAGCAACTTCTGGAGTTGGAGTTGGGTTCACTGGCATTGCCTCTTGTTCTTCTGCATGTTCAAGAATGACTTCTTCAAATTGTTCAACTTCAGATTCTGAAGAGTCTAATGAAGTTGAAGCCTCTTGAAACACATCTTCCTCTTGTATAGGAGCATTGGTATCATCAGAAGCTGGTGGGGGGTTCACGGTGATTGGACGCACCAACGATGAAGTCGACGCGTTTTCACACTCGTAAAGTAATCTGATAACAGCTTCTTCAACCAAGCTATCTAGGTTGAATGATTCAAAGAAGTCTTTGTAATCAAACATCCAATCAGGACCCGTGCCTTGCAAATTTTGAGTATATCGTTGAACTTCCACGTTAGCCCAATCCTCCACTTGACGAGTTTGCTTGTTGAATACCCGTTTGAGCGGGGTTGCATATCCAACAAAATATCCCTCCTCAGCTTTAGGACTAAACTTCTCACCTGGATTCAACATCGTGCATGGCGCCCCAAAAGGTTCTAGATACTCTAAGTTGGGCTTTCGTCGGTGTAACAGTTCATAAGATGTTTTTCCAAACTTCTTCACTGTTAGAACCCGATTTAATGTATAATTTGCTGCATAAATCGCCTCATTCCAGAACATTACCGGAAGATTTGAGTCAGCGAGCATTGTTCTAGCCGCCTCAATTAGAGTCCTATTCTTTCGTTCAGCAACACCGTTCTGATGTGGGGTGTACGGAGCCGAATATTCATGATGTATCCCTTTGCTTTCACAAAGTTCAACCATCTTGGCATTTTTGAACTCCGTCCCATTATCACTCCGAATTCTCTTTATCTTCACATTGTAGAGATTCTCCAGTCGAGTGAACAGAACTTTCAAGTTGTTAAAGGTGTCGCTTTTGTTTTGCAAACACATCACCCATGAAAATCGTGAATAATCATCAGTGACAACTAAACAATAAAGCTCTCCAAGATGACTTTTGCGCTTGACCGGTCCAAATAAGTCCATGTGCAATCGCTCAAGTGGCATCTCAACAGAGTTGACTTTCTTCACTTTGTGGGCCTGTTTGTGTTGCTTCCCTTTCTTACAGCTTACACACTTGTCATTCAGATGGAAATGTTTCACGTTTACTCCATCGACAAGTCCATTTTTCACCAGTTGATTCATTTTCCTCAGATGAATGTGTCCCATTCTTCGGTGCCACATTATCGATTCTTTCTCAGTCGCTTTGGATAAGAAACATGTTATTTGCCCCTGTGATGTCATCGCCTTGGACATGTCAAGAATATAGAGATTGTTGACGCGAGGTGCCATCAACATTATCCACTCCTTTGGAATTTTGAAGCCCGGTTTGAGAATATAGCAGGATTTGTCATCAAAATGCACAGAAAATTGTTTATCGCATATTTGACTGACACTCAGCAGATTATAATCTATCTGCTTGACATAAGAAATCCGCTCAAAGCTCACAATTCCATTACTCACGCTTCCTTCCATTGTGATATATCCATCTTTGTTTCCAGCGAATGCAACATACCCTCCATTGATGTTTTTCACGTCGAACAGCAATGCGAGATCCCCTGTCATGTGGCCTGAAGCTCCACTATCAACAATCCATAGACTGCTAATAGGGCCAGCTGAAGCTCCCTGCACACAAAAAGTAAATCATTTAGTTCTTTCGGGGGACCCAAGCCTGAGTCTTGGGCCTTTGAATATCGACTTTCAAAGAAACATCCTCATTAACTTTTTCAACAACCTTTTGTTTTGGATCAATCTTTTTCTGATTGTTCAAAACATTTTCCTTTTTCTCACTTACCTTTGAAGTAGAAGCTCCTGGAATACCATTTGGGAACCAAGATTGTTCAGACCTTTTAAGAATGCGAATTTGAGATTTTGGTTTCTCAATAGGTTTCTGAACATTGTTAACAAAAGTAACTTTCTTGGCTACCTTATCTGAGTTAACGGACTTAGGTCCAACATTTGATTTGACAATTGGTTTTTGTGGAACCTTTTGCCTATCAATTGTTGCGTTCACCACAGGCTTTCTCCATGATTGATCCATAGCAATCCGATTTCTTTGATCATATTGAATTGGACGATTGTTCCTCATTTGATGAAAATTGTTTTGATTATAAAACTGTTGTTGTTGAGAAACAACTCGTCTATGTGGTGGAACATAATGATCAATCGGTTTTCTCATGGAATTTCTAACTTCAACCTCATGTCTTTTATGCCTTACATATGGACACTGAGCAAGTAAATGCCCACGTTCCCCACATTTAAAACATTTTCGATATTCTTCAAAAACATAATGAGCATTTGGTGGAGCAAATGATCTAACAGGATATTGATCATTATACTGTTGATTCCTCAAACTCTCAGGAAGTGGTCCTTTTGAGTAAGTGGGCTCATGAAAACCATTTGCTTTGTCATTTGGTCGAATGAATTCTGTGACATGGACCTTTGGTTCTTGAGGAACATCCAAAAACAATTTCTTTAAAATTTCTGGTGGAATCTCATTTGTTCTCTCATGTTTTGGGAACCAAATAGTGCTTTCTTGCCAAATCTTTTCTATTTTAGCATAGTTAGCATTTTTTATTGGAAATTCCTCATCAGAGATGATTTTATCGGATCCTTCCATCCGATAAAACACCTTGACAGGTTTGTCACTTGGTTCATTCTCAAGGTCCTTTCTAATCTCATTCTTTTCAGACTTTTTCTCACGATGAGCAGTTGCCATCGGATGCACATGTTGAGATGGTGACACTGGTTCAGTAGTAATGATGTGATTTTCTTTTGGAATCTCACATACATTAACAGTTTGGTCATTACCAGTATCATCATTCTCTGAGACTGAATCCACACTTTCAGCATAAACACCCTCATCATTCAAGCCTAAAATCGGTCTCACATCGGAATGAGGATCACCAATACTCGAGGTATTAGATTCCATTTCCAATGATGAGTCTGATTTTACCGAACTCTCCGGTATAACTTGGTGATAGTTATGATTTTCAAAAAGAACCGGAGATGGTACAGACTTGTAATTAGTGGTGTTATCATCAATGATATGGTCTACCACATAAGCAATATGCTTATAACTTTCCAACTTTTTGTTTACTTTCTCAGCAAAGCATTTTATGGCTGCCATTTCCAACTTGGTGTTTTCAATTTCATTGATATAGTTGTTAATTGCCAATTGTTTCAATGATAAAGTATTTTTCAAGTCAGAAATGTCCTTTTTATAGCCATCTAATACTTTGTTGAAAGCATTCAACTCTTTGCGAGTAGATTGACTGTTTATGATAGCACTATCACGTTGAATTCGGAGTTGTTTATTCTCCTCAGTCAATCTATCACATGTTCCACAGTATTTATCACTTCTACTATCAGTGCTAGATTCAGAACTTACAGGTTTTGGCGGTTCAGTCATGGCCATCAACGCGAAATAAGCTTCCTTTCCAGTGAAAAACTTGGAATAGTCAATCTTGGTGAAAGCATCATCAGCAATGCACGACTTCCTCGTCATCAAAAAATCAGCTTCTGCTAACAACTGATCAATATCATCATCTAAAGAATCAACACTTGCCTCTGTGTCCGATTCACTGTCTGAATCTGAATAAACTGATCTACACTCCTCAGGAACATCAGAAACTGTATCAATCACCATTCCAGAATTAGTTTCTTCAGCCTTAATCTCTACGGGTTCATTCTCCACATTCATTTCAGTCTCAGAATCATCACTATCACACTCCTCAGTTTCTTTCTTTTCTTCCTCCATCACCGACTCTTCAATATCAACCTTGCAAGCAACACAAGCCACATTTCCACCAGTAGTGATTTCCTCCACTCCTATCTGCAATCCCGACCAATCAAACCTTTCATCTTGTTGAGTCATCAGTGCTTGATTCTGACTCGTGTTCTGTTGTGTCTCATTTGGTGTAGTGATTGGTATAACTGTTCGGTTAGGGTTGTTAGGAGATTGGTTTTGGATCTGGTTTGATGTGTTAGGTTGTCTGTTTTGGTTGTTGTTAGAGTTGTTTTGACGGTTTTGGTAGTTGTTGTTGTTTTGGTAAGAAACTCGGTTTTGGTTTTGTTGTTGACGATTCTGATAGGTTGCATTGAATGGATTTCTATTACCTTGTTTTGGTGGCTGGGTGCATTCACGTTTAAAGTGACCTCTTTCTCCACAGTTAAAACAAGTAACTTTCTCCTTGTTGAACCCGTAGGTTGTGTTAGGAGAAGTTCCCAAATCTGTTCTACCAGTCTTTTCAATAAAATCTGTTGCTCTTCTCATGATGCTTGCAAAAGCCCATTGGATATCAATTAGTTCCATCTCTTCCTTGTCGATCTGTGCATAGTCCTCATTGGTTAAATTGTTATTCCCAATTTGACTAGCAACAAGTCCATTGTAGGATGAAACCATTGCTGAGACTAGTGCAATATGTTGTTGAGCAATTTCCACTGTCACATTGCCCAAGTTAGAAGTCTCCAAAACCACTTGTTGTTGATTAGGTTGAGTAACTTGGTTCATTGGTTGTTGAGATTGACTAGCAGTATAGAAACCTGCTTGTTGCATTGGGGAGAATGGTGAAATGTAAGAATTGTTGTATTGTTGTTGTGGTGGTGGTTGTGTGTATGATGGTTGTGAGTAAGATGAAGTTTGTGCCATGTAATTGATGGTAGGTTTTGGTGGTTCCATAACATTTGAAATGCAAGCAACATGTGGTGCAACTACCCCTCCTGAACTTGAGTTACTCACAGGAACTGAAGTACCTCCAAAGTATAAGCTAGGATTCTGAGGAACCTGTGCTCTTCTAGCTTTCCTCTTCTCTTCCATTTCCTTGTTTTCCAGCTTCTGTATGAACTCTTGAATAGTCCAGTACTGATATGCATCCTTCTCCCTGAGAACTTCCACATGCTGATCCCAGTAAGGTGGTAGAGCATCTGCAAACTTATCCACCAAATTCTTCATGGGAATCTGTATACCATAACTAGACAATTCGGTTAGCAAATGACTATATCTAGGAGTTAATTCTTTTAAAGTTTCATTTCCAATATAAGAAAAATTCTCAAACTCCTTTCTCAATTCATCCATCCTCAAACTTCTCGTTTTCTCATTCCCATCATGCCTCCTCTTTAGCACATCCCACAATTGCTTAGAGGTTGTACAAGTCCCAAATTGATGCAACAGATCATTTGTGATTGCCTGAGTCAATTGGGAAAAGGCTTTCTTTTCCACCACATATTTCTTCTTCTCATCCTCAGTTAAGCTTTCCAAAGGAATCATTTCACCTGTATTCTCCAAAATCGGTGCTGTATAACCTTTAGCAATCATGCTCCATGCCTCTGCTCCTTCCACTCCCATGCCTTCTAAATGAATCTTGAATTTGTTCTACCACTGATTGTATTCTGATATGTCCATGAGCTTCGGTGGCCTATTCCCACTACCTGAAGACAAATCGTTAATCAAAGTAGAAATAGCATTAGTAGTTTGA
Source organism: Ambrosia trifida (assembly GCA_028751855.1). Taxonomy (NCBI): domain Eukaryota; kingdom Viridiplantae; phylum Streptophyta; class Magnoliopsida; order Asterales; family Asteraceae; genus Ambrosia; species Ambrosia trifida. The sequence continues at coordinate 58,623,153 of CM054129.1, read as the reverse complement.
GTGTTTACCACCGCCGCTGCTACTCCCCAGTAGTCATGTTGTGGTGCTGGAGGTGCTACACTTTGAGGCATCGAGCTCGTCATCGCCATGTAGTTTATCGGTTGCGAAGACTGTGTGCTCGTCTTTTGTGCTGCCACTGTCCGTGGGTCCATCACTTGCTGTTGTGGTTGTGTCGTTGCTGGTCTCGGTGTAGTCGGAAAATTCCACATGATCACGAACTTAGAAAAATTCAACACTTAGAAAATTTTCCAAAACTAAGGTCTAGGTTCGCCCAAAATGTTCTAGGTTCGCCCAAAATCTGTCACTTTCGTCCCTTCTGATTCTAGATTCGCCTAAACAGTAACACCCGAAAGTAGAATTCACCAGAAAGTAAAAACAATCTAACACACTTCCACTTTCGCCCAAATTGAACCGGTCGAATGTGGAAAAGTTAACCCGAAAGTGAAAACTTCAATAACAATTTTCAGGTTCGACCAAAATACTACTCAGGTTCGCCCAAACACTCTCAGGTTCGACCACTCAGATTCCAGGTTCGCCCATTTTGCCCAGAACACACTTTGAAAAACGGTTACACTTTGAAAAACGGTTATTTTGATCTCAGATTTTCAAAAGTTTATGGATTTGAATGATCTTAATCAGGTTATGCTTCGGAATTGATTTGGAGCAACTTTAATTCTTGGAAAACTTGATTTTAACCACTAATTCAACTCTAAATCAATCAAAAACACTCAAAAACCATTTTCATGCAAAAACAGATGTATCTTGATCAAAAATATGTCCAAATCAGCTCTGAGTTTATCAAATTTGTTGTTGTATGATCCGTATGGCTCTGATACCACTTTGTAAGCGAAAGATTTTAGCTAAAACAGGATTATATGATCATACAAGTCACAAAACCAGGTGCGGAAACCCTAGTTCTGAACAAAATGATAAAACTCTAATCAAAACACAATCAAGATCATTTTCAACATCTTTTCATAGATTAACTTTTGTCAAATAAGCTTTTACAACGACTTACACGTTAATCTAGATCAAACACACACTATCACAAAATGACCTCGAACCTGACCTGAACACATACACAACTGACAACTCTCTTACATTCACAAAAACACAAATACTATATATAGATGCTGCACATTCGCCCACTAGCACTGGTCGAATGTGGAACTTTTCCACATTCGCCCACTACTATGGTACGAATGTGTCTTCTGATCAGCTTTAGTCTACCTTCGTCCATCACTATCTACCTTCGCCCATATCTTTTCTACCTTCGCCCCTTTTATCTACCTTCGACCAGTCTTTAACATATGTTAATTATGCTTATCCAATCATTAGTCGCAAAACGCATCAACAGTTTCCTATACTACAATCACTACACCACAATCCACCCCTAAAACCACTGCCATCAAGAACCACCTACCCAATTTTAACTCTTCCCAATCCCTTAATAAAAAACCCTATTTTTTCACCTACCTACAAATCCTCATCAATCGTAGCTATTGGAACACGATCCTAACAATAAGTGCAGACTCTGTTCAGGTATATACAGATTATGTTTTATATTATGCAATAAGAAAACTTCATTCGTTTTCAATCTATGTATGTACAGAATTAGCATTTCCTCTTCGGTTTATTGATGGCCAAAGTCTAGGCAATCCTTGTATTTTTTATTTTATTTCATTATTATTTTTTTGTTATTGAAGCTACTAAAGGAAATTAGTGATGTCTCAAATTGGGAGGTAATTGCTAAAAAATTATTACTTGTTATGGGCTCTGTTGTAAAACAAGGTCTCGAAAGCCGAGTACTCCCCGAGTAATCGCTACAAGGTAGGTTGCTGAGGACCGAGTACTCTACGCCTAGGCCGAGTACTCCCCGAGTACTCTCCGACTAGGCCGAGAACTCCCCGAGTACTCCCGACTCCGACTAGGTAGCGCCTAGCGACTTTTGCAACCATGGTTATGGGTTTGATCACTTCGGGAATATGATAACACATTTTGCATATTGCTTTTAAAACACACACTCACACAATTCCAAAGGAATATTTTGCTTAGTAAAATCTCTAAATTGTTATGTTTTTTATGAAAGGCTAATAAAGGACTTGATGTTGGATCTGCAAAATCTTCTGCAAGTGTTGAGATACATTTCCAAAAGGGTGTGGAAGAATGGTATACATAGGGGTGTAAACGAGCCAAGCCACTCGCTAAGACCATCCGTAGTCGAGCGCTAACCAGGCGCGAAAGTGGGCTTTAGCGCCCCAACACCGTCCCTAGGGGCGCTAATGGGTCAAAACTTGGCAGGGGCGTTATTTTTTTGGTGCTTGATTTGGGCGTTGTGGTCTTAGGTTTCATGGCAACCAATCAGATGCAAGGGGAGGGGCGCTAATTCACGCCCCATTACGGAGGGCCTAAAAGCTCGAATCAATATCAGCATAAACAAGCTCAGGATTAGATATTTGCTTGTTTATTAAACGATATATATTATTATATTATATATAAAAATAGATAAAAACATATTTATGAAATAAATATAAATTTATATAAATTACACTTTTGTGCAAGAAGTGCCACATCATTTGCTTGACATCATACACCCCTTCGAAGGTATATATTCTAGCCTTCTCCATTTGTTTTAACTTTTAAGATTATTGTTTTTAGTCAACAAGCTAATTTGCATTTCCAGCCAGATTATTTTGCTGGAAACTTCTACGATGGTGGTAGGCAAGCTACAAAAGATACTCCTAGTAGAGGTCGTGTTCCAATTACCCGAGGAACCAGATTATACTTAAGATGGTATATTACTTGAACATTTAACCTTTTAGTTGAAATTAATGATTTGTTAGCTGAGTTTTTTTAATTCAAGTTTTCATGAGTTAGGTTTTATATAATTACTAGATATTTGCCTGCGTTGACACGCATTTCAACAACGTACGATTATTTGGAGTAGTATAACGTATAAGAAAAATAAAGTAGAAAAATTTTATTAAAATTTAAAAGCAACGAATACACATTTATTCAAATATCGCTGAAAATTTCCTTATAAACCACATTTTTTGTTTTAGTCATCACTTTCCCACCAGCATCAAGTATAAGTAACTTCACGCCTGCCCTGCTTTTAACTCTTGACAATGCGACATAAAGCTGGCCATGTGAGAATACAGGGTTTCTTAAATACAATCCAACCTGAATAAGGCGACTTAAATGGTATGTGTTAAAAATAGACTTATGGCATATTCAACAATAAGAAAGTAATAAAAATAAGAAACTAACTACCTCCTAAATTTCACAATTTAATTTGACACGTCTGAGAAGATGAGCATTACCCATATCGACCCGCTAAAAAAGCTTTGAGCACATTTTATTCTATTTGACACATTTGAAAAGGCAAACATTACCCAAATCGACCCGTTAAGAAAAGGGAAGATTGCCCCAATTCACCTATGGCCTATGTATAAGTAAAAGGAACATCAATCTAATCAAAACACCATAAACACACTGTTGGCGACTTTTACCCTATTTGACCCATTGGAAAAGTTGAACATTACCCAAATCGACCAATTTATAAGTAAACAAACATGAACCTACACCACTAAAACAACATTTTAACCGACTATTACCTTATTTGACCCGTTTATAGGAAGGAACATTATCTAAAGTGACCCATGTATAAGTAAAAGGAACATTACTCAATAATTTTAACCGACTATTACCTTAAAGATGCTATTTATACGCTAAAAATAGTAATGTGACAAATCAAATAATTCAGCATTTATTTTGTGTTTAAATGTCTTTAATTTTAAAAACTGGATTTTTTTTAAATTTTGATTTTGAATGTTTAAAAATAAATTTATAAATGTATTTATATATGATTAATAATTTTATGTTTAAATGTTATTAATTAAATGGTAATCATAATTATTAACATTAGATGTTTCCAATATTGTGTAACTCACGATAAATGCTAATTATACGCTAAAAATAGTAATGTGACAAATCAAAGAATTAAGCATTTATTTAGTGTATAAATGTCTTTAAATTTAAAAACCGTATTCATTTTTAAATTTTGATTTTGAATGTTTGAAAATAAAGTAATTCAATTGAAAATAGACGTATTAATTGTGATGAAAAAAATTCAAATTTAACTTTGTTTATAAATGTATTTATATTTATCTATGATTAATAATTTTGTGTTTAAATGTTATTAATGAAATGGTAATCATAATTATTAACATTAGATGTTTCCAATATGGTGTAAATCATGATAAATGCTAATTATATGCTAAAAATAGTAATGTGACAAATCAAATAATTAAACATTTATTTTGTGTTTAAATGTCTTTAATTTTAAAAACCGGTTTTTTTTTTAAAAAAAATTTTGATTTTAAATGTTTAAAAATAAATTTATAAATGTATTTATATATGATTAATAATTTTGTGTTTAAAAGTTATTAATGAAATGGTAATCATAATTATTAACATTAGATGTTTCCAATATTGTGTAACTCATGATAAATGCCAATTATACGCTAAAAATAGTAACGTAACAAATCAAAGAATTAAGCATTTATTTTGTGTTTAAATGACTTTAATTTTAAAAACCGTAATTTTTTTAAAATTTTGATTTTGAATGTTTGAAAATAAAGTAATTCAATTGAAAATAGACATATTAATTGTGATGAAAAAAATTCAATTTTAACTTTGTTTATAAATGTATTTATATTTATATATGATTAATAATTTTGTGTTTAAATGTTATTAATGAAATGGTAATCATAATTATTAACATTAGATGTTTCCAATATGGTGTAAATCATGATAAATGCTAATTATATGCTAAAAATAGTAATGTAACAAATCAAATAATTAAACATTTATTTTGTTTTTAAATGTCTTTAATTTTATTAACCGTTTTTTTTTAATTTTGATTTTAAATGTTTAAAAATAAATTTATAAATGTATTTATATATGATTAATAATTTTGTGCTTAAAAGTTATTAATGAAATGGTAATCATAATTATTAACATTAGATGTTTCCAATATTGTGTAACTCATGATAAATGCCAATTATACGCTAAAAATAGTAACGTGACAAATCAAAGAATTAAGCATTTATTTTGTGTTTAAATGACTTTAATTTTAAAAACCGTAATTTTTTAAAAATTTTGATTTTGAATGTTTGAAAATAAAGTAATTTAATTGAAAATAGACGTATTAAGTGTGATGAAAAAAATTCAAATTTAACTTTGTTTATAAATGTATTTATATTTATATATAATTAATAATTTTGTGTTTAAATGTTATTAATGAAATGGTAATCATAATTATTAACATTAGATGTTTCCAATATTGTGTAAATCATGATAAATGCTAATTATACGCTAAAAATAGTAATGTGACAAATCAAAGAATTAAGCATTTATTTTGTGTTTAAATGTCTTTAATTTTAAAAACCGATTTTTTTTTTAAATTTTGATTTTGAATGTTTAAAAGTAAATTTATAAATGTATTTATATTTGATTAATAATTTTGTGTTTAAAGGTTATTAATGATATGGTAATTATAATTATTAACATTAGATGTTTCCAATATTGTATAAATCATGATAAATATCAAAATGCAAGAATTGTTAACACTAAAGAGCAAAATCATGTACCTTCTGTTGATATTTTGGATCTCCAATCCTTTGTGCCCGTGCAACAATAAACTCCAATTGCTCTATGCAAGAATCTGCCAGAGTACTATTACCCTGAGCAAACAAAGGATAATATATGAAGAATTGTTGAATCCACAGAAAATCATAAGGGTATAATACAATTAGATGACGAACTTACCTCTAACCCAAATGCAATAATAATCTTCTGTGAATTCCAAGTAATCTGGTTTCTCAGTTAAATAAATAGATGACACTTAATCACATAGAACAATGCATATATTTGTATACTAATTAGTTACATGGTAAGTAAATTATTACCTGTAAAAAGGCATTATTCAATGTATTCAAAAATGGTTTACATATTTTTCAATTTCTTTCACAGGTTGATGATGAACTTGTTTTTAGAGTAGCTGTTGCATTATTGTCTGCATCCTAGTAGACTCCATTTGGCAAGCATAAAAATAACTAATCATTAATGTCGTTGTAAATTATTTTAAACAAAAAAGAACACTAAAAAATAATATGAAAAAGTTCACTTACACAATTTTACGAACACTTGGTGGGCGTACTTTTAGAATACCAAAGAAAGCAAACTTTATACAACTTTAATAAATCCAGAAATCAAGAACCCAACTTCAGTTTACAAAACGAAAAACCCAGAAATCTTTAGTAACAAATAAATTAAATACAAAATAAAACAAAACAAATTGAAATAAAAAAAATATAGTGAACGGTACCGCATGAGTTTTGAAGTTTGTTTACGACCGAACATTACAGCAGGAACGAAACCTAATCGGGGATCTCAATGATAACGGCGGTTTACATTCTGAACGAATCCCAAATCAACACATTCACAAGTTATTAAAAAAATATATAAAACAACGAATTAACAGATACAATCGGTAACGTTTCAGAAAGATAAATGTAAAAACGAATTAGCAGATCTGAAATACAGAGAAAGATCCGAACATTAAATCTAATTTGAAAGATAACATAAACAGAATAAAAACGATGAAGCAATAAAACATGTCAATCAAGTGAAAGGTGAAGAAAACGAATGTAAATCTTTACTGTCAATCAAGCAATAAACATAATGAAAACGAATTAACAGAATGAAACGAAGATAGGTGAAGAAACAAATACCTTTACTGATGTTTTTTTTCAAGGATTAGGGTTTAAAGTGATTGATATTGTTTGAGGAAAAGAAGGTAAATCTCTAAAAAAGAAATCGAATATGTGCTTACCTAGATGGATGAACGATTGATTGTCTTGTGGAGGAGGATGGAGCATTCATTAGTTGGAGAATATAGTGTTTAGGAAAGTTATTAAACACCTTGACCAATTTTGACTTTTATAATATTTAATGATTTTCGATTTATAAAAATACTAAATTAATGATTTTCGAGTTTAATTAGATTAGGAAAGTATTAAGTGATAATTTTTACCATATTTATGTATTATTACTCTATTTTTAATTTTTTTAAAAAGACAAATTTTATAAATTATGAGAAGAGGACACGTGGCACAATATGGGAAGAGAGAGGAATTGAAGTGCAATATGGGAGTGCCAAGTGTCCTCATAGACTTTGTTTTATTAGATGTATAGATATAGATATGCTTAGAGGGCGTGAGAGGGAGATTATTAAAGACAAAAATGGTCTTCCTCCTTGTGGTTAGGTTCTAGTTCAGAGCCGGTCCTAAGAATTCAAGTGCCTTGTACGAGTCCAAAAACAAGGCCCTAACAAATTATATAAATTAATTTTTTTAGATGACGATTATGTTAAAACAATAAACATAGCAAATACATAGTATTAGAATGACATACCGTGATACCTAACCAAGGATTCGTAAAACTCTTCTGACATTCTTAATAACCAATTTTTTGAACACCTCTTTACGGATTATACTCGCTATAGTAAACCGGAAAAAAAACACCAATAAATATAAACCTAACTTGACCAAAGTTTAACTTATATAATAAACGTTGAGGAGGTTTAGGGGCCTACGTGTGACGCAATGACAAAATAATATACATATTTAAATCTTATTAGAAATAAAAAGATTTTTTTCTTAAAGTTTATTAATTCTAAAATCATGATGAACTTATTATTTTGAAATTAAATTTATTATTAGTTATAAATATGGTAGTAAAAAGCTTTTGAATAAAATATACAAAACACTTCTTAATTGCATGTAGTGGATGGCGTGAAAAAAGAATTGAAACAATATAAATGATGGACAAAGAGGAATCGAACCCGTGACATACTATGAGGGAAACAAGAGTCATAACCACTATGACAAACCGTATTTTCATTCAATATATAGTATTCAAGATCTTTATATATAATATTTATAAAATAAATAATAAAACTTTAGGCCCTTAGAAAAAACGGGCATCGGCCGGGGGTGCGGCTCGCCCACCCCTGGGGCCGGCCCTGTTCTAGTTCTTGTTGGTGATTCAGGTCAGTATATTTATTTGTTTTTCTGTTTGTTTTTTCTCTTAACACGCCTCGGATTAGATTAGATGTTGAATATGCTTAGGTGTTTGTTGTTCACCAGTATATGGATTATGGAATGTTTGTAGTCAGTCATTTAGGATTTTATTTGTGTGCTTGGATGTGACTTTTGAGGATCATCATGTATGACTTGAATTATTTAGTATGATAATTGCCTCTCAGGAGGAGGCGATTTCGCCGCTCAAAGTTGTATAATCACTTTTGATGGCATGTATGTATTCACTGTTGCAGAAGGCGGCCTAGGCGGCGCCTAGGCTGAACAAAAACTAGGAATTTAGCCCTAGTCGGATTCCCGGGCGATTTGGCCTTTAGGCGGCAGTTAGGCGGGCCTAGGCGGTGGTATTTTCTATTTTTTTATTAAATTTCTATGTATTTCTAGGTATTTCTTAGTATTATGTGTATATATCACTTGACCCGTTATTAGTTTTTGTTAATTCCGACTTCTTGATTCTATTTGTTGCTTGTTTTGTAGATTAAAAAGTTGAACTTGGTTATCAAAGATCTTGTTAAGGAAAAGGATGGAGATAAAGAAAGGTTTCAAGAAATTATTGAGGGCTTGGTGGCTAAAAAAGAAAAAGATAATGCGGATAAAGAGGTTATGCTCAATAGAATGGCACAAATTGAAGCTAACAACTATTGGTGAAAATAGGCTATAAACACTTAGATGTGAATGCTTTAAAGTTTTTTTATGGATAATTTCGGTTATTTGATGTTTTAGTTAGTGTTTTTTTTAGTCTTGTATATGATTATAAAATAGGAAAAACTGAAACAAATTTGGTTTATATAATTTGAGAATTTGTATTATTTGATTGTTTTATATAATATAGTTTTGTTTAATTGAATTAATAAAACAGGAAAAAAATCTATAGCAAAACCAAATTGTAGCAAATTTTCAATTAAAGTGGTGGCTAAATAGTAGCAAATTTTCAATGAAAGCGATGGCTAAATGGTAGCAATTTTTCAATGAAAGTGGTGGCTAAATTGTAGCAATTTTTCAATGAAAGTGGTGGCTAAATGGTAGCAAACTCTCAATGAAAGCGGTAACTAAATGGTTGCAGACAAAATGGTACCAAAACGGTTACAAAAAAATAGGTGTAAATTTTCAATAAAAATGGTATCTAAATGGTGGCAATATCGGTGGTTAAGTGGTACCAAAACGGTAGCAAAAGACCTTCCTACAACATTGTAGGAGCGGTAGCAATAATTTTAACCATTTTTGCGGTGACAAAAATATGGTAGCAAAATACAAAAGTGGTAGCTTTTTGGTGACATTAGGGCAACAGAGACGGGCGTTTTTGCTACCCGCATTTTCGGTTGCAAAATGGTGGCTATAGAGCAATTGCTACCGTTATGTGACCGAAAATGTGGTGACAAAAGCCTAATTTTCTAGTAGTGGGGTGAAACATGTTTAAACATTTTATACACTATCATTTACTCATTCTTACATTGTTGAAACTTATGATTCAATTACACTATCATTTACTCATTCTATCATTTGACTGTAACAAAAAGACACAGTACAATCATTAACAATGATCAAGCCGCCTGTTTAGATTATAGCGCTATAGGTCTGACAAACCCATCCCCCCGCATAAATTCAGGGATGATCGAAAACAGTAACAAAATTTAACTAACTTGCGAGTTAGGTCCCAGTCGACACAAGGTTTGATTGTACAAAGACGCATTGTTACATGTCGGTCTCATACTCTATCATTATACAACTGTGATTGTTGTACAAACTATTGTTATCAAAAACCTATGTATTCTCACCAACTTTTGTTGACCCAAAATATTTTCAAACTTAACATGTTTCAGGTTCCACTTGCTTAAAGATTTGAGTTAATGCTTGAAGATGTGTACATAGTATTATTCATTTTCATGTACGACTTCTTGTAGAACAATTGTATGTAAATTATTTAAATCATTTAATGAAATTTATTATTCACCATGAGCTACTGAACAATCATCAATACGTGACATCCCGATGTTTCCACCATCGGTTGGGGTGTTACATGCCCTCTCTCCCCGCAATTATAACACGCACGGTATTCCTCAAAGTTGTTCTTGGCGTTCGACTTAGCATATGTAGTGATAGGATATTGATCATCCACACACTTCCTTCTAAGACTCTCAAGAGCTGGGTTCTTGGAGTAAGTCGGCTCAAGAAAACTGTTAGCCTTATTCTTTGGCTTGATAAATTCTGTGACATGAACCTTCGGTTCTTTCGGAATGTCCAAGTATATTCTTTCTAAAACCTCTGGAGGTACATCATTTGTTCGCTCATGCTTTGGGAACCAAATGGTACTCTCCTGCCAAATTTTCTCAATCTTGGAATAATTGGCGAATTTGATTGGATATTCCTCGTCAGACATTATCTTATCGGATCCAATCATCCGATAGAAAATCTTGACGGGTTTGTCACATGATTCATTTTTCTCAATAGGCTTAACTGATTGATTCTTTCGATGAGCGTTAGCCATGGGATGCACAATCGGAGATGGTGACACAGGTTCGTTTGTAATTATGTGATTTTCAGCAGGAATATCACACACCTTCTCAGATTGATCATCCTCAGAATTGGAATCATCAGTTACAGCAGTTAAACCTTCATTGTTTAATCCCAGAATAGGTCGAACATCAGAATTTGGGTCTCTCACACTAGAAGTGTTCGACTCATCATCCGATGTCGAGTCAGACTTAACTGAGCTCTCCGGTGTTATTGAATGTAGAGTATGGTTTTCAAATAACACTGGAGAAGGGACGGCCTTGTAGTTTGCACTACTAGACTGTGAAGGCTCCTCTATGATATGATCAACAACATAAGCAATATGCTTATAACTTTCAAGTTTCTTATTCACTTTTTCTGCAAAGCACTTGATGGTAACCATTTCAAGTTTTGTATTTTCTAAGTCATTGATGTAGTTGTTTATGGCTAGTTGTTTCAAAGATAAAGTCTTTTTGAGTTCTGAAATGTCTTTCTTGTAACCATCAAGCACTCTGTTAAACTCACGTGCTTCTTTCTGATACGATTGACAGTTGATCTTAGCACTCTCAAGCTGAACCCTGAGTTGCTTATTATCCTCTGTCAATCGATCACATGCACCACAATATCTCTCACTATTCATATCAAGATTAGATTCAGAACTTACCTGCTTTGGAGGCTCTGTCATCGCCATCAGTGCAAAGTGTGCTTCCTTACCAGCGAAAAACTTTGAATAATCAATTCTTGTACAAGCATCATCCACCATGCATGATTTGCGGGTCATTAGAAAATCAGCTTCAGCAAGCAATTGGTCGATATCATCATCTAGTGAGTTAACACTAGCTTCAGAATCAGAATCACTCTCCCCATCAGAATAAGCTGAATCATACTGTTCTAGCACATCAGTAACCGAATCAAGAATCAAACCAGACTTCTTCTCTACACAATCGTCACTTTCTTCACTCAACTCCTCAATTTTCACTTCAGACATCTTCTCTGTCACTATCTCTTCTTCAACACATATCGGCTCATCCAAATCCATCTTCTGTGCAACACATGCCACATTACCAGTGGCAATCTCCTCAACACCCAACTGCATACCCGTCCAATCAAATCCCTCATCTTTCTGTATCACCAAGGCCTGGTTTTGGTTATCTGATTGGGTTTGTGTGTTTGGTGTAGAAATAGGAATGATTGTTCGGTTTGGATTTTGTGGTCTTTGGTTTTGGTTCTGGTTTTGTGTAGTGGTTTGTCTAACAGTGTTGTTTTGTGAAGTGTTTTGGCGGTTTTGGTAGGTATTTTGTGGTTGAAAGCTTGAAATATCTGGACTTTGGTAAGATACCTGATTTTGAGTTTGACGGTTTTGGTAGTTGGTGTTGAAAGGATTTATGTTCCCCTGCTGTGCTGGCTGTGTACATTCCCTCTTAAAGTGACCTTTCCCACCATAATTGAAACATGTCACTTTGGCTCTGTTGAAGCCATATGTGGTGTTTGGAGAAGTAGAAAGATCAGTTCTGCCAGTCTTCTCAATGAATTCAGTAGCTCTCCTCATAACACTATCAAATGCCCACTGGGTATCAATGAGCTCCATCTCTTCTTTGTCAATTTGTGCGTAGTCTTCACTGGTTAAGTTGTTGTTACCAATTTGACTAGCAACCAGCCCGTTATAAGAAGCTACCATAGCCGACACCAATGCTACATGTTGTTGTGCAATCTCAAGAATAACATTGTTTAAATTTGAGGTCTCCAGCACAATTGGGCTCTGATTAGATTGAGTTTGGTTTATTTGTGTTTGATTCATTTGAGGAATATAAGATTGTTGTTGAGGTTGGTTTAGGTTTGCAGAATAACAAGCTGCTTGTTGCATTGGTGAAAATGGTGGTATGAAAGTTGAAGTAGGATATGATGGTGGGGTATAAGATGAAGTTTGAGCAAGGTAATTGATGGGTGTTTTGGATGGTTCAACATGGCTAGAAACGCACGCAATGTGTGGAGCAACATTAGAATTGGAACTTGAACTAGCAAGAGATGAAGATGCACTACCATGGTATAACTCCGGATTCTGAGGAACCCGAGCTCTTTTCGCCTTCCTCTTTTCTTCCATCTCTTTATTCTCAAGCTTCTGGATAAACTCGTTGATGGTCCAGTATTGGTACGCATCCTTTTCCTTGAGTACCTCTATGTGCTGATTCCCATATGCTGGCAACGCATCAGCAAACTTGTCCACCAGCTCAGACATCGGTATGTTAATCTCGTAGCTTGAAAGCTCAGTCAATAGATGACAATACCTTGGAATCAACTCCTTCAGCGTCTCATTCCCCATATAGCTGAAGTTCTCAAACTCTTTTCTTAATTCCTCCATTCTCAACTTCCTCGTCTTCTCATTCCCATCATGACGATTTCTTAACATGTCACGCAACTGTTTAGAAGTGGTGCAATACCCAAACTGATGTAAGAGATCAGTATTAATGGCCTGGGATAGTTGGGAAAACGCCTTCTTTTCCATCGCAAATTTCTTTTTCTCATCCTCAGCAAGACTTTCCAAAGGAATCGGCTCACCCGTGTTCTCCAAGATCGGAGCAACATAGCCCTTAGCAATCATTTGCCAAGCTTCCGTTCCTTTTAATCCCATTCCCTCAAGATGAATCTTGAACTTGGTCTTCCATGTGTTGTAGTCTACCATTTCCATCAACTTTGGTGGACGGCTCCCACTACCCAAATATAAGTCTTGAATATGAGTCGAAATTGCGTTGGTAGTCTGAGAGTGTACCGCCGTTGCTGCTACTCCCCAATAATCAACCATTGGTTGTGGTTGTGGTTGTGCAACTTGTTGGGGCATAGAACTAGTCATTGCCATATAGTTAATCGGTTGTGATGGTTGACTAGACTTTTGAGCAGGTACTGACTAAGGATCCATGGTTGTCTGCTGTTGTGGTGTTGTATTAGGTCGTGGTGTTGTAGGAAAATTCCACATATCGCTCTGAAAAAGATTAAACACGAAACGATTAGAAAAATTTTATAACAGTTTCTACGTTCGACCCTCTTGAATGATCGCGTGGTCGAATGCAAAAATTAGTCCACGTTTGACCGTTTGATAAAGTTCGAATGTAGAAAATAACAGACTCAGTTCACTTTCGACCGCTTAAACCCACGTTCGACCACTCGATTGGTCGAATGTACCCAATAAGGTCGAATAAACAATAACACACTAAAACTTTCTAGGTTCGACCAAATAACACTCCACGTTCGACCAAATAATCCCTGGTTCGACCTAAAACTCTCACTTTCGGCTAAATCTCCCTAGGTTCGACCCTTCATTTTGAAAAACGGTTATTCTTTGAAAATCAGTTATTTTGATCAAAAATTTTCAAATGTTGATGAAATTTAATGATCTTATGCAGGTTTTTCTTTGGATTGGATTTGGAACAAGTTTAACAAAGAGAATCTTGAGTTTTATCCATGAAAACAAGTTCAAATCAATCAATTTAACACCAAATTCAGTTTATCAATGAAAAACATAAAGTTTTGATCAAAATTAGGTCCAAATCAGCAGTAATATTATCAATTTGTGGTTGTTTGATCCAAATGGCTCTGATACCACTTTGTATGCGCGTAGGATCGTCTAAACAACAAAGATAATGATCAAACAAGTTCAATTCAGGTGCGGAATCCCTGAATTGATCACAAAATGATAATAAAACTAGCAAAACGCAGAAATCATCATTAACATAATCATTTCATTCATAATCATAATCATTTACACGTCAAAATGTTGTTAATAATGATAAAACACTGTTACAGACTCAAAAGATAGCCCTAGGGAGAACACACACAGGGAGGGAAAACAAATGATCAAAAGTTACAATTCAAAAACTAATTCGACCTTATATAGGCCTGCACATTCGCCCAAATGACTTGGTCGAATGTGCAGGTTCGACCGTTTCAAGTGGGCGAACCAAGACACTACAATCTACAAAATCTTCCTTCGACCGTTCATTCTACATTCGACCATCCATAAAGCTACCTTCGACCATTCGACAGTTAACAAAACATTTGTAATTCACAATCCAATAGCATTAGTCGCAATATATGCATCTACAGTATTGGAGAAGAGAGTTGATGAGACTCCCAACCAGATGGCAGAAGGCTACAATGGAAAAGCAGAAGAGGTAAAAGGAAGACAAAGGCTCTTCAAAAAGAAGGAAAATGCCTGCAAGACATGCAAGGCCACCACCAGCCTTTCTAAAAACCTTTGTTGGATTGAAACCATCACCACAACAACCACTACAACTTCCATTCTTCAATCCACCCCTTTACCCCCAAAATCACCAATCCAAACCACATATGTTGGCACTGAAAATGTGTAAACAGATGTTACCACCAACATTGCCCTTATAACTTTCCCAACTACTTCACAACCACAACAAACACCCATCAAAAGACCAACACCACCACCATCTCTTATTATCAAGTACACAAGAAGGAGAAGAACTTTCATTGTGCAAGATGATGAAGAGGAGAATGAACCTACACCACTACCATCATCTGTTCCTATTTCTGTAATCCCTATATCATCCTTTTCACCTCATACATCTGCCACCACCACCACATCCACACATTCATCACTCCCAACCATCATTCCATTGGTAGCTCAATATCCTCTAGAACTTCTTACAATACAACCAGAGATAGAGTGTTTCTACTATACAGAGGATTCATCATTATTATCCTTCCCATCTCTTCCAGGTTTCCTAAACACAAAAATGTAGATGAGTACCTACAAATGAAGTCTCAACGGGCTTAAATGATTTCTAAGGAGAGATGCAAAGGGAAGGATGACAGGACTGCTCAGAGCATCTTGTCAGCGGAGCTTAGCAAAGTCAGAAAGATTGAAGACTTTCCTAAGGAGCTGAGCAAGTTCATGTTAGAGATGCCAGTTAGTGCTGAACTAGATACGAAGTTGAAAGAAGAGTACCATACCCATCATGGAGCATAAACCATATAAGGCCACTAAAAGTTAATTTGTTGGCTAGACATCTCAATCTCTCAAGGCACAAATAGACAGAATCCAAGAGATGCTCAAAGACCCTGATCACAAGCCAACTCCACCTGACTGGAAGAAAGGCAAGCAAACATATGCTAAAAGGGCTTTGAAGCTAAAAAGGATGAGAGAATAACTGGTTGTTACTCAGTATGGTCCCGTGAGATCAGTTTCTAGGTAGTCGGAATCAAGGTTAGTTGACACCTACAAGCAACAGTTCCCAGAAAATCTGTTTATGCCCGAACAGATTATCTCCCTCAACAGACCCAAACACACAAAAGTTTTTCCTAAACATGTGACTTAACCGTCACTGCTATGAGATAAACTACAAGGCAGAAGGAGCTGACAAAGGCTGATAAAGTGTTGTTTGCTAATTCTTTTAGAAAAGAGGGACTAATTAATCAAATCCAATTTTTCACAGACTCTGCTAGTGATAAGCTCAAGGAACTTATACCCAACTCATATGAAATAAAACTTAACCCAAGAAATCCATTAAACTCAAAAATTTTAAAATGGAAGTCAAACAAAGACACCCATGAATTGACTTTGATCAGGTCTGATAGAAGGGTTCAGAAGCTCAGTAGGGAAGAGGCTTATGGTCTGAAAGCTGATGATCTCCAATATTTGTTGAATCTAGAACTCAAAAGGTATGAAGAAGATTTCGCCTCCTTCCATTTTACACTTCAGTTTAAAGGGCAGTTAAGGGAGAGCTTTATGAGGAATAAAGATCAACAATAAAGCTATGTTTTGGAATCATCTATTTTAGGGGGAGATCGTTGAACTCTGTTGAGCCCATAGAAGCACAGATGATTGGAAAGCCAAAACATGCCATCAGCTGATCCATAATAAAACAGTTCTTGAAGAACAGATCCTCCCAATGACAATGAACTAAGAACTGTTGCCCTAACAACTGTTGTTGTAAAGACTGTTACACAACGTTTGCTAAAGAACAACATCTAATGAAGCTTGAAAGAACTGTTGAAGTCAAGGTCTGCCAAGAAGAAGACAAGGTCTGTTGACAAACAAGGTCTGTTGGAGCCTCAGCAGTGTTTAGGCTTCAACAGATGATGATGACAAATGATGTTCAACAGATGATGATCAATAGATGATAAATGTAATAGAACACTGCTTTAGCCTAGCAGAGTTATTTAGTATTTTAGATGTCATTGTTTAGGTGACATCAGCTAGATTATAACAGATGTTTAGTTTGTACTATAAATAAAATAGTGCTTGTACTATTCTATTTGTCGTTCTTCACCAAATTCTTTGTATCAACAAATCTGAGTGATCAGGCTGAGGGGGAGCTGTAATCATTGTATTGATAATCTATGATGGTTTATGAAAGGTCTTTTGATAAAAAAAAACATGCTTCTGCTCATTAAGAATTAAAGTTATTATTCCGCTGCACATTCCATTTTTATCTATCATCATTCACTATTTCCTTCGCAAACATTCATAACAATTAAACTCAGATCCTAACAAGTTTGTGCAGAGCGTTCAACTCAGACCTCTTCTAAGGTAATTCCAAACACATGTGTAATCCCTTCACGTATCATTGTTGGTGGAATCTCTCCTTCCTCCAGATCAGGTCTTTGATAGTCCACCTGGTTACTATTTTCATCACATAAGAAATAATTCATAAGCGTTTAGGTGACTGACAACGACACAGCTCTATCCCATTAAGATATACTCATTCATAAGCTAGTGATCGGCAGGTGTAGGCTCCCTCTGAGTGGATGATCCACTTTTAGGATCATTGCCTTCTCCATTTATGTTCTTGGCATGTGCTTCCTTTTGTCATAATGAGTGTAAAGCATGATAGGAAGAACTAACAATATCCTCGACACTAGGAATTAGGGGTGTTCATCGGATCGGATAACGTGTTATTTTGATTATGCGGATTTTAAAATTTTAGGAACCTATCCGAAATCCGATCCTATCCGAATTGGATGTACACTCATCCAATCCAAATCTATCCGAATTTATTTCGGATCGAATTCGGATAAATCTGAATAATCCGAACATATATCCGAATAATCCAAATTAAACCAAACAACAATTGTCCAATATTTTTTATTTTATCCAAATTTATAGTTCCTAAAATTTTACTAATTTGAATTCAATAAACATGTATGTCACACCCCGCCTAGGTGGAAACATGTATAAGTAACTACTGAAATTGATACCAAATGATTAATTTTCTACAAAATGAAAGTAATATTGTCTTGGAACTTGGGTGGAATACCCATAAAACACACATATAAATGTATTAAAGTTCAAGTAAGTCCCCATAAAAGTTGGTATCAAAAGGAGCGTGCCTAAACGGTTCTCAAGTCCCATGATGCGTGCAAATCAATTACGTGAAAAACATGCATAAAAGATTTGTCAACATAAAGCTAGTGAGTTCACAGGTTTGAATGTTCTAAAATAAAGTTAGTGAAATTCTTGTGTGACCAATCAAAGCTAGCTAAGCCAATGAGAACTGTGCCAACATGAGCCCATAACCAAACCTCTGATTATTGCGCATCGTGCACTGATCTATTTAAGTGTTTCATGGCTAAAAAGATAGCTAATGGTTACGGTGAAACGTGTGTACAAGGACTATTGAGATCTCATGAACCAATTGTCTCATGGTTCACATGGTAGTCATGATAGAATTCACTCTAAACAGTTTGTAACTTGAATAAAGTAGCATGTTTTTCCCCTAAAAAATATGAAAACAGTAAAAAGGGATTGTGAAACTCACCTCATGTTCGTGCGAGTATGCTAGCAAATGGTATACCCAAAAGAAAACTAGAATCCAGCCTAAAGTGCCCATGAATTTAAAAGATAACTTAAGTCTTTGTAATCGATTATTTACAATGCAAGTTGTTCACCCGATTCGTGTATCTTTAGAATACATGTATGTTGTATCATTGTCCAAATACGTGATGATTATTACACTAAATCACTTGTTATTTATAAAAGATATAAAGTTTTAACTTGTGGATCTAGTATTTCCTCGTTATATCCGTTCGTGTTAGTCGTAACAACAACTAGTTTAGCAAAATTCATGTTTACATACATGTCATATGTTACTATGTATGACCATATATTACCATATGTCAACATATGTTTATAGCCCTTATATTTAATGAAGTGTTAACACATGTTGAGACTCATTAACATATGTTTTCTTAAAATCATGAACTTATGTATATGTTTATGTTCAAGACCCATTGTTATGCTTTTGTAACATATTTTTTCATACACACATACGTGTACATATACATACTCACACATGACATGAGAATGTATATACATACATTTACGCGTATGTATATGTATATGTCCACATTCTTTTTATCTAACCATTATTATTAGCTTGCTTAGTGTGTTCATGTGTAGTATGGTTTCAGATAAACATTATTATGAATTCGAAATGGATTTGATAATAATACAGCGCGTCGATATCTTCTTTCGCACAGTCGATCAACCACATAGGATCGATCACGCGTATCTTTTTCACCATTAGCTTCGGATTTGCATCTCTAAGCATAATCACAGCTTCTCCAGTCACCTAATCATAGTACCAAAACTCAAAATCTTTGGAAAAATGTTGTTGAATCGGCATCAAAAGAATACGCTTCATGACTTTGGGTGGTTTGTACTTCAAAGTAACCTTGGGAAGACCATTCTTTGGATCAATATCATTCTTGTGAACAATACACTTTGGATATTGTGGTCTACACGCATCCCATTTGGTATGGCTCTTCCTTATCATCCTTTCTGCCATCCAATGAACAATATTATTGTGATCACAGCCTGAAATTTGATGTCGCACAATGTCTCTTACAGCCTAGTACGGTAATGTCTTTATCTCATGAAAGTGTTGGAAGTACAAGATACCATTCTCCCATTTGATACCAATGCACCTTAACTGTGGAAAGTATTTCCATGCTAATGCACGTCCCTTGAATATCTTGTTGCTGTATTTGTAGACATCGCATTGAACTACTGGTTTAGGCTGGTTCTTTTCTTTCTCTCTCAGCTTCGTCAATAACTCTTTCAATGAATGTAATTGCTTAAAGACTTGCTCTTTTTCAGCTTCGTTATCAAAAACCTCATCAGTAATCTTCTTGCTCTTTTCTTTAGCAATCTCTTCATCTTGTTTCAGAGTTTTTCATTTATGACAGGAATGCTGGTATTTGTGTGAAATATCTTCAACTTCCACATTATTGTACTTGTCAGCTTCAATATCTCCAGCATCTCTTTGGCTTGGATCAGTCACTGGAACATATGGAATCTGCTTCTCACTCATAATATCATCAAGTGAGTTTCCAACCTGTTCAGCTATCCCGTCCAGTATCTCTCTGGCAACAGCATTACACGCTTCACCATCTTCCAGATCAGGATCATTATACTCAATCTCATATGTCATGTCATTGTTTATGAAGATCTCAGGAAATCTACCAGTAATATCCAGAGCATAACACCCTCTCTTCATCATTTGTTTCAACAGTTCTTTGTCTGCATCAGTCATTTTGCCAGTCTTCTTCTTAGAGGTATTCTTGTCACCTTCATCTTTCTGGCGTTCTTTAAATGAATGCTGTGAAGGATCATCATCTTCAGAATCCTTTGAACTAGTAGGTTTCTCCTTATTAGCATTTCCCCCACCCGATGCATCATCATCATCATCATCATCATCAGAACTGTCATCTTTATCATCTTTCTCATCATCTAACTCATCATCATCTTTTACTTCATCATCATCCTCATCTATACCACTATAATCCACTTATTCCTCTTCCTCTTCTTCTTCAACACCTTTGAGCTGTGGTGCTTGTGCATATAACTTGCCAATCAACTTCCTCATCTTATCATTCTCTTGTTGAATAACCAACAATCTCTTCGTGTTTCTTTTGCTTCTGGTAGTTAACTTTTGTTCTCACCCTCTAGCAACAATACTTTCTCCTTCAAACTATCAACTATCTTCACCTCCTCTTCCAATTCATCTTGACGTTTCTGAGAAGTTAAAACATTCTCCTACATATCTTTCTCATTCTCCTTTAACTGTCTTATTTCAGAAGCTTGTTAATTGAAGGCTTTCATCAAGTTTGAAATCTGTCTGTTAACAGCTTCCATAACATCACTTGAAACTGTCATTTGTGGAGTTGAACGTGATTTAGCAGCAGGTTTGGCAGTTCTCTCTTTCATACTTGCCAACACCTATAAAGAAAAATCTTCTGGATTAATATGTGATGCAAGGTTTGTTGTAATAACTTCTTTAACAACTTTCTGCTTCTTGCTTGCTGGGGATGTTGCTTTTGAACTTGAACTAGCAACATGCATCTTCTTTCCTTTTAGCAACAAATCTAACTCCTTTTCTCTTGTCTTGCTAGCCGGTTCTCTCTTAGACATCTTCTTTCCTCTACCTCTTTTCACTTTAGCACCCGTAACTGGAGAACCTTCAATGTTAGCATCAACATCTAATGTAAATTCATGTTCTTCAGCAGGTAAAACTCCCTGTCTCTGTTCCTCAGCAATATTTTCTAGTGCCTTAGGAGTACTAATCTCAGTGGCCTTGGAATTAGTATCCTTTGCTGTTTCAGTTTCTGAGTCCCACTTAGCATCTTCGCCTATCTCATCTGAATCTTCATCAACAAGCATAGTCTTTAACTTTCCTTTGCTTTTAATCACTTTCTTCTTTTAAAACTCTGTCTCATCAACCTTTTGTTTTCCTTTTCCAGACTTAGCACCCTTATTGATCACATGACGTTTCCTCTTTGCTTTTCTATCAACAGGTACAATAGGACTATCAGAATCAGAATTGCTATCATCATGCCTCACTTTATCTTTCCTTGGATCTCTGTAAGCAACAGTACTCAAGTGTCCAAATAAACGCTTATAAGGTGGTTTTTCTTCTTCAGTCTGCCCCTTATAAACTTTTATCCTTCCCAATGTTGTCAGGTTCATATGTACTTGATTCACTATCTGCAATGGATCTTTCTTCAGAAATTCACTGTACTTCCTGTCAAATATCATCTGCAGGAATCTAGGGTACATCAAGAACTTATCATTCTTCAACCCTTGAAGCATCTCTTTCATATGGTGAAAGATCATCCCATATACGTTGAATGGTTTGTTCAGTATCAATGCAACAGATAAAGAGCACAAAGACTTCCTCAAGACATCATATCCACCACTGACTGGTCCAAAAACATGAAGTATCACATGCAACAGATACTTGTATGGAGGACATAATTTGGCTTTGTGTAACTGGCAGTCTGTGATAGGACCATTATACTTCATTCTGAGTAGCATGCATGCTACACAGACCATGAAAACTCTATCGGATCATTGGGAGAATCTTCAAACTGCAATGCTTCCCTAATGTCTTGTTCAGAAACCAGCACCATCTGTCCTTGAATTCAGCTCTGGATCACTGATTTGTTTTCCCAGAAAGTGATTGTTGCTTTCTCCCAGAATTCAACTTGGTGATCTTTATAGATTGTAGTTGGTTGTGCAATAGCATGTACTTCTCTGGATCTTCTCAGAAATTCAACAATGCCTGTAAATTCTTCATTATTTGAATCCACCAGTCCAATGTACGCATAACAATTGTGTTTGGGTTCAAAGTTCAGCTCTTTCTGTGCTGCTGCTTGTTGTTGTGGTTGTTCAACCATTTTATCTGCAAAATCATAAACAAACAATACACAAATACGTCAATTCGGATAAAACTTGAAAGATGGTCAAAACAAATTCTTCATTCGACCTTTCGAAGGTTTGAATGGGTTTTAATCATATCGAATGAACATGAAATTTGTTCATTCGACCTCAAAATTATTCATTCGACCTTTCATAGTGGTCGAATAGACTCTTTTAAAATTTGAAATGATCAAATCACTGTTTAATCCATTTAACCTCTCATTTTGATTTCAAAACAACCTAATATGACCGACTAATGCAGATTGACCATCAATTGTAACAAATATTCAATTTTAGATGGTTTTCAATTGATTCTAGGGTTTAAACAATCAAAATCATGATTAAACATGATAAACACTTGAATCTGCGATATTCTCCCCCTAAAACCATCGAATATTGGATTTATGGAGTCAATTGTTATTAACAGACAATTTAAGTCCATTAATTCAAAGCCTAGGGTTTGGTCCATAGAATCAATGATTCTGATCTGTTTAAGCAGCCATTACCTATTATTATGGTATGGAAATGATTAGTATGGAACAAGGATCAATAATCTGAAGTCTAAAAATCAAAAGCAATAAGTGGGTGTAAAGAGAAAAATCTGGAAACTGTTGAGAATGGGGTGAATGATATATATAAAGGTTGTTCATTCGACCCTTTAAGGGTTCGAATGAGATGCTATAATGTTCATTCGAACTAATAAAAAGGCGACAGAAGATTATAAGGGTTCGAATGGAAAATTTTATAGGAACCACTCTCATTCAACCTAAAGATTGGTTCCAATCAACACTTCAGAATTTCATTCGACCTAACGAAAGGTCGAATGGAAAACTGGAAAAACTGATTTTACCATTTTGTCAAACTCAATTCCTGTTTTGACATTTTGAAACATTTAAACTTTCAATTTCTCAAAATTTCTCATTTTAATGATACAAAACTCAAATTGTCTCGTCAAACTTCAGAAAATGATCATCATTCAACATCGGTTATCGAAAATAACGCAGAAATGTAAAATCTTTTGATTTTTCTGAAATTTATGCTAAAACACGCCAAAAATCTTTTTGAGTTTTTGTATATGAACTAAATCAATAGAAATCAATAAACTTTTTTTGATTTTACGGTAAGAGGATCATATCAGTTTATGAAAGATTAACCCACACCGTTGTTCTGTTTCTGTTAAACATTTACTGACTATGTGACACGGCGATTGCTGATATTGTTATCCACATAAACTCACATGCAGATTGTTATGCAGTGCTTTAAAATAATACGCTTAGGTGTATTAATTACTAACCCACCTGTGGTTCCCACACACACGGCATACTCCCGAATCAAGGAATTTTGCACAAAGATTCATTGTAACGCGTGATTATGTTGTTGTTATCCATAATTACAAGATATGAGGCACAGAGGTATACAGGTCAGTAAATCAATGCTACAGAATAACATGTTCACTCTACCAGGTTGAGGTCTTATATCCATCTTGATTTGCATCAGTGATGTAAGTGCATCATTCATGTATGTCCCCAGCTAGTGATCCGGTACTTAATGTCGAAGGTTCAGATAATCAGAAAACGGCAAAGATTATGAAGATGTTGAGTATTAGTAGACACATTCGAACCCACGGGGGATCGAATGTAGCTCAACATAGGTCAGAGGTAAATTGAAAGATAGAGAAGGTTTCATTCGTACCCACGAGGTGTCGAATGAACACATTCGACCTCATGAAAGGGGAGAATATGGAAGGCTATATAAAGGGAAAAGTTTGTTATTTTGTATAGAGAGTTATCATTTGGAGCTTTTCCTAGTTTGTGTATGTGTGATATTTCTGTATTAGGTCTAGGATTTCATCTGTAATATTCTTCATTTGATCTAATAAAAAGAGTAAAGTTATGGAAATTGCTTGGTGATTCGTTATCTGTTTTCATCACGATCGTTTACGTTCATTTCTGTATCATTTTGCACAACCGGAGGGGATTCCGCACACTACGGTTGGTATTCGTGAGATCACGGTTTGTGATTACGATCCTAAAACGAATTCTCAATTGGCATCAAAGCATAGGCTCGATTTCACGATTGCAAATTGATCTAAATTGATAAAAACAGATTAAAATTCTGGTTTAAAAGTTCAAAACCCTAGAAATTTTGAAGCTTTTCATAAAAACATGGTTTTTGATTGAATTGGAGTTGAATTTGATGTTATTATCAAAAATTCTTTCACAAATGTTTGTCTAAATTGAAATCCGCACAAAACCTATCCAAAATCATTACATTTGGTGAAAATTTTGTCAAAAACCGATCAGATTCATGTTCTTGAGGTTAAAGATGATGAACAGATCTGAAAAGGTCGAATGTGACCTTCGAGGGGTCGAACCTAGAGTATTTTAGGTCGAACCAACTGATTTTTGGTCGAACCAGTGTGTTTTTAGGTCGAACCAAATTTTTCAGTGAGAACTGTTTTTCATTCGACCATTTTTTGTACATTCGACCTTACGAGGGGTCGAACATGGAGTTAAGTGGTCGAAAGTGAGTTTAGTGTGTTTCAAGTTTCACATTCGAGTCAGATTAAAGGGTCGAACCTGGTTATTTTAACTTTCGAACCCTCGATTACGTTTCTTAAGGTCAAACCAAGACTGATATACATTCGACCCTTGTAAAAGGTCGAATAAGACTATATTTTTCCAGGTTCGAACCCACGAATATTTGGATAATATTTTTCAAATTTTAAGGTGTAAAAAATTTCGTTGAAAAATGATAAATTACTTGGCTATGTCAAGAACTGATGATCAGATAAAATCTCAGATAGAAGATGCACGACAACAATCACAAAGACAAAAATCTCAAGTTGACAACATTTGGGGATTTCCAATGACACTGAGACCTATTGGTGATTATTGTGGAAACATACTAGCTCCAGTTGTGCAACCAACTGACAAAATGGTACATGTTAACAGGTGTGTTAACAGAGAAAGTGTCAAAGGTGGTGTTGTGTGTCTCGCTAAGCAAATGAGGAATGATGATTCAAGTGAATTGTAAAAGAGTGATTTGAGTTCTGATATGAGTTCAGAAAAGAGTGAATCAAGAGGAAGTGATACATCAAATGTTGATGTAAATCCTGAGAATGGTTCTGAGAATGGTTCTGAGAATGGTTCTGAGAATGGTAATAATTCAGATGCTAAGGTAAAATCTAATGCTGAATATGCTAATTGTTCTGATTGTGTCAAATTGAAAAATGAAATGCTGAAACTTCCTGAGGACAAACAGAATTTAACAAATAAAGTTGAAAGATATCAAATTGAAAACAGAAATTTGACAAATAATGAAAGACATTTTATAAATCAAATTGAATCTTTTAAGAAAGAGATTTTAGAACTCCATGAAAGTATTTCAAAGAGTAATTTCACATCAGAGTTAGATGTCACAACATCTTGGGTTGTTGATCTTGACTCTGAGATGAAACCAGTGTTTGAAGAGAAAACTGAAAATGAGGTAGTAACTTCAGAACCTGAATCTGAAGAGAAACCTATATTCAAGTTTCCTAAAGGAGTTGAAGGATCCTACATGTTGGAAGGACATGACAAATTGATTTTACACAAAGATTTTCCAATTGATAATATCGAACAATCTTTACTTAAATGTATCTTTGTCGATAACAATGATTTGATACATCAATTTAGAAATCAATTTGGTCATCTTTACTTTGAACTCAATCCAAACCAACATGACAATGAAAAGGATCAGCCTGGGAACAAAAAGAAAAATCCTAGGGAAAAAGGACCAAAATCAAATAAACCGAAAGGCAATGATCAGATGAAAAATTATTATCATAAGAATTCAAGAAGGTTTTCATCTAGATCACATGACTTTTATGATTTTTCAAGTCACTCTCGATTTGATGGTTATTGGAGAAACAACTCACCACAGTATTCTCCTGAGTATGTTGAATGGAGAGGTTGTTTTGAATGTGGTGAAGTTGGTCATATTGTTGCTTATTGTCCCTATTGGTATTGGGAGGATGGGTAACATTATGATTTTGTGGAATATAGTTCTTGTTATAACTGCGGAGAGTGTGGGCATTTAGTTGCTGCCTGTCCGTATGTTAAACAGAAAAAGACCGAAGTGAAATTTGCTAAAAATTCGCGCAATGTCAAAATGCATGTATCCCCAAAACCAATCAAGAAACAAAAGGGGAAACAGGTTGTGTATGACAATCGTAACAAAATTGCCTTAAATAAAAATGGAGAGTGTGATAGGGTTGCTAAGGTAAGGGGGAGTTCTAAGGCTAAGCCTAAGAATAACTCTAAACCTGGATCTTCATCAATTAAATCTGAGAATATTCCAAACAAAGTTCAGAAGCAGGTTTCAAATAAGAAATCTGAAAAGTCAACAATCAAAATGATTTCAACAAAGTCTAAAATAAACTCTGAACGTGTTTGGAAACCCAAATCACTTTCTAAATCAATAGCAATTTCGACTTCAAATCAATCCATTGAAAAACCAATTGATTTTTCAAAACGAGAATGGATTGATGTTCCGGGGATTGATGACCTTGGATGACCTATCATTGTGAAGGGATGGGTTCCTCTCCCCTACTAATTGTTTAAATGAGTGTGCAGGTTGTTCCAGCTAGACCCATTAGCTATCTTTTGATAGTTCATAGTGGAGCATCTGTATACACGCTATTTATTGGAGAGGTGAAGGTAAAAAAGGATGGGATATTGAAAAAGGAAAACATGATTTCAACAAAGAGGAGAGTATTTGTCGTCTGTTTCCTACCTGTGAAGCCGGAAAAACTTGCAATCTCATGTAATTGCTCTTAGGTGTTGGAGTTCAACAACAGATGTGACAAAACAGTTTATTCTAAACTCTCTTATCTTTGTCAATGGTTTGGTAATTGAAAGAACAAAGTGAGTCAAGTAATCTGAGTGGAAAATGGTTTTTGAAACTCAATGAGTAAACCTCATTGGATATCAATTTATTTTGTTTTTCTTCAAAAGTTTAAAAATCCAAAAATATGCTTATTTTTAGATTTTTAGGGGGAGAAAATTTCAGAAAAATATAAATAAAAATATAGAAAATCCAAAATGAGTTTTCCTGGAGAAAAAGAGGAAATGACAGTACATCAGTGGACTGTCAGACTACTTTGAAAACAAAATGATGTAACAACATTGAGTGGCCACTACAATTATATATTGGTAGGCTTGAAATCAAAGTTTAAAGTTCAGCATGGTGATATAAACTTAAAATCAATAACTAATAAACATGTGGATCAACGTCTCATTGGCATATAGTCTTAGTACCAAATTTTTGTTTGATAGATTGCCAAAATCAGAGGTTTTGGGTCGTTATATTGTTAGTTATCAGGGGATAGCCTAACTGATCTTTTGTCGTATTGATTTACGGACCTAGATCAGTCAGGGTATCTTAACAAAAGATCTTTAATGACAAATCCTTAAGTTACCGAATGAAGAACTTAATATGTGTGATGATAATCAAAGATTATCTAATGCATCATATCAATACTATGATGAAAGTTACGTATGATATTAGTCCTCACCCTGGTTGAGTGCATAGGTTGCTTTGAAGCATTAATTTGTTGACCTGTCACCGCTGTGCCTCATACCTTGCAACTAACAGATAACTACAATATAATCACGTGTTACAATGAAGCTTTGCGCAATTCTTGATACGGGAATGTGTCACGTGTGCGGGGACCATAGATTTTTCAGTATCTAATATTACCATAATGTATCTGAAGTGCTGAACAATGAATAATGATTTTGAGTTTAAGTGGACAAACATACTGGTAATGATTGTAGGATGCTCATTGTCAAAAGCAGAAATTGTTCAAATAGAGTTTTGACTGACTGTTTCAATACTGATATGATCCTCTTACCGGAAAATTCGCAAAAATATGTTTAGTTTACTTTTATGAAATCCATTTGAAAAATCAAAAAGATTTTTGGTGTGTCTTAGCATAAACTTTGAAAAATCAAAATGTTTTGTTTCTACTTTATTTATGATAACCGATGATGGGATACTTAATGTGAATGCTCAGATACTTAAAAGTTAAAAAAAAGACTCCAAATTTTCAAGTTTCTGGTACAAATCAAAATTGTTTTATAGTTCAGGGGGAGAACTATTAAGGGTCAAAAGGAATGTGAAGAGTACTTCCAAGATTTTTGTCGTGTTGATGTGTTGCAAAACACATCTAATTTCCTTTGTATTTTGTAGTCATTTTCGAGTCCTTTTATTAGTATTTTATTAGTTTTAGGCTTGTACCTGTCTATTTTATTTATTTTAGCGTTTAATTAGATTTTTATTAGTCTTGAGTCGTTCTTATTATTTATCTATTTATTTTATTTTTTTATAGGTATTCGTGGAAAATGAGCTAAAAACGAAATAATTTTAATCGAGACACCGACACTTGGGAGCAGTGTTCATGGACATTGGAGCGTAGACGAGAAACTTTGGTCGAGCCAAGAACACCTAAGATGCGAGCTTGGGCTATACTACTACTAATAATAATAATAAATATAATAATATATATATGGACTTGGACTAAATGTCCATTTCATTCTTACGTGAACTTTTAAATAAAAAAGGCCCATATGTGGAAGTAAAAACCCTACACAAAACAATATTATATATGGAGAGCTGACACAAATAAAAGGGGAGAGCAGTAGACTTGAAGCGACCAATTGGAGGGGACTATTATCAACATTATCATGAATGGAGCGCATATGAAGTCATCCGCCATTCAAGACGAGATCGAACAGAAAGACTCAAAGCATTATTTCTGAAGGCTGGGGTTCAATATTGAAGGCATGGGTTTGACTACAATAATTTTGGGCTTTATATTTATTTACTTTGTGTTTATAAATATTATTGCCATGACCATATATTATTTGGAACCTATGTTTTTTTATCTTTTTCCATGTTAATGAGTAGCTAAACTTTTAGTGCTACCTAGGTATTGATGACGGGTGACAATTGAATAATAATTTTCGGGTTGGATTTATATAATGTTTTGGATAATGTTTTGGTAAAGGTTTTCTAATAAGGTTTCTTTTGTATATGCGTGCTTAATATCTAAATATTAATTTTTGTTTCGCTTAATTCTAGTTTAATTGATTTTGTATCTTTTGATCTAGGATTTTGTTAGTATCTTAGACTTGGTGTTTCTGATATATTTTGAGGTTGCTAGACGTAGTAAACCCTAGAAACAAGTTAATTAATTATTCGGTAATTTAGCATTCTACCACCTTTGAGACCGAGAGGAGATTAGGTGTCAGTGTGTCTAGCTTGGTAGGTATTCGGGACCGTGGTCTGCACGAGAGTGAGTCACCCCTAGCGTGCCTGTTTTGTTAGCACCCTGTGTTAGAAACCTGTTAGAATAACTATCCCTTGCATCCCTTACACATCCCGGATGTATTGTTTCTGAGGGGGCCGAGAGGACATTCAGATTTAGGATACCTTAGCATAGTTTGGAGAGACCGAGAGGTGATCCGAACCCGAGACCGGTGAGTTTACACACTTCCCTAGATTCAGTATTGCGACATGTTGGAGAATGATTCGCGTTCCAGTGTTGGTCTAGTTTAGTGTATCTTAAGATCCCGGTAGCCAAAACCCATTTATCTAATCCCGAGAGCTATACGTCAGTCACCTTGATTCTTACCTAGGTAGCCATTTTCTCATTATTTGATCTCTTCCAGTTCTACTTGTTCGTTTGCTTTGTTTGCATTTTATTTATTTTAATTTTATATTTTTTTTTTAGTAATTTAATCAAATCACCATCACTTCAATTTATTAGACTAGGACTCGGTGAAAGTTTAGTACCGAGAGCCGCTAATATTGTGTCCACGGTTCGATATTCCGGACTTACTTGCTCTGCTACACTGCGACCGGTACACTTGCCGTTAGTGTGTGGTTTTGTAGGTTTTTCCATTTTTAAAACTTGACCGATTTATTTACTACACATTTCACACATCAAGTTTTTGGCGCCGTTGCCGGGGACACAATGCGCTTTCGAGGACGACCCGAGTCGGGGATCTAGTCATTTTATTGCTTTCGTAGTTTGGTAGATTTTTACTTTTAATTTTATAAAAAAGAAAAAAAAATATTTTTTTTGTTTGTTTGCTATTTATTTTTTCTTATTCTAGTATAGTTTTAGTTTCTCTGTGTGCATAGGAAGTACCCCGTTGTAGTCCTAGAACATTTTGCCTACCAGATAGATCACATAGAAATGACTGCACGTAGGACTGTCGCTGAACACATCAGCATTACACCCACTCACATCCGGTCCAGTATTACATTACCCACTGTTGAGTCGAACAACTGGACCATTGAACCTGCTCTGATCAATACCATATCTCATTCAGTTCAGTTTCACGGCATGCGTGATGAAGACCCATATGCCCACTTGACTAGATTTGGTAGAGTCTGTAGCACCTTCCAGCTTAATGGTGCCACTGATGACGCCATTCGTTTGCGTCTGTTCCCATTCTCACTTACTGATCAGGCCCTCACATGGCTGGACTCCTTCCCACATGGAGCCATCACCTCTTGGACTGATCTTCAGACGAAATTCCTGCAGAAGTATTTTCCCGTTGCTAAAACTGCTCGTCTTAAAAATCTTATCTATGCCTTTACTGAGCAGTCAGGGGAGTCATTCTATGAGACATGGGACAGATTCAAGGCACTTCTGAATAAGTGCCCTCATCATGGTCTTGAGGACTGGAGAGTCGTGGAGAAATTCTATACTGGAGTTTCTGACGCGACCAAAACACTTCTTGACTCTACAGCAGGCGGTAACATGATGAAAACCAAAACCGCTGCTGAATGCCTTGAGATGATAGAGGACCTAGCCACTAGCACGTACATTGAGCCTGGCTCTGGGGGCGTTACTGCTGCCCCTAAGGGTATCCATTCTGTCGAGAGTAGCATTGCACTAGCCGCACAGGTAGAATCCTTAGCTAAGGTCATGAAGGATATTCAGGTTAAGATTAGTGCTAAGTGTGAGATTTGTAGAGGGGGTCATGAGACCATAGATTGCCACGTAGGTCCTAGTGAAGAGTTGAACTATGTCCAAAGTTACAACTCTGGATGGCAGAGTATAGGAGATCCTAAGTCTGAGATTAGTGAGTTAATAAAGAAAAATGAGGAGAATCTGGCTAGGACAAATAAGCTCCTAGAGACCATAGTGATGCAGCATGAGACCCGTTATCAGGAGCAGCAAAAGAAAAATCAGGAATTTGAGCTACTATTTAGGAATCAAGGGTCCACGCTCCAGAGTTTAGAGAGGGTCATAGGAGAGTTAGTTGGTAAGATGACCAGGAATTCGACAGATGTTCAGGTGAATGCGGTGTTCACTGAAAGTGGGAAGAGCACGGGAGTTGATCACCCGGTGTCGAGAGAGAGTGTGGTAGTTGAGGAGGAGAGTGTTGATGAGGAGATTAGGGTAGAGTCTCCGGGCAAGGTGCACCCTACTAGGCTAGACCCAGCAAGTACCGCACAGCCCAAAAGTAGGTTGAATGAGAAACAGTCTGAGGGGGAGCCCAAAAAGGTTTATGTTCCACCTGCCCCATATGAACCAGTACCGCCCTATCCGGGAAGGTTGAGTAAGAGTGAGCACTTAGAGCAAAATAGGCACTTTATTGATGATCGTAGAGATATGCCTAAGTATGGGAAGTTCTTGAGGGAGATGTTGTCTAGCAAGGAGAAGTTGAAAGAGCTTTCCCAGGTCACTCTAAGTGAGGAGTGTTCGGTTGTCGTTCTTAATAAACTACCGGAGAAGATGACCGATCCTGGGAGTTTCACTATCCCTTGTCAGATAGGTGGTTTGACAGTTAGGAACGCCCTCGCTGATTTAGGTGCTAGCATTAATCTCATGCCCTACTTTATGTTTAAGAGATTAGATCTTGGGGAGTTGAATCCAACTAGGATGTGCTTACAGTTGGCTGATAAATCTGTTAAGTACCCTATGGGCATTCTAGAGAATTTGCTAGTAAGGGTGGAGAGTTTCGTGTTTCCCGTTGATTTTGTCGTACTTGATATACGGGAGGACGAGCATGTGTCGTTGATCTTAGGACGACCCTTCTTACGCACTGCAAGGGCATTGATAGATGTCTCGGACGGTCGGATTACACTACGTGTAGGGGATGACTCCATCACCTTTGGTGTTAATAGGTCTAGGGAGAGTACGAGTAGTCAGGTCGAATCTGCGTGCTTTCTTGGCACTTTCATGTCACATGTAGACCGGTGCATTGACTACATCTGTGGAGCAGACTTATTAGATAGGCGGCACCAAACAAAAGAGAGGCAGGAGGTAGAGATAGAGACTGTAGTTCCTGTGGAGCATGATCCGGGCTGTGTAGCCGGTGAGCCTCCAGATACGTTAGAGGTAGTTAATGTTGTAGAGAGTACCGAGGGGGTGGTTGAGAAGCCCTCAGTTCAGGTTCCGCTTTTGGCCGAGTGTGAAAGTGAGCACACGATAGATGATGAGAGAGGGACACTATTTAAATCAAGTCTTGAGGTAGTGAATAAACCTAAGTGTGGGGATAGGATCCTGATTCACCACTCGCATTTAAGAATATTTTCTGGTGATCCTAGATTTAGGTGGAAAAGATCGTGCCTTGGAAGAGATAACATAAGTGGGACGATTGATTTACATGAGCATGGTGTAGATATCCTCGTTGATCCAGGTTAGAGTGCTTGATAAGAATAGGATCACACGGGTGAAAACCCAAATTTGTAGAGTTTGTATTTTATTTTATTTTTTTATGTGTTTATTTTGTGTGTTTGCATTTTTGTGTTTTTGTTTCGTCTTATTTTTGCAGGATGTTAAGCTTGTCTTTGGCACGGAAATATTTCATCCATACGAGGTTTGATATTGGTTTTATTTTCTTTTTTTTTAAAAAAAAAAACATTTAAAAAAAAGGCACATAACCTCCACCATTATCATTATCACCCGCCACTGACTACCACCGTGCTGATCCAAGTATGTTTTCCTCGTTTATTTTATTTTATTCTATTTCATGTAATTGAGTCTTGTATTTTAATTTATTTAAGTCTGTTTTATCTATTTTCATTTGGTCGAGTCTTATGAGATTGCCTTGGCCTTTTTCACTAATGGATCTCCCCTGCTCGTACTCAATCTCCATTCGGATGGGGTCGATCTTAAAATTATTTTTGTAAACAGGCATCTCACTTGTTATTGAGTCATTTTACTTTCACTTTCTTTTTAGTTTATTTTTGCAGGATTCTGACTATGGCCGCGAAGGAAAAGCTATACGGCTGTAGATGATGGACGGACAGAACACTTTCTGCGAGCTATCGCCATATATTCCAGGGGAGTTCGTTCCATTTATTTTGTTGTTATATATTTTATTTTTGCATTTTTATTTTTAGTTTACGTTGTATCCTGGAGCACATTGAGGACATTGTGCCTTTCTAAGTGTGGGGATGGGAGACTTCGTCTTTATTTTGCTTAGTTGTAGGTTGAGTAAAAAAAAAAAAAAAGTCCCTGATTTTTTGTGCAATTTTATATGGAAAATGATAGTAAAATTGGGATTTTTGGTTTTCAAAATATTATATATGAGAATATAAACAGATTGAAAGCGTGTCTGCTTAAGATGTGTCGGTAGGCCCAACTGGCTTTGAAAGGTTCCCATGATTGTCTTAATATACCTTAATAAATCATGATATCTTGTGGGTTCTCATCTTAGGAGAAATGGTATAACTGAAACCGCTGATAGTAATTAGGGGTACCACTGTAGGTTGAAAGCCCATATGTATTATTAATTAAATGACACACTTGATCCTTTTTATGAGAATAAATCCGGTGAAAAGTGGCGTCCAAAAAAAAAATCCACATGTCCATCAATTGAGCTAGACCAAAAAAAAAAAAAAAACTGAAGCCTCTGATCGAAACTCCCTCGAGGTCAAGTTGAAAAAAAAAAAATTGAAGCCTCTGATCGAAACTCCCTCGAGGTCAAGTTAAAAAATATATATATGTACCGTAGCTCATGCTGTCGCTCTTGGGGATGGTGACTCTGATTGAGACAACCTCTGGGTTAGGTATGAAAAAAATAAAGGTGTCTAAGCTCATAAACTTCATCCATCATCCATCATAAATTTAATTTCTAATACATTAGGGAGTTAAGTTTGCAGTGGTTGGTAAATCTATATGGTTTAACCTTTGCTTCGAAAGCTTGAGGTGGGATTAGGTGAAGCTGGATATCTTGAGTGTGAGACCCATAGATTGATTGTAATAATATGAACTTAATTGCTTTACATGATTGGGGCCTGATTAGCTGGTGGTTGGGTTTAGGTGGACAACAATACCGACAGTTTTGGTTGATGCGTGATTAGATCTTAATTAATGAACCTAAGAGTTTTTGAAACCAAGAATTCTAATTATGATTCCATTGCAGTCTTTTTCAGGGACGAAAAAGGTTTAAGTGTGGGGATGTTTGATGTGTTGCAAAACACATCTAATTTCCTTTGTATTTTGTAGTCATTTTCGAGTCCTTTTATTAGTATTTTATTAGTTTTAGGCTTGTACCTGTCTATTTTATTTATTTTAGCGTTTAATTAGATTTTTATTAGTCTTGAGTCGTTCTTATTATTTATCTATTTATTTTATTTTTTTATAGGTATTCGTGGTAAATGAGCTAAAAACGAAATAATTTTAATCGAGATACCGACACTTGGGAGCAGTGTTCATGGACATTGGAGCGTAGACGAGAAACTTTGGTCGAGCCAAGAACACCTAAGATGCGAGCTTGGGCTATACTACTACTACTAATAATAATAAATATAATAATATATATATGGACTTGGACTAAATGTCCATTTCATTCTTACGTGAACTTTTAAATAAAAAAGGCCCATATGTGGAAGTAAAAACACTACACAAAACAATATTATATATGGAGAGCTGACACAAATAAAAGGTGAGAGCAGTAGACTTGAAGCGACCAATTGGAGGGGACTATTATCAACATTATCATGAATGGAGCGCATATGAAGTCAGCCGCCATTCAAGACGAGATCGAACAGAAAGACTCAAAGCATTATTTCTGAAGGCTGGGGTTCAAGATTGAAGGCACGGGTTCGACTACAATAATTTTGGGCTTTATATTTATTTACTTTGTGTTTATAAATATTATTGCCATGACCATATATTATTTGGAACCTATGTTTTTTTATCTTTTTCCATGTTAATGAGTAGCTAAACTTTTAGTGCTACCTAGGTATTGATGACGGGTGACAATTGAATAATAATTTTCGGGTTGGATTTATATAATGTTTTGGATAATGTTTTGGTAAAGGTTTTCTAATAAGGTTTCTTTTGTATATGCGTGCTTAATATCTAAATATTAATTTTTGTTTCGCTTAATTCTAGTTTAATTGATTTTGTATCTTTTGATCTAGGATTTTGTTAGTATCTTAGACTTGGTGTTTCTGATATATTTTGAGGTTGCTAGACGTAGTAAACCCTAGAAACAAGTTAATTAATTATTCGGTAATTTAGCATTCTACCACCTTTGAGACCGAGAGGAGATTAGGTGTCAGTGTGTCTAGCTTGGTAGGTATTCGGGACCGTGGTCTGCACGAGAGTGAGTCACCCCTAGCGTGCCTGTTTTGTTAGCACCCTGTGTTAGAAACCTGTTAGAATAACTATCCCTTGCATCCCTTACACATCCCGGATGTATTGTTTCTGAGGGGGCCGAGAGGACATTCAGATTTAGGATACCTTAGCATAGTTTGGAGAGACCGAGAGGTGATCCGAACCCGAGACCGGTGAGTTTACACACTTCCCTAGATTCAGTATTGCGACATGTTGGAGAATGATTCGCGTTCCAGTGTTGGTCTAGTTTAGTGTATCTTAAGATCCCGGTAGCCAAAACCCATTTATCCAATCCCGAGAGCTATACGTCAGTCACCTTGATTCTTACCTAGGTAGCCATTTTCTCATTATTTGATCTCTTCCAGTTCTACTTGTTCGTTTGCTTTGTTTGCATTTTATTTATTTTAATTTTATATTTTTTTTTTTAGTAATTTAATCAAATCACCATCACTTCAATTTATTAGACTAGGACTCGGTGAAAGTTTAGTACCGAGAGCCGCTAATATTGTGTCCACGGTTCGATATTCCGGACTTACTTGCTCTGCTACACTGCGACCGGTACACTTGCCGTTAGTGTGTGGTTTTGTAGGTTTTTCCATTTTTAAAACTTGACCGATTTATTTACTACACATTTCACACATCACGTGTCTAACGCTAGTTGTAGTTTGTGCAGTTCTTAGTAAATTTTTCTGCAAGATCAAACACAACAGGTGCACTACTCAAGATTCATCGACAAAGTGTGTAACTGAACAAGACCCAAACCTGAATGACAAGATCACCAGAACAACAGAAACTAGTCAGAGGTTGTTAAAGAAATGACCGAAGATCGAAGAATTCCAAGATAGATTTTTGTCTTCATCTCTGGACCAACAAATGATAAAGCCAAGATTTCTTGAGTCTGTCTAAGATTTCGAAGCTTACTACAGAGATAGATAAGAACCTCAACACAAACGTGCATGAAGATGGAAAGTTTTGAAGTCGTTTAAGATGATGAGATCAAGACTTGAAGAATTGATAGCTTTCTGATTTGGTACATCACTAGCTAGGTCCAAAGGGGAGATTGTAAGTGCATTATTCATGTATGTCCCCAGCTAGTGATCCGGTACTTAATGTCGAAGGTTCAGATAATTAGAAAACGGCCAAGATTATGAAGATGTTGAGTATGTAGACACATTCGAACCCACGGGGGGTCGAATGTAGCTCAACATAGGTCGAAGGTAGATTGAAAGATAGAGAAAGTTTCATTCGTACCCACGAGGGCTCGAATGAACACATTCGACCTCATGAAAGGGGCGAATGTGGAAGGCTATATAAAGGGAAAAGTATGTTATTTTGTATAGAGAGTTATCATTTGGAGCTTTTCCTAGTTTGTGTATGTGTGATATTCTCTATATTAGGTCTAGGATTTCATCTGTAATATTTTTCATTTGATCTAATACAAAGAGTAAAGTTATGGAAATTGCTCGGTGATTCATTATCTGTTTTCATCACGATCGTTTACGTTGATTTCTGTATCATTTTGCACAACCGGAGGGGATTCCGCACCCTACGGTTGGTATTCGTGAGATCACGGTTTGTGATTACCATCCTAAAACGAATTCTCAAGTGATTAGATACGATGCATCAGATAATCTTTGAGGAAAAATTACACAATTCGTCCTTTAGGTTTGACCCATTTTTAGTGGATTTCCTTTCGCGTTTCAGTTGATGAGATTCGTCCTTAACGATCTAAAATCTTACACCCACTGTCCTAAGGGCCTAACTTGGTTAGTTTTTAACGTTAAATCTGGTCATGTGCCTTGCACATGAGGGTATTCTGGTAATTTCACTTATATACAAAAATAAAAATAGACCCCCTTTCATCTTCATCTTCATCTTCATTCTCTCTCTCTCTCTCTCTCTCTCTCTCTCTCTCTCTTATCGAACACCTTGTCTGCGTTACACCACCGTCGTAACAACACAACATCTTTCCATCAACAACTTGCCGTTAAACCCTCCCGTCACCGTTACACCTCCGTTAACAACCCCACAACGTAAACCCATGTCAATAGACACAGAAACCGGATAACCAATCGGTTATTATATACTATTCAACAAGCAAACAAACAAACAAAGGGTTATTAAACAATGATGGGTAAGTTAGGATTAATATTATCAGTGGGTTTTGCAGTGGGTAGCTATGCGATGGCGGCAGTCATGGTGGGTAGGAGAGTAAACAGCCAGAGACAGTGGTGGAAGGTTGTTAATACGTTGGTTATGAACCCCATTAAACCATACCAATCTGTCATCTGTTTATCTATCCCGATTACCCAAACCGATAACCCCTTTCCTTTGGGACGGTGAAGATCAGAGAATGGGTTAGGGTTACGAAAGAGGGGTTTTCTGTTTTGGAAGGTGGAAAAGCTGATTGGGAGCTAGCGTTGGTGGAATCCGCTAGTAACATACCGACACAGAAGGCAGGTGGTGGGCTGGAGCAGGAGCAACAACTTAATGGTGTTGTAGCTGCTACTGTTTATAATGGTATGGGACAATAGGCAGGGTATACCTAATGCACATTATTGATTCAGAGATAGAGAGGGAGAGAGAGAGAGAGAGAGAGAGAGAAGATGAAGATGAAAGTGGTCTATTTTTATTTTTATATATAAGTGAAATTACCAGAATACCCTCATGTGCAAGGCACATGACCAGATTTAATGTTAGCAACTAACCAAGTTAGGCCCTTAGGACAGTGGGTGTAAGAGTTTAGATCATTAAGGACGAATCTCATCAACTGAGATGCAAAAGGACATCCACTAAAAAATGGGTCAAACCTAAAGAACGAATTGTGTAATTTTTCCAATCTTTGATTATCATAACACATTTAAAGTTCCTCAATTCAGTAACTTTAGATTTTGGCCTTAAAGCTCTTTTATTAAGATACCATGTCTGATCTAGGTCCGTAAATTAATACGACAAAAGATCAGATAGACTACCCCCAGATTACAATCAACATAACGACCCGAAACCTCCGATTTTGTACAAACCCTATCAAACGAAATTACGGTACCAAGACCATATGCCCATGAGATGTTCATCCACATAGTAAGTAGTTCCTTATGTTTGTATCACTAAGGCACGCATTAATAAGTCTACGAAGCCTATCAACACATCACACATAGTCAATCACATATCAGATATGTATCTTTACAAATCTTTAGCATGTGAAAGATCCTCACTGATGTACTATCATTTCCTCTTTTTCTCCAGGAAAAATCATTTTGGATTTTATGATTTTTATGTATTTTCAACTTTTTCAATATTTTTGGTTTTTCTGAATAAAATGCTCCCCCTGAAGTTAAAAACATATTTTTGGATTTTTAATTTTTGAAAGCATAAAAACAAAAACAAAAATAAAATTGATAAACTGATGTGAAGATTAGTCTTGTTTTTCTTTAATACCATTAGCTCTTAGTAAAAATTCAAATCTTGATTTGTCAAAAGCTTTGGTAAAAAGATCAACTCTCTGATAGTCAGTGTGGATTTTGACCATGTCAATCAGACCTTTAGCATAGAAATTACGAATAAAATGGTATTTGATTCGAATGTGGTTAGCCTTGGACTGATTAACAGTGTCTTAAGTGAGTGCTATGGCTGTTTCATTATCGTAATGAATGGGGGGTTTTTAGAAATTGCAAACCGTAGTCGCGCATCTACTGTTCAGTCCATAAAACCCTATGAATAGCAACAAGAGGCTGACACGTATTTGACTTCACATGTGGATAGAGCAACCGATATCTTCTTCTTGCATTGCCAGATCACGAGGGACAACCCTTCAGATATCTTAGGATTCTCTTGACAGCTGCAAGGTGACTCTGTTTCGGCTTCAATTGGAATCTAGCACAAAGACATGTAGCAAACATTATATCTGGCCGAGATGCAGTCAAATACATCAAAGATCCAACGATGGCTCGATATGTAAAGGGATCGTTAGGCTCCCCCTTAGCATCAACTCGAATCCCGTGATTCGGTTGTATGGGAGTATCAATCGGCTTCAAATCCTCCATCTGGAATTGGCTCAAGACTTCAGAAATGTATTTCGTCTGGTGGATGAAGATCCCCGATGGCGATTGATCAACTTGCAATCCCAGAAAGAATTGCATCTTTCCCATTTAGCTCATCTCAAACTTTTCCTGCATAATCTTTTCAAATTCCCTGCATAGAAGTTCATTAGTAGAACTAAATATAATGTCATCAACATAAATTTGTACAAGAAACAAGTCACCCTCTGTTCGTTTTGTGAATAGGGTACAATCTACCAGTCCTCGTTTGAATCCTTTGGAGAGAAGATATGTACTGAGCTCCTTGTACCACTGTCTTGGGGCTTGATGCAAACCATACAAAGCCATGTTTAGCTTGTAGACCTTATCCCGGTGGATAGGATCCTCAAAACCCTGTGGTTGCCCGGAATATACTTCTTCCTTGACCACACCATATAGAAAAGCACTCTTAACATCCATCTGATACACCTTGAATTTCATGTAAGATGCATACGCAAGAAACATTCGAATTGCTTCAATACGCGCAACGGGTGCATAGACTTCCTTGTAGTCAATTCCCTCTGTTTGACAAAACCCTTGTACCACCAATCGAGCTTTGTTTCTAACAATAAGGCCTCGATCATCCTTCTTTCATTTAAACACCCATTTTGTGCCTATCTTCTTTTTGTCTGGTGGTAAATCGGTCAGCGTCCACACTCCGAGTTTCTGAAATTGTTGTAATTCTTGTTGCATCACTTCCACCCATGATTCGTCTAATAAAGCATCTTTGTATGTTCTTGGTTCCACATGCGAAACATAACAAGCAAAAGACCAATCATTTTGACAACCTAACTTTTGTATTTTGGCATATAGGGCTGTGAAACCCGGCATATTTGGCTTAAACCTTATAGTAACATCTAAGTCTACCTTAGCGGGAAACGTTTATAAACGGACTTATCTAGGTTAGTTGAGTCGGGTCAAGTTAGGATTGTCCAGGGTTCAGTGATCTGGAGGATCATTGGGAGTCATTTTGGGAATACACTAGTACCGGGTCCCGTTGTTGGTGACATTACATAAACTAATTAAATGTATGTGTAGATTATTGGTCGTATGGTGTATTATATACATAGATGTGTTTAAATGATGTGTAGATGATTATCCATGCTTAAATATGTTAAACATAGACTAAGGTTGCATGCTCATATGTTAAGGTGCGTTAAAATGCGTTAAACACGACAAACCGGAAAACTAGATAAACATAGGTTCTGGTTCGACCACTTCGAGTGGTCGAAGGTGGAATTGTGTATTGGTTCGACCCTTTGAAAAGGGGCGAACCTGGGATATGGGATTTGAAGAATTCCCTTCGACCAGAACAGGGTACATTCGACCCTGTGAAAGGGTCGAAGGAGGCCAGATTCAACCATTGATAGGGGTCGAAGGTGGAATAGTATAAATACCAAACTTTGTAATTTTTCACCATTTCACAAACCCTAACCGTCTCAAAACACTCTCAAACGATTTTAATCACTAAGGAAGGAGTTTTTGCTCTTCTTTTTCATAATGTAACCTATCTACCACATCTAAACAAGAATCCAAGGTGTGCTCCTAATCCTAAATCTTTTTAAGGCATTTTTAATCCGTTTTTATCTAACCCTAAATGTCTAGATCTGTTCTAAGGAAGATTTTATCAATAAAAACCTTTTAAACATCTTTCTAAACCAAATCCCTATCATTAAACATAAGTTTTGTATCAATAAACATATGTTAATTATGTGTTATGTGATGTTATGTGTTGTTTAATGATTTGCTGCTGTTCTAATGCTAGAAACATGATCTAA
This sequence comes from Ambrosia trifida, assembly GCA_028751855.1. Classification (NCBI taxonomy): domain Eukaryota; kingdom Viridiplantae; phylum Streptophyta; class Magnoliopsida; order Asterales; family Asteraceae; genus Ambrosia; species Ambrosia trifida. Next base: position 58,581,286 of record CM054129.1, on the reverse strand, counting down.
GGTTGCTATTGATGTTGGTTTATTGTTGTCTAGGGTTACAATTAGATAGATGGTGATATTATGGGTATTTTGGGGAATTTATGAAATCTAGGGCTTGTGTATGTTAAGTATTATTAATAAAATGAATGGGGGTTTTTGATTATAAGATAAACTGAGTATTTGTAGATGATTATGGGTTGGTATTGAAAAGTTTCCAAATTGGGTAAAGATTTCATGCATAATGTGACATTTCCATAATTTTGCCATTTTGGGAAAGTATTAAAACAAGCTGGTTTTGGGGCAAAATTGGTGGGGTTTTGTAGGGATATGTTAATCATACTTGACTGCTGTGTTTGATGATGTTTCGAGATGTTTCGAATGTGTTTGAAGCGTTTTTAGGAAAAATTATAAACAGGGGCGAACCTGGACTCATTCGACCATTCGAATGGTCAAAGGAGAGGTTCCAGGGTAGAACATGGGATGTGTTTGGGGGAACCTGATAAAACGGTCGAATGAGACATCAAATGGTAGAACGAAACACAAAACGGGCGAAGGAACTTAAAAACGGGCGGAGGAGATTTAATCTGACTGGTTCGACCGTTCTGATGTAGAAATGAGATTTTTGATACAAACTAAGTGTTTTATGCTTGAACCTTGTGTGTAATCTATGTGTACTTGATTAGTTAGGGTAATGAGTCACCAACGGGATGTCAGGTCGGTCTAGTGTGTCGGTTGAACATTTAAAAACGCTTTAAAACATACTTGGTTACGATCTGGACAATCGGGGACTAGATAACCTTATGGTTATTAGTCAGAACACTTATGTGAACATTTTGATAGATCTCCGGTAGAGGGATTATCAAGGGCTTAGCATTTTACTAGTAACCGAAGAACGCTATCTAAGGTGAGTTCACGGCCCCACTTTTACAGCATTAACTTTTGGGGGAGAAAACATGCGCTAAACTATTTTGGTAACATATGTCATACTATGGTTTTAACTTTGTATTGCTATACGATCTTTGGAAGTCCCGGGGGAAACCATCAATGTGCGGGGATGCACAACAGGGAAATGTGGATAGATCTATTGGGCGTGGCCTGCCCCACTCGACGGCTTGGAGGGCCGGGCGGGTGCATGTTGTCTCGAACTTTGCTAAACATGCTGAACATATTCGGGCTGCTTAAACATATGCTAAACATTGCTAAACGTGTCCAGTAATGGTTTCCAATCGTAGTAGTAATAAAACATACGCCTACCTAGCGTACTTGGTGACATTGGTATAGTATGGACATGGTAACGTTTTGGTAACTTTAGTAACTTATTGAACAAACTTGTGAACTCACCAGCATTATATGTTGACGTCTTTTTGGCATGTTTTTCTCAGGGTGCTAAGGTAGCAACACTGGACTAGGCGCACGAGTCAGCATGGCGTCTAGGCTTAGTTTCATGTTTTGAATAAAGTTGTTAAAACATTGTCTTACATGGTTCTGTAACTGGTTTAATGCTTCCGCTACGATTTTGATAATTTGAGAAACTATGTTTGGTTTTTACGTATTCATATAGTGTTGTTTATTGTGACCGTTGACTTGGATCCTGGTTTGTCATGCGCCTCGCGGTAAAACTCCGCAAGTGGAAATTTGAGGGTGTGACAGATTGGTATCAGAGCCAATTGTTATAGTGAACTAGGACTGCATGTAGAGTCTATAGCCGAGTCGCACACACTAGACGGTCACATACTTTGAGTCTATTAGTGGGATACGTACTAACGTTGTCGGGGTGTCCTTACATCATCATACTTCTATGTTACATCATCCGCTTTTATTTGGGTTCTTACCTACTCTTGTCTTCTTCTTCTGGATTGAAGAAGGAGAGGTTGATTTGTTGGTTCTAGCACACACATGCCTTCTTACACTTGCACCTATCGTACCACGTTACTAGGCGACGATACTCGGTGACCGGAGTCTGGATTAGGAGTACATTTGGAGGACCATGTAGAGCAGTTTATCATTTCGGGTGCACACGAAATAATAAACTGAAATGCATGAAAATCCTGATGGACTTCGAGTTTGGATGCATAGTCCCGGATTTGTCCCTAAGTTAACTCTTATAAATTTCTAGTGGTTGACACTAGAAGTGAATCTGAATCCCTCGATTTCTTGATTTGTTATATCATGTCTGGTGCTCGCGGTGGTGGACGTCGTGGTGGCGGCGGTGGACGTGCTGGCGGCGATGGTCGTGCTGGAGGCGGTGGTCGTGGTAACATCAACATGACCCAAGCTGAGCTGAACAACTTGCTACAGCAGCAAGTGAACATGGCTATGGCTAATATCCAGGCTAGGATTAATGCCATGGGTGGTGAGTTGATTTCTGTCGACCTTGCCTCATTCTTGGGTTTCATGTCCTTTCGTTTGTGTTTTACTCGTGTACCGTGTTTCAGGTATTGGTGCCAATCCACCTCCACCTCAGTGCTCTTATAAGAAGTTTCGGGACTGTCAGCCCCATAACTTCGCTGGAACTGAGGGAGCGGTGGGACTGCTCCGATGGCTGGAGAAGGTTGACTCTGTGTTCGTCATGTGTAACTGTCCTGCTGGGGACCGGGTGAAGTATGCTACTGCGACATTTGAGGGGCCTGCACTGTCGTGGTGGAATGCTACTACTCAGAACATGGGATTGGGGGAGGCTATTGCTATGCCTTGGGCGGAGTTTGTTCAACTGTTGAGAGGTGAGTACTGTCCGAGGGAGGAGGTACAGAAGTTGGAACATGAAGTCTGGAGCTACAAGATGGTTGGGTTAGAGATAGAAGAATACACTGTGAGGAGGAATGAGCTGGCGGTGTTGTGCCCTGATTTGCACACACCCGAGTATAGGAGGATCGAGCACTATGTGTCTGGGCTAGTGCCGGAGATTGCTGGATTGGTAGCTGCTGGGAATCTTCCCACCATTGCTGAAGTTGTCCGATCAGCTCATCGGATGACTAACTTGAAGATGGCAGAAGGTGTTTTGCCTCCTAAGGGTGCTACTGTGAAGGTTACTGAGGGGAACAAGAGGAAATGGGATGGTGTGGGGAAGAGTGCTATGCCAGCGCCATCTCAGCCGGCGAAGAAGTTTGATTCATCTAGGTCTTCTTCTGTGCAGAAGTCAAGTGGGTATGTTGGGAAGCATCCCAAGTGCAACAAGTGTGGTTTTCATCATTCGGGGAGTTATGATCGGGCTCGTTGTCATCGGTGCCATCAGTTGGGGCATCATGCTAAGGATTGCAGGGTGGCACTCACCCCAAATCAGACTCCTGCTGCTACTCCTACTCCTGCTGCTCAGGGGACTCCAGGAAAGCAGGGGTGCTATAACTGTGGTGATACGGGACACTTCAAGCGTGAATGTCCTAAACTAAAGCAGGGCGATAATGGGAGGGGCGGAAATGGTAATGGGAACAACGGGGGCGGAGGCAGGACTGCACGTGCTTTCGTCATTGGATCTGCAGAGGCTAGGCAGGATCCAGACACAATTACAGGTACGTTCCTTCTTAATGATCGCTATGTTTCTGTCTTGTTTGATTCTGGTGCCGATAAGAGTTTCGTATCTATGGACATTAGTCGATTCCTAGATATAGTACCCACACCTTTAGAGGCTAAGGGGCTGTTTGGTAGCCTCTTAATGAGGCTCTTAACCATTCAGTGCTGAATGATTTAGCATTCAGCGCGTTTGTTTCAGCCTCTGAATGGAATGGTTAAGACTGAATCATTAAGACTTAGGATGTTGCTGAACCATTAAGCACTGAATCATTAAGCACTGAACTAGGCTGAACCTTAATGAAACTCTCATACCAATGTGGGACAAGAAAACTAACCATTAAGAGGCCCAACTTAATGATTCAACACTTAACCATACAGACCTCTTAACCATTCAGACCTCTTAATGATTCAGCACTTAATCAACCAAACAGCCCCTAAGTACTTAATAGAATTGGCTGATGGCATGAAAATCGAAGCGACACACACCCTTAGGGAATGTCGCTTGGAACTGTCAGGTTTGTCTTTCCCCATTGACCTTATGCCGGTACCCCTGGGTAGTTTTGATGTCATTGTCGGCATGGATTGGTTATCGTTGTATCGTGCGAAGATCGTTTGTTTCGATAAGATTATTCGGATCCCTCTCCCTGATGGAGAGACACTATCGGTTCATGGCGAGAAAAGCGGTGCTCCGCTGAGTATCATTTCTAGCATGAAAGCCCGTAAGTATCTTCGAAAGGGTTGTTCGGCCATTCTGGCACTTGTTAACGTTTCTACTGACGATGAGAAGAAGATCGAGGATATCCCGGTGGTTCGTGATTTTCCCGATGTGTTTCCTGATGATTTGCCTGGTCTTCCTCCCCATCGTCAGGTTGAGTTTGGTATTGATCTTACTCCGGGTGCAGCTCCTATTGCCCGAGCTCCGTATCGTCTTGCACCTCCCGAGATGCAAGAGTTGTCCAGCCCGTTGCAGGAACTCTTGGAAAAGGGTTTCATTCGACCAAGTTCTTCCCCGTAGGGAGCTCCTATTTTGTTTGTGAAGAAGGACGAAAGCCTTCGAATGTGTATTGATTATCGTGAGCTGAACAAAGTGACCATCAAGAATCGTTATCCTCTTCCTCGCATTGATGATCTCTTTGACCAGCTCCAGGGCTCCAGTTACTATTCAAAGATTGATATGCGGTCCGGTTATCACCAGTTGCGCGTCAGGGAGGCTGACATTCAAAAGACTGCTTTTCGCACTCGTTATGGCCATTTTAAGTTCTTGTCATGCCTTTTGGTCTCACTAACGCACCGGCGGTGTTCATGGACTTAATGAACCGCGTTTGTAAACCTTACCTTGATAAATTCGTCATTGTGTTTATTGACGATATTCTGATTTATTCTATGAACAAGGCGGATCATGAGGAACACCTACTGTTGGTCTTGGAACTTTTGAGACAGGAGCAGTTGTATGCTAAGTTCTCGAAGTGTGATTTTTGGTTACGTGAAGTTCAATTCCTAGGGCATGTGGTTAATGAACTGGGAATTCATATCGATCCGGCAAAGATCGAAGCTATTAAAGACTGGGAAGCACCAAAGACGCCATCTGAGGTGCGGCAATTCCTGGGTCTTGCGGGTTACTATCGTCGTTTCATTGAGGGATTTTCGAAGATCGCTCAACCCCTCACTACTCTTACCCAGAAGGACCGAAAGTTCGACTAGGATGAACAACAAGAATCAACATTTCAGATGCTGAAGCTTAAACTTTGTTCTGCACTTATCTTATCCTTACATGAGGGTACGGATGACTTCGTTGTGTACTGTGACGCTTCTATTCGTGGTCTCGGTTGTGTGTTGATGCAACGCGGGAAGGTTATTGCTTATGCTTCTCGTCAACTCAAGGTTCATGAGAAGAACTACACTACTCATGACTTGGAACTGGGTGCGGTGATCTTTGCGTTGAAAATCTGGAGACATTACTTGTACGGTACCAAGTGTGAAGTATACACCGATCACAATAGTCTTCAGCATATTTTCGACCAAAAGGTGTTGAACATGCGGCAGTGTCGCTGGGTTGAACTCCTGAACGATTATGACTGTGCTATCAAATACCATCCTGGCAAGGCGAACGTTGTGGCGGACGCCTTGAGTAGGAAGGAGTCTGCGAATCCTCGCCGTGTTCGAGCCTTACAGCTCACCATTCATTCGTCATTGCCTGACCGAATCCGTTCTGCACAGTTGGAAGCTTTGAAGGAGAAGAACCTTAAGGCTGAAACTATGCACAGTGCTGACAAGCATCTTGAACTCAGGACCGATGGCTTACACTATTTTGCGGGACGTGTTTGGGTTCCGTTGTTCGGGGGATTACACGAGCTTGTTTTGGAAGAAGCTCACAAATCTCGGTATTCTATTCACCCTGGCTCCGATAAGATGTATCAGGATTTGAAGATACTTTATTGGTGGCCAGACATGAAGGCTGAGATAGCTTCTTATGTCAGCAAATGCTTGACTTGTGCTAAAGTCAAGGTGGAGCATCAGAGGCTGTCTGGTCTCCTGCAACAACCAGAGGTTCCGGAATGGAAGTGGGAGCGAATCACGATGGATTTTGTCACCAAGCTACCAAGGTCGCCTAGTGGTTATGATATGATCTGGGTGATTGTTGACCGGTTGACAAAGTCGGCACGTTTTATACCTATTAAGGAAACCGATGGACTCGAGCGGTTGGCTCGACTTTACCTTAAAGAGGTGGTTGCTCGGCACGGGGTGCCTGTCTCTATTATTTCTGATCGTGATTCTCGCTTCGCTTCGCGTTTCTGGAAGCCTCTGCACAAGGCTTTGGGTACTCAGTTGGATATGAGTACGGCTTATCATCCGCAAACTGATGGGCAGAGCGAGCGGACGATCCAAACCCTGGAAGACATGCTTCGGGCGTGTGTTATCGATTTTGGCAAGAGTTGGGAGATTCACCTAGCGTTGGTGGAATTCTCCTACAACAACAGCTATCACTCTAGTATCAAGGCAGCTCCGTTCGAGGCTCTATACGGACGGAAATGTTGATCACCACTTTGTTGGGCCGAGGTGGGCGAGAGCCAGCTCACTGGTCCGGAACTTGTGTACGAAACTTCGGAGAAAATCGTACAGATTCGTAACCATTTGGCTGCTGCGCGGGATCGTCAGAAGAGCTATGCGGATCGCCGTCGCAAACCTTTGAAGTTCCAGGTTGGGGACAGGGTACTTCTGAAAGTTTCACCATGGAAGGGCGTCATACGCTTTGGAAAGCGTGGCAAGCTTAACCCTCGTTATGTCGGACCATTCGCAATCCTGGATCGGATTGGACCGGTGGCATACAGACTTGACTTACCGGCGGAGCTCGGTAGTGTTCACAACATCTTCCATGTGTCTAACTTGAAGAAGTGTTTGGCTGATGAATCTCTCATTGTACCACTGGAGGAGATCAAGGTTGATGATCGTCTTCGCATTGTGGAGGAACCTGTCGAGATTCTCGACTACAAGATTCGTAGCCTTCGTCGGAGTAAAATCCGCATCGTCAAAGTTCGTTGGAACTCGAATCGTGGACCGGAGTTCACGTAGGAACGGGAGTATCAGATGAAAGCTAAACATCCTTATCTTTTTCCGAAACGCGCATTCGAATCGAGGCATGTTACTGCTGAAGCGGAATGAATCTCGGGTCGAGATTCCTTTCAACGTGGGGATGATGTGACATCCGGTAAAGTTTCTTTTCATTTCGTTCTTTCCGTTTCTTTCATTTTGGGGCTTTTTGCAATTTTCGGGACGAAAATTCTTTCAACGTGGGGATGATGTGACACCCGGCATATTTGGCTTAAACCTTATAGTAACATCTATGTCTACCTTAGCGGGAAACGTTTATAAACGGACTTAACTAGGTTAGTTGAGACGGGTCAAGTTAGGATTGTCCAGGGTTCAATGATCTGGAGGATCATTGGGAGTCATTTTGGGAATACACTAGTATCGGGTCCCGTTGTTGGTGACATTACATAAACTAATTAAGTGTATGTGTAGATTATTGGTCGTATGGTGTATTATATACATAGATGTGTTTAAATGATGTGTAGATGATTATCCATGCTTAAATATGTTAAACATAGACTAAGGTTGCATGCTCATATGTTAAGGTGCGTTAAAATGCGTTAAACACGACAAACTGGAAAACTAGATAAACATAGGTTCTGGTTCGACCACTTCGAGTGGTCGAAGGTGGAATTGTGTATTGGTTCGACCCTTTGAAAAGGGGCGAACCTGGGATATGGGATTTGAAGAATTCCCTTCGACCAGAACAGGGTACATTCGACCCTGTGAAAGGGTCGAAGGAGGCCAGATTCGACCATTGATAGGGGTCGAAGGTGGAATAGTATAAATACCAAACTTTGTCATTTTTCACCATTTCACAAACCCTAACCGTCTCAAAACACTCTCAAACGATTTTAATCACTAAGGAAGGAGTTTTTGCACTTCTTTTTCATAATCTAACCTATCTACCACATCTAAACAAGAATCCAAGGTGTGTTCCTAATCCTAAATCTTTTTAAGGCATTTTTAATCCGTTTTTATCTAACCTTAAATCTCCAGATCTGTTCTAAGGAAGATTTTATCAATAAAAACCTTTTAAACATCTTTCTAAACCAAAACCCTATCATTAAACATAAGTTTTGTATCAATAAACATATGTTAATTATGTGTTATGTGATGTTATGTTATGTGTTGCTTAATGATTTCCTGCTGTTCTAATGCTAGAAACATGATCTAAGGTTGCTATTGATGTTGGTTTATTGTTGTCTAGGGTTACAATTAGATAGATGGTGATATTATGGGTATTTTGGGGAATTTATGAAATCTAGGGCTTGTGCATGTTAAGTATTATTAATAAAATGAATGGGGGTTTTCGATTATAAGATAAATTGAGTATTTGTAGATGATTATGGGTTGGTATTGAAAAGTTTCCAAATTGGGTAAAGATTTCATGCATGATGTGACATTTCCATAATTTTGCCATTTTGGGAAAGTATTAAAACACGCTGGTTTTAGGGCAAAATTGGTGGGGTTTAGTAGGGATATGTTAATCATACTTGACTGCTGTGTTTGATGATGTTTCGAGATGTTTCGAATGTGTTTGAAGCGTTTTTAGGAAAATTTATAAACAGGGGCGAACCTGGACTCATTCGACCATTCGAATGGTCGAAGGAGAGGTTCCAGGGTCAAACCTGGGATGTATTTGGGTGAACCTGATAAAACGGTCGAATGAGACATCAAACGGTAGAACGAAACACAAAACGGGCGAAGGAACTTAAAAACGGGCGAAGGAACTTAAAAACGGGCGGAGGAGATTTAATCTGACTGGTTCGACCGTTCTGATGTAGAAATGAGATTTTTGATACAAATAAGTGTTTTATGCTTGAACCTTGTGTGTAATCTATGTGAACTTGATTAGTTAGGGTAATGAGTCACCAACGGGATGTCAGGTCGGTCTAGTGTGTCGGTTGAACATTTAAAAACGCTTTAAAACATACTTGGTTACGATCTGGACAATCGGGGACTAGATAACCTTATGGTTATTAGTCAGAACACTTATGTGAACATTTTGATAGATCTCCGGTAGAGGGATTATCAAGGGCTTAGCATTTTACTAGTAACCGAAGAACGCTATCTAAGGTGAGTTCACGGCCCCACTTTTACAGCTTTAACTTTTGGGGGAGAAAACATGCGCTAAACTATTTTGGTAACACATGTCATACTATGGTTTTAACTTTGTATTGCTATACGATCTTTGGAAGTCCCGGGGGAAACCATGAATGTGCGGGGATGCACAACGGGGGAAATTTGGATAGATCTATTGGGCGTGACCTGCCCCACTCGACGGCTTGGAGGGCCGGGCGGGTGCATGTTGTCTCGAACTTTGCTAAACATGCTGAACATATTCGGGCTGCTTAAACATATGCTAAACATTGCTAAACGTGTCCAGTAATGGTTTCCAATCGTAGTAGTAATAAAACATACGCCTACCTAGCGTACTTGGTGACATTGGTATAGTATGGACATGGTAACGTTTTGGTAACTTTGGTAACTTTGGTAACTTATTGAACAAACCTGTGAACTCACCAGCATTATATGTTGACGTCTTTTTGGCATGTTTTTCTTAGGTCGCTAAGGTAGCAACACTGGACTAGGCGCACGAGTCTGCATGGCGTCTAGGCTTAGTTTCATGTTTTGAATAAATTTGTTAAAACATTGTCTTACATGGTTCTGTAACTGGTTTAATGCTTCCGCTATGATTTTGATAATTTGAGAAACTATGTTTGGTTTTTACGTATTCATATAGTGTTGTTTATTGTGACCGTTGACTTGGATCCTGGTTTGTCATGCGCCTCGCGGTAAAACTCCGGAAGTGGAAATTTGAGGGTGTGACAAGGGCAAGGGCTCCAATGTTATCATGTGAAGTTACACGTCTGAGTTGACCACGTGTCATCACACTGCTTCCCGGATCACCAATAACTTGTTCTAGACAGTGAATCTGATGAATTCGAGATTCCGGATGTTCAGGAACAGGAATCACCTCTTGAACATTTAAATTATCCGCTGTCTCCAGATCATTACCCGTATTCAATGAAGATGGAAGATCTGGATTAGGGTTCACTGGTGATGAAACTGTAGCATTATCCACGACTGCCTCACTAGTAGCTTCTTCCTCGTCTTCCGACTCTGAAGAATCAAGTGTTGTTGAAGCTTCCTGAAAAAATTCTTCTTCAATTACAGGAGCATTGGCATCATCAGAAGTTGTTGCTGGAGTAGTCACAATGATCGGACGCACTAACGGTGAAGTTACTGCATTCTCACACTCATAATCAATCTTAAAACAGCTTCTTCAACTAAGCTTTCTAGATTGAATGACTCAAAGAGTTCTTTGTAGTCAAACATCCAATCGGGCCCACTTCCTTGAACATTCTAAGTGTAGCGCTGAACATCAACATTCACCCACTCTTCAACTTGTTTAGTTCTTTTGTTAAACACGCGTTTAAGTGGTGTCACATATCCAACAAAATAACCTTCCTCAGCTTTCGATCCAAACTACTCATTAGGATTCAGCATCGTACATGGCGCTCCGAATGGCTCTAGAAACTCCAAGTTCGGCTTTCGTCTGTTAAGCAGTTCATAAGAAGTCTTTCCAAACTTCTTCACTGTTAACACACGATTCAGTGTATAACATGTTGCATGAATAGCTTCGTTCCAGAACATAACCGAAAGATTAGAATCTGCAAGCATAGTTCGTGCCGCTTCCATTAGAGTCCTCTTCTTTCTTTCTGTTACATTGTACTGTTGTGGTGTGTATGGTGCACTGTACTCATGATGAATACCCTTTTCTTCACATAGTACATCCATCATTGAATTCTTGAACTCCATCCCGTTATCACTTCTAATCCTTTTGATCTTCAAACCATAGATATTCTCCAATCGGGCAAACAGAACTTTTAAGTTGTTGAACGTTTCTCACTTGTGTTGCATGCACGTCACCCACGAGAATCTTGAGTAATCATTAGTAACCACAAGACAGTATAGGTCTCCATTTATACTCTTACACTTAACAGGTCCAAATAGGTCCATGTGTAAACGTTCAAGCGGAAATTCAACCGAATTCACTTTCTTCGGTTTGTAGGAATGTTTATGTCGTTTTCCCTTTTTGCAACTCACACATTTATCATTTAAATGAAAATGCTTCACATTAACTCCTTCTACAAGCCCGTTCTTCACCAGATTATTCATTTTCCTGAGGTGAATATGCCTCATCCGTTTGTGCCACATAATAGATTCTTTCTCTGTAGCCTTTGACAGAAAACACGTTACTTGACCCTGAGTTGTGGTTGCCTTGCTCATGTAAAAAATGTACATATTGTTCACTCTTGGATCTTTAAGCATGATCCACTCTTTGAGTATAACGTAACCAGGCTTCAAGATATAGCAAGACTTATCGTCAAAATTTACTGAAAACTTCTTATCACAAATTTGACTAACAATCAGCAAATTATAATCGATCTGCTACACATAAGATATTCTTTTAAAACTCACAATTCCATTGCTAACACTTCCGTCCATCGTTATATAACCTCCTTTGTTCCCAGCGAACGCTACATATCCTCCATTAATATTCTTGATATCAAAGAGTAGCGACATATCACCGGTCATGTGCCCCGAAGCTCCACTGTCGACAATCCAAAGACTGCTAACAGGGCCAGCTGGAGCTCCCTACACCAATCACAACACAATTAGTTTTTACGACGGACCCAAGCCTTTGTGGTATTGGGTCTTTGAGTGTTAACATTCAAATATTCTTTCTCACAAACTTTCTTTTCAACATGTTTTGATTCAACCTTTTTCTGATTGTTCAAAACCACCTCGTTATTAACTTGAACCTTAGCAGTTGACGTAGAAGCACCTGGAGAACCCTTTGGTGTCCAAGTCTGTTCCGAACGTTTAAGAATCCTAATTTGAGGTTGTTTAACCTCAACAGGTTTCTTCGTATCGTTCTTAAATTAAACTTTCTTGACTACCTTATCTGATTTAACAGACATATGTCCAACTGATGATTTAACAGCAGGTTTTGGGTAAACCTTTTGTTTATCAAGAGTTGTGTTCACCATTGGTTTCTGCAGTTTCTTCTCCAAGGCAATTCGGTTACGATTGTCATAAGAAATCGGATGGTTTACTCTGTTTGGATAAAAATAGTTCTGGTTGTAAAACTGTTGCCTTTGAAGAAAAAATTGTCTTTGTGGAAAAGACTTCCTGTTTTGGTAACCATTAACCGAATTCCTTTGGTTCTTTCTGCTCTCAACCTTGTGCCTTTTGTGTCGCACGTATGGGCAGTGAGCAAGTAAATGCCCTCTCTCCCCACACTTGTAAGATACATGATACTCTTCAAATGAGTTTTTGTCATAAGAATTAGCGAATGATTTAACCGGGTGTTGATCATCAAGACAACTTAAGCCTTAAACTCTCCAGAGCGGGCTCCAATGAGTAAGCCAGTTCATAAAATCCGTTAATCTTGTCCTTTGGTTTAACAAATTCTGTAACAAGAACTTTTGGTGTTTTCGATTCATCACCATACAGTCGCTTGATTAATTCAGGTGGAATATCATTTGTTCTTTCATGTTTTGGAAACCAAATGGTACTCTCTTGCCAAATTTTCTCGATTTTAGAATAGTTAGCAAACTGTGTGGGATACTCATCATCAGAAATTATCTTATCGGATCCTTCCATCCAATAAAATACCTTCACAAGTTTGTCACTTGATTCATTCTTTTCACATTGATTAACTGGTGGATTCTTTTTGTTTTCAACCTTTTGAGGATGTGGAACCTGAGAAGGGGATACACTCTCATTCGTTCGAATGTGATTTTCCAATGGAATATCATCATTCTTCTTAGGTTCCTCATTCTCATAATCCGAATCATCAGTTACCGCAACCACTCCCTCATCATTCAATCCGAGAATCGGTCTCCTATCAGAATTCGGATCACCAACACTTGATGTGTTTGATTCGTTTTCCGATGAGGAATCCGATCTAACTAAACTCTCCGGTGTTCTGAATTAAGATTATGACTTTCAAATAACACTGGGGAAGGAACAGATTTATAGTTTGCACTACCGGATTGAGATGGTTCCTCAACAATGTGGTCCAAAACATACGCCACATTCTTATAACTCTCTAACTTTTCGTTAATCTTTTCATCAAAACACTTGATTTTAGCCATTTCCAATTTGGTTTCTTCAATTTTATTTATATAGTTATTAATGGCTATTTGTTTTAGAGAAAGAGTTTTAGTCAATTTAGAAACATCTTTCTTATAGCTCTCAAGTGTTTTGTTGAAATTATTCTCATCCTTACGATACGACTGAATGACGATTTTAGCACTCTCAAGTTGATGCTTAAGTTGCTTAACCTCATCACTAAGTCTATCACAAGTACCACAATATTTACCACTAGAAGCTGAGTTAGGACTTACCGGTTTAGGAGGATCTATCATGGCCATCAAAGCAAAGTGAGCTTCCTTTCTAGCAAAGAACTTAGAATAATCCACCTTAGTGAAAGCATCATCAACCATGCATGATTTCTTCGTCATCTGAAAGTCTGCTTCGGTTAGTAGTTGATCAATATCATCATCAAGTGAGTTCACACTTGCCTTCGAATCAGATTCACTCTCCGAATCAGAATAAACAGATTCTCGATCATCAGAGACATCAGCAAGGGAATCGATAATGGTCCCTTAAACCGTTTCTTCAAATGGTTCCTCAACCTTCTCATCAACAAATTCTGGAACCTCATCCTCAATTATTGAGAACTCGTTTTAGGATCGTAATCACGAACTGTGACCTCACGAATACCAACCGTAGGGTACGGAATCCCCTCCGATTGTGCAAAATGATTCAGAAATAAATTGTAAAGATCGTGATGAAATCAGATAACAAATCACCGAGCAATTTCCATAACTATACTCGTGTATTAGATCAAAATGTCAATGATTACAGATGAAATCCTAGACCTAATACAGAGAATATCACACACACAAACTTGGGAAAAGCTCCAAATGATAACTCACTTCAAAATAACTAACTTTTCCCTTTATATAGCCTTCCACATTCGACCCCTCGTGGGTACGAATGAAACCTTCTCTATCTTTCAATCTACCTTCGACCTGTGTTGAACTACATTCGACCCCCCCCCATGGGTTCGAATGTGTTTACTAATACTCAACATCTTCATAATCTTGGTCGTTTTCTGATTATCTGAACCTTCGACATTAAGTACCGGATCACTAGCTGGGGACATACATGAATAATGCACTTACAATCTCCCCCTTGGACCTAGCTAGTGATGGACCAAATCAGAAAGTTAACAATTCTTCAAGTCTTGATCTTATCATCTTGAACAACGTGAAAACTTTCTATCTTCATGCATGTTTGTATCGAAGTTCTTGTCTATCTCTGCAGTAAGCTTCAAAATCTTAGACAGACACAAGAAATCTTGGCTTTGTCATTTGTTGGTCCAGAGATGAAGACAAAAATCAATCTTGAATTCTGCGATCTTCAGTCTTTTCTTTAACAACCTCTGACTAGTTTATGTTGTTCTGGTGATCTTGATGTTCAGGTTTGGGTCTTGTTCAGTTACACACTTTTTCGATGAATCTTGAGGAGTGCACCTGTTGTGTTTGATTCTACAGAAAAAGTTACTAAAAACTGCACAAACTACAACTAGCGTTAGACACGACAAAAATCTCGGAAGTACACTTCACATTCCTTTTGACCCTCAATAGTTCTCCCCCTGAACTATAAAACATTTTCAATATGTACCATAAACTTGAAAATTTGAAATCTTTTTCAACTTTTAAGTATCTGAGCATTCACATTAAGTATTCCTACATCGGTTATCAAAAATAAAGTTGAAACAAAACTTTTTGATTTTTCAAAGTTTATGTTAAAACACACCAAAAATCTATTTGAATTTTTCAAACAGATTTGCATAAAAGTAAAGTAGGCATATTTTTGTGAATTTTCTGATAAGAGGATCATATCAGTATTGAAACAGTCAGTCAAAACTCTTTTTGATCAATTTTCTGTTTTTGACATTGAGCATCCTACAACCGTTACCAGTATGTTTGTCCACTTAAACTCAAAATCATCATTCATTTCTCAGCACTTTAGATACATTAAGATAGTATTAGATACTGAATAATCTATGGTCCCCGCACACGCGACACATTTCCGTATCAAGAATTGCACAAAGCTTCATCGTAACGCGTGATTATATTGTAGTTGTCCATAAGTTACAAGGTATGGGGCACAGTGGTGATAGGTCAGCAAATTAATGCTTCAAAGCGACTTATGCACTCAACCAGGTTGAGGACTAATATCATACATGATTTTCATCATAGTATTGATACGATGCATTAGATAATCTTTTATTATCATCACACATGTTAAGTGCCTCATTCGGTAACTTAAGGATTTGTCATTAAAGATCTTTTATTAAGATACCCTGACTGATCTAGGTCCGTAAATTAATACGACAAAAGATCAGTTAGGCTATCCCCAGATAACTTTCAATATAACGACCCGTAACCTCTGATTTTGGCAATCTATCAAATGAAATTTCGGCACCAAGACCATATGCCAATGAGACGTTGATCCACATGATTATCAGTTAATGTTTTTAAGTTTATATCACCATGCTGAACTTTAAACTTTGATTTCAAGCCTACCAATATATAATTGCAGTGGCTACTCAATGTTGTTACATTATTTTATTTTCAGAGTAGTCTGACAGTCCACTGATGTGTTATCATCTCCTCTTTTTCACCATAAAAACTCATTTTTGATTTTCTATTTTTTTTTATTTTGATTTTTCTGAAATTTTCTCCCCCTAAAAATCTAAAAATAAGCATATTTTTAGATTTTTCAACTTTTGAAGAAAAACAAAATAAAATGATATCCGATGAGGTTTACTCATTGAGTTTCAAAAACCATTTTCCACTCAGATTACTTGACTCACTTTGTTCTTTCAATTAGCAAACCATTGACAAAGATAAGAGAGTTAGAATAAACCGTTTTGTTGTATCTGTTGTAGAAATCCAGAACCTAAGAGCAATTGCATGAGATTGCAACGTTTTCCGGCTTCACAGGTAGGAAACAGACGACAAACACTCTCCTCTCTGTTTAAATCATGTTTTCCTTTTTCAATATCCCTTCTTTGACCTTCACCTCTCCAATAAATATATTGTATACAAATGCTCCACTATCAACTATCAAAAGATAGCTAATAGGTCTGTCTGGAACAACCTGCACACTTGTTAAACAATTAGTAGGAGAGAGGAACCCATCCCTTCACAATGATGGGTCGTCCAAGGTCATCAATCCTCGGAGCATCAATACATTCTCCTTTTGAAAAATCAATTGGTTTTTCAATGGATTGATTTGAAGTAGAAATTGCTATTGATTTAGAAAGTGATTTGGGTTTCCAAACACGTTTAGAGTTTATTTTAGACTTTGGTGAAATCGTTTTGATTGTTGACTTTTTAGATTTCTTATTTGAAACCTGCTTCTGAACCTTGTTTGGAATCTTTTCAGACTTAACTGATGAAGATCCAGGTTTAGAGTTATTATTAGGCTTAGCCTTAAAACTCCCCCTTACCTTAGAAACCCTATCACAATCTCCATTTTTATTCAAGGAAATTTTGTTACGATTGTCATACACAACCTGTTTTCCCGTTTGTTTCTTGAGTTGCTTTGGGGATACAGGCTTTTTGACATTGCCTGAATTTTTAACAACATTCACTTCGGTCCTTTTCTGTTAAACATACGGACAGGCAGCAACCAAATGCCCACACTCTCCGCAGTTAAAACAGGACCTATATTCCTCAAAATCACATGCATACCCTTCATTCCAATACCAGTATGGACAATGAGCAGCAATATGTCCAATTTCCATAACTTTACTTGTGTATTAGATCAAATGTAGAACATTACAGATCAAAACCTAGACCTAATACAGAGACTCTCTCAAATTGGGAAAAGCTCAAATGATCAACTACTTGCAAAATAACTAACTTATCCCCTTTATATAGATCTCTACCTTCGACCTATGCAAGGTCTGAATAGGTTCATTCGACCCTTTCAGGGTACGAACCAAGATCTAGATAAACAAACTATTACATTTGACTAAGCATAAACTCATTCGACCTATGAATAATGTCCATTCGACCTCCCGTAAGGTCGAATGGGTCTTGTAATCATCAACATTTTTTCCTCGACATTTAGTACCGGATCACTAGCTGGGGACATACACGAATAGTGCACTTACAATCTCCCCCTTGGACCTGGCTAGTGATGCACTAAACTAGAAAGCTATCAGATCTTCAAATCTTGCAATCATCATCTTGAAGTTGTGAAAACTTTCCTTTTCTTGTAAGCTTGTGTCGAGGCTTCATCAAATCTCGTTTATCTCTTTGGTAAGCTTCGAAATCTTAGACAGACTCAAGAAATCTTAGCTTTATCATTTGTTGGTCCAGAGATGAAGACAGAAAATAATCTTCACTTCCATGATTTCTCTTATCACATCTTTTACAACTTCTGACTGGTTTCTGTTGTTCCGGTGATCTTGAGGAAATGATAGTACATCAGTGAGGAACTTTCACATGCTAAAGAATTGTAAAGTTAAATACTTGACATGTGATGACTTTGTGTGATGTGTTGGTAGGCTTCGTAGACTTATTAATGCATGCCTTAGTGATACAAACATAACGAACTGCTTGCTATGTGGCTGAACACCTCATGGGCATATGGTCTTGGTACCGTAATTTCGTTTGATAGGGTTTGCCAAAATCGGAGGTTTCAGGTCGTTATGTTGATTGTTATCTGGGGATGGCATGACTGATCTTCTGTCGTATTGATTTACGGACCTAGATTCAGTCAGGGTATCTTATTAAAGAGCTTTAACGCTAAAACCTAAGTTACCTAATGAGGAACTTAAAAGGTATAATGATAATCAAAGATTATCTAATGCATCGTATCATATCTACGATGAAAATCATGATTGATATAAGCCTCAGCCTGGAAGAGTGCACATGTTACTCTGTAGCATTGATTTGCTTACATATACACCTCTGTGGCTCATACCTTGTAACATACGGATAACTACAGCATAATCACGCGTTACAATGAATCTTTGTGCAAAATTCCTTGATACGGGAGTATGTCGTGTGTGTGGGAACCACATGTGAGTTAGTTATTAATACACCTTAAGCGTATCATTTTAAAGCACTGCATAACGGTCTGCATGTGAGCTTATGTGGACAACAATATCAGCAATTACGGAGTCACACAGTTAGTAAAGTTAAAATATAACAGAACAACGGTGTGTTTTGATCTCTCATAAACTGATATGATCCTCTTACAGGAAAATCACAACAGGCTTATTGCTTTATATTTAATTTTTTTCATATATGCAAAACTCAAAAAGATTTTTGGTGTGTTTTAACATAAATTTCAGAAAATCCAAAAGATTTTACATTTCTGCGTTATTTTCGATAACCGATGTTAGCAGATGATCATTTTCTGAAGTTTGACGACCCAATCTGAATTTTGTATCATTAAAATCAGATTTTTGAAAGATTGAAACTTTAAAGGTTTGAAATTGTCAAGACATGGATCAAATTGGACATTTTGGTGAAAATCCATTTTTCAAATTTTCCATTCGGCCTTTCGGTAGGTCGAATGAGATTTTTGATGTTTGATTCGCACCTTTATATAGGTACAATGAGATTGGGGATTGATAAAATTTTCATTCGAACCCAGAGATTTTGATTTGGCCTTTTACTAGACCCGAACCAAAATATTTTACACTCATTCGAACCTTCAAGAGGTCGAACCAATATTTCTATATAAGCCAACTCTGTTCATTCTAGCCCCATTTCATTCTTGCACACTGTTGCATAATCCACAAATCTCTCTAACCCACTATTTTGCCCATGCATTTTACTTATTATAATCTTGTTCCTGAGACTATAAGGTACTTATAACTTGAATTTTGCAGGTTATCATCCACAAAATCAATCGGAAAATGGATTTTTAGATCTGAAACCCTAGACTGTTGATTGAATCATTTGGACTTGTTTTGGACATTGTTTTTTGATTGACGCACACTCATCGATCGTTTTAGGGGGAGAATTAAACAAAAACTAGGATTAACAACAACAAATCATTGATTTCGATTTTAAAACCCTAGTTTTTGGGGAAAAACAATCGATTAAGTGTTAATTGGTAAAATTGATAGTTAATTAGGCTTGGTCGAACATATTACAAAGGGATTGCTAGGATGAAGTACTTTGCACCAATTACAGAGTGTCAGCTAAACAAGGCTAATGTATCTCCATCGTTTAAGTATCTTTTACATATGCTTCTGTGTGTATTTGGTCCTGTTCGAGGAGGATTTGATGTTTTGAGAGATACACTCAGTTCACTTGCAGTTGCATTGATCTTAAACAAAGATTACAACGTGTCGGGAATGATTTTCCACCACATTTTTTTGTGTAACCAAAAGATGTGTATGCATTAATTTGAGTTGTATTCGTTTAAAAGTGAAATGAGTCAAACAAATTTTACCTAAATTGAGAAGTGTTTGAAAACCAATAAAGTTTAACCTCTTAAATTATTGGGTAATTAGATTTGAATAACCTAAACTATTCGAAATTGGCCGTTGACACCCCAAACTAAAAAATTGACCATATATAACTTGTACTATTAACCTACTGGATTCTGGCACCCAATTTGGATTAAGTCACTAACCCAGTTAGCGGTTTGGCTGGTGTGGAACCCCTAATCTGACGTGGCACCCCCAATCTAATTGGGTTAGTAACTTAATTCAAATTGGGTACCAGAATCCAATAGGTTAATAGTACAGGTTATATATGACCACTTTTTTAGTTTGGGGTGTCAACAGACAATTTTGAATAGTTTATGTTACTAAAATTCAATTCCCCAGAATTATTTTATTCAAAACTTTATAGTTATTGCAGTTATATTCAACGTGTTAATTGTTTAGAAAAGTTTTTTAAAATAAACAAAAAAATGTTGCTAGACAGACGTGAACACATTAACCCTTTTACCAAACCCGCTCATGTTTCCACATGCACTTAGAGGCTAGAGGTCTTGATTTGAATCTTAGAGTTTTGGGTGTTGTCGGGTGACTACCATGGGAAGTATTGTTATGTGCTTGTTGTCATCTAAAACCACTAAAAGACATCTAAATCTTCTCAAGACCAAAAAAGGATAAGACACGACTTGTTCTCATTAGTTAGTCTCAACGGTTTGGTTTACAGGGGCCTTCAAACGAGAAGGCCAAAAATGCCGTCTACATCAAAAGAGTCGAAAAGAAGAACTCACATTGATCAAACCAACAATAAAATCATGTAAATGTTCTGGTCTATTTAACTTCTAGCTGCCCTTAAGAAGCTGTCGTATGGACTTATAGCTGGTAACCTGAACGATTGATCAACATCGGGACTAGGTTTATTTGAAAAATGATCTGCACGTTGTTCCACATAAGGATTGCTAGCCTGCTAACAGAACAGCAATTTGTAACATTTTCCATTATTGAATTATAGAATGGTCTCATTTTTATCATAAATTTAAGTCATAATTCCAAACAACAATATTATTAGTTTCAGATAGATGTATAACACGTAAGTTTTATTCTCACGCACATCTGTATCTATAAAATATAGGCACATAAAGGGGCAGATATAAAGTAATTGGAGGGGTAGTGTCCGCTACGTAGTTCAATTTTTATTTAGGGGCTGTTTGGTAGCCTCTGAATGGTCGTTAAAAGGCTACATTTGAATAGTTCATAGTCTCTTAATGGTTAAGATGTAATTTTAAGTATGGACGTTAAGAGGTAACATCTGAATGGTAACATCTTAACCATTCAGACTTAAGGTTACCTCTTAACCATTCAGAGGTTATGAACTATTAAGAGGTAGCCTCTGAATGATCATTAAGAGGCTACCAAACAGCCCCTTATATTTTTACGTTTTTTTACCCATGAATTTATATAACGCTAACTCTTAATTTCTTTTAAAAACTCAAAACACCCTTAAAGTTTTATTATTAGCCAAAAAAAAAAAAAATAGAAGCCCATAAATTCATAACCCATTGACCCAGATTAAATCCCATAAGGCTTAACCCCAATTAGTTTGGTTAAAGTTTAAATGGGAACAAAAACTAGGGGTGCAAACGGGCAGAGCCTAAAATAAACCAGGCTCGAGCTCACGCTCGTTTAACTTATGAAAGCTCGAGCTCGGCTCGATCCGAGCTTTATTCCTAAAGCTTTAGCTCGACTCGTTTATTATTTAAAATGTGTTAATTATAATTATCATTTATATTTTTTTTAGTTATTTTTCATAATTGTATAAATATTAATTATTATAATTTAATATATATTTAATATATTAATTAAAATTTATAGAGTCAGTGGACTCGTTTAGGCTCGCAAGCCAGCTCGAGCTCATTAAGCAAAGCCCAAGCGCGAGCAAGTTCAAGCTCGGCTCATTTTGAAGGTGTTGTTAATCAAGATGGAAGAGATACTTTTGCACAATGCTTTAATTTGTGCGGTCAAAGGAGAAACTTTTGACAAAGTAAAAGAAAAGGATGTAATGGCTCAATTTCAAGCTTTCAAAAACCGAATGTGTTTAACTTTATTGGCGTGTTTTTATTTTTGTTTCCTTTGCATTATATGAAAGTACGGCAAAAATAAGTTTTTAACATTACCCCTAAACTTTTGGTCTCCATCCGCCACTAGACACATAACATTATATCATCTTTGCTACAAAAAGTTCTCTCTCTATATATATAGACAGTTTACATAACCGTCTTTTGTATCGCATTAAAGCAATAAGTACAAATGCATTACATTGGTTCCGAAAAGAACATCCATGTATATAGTGTTTTTTTTCTTGTGTGTAGAG
The DNA here is from genome assembly GCA_028751855.1 of Ambrosia trifida. Taxonomy (NCBI): domain Eukaryota; kingdom Viridiplantae; phylum Streptophyta; class Magnoliopsida; order Asterales; family Asteraceae; genus Ambrosia; species Ambrosia trifida. Next base: position 58,559,279 of record CM054129.1, on the reverse strand, counting down.
AGGCAGGTTCATTGAAGAGCCAAGTTCAAGTAGAGAACCACAAGAAGAGTATAAGCATTTGTACTACGTATTGCTTTAATTGTCATACATAAGGCGTTACGTAACTGCCTCGCTTAGACCATGGGGTGTGGCTCGGGAAGGGGGAAGGGGAAGGTGAGGTGGACCTTTTCCCGATCGGGAACACCGCCCCCCCCCCCCCCCCCCCCGATTGTACCTCGGCTTGCTCGGGAAAATACTCCCGTCCTCCCCGACCCAATTTTCGAGGCAAAATGTTGTGGACCGTTGGAGAATCTAGCCGTTGCACCCATTTTTTGACCGTTTAAAAAAAAAAAAAAAAAAAAAAACGTTTTTTTATATAAATATATATATATTAAAAAGGAAGGGGGAAGGGGAACCATTTCCCCTAAAAGGGGAAGGAGAAGGGGAAGATGACGTGGCGATGAGGTGGAGAAGGGGAAAGGAAAAGTGAAGGGGACCATACCCCATAGTCTTATAGTGTTAGATCGTGTAAAAGCAACTATTAAACATAAAAAGGTAACAGGTGAGCAATATCTATATCGCTAACGAGCATTTGCCTGTCATAACATTTGTAACACTGTCGGACATTGTTGTTCATCACAGTTATAAATATTATTATCACCTGTTTATTGGTTTTAGCACTTCCTATGCTAGCTTCTAAGAGCATTTTTTATTTGATACGACCCTGTATACTTATACACACACACACTCACACTTTTGCACAAAGTTCACATTTTATAGAAGAATGTACCTGTTGGACTCCAATATTTTGGTACACTGTACTCTGTTGCATGCTCATGACATTTGACATCGTTGTTTGCTTCCTCATTCCAAGCTCCTTAAAGTGATTGGTCATTTCCATGAAAGACATAGTAGGTGCATTGCATTCTGACATTCTATCAACTTGTTGCGCAGATTCCTTAACCTGTAGTGTACCCAAGCAATGGATATATTAAATCATCAAAAGTTTCAATCTATGGTTGTAGCATAATATAATGACATTAAAAATCAAGTCAATAGGGAACATGTTATTTACCAACTAGAATATGTCACATTTTCACACGATCACCCTAGTTAATTTTTTTTGTTTGGTAACCATGAGAGCTTTGTTTTAGAATCAGACTGGAAACCGAATCGGCCGACTTACCGGTCCACTGGTCGGATCAGATTTAAGAACTGGATAACGTTATAAATAATATAAATATTTCAATGACATTTGTGTCCTTAATAACATAACATAGTCTAAGTTGATTACCATTTTATCGAAATATGTTGCTCGGAGTTTTTAACCTTGGAAGTATTTCCTTTTTGGTATTCACATATATATATATTTTTTTAAAGGCTAATGTTACTCCTCTACTTTTACACCAAAATTGTGTAAATACCTCATTGGCTAGGTATGGAATATGATAATTGAGATCTCCAATTTAAAAGGCATGTGTCTCCACCGTGTGAACTACCTCACATTAGATGTTATTCACTTATATAATAGTGGGCTTTCTTTGAATATATTTTCTTTTTTATAAAGAAGGGAATTGGAATTAAATAATCTCAACTTTGTTGGGTTGGAAGGCAATAATCATAATTTGAAAGTTGGAATTTAACAGGGCCAACTTGTCATAGATTTTATTCTATTGGACCAAAGCTAACTGGGATTAGTTTTCTGCTGACGTGGCAGTCCACGTCGCGTATGACGTGGTAAAAACTCCCCAGTTTACTGCCAAGTCAGCAGAAAACTGCCCAATTGACTGCCAAGTGTACAGATTTTGACACGTCATATGTCATGTGGGCTGCCACGTCAGCAGAAAACTAACTGGGTTAACCCCAGTTAGTTTTGGTGCAATGGAATAAAATCCATGACAAGTTAGACCTGTTAAATTCAAACTTTCAAGTTAGGATTATTGTCTTCCAACCCAGCAAAGTTAGGATTATTTAATTGAAAATCCCCTATAAAGAAAGATGAAATATATATTTCTTTTAGTTGGAATATTTCCTATATAAACTTAGAATTTCTCATGAAGATCAATAGCTCAGTCTTTACAAGAAAAAATTCTCAGCTTTTCAACTCCTAAACTTTTCAGTTTTAAGATTTGTGTTCCACATAATGTTCTTCAAGGCAGTTGGATTGTTCGACCCCTCTCTGGTTTAACCCAGTCTGCTCCTAGACTGTCCGGTTCATTTTAAAAAAAAAAAAAAAAAAATCGGTTTTCTAGGCAAAAATGAACTGGTGCATCTTTAAAAACACCGTTGCTAACAATGGGATCATTTAAAAACACTGATTCTAGGAAAAAATGGACCGATGCACCTTAGGTACCCAATTAAGTTTCACATTCCCATTTTAAAAACATTGTTTCTAACTAATGGGTTCAAGTAAAATTCTTGATGCTTACCAGTTACCACTCTAATGAACTATGATAACAACAATAGTGGGATGCTCAAAACACTTACCGATTCCAACAATTGAGCAACACTCAAGAGGTCAGACATTTCTGAATTTGATTTGCTGGTATCTTCATCAAGTGAAAAGAGTGGCGCAACCTAGAAATAATCAATCATCAATATGTAAAGACTAAGTGTAACTATAACTAGCCTTCCAAAAAAAAAAAGTGTAACTATAACTAAATATATATAACATTACTAGCATTTACCTCGTCTGTTGGGCGACCCGTATTTAGTAATATAACTACTGATCCATAGCCCATTGGACACATATCATCAGGCACAAATCTGTTTAACAGCTCTTCCTCAATGCTTGTCATTTGAGACTGCACAGTGCACACATACAAGCTTTATGCCACTTGAAATGTATCACATAATGAGATTTTAATATTGTATTTCTTAGATGTATAAGTAGTGTAAATGGCGGATTTACCCCTACGGATGTTTCAATGTGTTTCGCAATTACATCAGCCAATGATTTTGCATTCTCGTCTTGTGTGAGCTTAATTTGTGAAAGCGAATGAAGGGCCATTTGATTGTCCGCTTTAGAACAATATTGTTTCTTATTTTGATCTGGTCCAGATCCAACGGTCAACTTACAATCATCAACCAAATATAAATACGGATCAACCTGTCACCATATCAAGTCATAAGTGATATATGGCATAAAGTTAAATCATAAGGAGGGGGGCTTAAAACAGATGACATACCATCTTATTAGCAAGTGCAGCTTTAGCACGTGCAACAAGAGGAAGAATTCCAAATGCTTTCCCTGAAATGATTATCATAGAGGTCGCTAATGTATATAGAGATCTTCGACGTCCTGGTGCAAGTGACCCTGAAAATATCATTAACATAGTGTATAGAAGGGGAATTGAGTACATTCAGTAAAAAATAGAGAGAGTGAGGTACTTTAGACGATCGTTTATATAATAATATAGTCTGTAAAACTACCTCCTCCGCTAAGGGAAATATTTAGCAAAGAGATTGCCAGCTGGAAGCTTCGAATCAAAGTCTCACGGCTGGAGTTCTGCGCCATTTAGAAAAGAAATAATAAAATTACAACATAATTGCCGAAACTTTATTTCATCATTTATGGTTACCTTCCCACGAGAGAATAACAACACCAGACTGTAGGTGTGAGCAATGGCTTCATAATTTTCCGGTGTGTTCTCAGGGGAGATGGACTGTGCCCAAATTGAGGATAGGAGGATGGATATTTGGCGACTGCTGAGCCGAAGTGTAACGTCTTCCTACAATTTAAAAAGAAGAATAGTTTAGACAAAATGTTCAAATTATGGCAGAGGGAGTGAAACTAAGAAAGAACCCACATTGTCATTCTCTCCAACTTGAGACACAGGAATTTTTATGCTATATGTTCGGCTATAACTTGACTTGATTCGGTTCATCATTCCACCATTATTGGACTTCTGTTTCCCTTCAATGTGAACTTTTTCTTTTTTCATCTTCTGAATGAGGGCTGCTGAAGAAGAAAATGCAGAAACATTTCTCGATAGCGACCTTTGGATGTATTTGGGATCAAGCCCCATGTCAGCACTTGGCTGAGGACAAACAGAAGATGGCACAAGAACCACGGAAAAGATACGGTGAGCTCCAATTTGAGTTTCATTGTCTTGATGAACCATAGCAGGAAGCAACTGATGAAATAGTGCTTCAGGAAATGCCTGAGTACATAAAAATTATAAAAGTCAAGTGAAAACAGTATAATTAAAAGTTATAGAAGCCGTATAAGTTGTGTTCTTGCCTTGTGGTTATACGCCATATGTGGCAATGAGGCTATAACTTGAGCAGTACGGAAAACAGTAGCAACCGCAGTTTGTGCCATAATTTTAATAGTGGATATGTTTTCCAACGAGGCAGCCATGATATCGAAAATAGGACTAGCATCACCCACCTGATTGATTGATATTAAAGACTCGATCATTTTTAGCAATATACAAAGGAAACAACAAACTTACTTAAGGAAACACTTAGAAGCCGCCGCAATTTTGACAGGCCACAGGTGGTAAAATTAGAAATGAATCAAAAAGTCAAAAACGAAACAAGTCAAATTTGCCCAGTACGTGTATAATACCTCTAAATCATTTTTATGCTAGATTATTACTGTAATAAAATAATGTTTATTATCATATATGACACGCTAATTATTAATAAAAAAATTACAAATATTGGACAGAACCAGCCCACGTCAGCATGAAGGAAATTAAGATTACCTCGTTTTATTTTGACCAATTACCCGAACTACCCATTTTGTGTGACTAGTCCATGAAGAGAAAGAAATAAGAAAACCTTTGAAGATAACTCCACAAGGCATTCATCAACAGCTTCTTGAAAGTTCTTGTTCCAGTCCATCACATCAGCTCCAAGGTTTGCATCGGTTCGTGAACGGTATATGCTTTTTCTTAAATGTCTAAGAATATCATTTATAGCACTCATTATTGAGACAGATGGTTTTATCTTTGTTTCTCTTGCAAGTGAGGTGGCAAGTTCTAGAATCTCAAGCTGCCTGTTAGGTCGTTTAGAGACGTTTTTGTGATCAAGATGCTTGACTAATACAGAAAGCAGAAAATGTGTATTTTCTCCTGAAAGACAAAGATCTATCTTCAATAACTGTTACCACTAACAAAAAAACAAATGGACTCCACTCCATGAACTATAAGTACCAGATTCATCTATTATGGTTTGCATGTCCGTGAGTACAAGGAATGCGACCCCATGTGAAGAAGACCATAAATTCTCATAATCAAAACAACGGAACACAGATTCAAGTATTCGCCGCATGGTTGTAGCTTCTTTGGCCAACTTAGCCATGTTATGAAGACACATACGGGACCAAAAGCAAGGGCTTCTGGCATCTTCTCTGCAAAAAAAAAAAAAAAAAAAAAAGAATGATCTAAACTCAAACTTTGGAATATTTATAATTTGTATTCGAATATTGGAACGGCTCAATATTTGATTATAGATCAAAATGACCTGTTTATAATGTGTATCTATGCATATTTTGTTTCTGATTATTTGGAAGTTTTAATGATCAAATAATTAAACTGAAACTTAAAACATTAAGAGAACATCCATATCCTAGTTTCTTACATCCCATATTATTAGAGTTTATCATATATGAATCTAGTTATTTAATGTCACGTAATTATTTTCTCTATTGCATTCTCGTGGGAAGTTGACAATAAACTTTTCAAATAAAGGACTCACGGTGTAACAGTTACTTCACCCTTTTCATTAACAACGGTTCTCCACGATGGAACCTTCACCAAAGCATTTGTAGGTATATTCCTTTCATCTTTAAGCGAGTCCTTTCCGAAAGCTCCATAATTTTCCAAAACTACCGAAACAATCTATGCAATATGGATGTAGGAAATAATTAATAGTCTTTGTAAACTAATTAAGAGGTCATTCCCTCACAGAAATAAATGTAAGAACTATGCTTACATTATCAAACTCATATGATGTAGAGGAATATCTACCCATGAACCGAACCTACCAAAACAGCACATCACCAAAAGATGATATGTAAAAAAAGTAAAACAAAATAAAACAATTTATGTCCTAATTTGGGGTATAGTTAAGCAAAGCGCAAAAGCGGTGCGCTTTTCGTACGCGAGGCGCAAGACAATTATATATTTTTTTAATATATCCTATAGGTTTCTAGCATCCTTCACCCAAAATATAGATATAAATAAGGTTTATATATGATTTAACTTTGAAGCACAAAAACACTCCGAGTACGAAAAGCGCTCGCCTCAGGGGATTTTTTTTTCTCAAGAAGCTCGCTTTTCTTGAGTTTTTTGTACATTGTGCGCCTTATGTCACACAAGGTGCATGAAGCTGCGCCTGAGACGTGCTTTTTAAAACCAAGATGTCAAGTGAATTATGATATGAGAGGTGGCAGTTTCAAGTTTTAACCCGTGTTGACCCATCTAACCTGTCAATTTTGCATACTTTTATTCAATCATCGACTAAGTTGTATTTTGAGCTGAAAGATATGATGTACTATAACATGGCTGGCATACCATAGCAGAAAGGGCCTGCAACCCAGCCGAACGAAGTTGCTTCACTCTCTCATCGTTCCCATCTTCTTCTGATAATTGACAGAGTTTAGGGATAAAAATTTCCAACTTAAACATGTAAGTCCCATCTATCTGCAAATCACAAAAATTTAAGGATACGGAAGCTAAAAATATTAACAATAATAATAACCTAAAGCTTGATACCTGACTATTTAGGAAGTCGAATAGTGTTTGGCATCCTATAATTTGCATTTCATCTTGTCGTGTCTCTTCCAACAGAGTGTGCATGATAATTAGCAAACTACTAGCAACAAGGGGCCTGATCACAGAAATCTATATTGGACTTTCATATCATATGTAAAAGGACATTATGCCTAAAAATAACGTAAGAGATTAAGAATACGAATGAAGGAACTTACATTTGATCCTTGCATGAAATCAATAGCTTCCTGTATATACACATGACAATTTTTGCACCTCTATAGTTCTTATTTCTTAATTCCTTGTAACAGCGTTGGTCAAGGGCAACCGTGATCTGTATGTAGTTGATAAAAGGCATGATGGGATTAAACTACTGCTGGACCTTAATCTTAAACATTTACATAATTATGTGTTATATAAGTTTAGGCAGTTGTATAACCGGTTAGTGTGACACACCGGTTCATCAGGAAGTTATTGGTAGTTGTAGGCGTTTGAAGGGTTGTGATGGTTAATGCCTCACACCGGTTAGGTTGCATAAATAGTCATCAATAACATTTATCAGTTTCTGTCTAAAAATCCTCTCTATATCCAAGGCATTTAGATGTTCCACACATACGAAGCCAAGCAAGCTATAAGTTACAAGTGCGTAATTTTTTTATGAAAAACAATTCCCACATACAGGACCTTAATCTTAAACACTCTGTACTTTGTTTAAGTTTACATGTTTAATTCTATAATTAAACAGACCGACCCGTCAACTTGTACACTTAAACAGGTCGACACACTAACCCATTTTGATCCGTGTCGTACTATTCTACAAGTGGATTAAGATTAATACTCATACCATTTACATCAAAAACAAAATCATACCTTTGGTATCCGTAAAGGGTTTCTCGCAGCATATTCACAGAGCTTCCCGATCTTCCGATCGTTAGGTTCTTCATCCTTTATAAAATCCAAACCACAAGAAGTAACATAAGCATAGTCATATTATAAAAGAGATACTACATGAGTTACTAGGACTTAGAAACATGTTCTGTTAAAACATATCACACTCATATAAAAGAAAACATACAGCTGTTCTTCTTATGATTAGGCTATGATCTCAAAGCTGAAAGGTTATCTTGTTAATAAACTTCCTATGATGAGGTTAGCTAAAAAGTTTAGTAACATAATGTGTTCTTAAAAAGATTAGACCCTATTAACTTATAACTTTTATTCCACAGGTTCTAAATGAATATTAATCTCTTATGTGCTAAAAATGAGGCTTTGTCCAAGTTTAAACTTTAGACAACGGAACGTTACAAAATTCCCTAAGACCTCTTCTAGAGCGGAATCAGGTGCTTACTACTATACCACTCAAGATTTTAAAGCATAAACTAGAAACATACACATTAAAAAAAAAAAAAAAAAAAAAAAAAAGTTGCAGGAAAGGGAATAGCTAGAGAACGAACCGGTGAGGTAGGATATATATCTGCAATGAGCTTCTTGTACCTCTTAACAGGCTGCCTAGACCGTGTACGCAATCCAGGGCAGAAGCAACAAAGACGGCCACATGCTGGCACAACTTGCCTTGATATCACCCCGGAAACAACCCTCATTTTGGTTGTTTAAATTATAACAATGCATTCATATAATTAAGGTGACAAAATGACATCCCAGTTTCTTCTATATATAATCAGCTTCCTTCCCTTCTAAACCACGAATTCGTCGCAATTCAAGAAGGGAAGACAAGCTATAAAACTAAAAGAAAAGGTACCTCTGCAAATGCCCCACCAGCCTGTAACAAAATAAAAACCTGAATCATCAAATCAATCAATGGAATTCCATAATCCAACATGAAAGATCTGTTGTTACCTTCGAGTCGACGCCTGTAAGGAGAGAGGCTGGAAGGCTGGTTAACAAAGGTTAAAGAAATTCAACAATGTACCAAATCTTCAAAATTTGCTCCACCATTGTTTCTTATGCATCTCCTTCTCAGACCATCAACCACTCCTCTTTTCTCTCTCTCTCTCTCTCTCTCTCTTTCTTTCTCTCTCCTTTATTTCTATTTTTCACTAAAAATAATTAATTAGCATAGGATGTATGGAAATTGTGAGAGGGAAATATCATATATTCTAACGATATTTTGAAAAAAACAGTTATATGTGTTGGACCGGTTGAGGCGTGGGCATGTGCCACGTGGCTTGTCTGGATTTGGTCCCACCACGGTACCCAGTTTAAAGGTTCAACAAAAAGTGTTTGGTATGATGGAATGAAAGGGAGAATGGAATGGACCATTACGAGGTAATGAAAAAAAGTGTGTTTGGTTGGTTAAAGGAATGGAATCACTCATTCCACAAGGCATTCCATTCCATCAAAATCATTCCATCCACCCCCCATGTTTTTTTTTCATTCCATCCCTCATTCACCCTTTACTAACAACATTATAACCCACAACCACCACCCACCACCATCATCACCGCCTACCACCGTTGCCGCCACCACCCACCACCTTCGTCACCACCAACCACCGTCGACCACCACCACCGCTGCCGCCACCACCCACCACCGTCGTCACCACCAACCATCGTCGACCACCACCACCGCTACCCGCCACCACCCACCACCGTTGACCACCACCACTGCTGCCCGCCACCACCCACCACCATTGTCGCCATTCACTACCGTTGTCGTCGTCGCCGCCACCAACACCCGCTACCACCAACCACCGTCACCCACCCACCGCCGCCTCCACCACCTCCCACTGTCACTCACCATAATTTCCTTTACCCACCACTACCCGCCGCCACCCACCACCACCCATCACCACCACTACCACCACCACCCACCTCCACCATCCACCGTCACCACCACCATCGCCACCCACCACCGCCGCTACCGCTACATATCACCACCTACCATCACCGCCACCAACCACCACCCACCACAACCACTCACCACCGATTTTATTCCTTCGTCTTTTCTTGCATATCCAACAACACGAAGTAATGTTTTGTTTTGTTTCAATCCCACATGGCAACCAAACATGACATGGAATGATAATGATCCATTCCATTACCTTGTCCATTCCATTACCTCATCCATTCCATTCCCTCTCCATTCCATTACCCCATACCAAACAGACCCTAAGACTATCAGGAGTGGGGGCCGGAGAGGGGCGGGAAGGGGGGGAACACCGCCGCCAGTAGGGCGGGATTGATGGCGTGGGGCTGGGGGCGGGAGGGGGTTCACTGGCGTGGGGGAGAGGGGGAGTCCACGTGGCAGGCGGGTATTGGCCCATTCTTGAACAGTAACATTTTAAAAAAAAAAAAAAAATTAAATATTCAAACGGCTATGTAACGGTCAAAAAAAAAATTATAAATTACCCCCATTTCACTACAAAACACCCACTTTAACCAATTTTTATACACTTTTCAACCAAATTTTATACAATTTTCATCCAAATTTTATACACTTCCTCAACCAAAAATGAACCCATACAACCGAGGCTTCGACCCGAACAACCCATACGCGTTTGTCCCAAACCCGAATACACCACCGGTTCGCCCGATCCCAAACCGTCCACCCATTCCTTCACCTTGTCCCGACTACGCGGGTTATGCGGGTTTCATTAGTGGGCAAATTTATCCGAATTTCCCATTCAATGATTCTCTCGTTCCTTCACAACTTTCTTCACAACTTCCTTTAACCCAAACCGTACCCGAAACACAACCCCAAAATTTCGCGGGATCATCTTCGGGTAAAACCCCCCCTGCAAGAAGAAGTCACAGGAGGAAGACCCCGGAGGAGAAAGCAATAGCCGCCGCTAACCGCCAACCACTTAAGTGGACACCCGATGAAGAGCTCGCTTTAACGAAAGCGTGGATAAGCGAGTCGGAAAAACAAGAAGGTATTTCTAATAATTTTTTTAACATGATTTTTAACATGATTTTTATTTGTAATATTGCTAATATTTTTTTTTTTTTTTTGTAGGAACTAGTCGCCATAAAATCGAATTTTGGAACGACATAAACGCCGCGTTCCATGGGTTGATGGGACGAAAGTTCTATCGAGCAAACGATAGTCTCTCGTCCAAGTGGACAGAGATAAACAGGGCAATGAACTCGTTTCATCCGCATTATTATTACGCAAGAAACAATCCAAAGAGCGGTGAAACGGACACCGACAGCCTATCCCGGTCGCTGTTAGCGTTTCGTAACGAAACCGGCCTCGAATTCAAGTTTCTTCATTGTCGGGAAATCGCCAAGAACCACTCAAAATGGGCGTACGTCCCCACTGCAAGCAACTCCGCAAAAAGGTCGAAAACAAATTCGTCAAGAAACCGTCAAACTGATCCTGAAAACGTAGAAGCCGTTAATTTGGATGAAGACGAGTTTGAAGAGGAATTGAGTCGCCCACCCGGTCGAGATAAGTCAAAAAAGAGGGCGCAAAAATCTACTGCCTCGGGTTCGGGTTCTGGATCAACCGGCGCCTACAGCGCTGACTTGCAAGATTTAAATGCCACCATGATTCAGTTCAATACGATTCAAGAAAAAATGCTCGAGGAGAAAAAAAATATTCGCGAAGCGTTTGAAAAAAAGTTGACTATGAAAGAGCGCAAATTGTCTATCAAAGAGCAGCGCGAAAAACGCGAGGATTTGAAATTTCTCGCCATGAACACCGAGCATATGCAAGGGCCGGAGTTAGAGATGACGCTTCAAATGAAGCGTGATATTATGGAAAAATATAATCTGAACTGATTTGTTAGTCTTTAATTTTTTCGGTTTTATTGTATTTTTTTTAATTTTCTAGGTTTTTTTTTTTTGTATTTTTCTAGGTTTTTATTAATTAAAAATATTTATTATTATTATTGTTTTATATAACAAAGTTAAAAAAAAAAAAAGAAAAACAAAATGCCACATGGCACTTCCCCCCACCTCTTCCCCCCCCCCCCCCCCCTCCACTCCCCACAATTATTTTCCCCCCCCACAAGGGCCCCACAAGTGCCACATGGCGCTTCATCCCCCTCTTTCCCCCCAACCACTCCTTATAGTCTAAAACAGCGAGTCAAAACCAAACCATGGTCGTGTCCGCTTTCTGTTGTGTATACAAATTATGTTTTGCGTATCACGTGTTTGAGTACCAATATCGCTACAAAATGTGCGTTTGGGTGTTGGTGCTAATAGAGTGAGAAATGGTTGATTGGCGTTTAGAACACCAAGGTCATAATTTCACCAAAAAATAAGATAGTAATCAATATGGGTCTTTGATTGGTGGAAAAATGTCACTATCGTAACCAAAATGTAAAAAGACCCTATGACTATGTGTCGTCACGTTAGTAAAAATAGGTCTCACTTGGTTTTAGACAATATGAGAAATATCTAAGGGTGTGGGGGTAGTCCTCCACTCCTATTAGCTACAAGTTATTTTTTATTTTTTAATAAGTAAATAATTGAACTAAATAAAATAAAAAGTCACATAACATTAAAAATGGTGGTTATATTAAAAAACCCCCCACGTCTATTTCCACCCCCTTAAAGCGCCTCGCTTTGGCCAAAGTGTAACACCCCAACTAATGACGGAATCATCTAGGTGTCACGTAATGACGATTGTTCAAAAGCACACGGACTAAAATGTAAATATAATTATCAAAACAATTCCATTATTCAAACCAAAATACAAATTGTCTTAAAGTAATAGAGAACATGATAAACAAAGTTCAATTTTTTATTAAAGCACTAGGTCCAACATCTAAGCGTGAATAACAAAACTTTATCAAACTGCACATGAAACATGTACAAAATATTTTGTCAACACATATAATGTATTGGTGAGCATATCTATTTAGTTCAAGTAGTAATTCGCAATTTATGTGCTATGATATTGTAATATGTAAAATGGTCGAAATCAAGCTCACATCGTTCAACAAGCGTTCATACATCGTTCAATAAAAACCATAACAATGACCAAGGACTTAACTCGTTCACGTAAGTCAATCAAAGGATAACTCGTAGTATTACTCATTGTTAGGTGCGGCCCAAGGGTTAATGACTTTGACAAATCGTTCATACAATTCACACAAAACATATCAAAGAGCACATTGCTTTGTAAAAACATACGTAAGTTTAATAATAATAGTACATGAATCACCCCAAAAGAGTAAATAGTAAAAAGGGGAAAGATATACTCACAGTGTGCGTAGGGATTTGATCCTACTGAACGATGAGTGTTTAAATAATAAAGATCCCAACGATTTAACCTAAAAGAATAATAATTTATAAGAGAGTGAATCTTAAAATCTAAGGTACCGAGGATTGGGTACTTAGGGTTTATAGATTAAAATTTGGGGATTTTAGAGTTTTTTGAATTAAACCCTAATTTGTTTTAATTAAATAAATACGAATAAAAGTGGAAAAAGTAATAACCCAAATAAATATAAAAATTTTAAGTCAAGTTTATTTTGGTATATATAAAATAAAATATATTTCAGAATTTTTAAACTCAAATTTTTGATATTCTAGTAATTTTTATTGATTTATTATTATTAATTATGAAATAATTAGGAAATAAATACAAATAAAGTGTAAAAACATTATTTTCATTTTTGAACAGTGGTTTAGATATGTTATAAGTGAGAAATAATTTTATAAATTATTTTCATCGTATTTTTAATTAAAACAGAATTTAATTGGATTAAATCAATTAAATCAAAATAAATTGTAAAAACGGGTAAAAATTATATTTTTACAGAAAATAAAATTAGTATAAGGTTCTATATGGTTAGGAATAACTCCAAAAAATTTTTGGTATTAAAATGATTAAAAATGATTTTTTTATGAATTAATTATGATTTAAACAAAATAAATACATTAAAAATAATAAATAATATTTTTCAAAAAAATAAAATTACAAACATAAACTTTAGAGTTTTGTGAAGCTAGAATAATTTTTATAAAATTTTTGGACTAGATTTGCTATTTTTAATAATTAATTGCATTTATTTAGGATATATACATATATATATATATATATATATATATATATAAAGGAAATGAGAAAAAGAAAAGCCAAAAAAGAAGACCACAAAACAGCCAGTCTGGGATTCGAAATCCAGACCAGACTTGTGCATGCTCATGCTCAGACCAATTGGTCTGGGGTGTGTTTGTTGCTTTTGATAGTTTCGATTTCTTTTATATCAAAACCTGTAGAACCAAAAATCCCTATTTAATCCATTAGAACCCTAATCCACAATTGACTCAATTAAACCTTAATTCGTTGCAGTTAACAAATGAATGTTTAGGGCTTTTAATCCTTGTTAAAAACCGAATCAAAAGCATATAAAATCAAAGATTAAAGTGTACCGAAAGATGGTGAACTGCAAGCTCCAAGTCGTGACTAAAGTGCTTCGATTCAGAGCTTTTTATTGATTGAGAGGGAAAGGTTGCAGAGGGTTATTGTTATTCGCTAGGGTATGAATGTGTGTGCGAGTTTAATTGAAATATTATGGCCTATAAATACAAGTTCAAGAAACGAGTTTTAGGAAGGTTATAAATGGCTTTTAATCGGTCAATTGATAGCTCAAACGCGTATCAATCAAGGAATTCGTAAGTATGGATGGTAGATATGATTCATATCTTGAAACCTTGTGATTGAATTTGAAAATAGGCGCGTTAGAAACAGATTTGAAAGTTGGTGTGCAAAGAGGATCATTATAAGTTTAATGTGTGCCAAATAAAATCAACAAAATCCAGAATGGTGGAGTGGTGTTGGTTATGTGTGTTAAGGCTTGACTTGTTATGTATCCAGGTTCGAACATGGTTAACAGCAACTATTTTTTTAAGTTTTAAACGCGTCCTCGAGTTCCATAATCCTTTAATATCGAACCAATACAACGTATAAAAGACGTAAATATTTTTTTTAAACGCTAGAAACATAACAAACTTCATAAATAAATATATATAATTGGGTGATGTAATAATTAAATGAAAAGGAATGATTGGCTTTTATTATTGATAAAAAAAAATCAAAGATTACAAGTACTAGATGTAACATCGCAAAAATTTTTCCCAAATCCTAATACATATATTATATTTTCTTTTATTATAATGTGCCTAAGTCTTTACTTTACTACCACACAACTAAAATATATATATATATATATATATATATAAAGGTTAATAATAATAATAATAATAATAACAATACATTTAGTTTAAAAAAAAACATAACATGCTCATTTTGGGATCAAACACAAGATCAAGCCCACCCCTCTTCCTTTGTTTTTAAAACTTTCAGAACCCCACAGCATGGCCCAAGCCCATCAGGCCCGGCCCAACTTATTTCTCCTCCCCCCCCCCCCCCCTCGCTGTTGAAAAAAAAAGAGAGAAAAAAATAGGTGACCCCGCCGAGGCTCGAACCGGAGCCAGACATGCAAACACCACGCGCCCTAACCACCTGAGCCACATTGATCCCTTGTTTCAAATCCAATCAAATAACTATTTAACCCGACTTAAACTCTGGTCTGTCCTCCTTCTTTCTCTGCAACAAAACCGAACCAATCATGGTTTGAAAGTTTGAACGCATTCTGTGATAGATTTGGAAACAACTTCTGATTATTTTGGTCAAACATCATCACGTAATTAGCTTCGCGTATGTTACGGACAATCATCATCAATCTATCACATTAATTGTCAAACAATCACATAAACATTCAAAGGTGGTCAACAATTACCATTTCGAACATACGAATCTTTACACTATAAATTGAACCTCTGTGGACCTTCTCAACTCGCCATTATCTCTTTCTCCATCCCCAATTCCATTTAAAATCTTCTGTTTTAGTGATATTCATCGCGTTTTGACTTTAAGAGTTGACCAACCATTCGTATACGAATCGTGTCTGTAAGTTGAATTTATGTTATGGGTTTCTTTGATCGGCCAACACACAACGTTTACCCCATGATTAATTGGGTTAACGTTGTGTGATTTAATCAATTGCTGATTCTAGGGCTCGCAAGCATGAATTGGGGAAGAACATGTAATTGAATATAACTATAAATGTTAATCGCACACAACCACAGGTCTAGACCAAGTGGTTGTGCTTGGTGGCTTCTGGACCGGCCACGAGAGTTCGATTCGTGGCAACAACAGCTTTTTTTTTTCTTTTTTTTTTTGTTTTATCAAGTTTCAATATATATTGCTTGTATTTTAAAAATTCATTTTAAAATACTAAAACACTTTTAAAAATTCTACAAAAATTATTATTAGTTGATCTGATGAAAAAGTTTAACTCACAATTTTTGGTTTTCAAAAATTTATTTATTTAATATATATAATAATTAAATCAAGTTTATTCTATTATATTTATAAAATTCCATTAAAATATCAAAACAAATTTATAAATTTCCACAAAAATTATTCTGAGTTTATATAATGATAAACTTTTCTGAAACGATTTTTATTTCAGAAAAATCATTTATTTAATATTTTTAATCAATTTTTGTTAGTTTTATTCATAATTAAATCATATTAAATCCAATTTTTAATATTTTTGTACCAAAATTTTAAAGAAATTATTTCTAATTATTTGGAACAGAAATATAATTTTTAAACTAATAATTCTTTAATTTTAGTATTTTTAAATATTAAAGTTAAAGTTTGACAATTTGTTATAAATAGAATCAATATTCTATTTTAAAGAAAATAATTTTGTAAAAATTATTTTTATGCTTTAAACACATTATTGTGACCATCTTAAATTTAAATTTCATATAAAGATTTTTGGTTATTTATTTACTAAATTTCTCTCAATTGTCGAATATTTTTAATATTAATCAAACGAGCAATTATCCCCAATTCGAAGCCCTAGAAACTTATACATTTGTAGACTTGATAGACTTAGACATATTTATTACCTCATTATAGGGTGATACTTGATACATTTGGGCAACACCATTATTCAATTTTTCAACAGATATAACATATTCCTAAGGTGAGTTTTACATAGCCCCTTTTCTATTTATCACCATTTTTGGGGTGAAACATGTTACAACAATATTTATGCAATTCAATCATCAATGTGTCTATGTGTATTTCTATGTTGCATTATGTCTTGAACATGACTAGGGTAAGCACAATTCTAGCATAAACATTCATCAGCCAAACGGTATACATTGATAGATCTATTGGACTGACAATCCCACCCGGATACGTGCCTCCTACAAAGGTTGTGTGGGTGTTTGTTACTGCAATTTAAACGAGTGAACCATGAGCGTATGGGATGTACCACAATATAACAGTCAACAAGGTTGATTATGCACTCGATTTACTTCTAGTATGTTTTCGCATATGGACTAGTTTGCCATGACACATGAATTGCACAACTATTTTATTCAATTATCAAAACCTATGTAATTCTCACCAACTTTTGTTGACCCAAAACATTTTCAACTTAACATGTTTCAGGTTCTACTTGCTTGGAGATTTGAATTGATGCTTGAGGATATTTGCATAGTTTTATTCAATTTGATGTACAAATTCTTAGAACAATTGTATGTAACTTACTTAAATTATTTAATGAAATTTATTACCATGAGCTACTGAACAATCATCAATACGTGACATCCCGATGTTTCCGCCATCGGTTGGGGTGTTACACTAGAAATATCAAACAAGCAAACATGAAGGATTGAAGTTGTACAAAGTTGAAAGTAAAAGGTGACGGATGTCACAGTATCCCCTACTTTTGAGAATTCGTCCCGAAATTGCTTCAAGTGGACTTCTCTAGAAATAGGTGAGGATACTTAGACTTCATTTGGTCTTCACGTTCCCATGTAAACTCTGGACCTCGTTTAGACTCTTAACGAACCTTGACAATAGGAATGCAACTGCTCTTGAGGGTCTTGACTTCATAATCCAGGATTTCCACTGGTTTCTCAATGAAATGCATCGCCTCGTCAATCTGGACATCCTCAAGTGGAACATGCAGATTTTTATCAGCTAAGCATTTCTTCAGGTTTGATACGTGGAAGGTAGGATGAACGTTGCTGAGTTCGACTGGCAGGTCTAACTTGTAAGCCACTTTTCCAACTTTTTCCAATAATTTAAATGGGCCTACATATCTTGGAGCAAGCTTTCCCTTTTTCCCAAACCGAAACACACCTTTCCAAGGTGAAACCTTGAGAAGGACCATGTCACCTGTAACACCCCAACCGATGGCGGAAACATCGGGATGTCACGTATTGATGAATGTTCAGTAGCTCATGGTGAATAATAAATTTCATTAAATGATTTAAATAAATTACATACAATTGTTCTACAAGAAGTCGTACATCAAAATGAATAATGCTATGTACACATCTTCAAGCATTAACTCAAATCTTCAAGCAAGTAGAACCTGAAACATGTTAAGTTTGAAAATATTTTGGGTCAACAAAAGTTGGTGAGAATTACATAGGTTTTTGAATATGATAGATAATAATAGTTTGTACAACAATCACAGTTGTATAATGATAGAGTATGAGTCCGACATGTAACAATGCGTCTTTGTACAATCAAACCTTGTGTCGACTGAGACCTAACTCGCAAGTTAGTAAAATGTTGTTACTGTTTTCGATCATCCCTAAATTTATGCGGGGGGATGGGTTTGTCAGACCTATAGCGCTATAATCTAAACAGGCGGCTTTAATTAATGTTAATGATTGTACTGTGTCTTTTTGTTACAGTCAAATGATAGAATGAGTAAATGATAGTGTAGTTGAATCACAAGTTTCAACAATGTAAAAATGAGTAAATGCTAGTGTATAAAATGTTTAAACATGTTTCACCCCAAAAATGTAAACAGAAAAAGGGGCTATGTAAACTCACCTTAATGTTAGAATTGAATCCCTTGATATAGAATAATTGTGGCTCTTGTGTCCAAATATCACCCTATTTATAAGGCAATAATTGAGTAATGGAAAATCTTAAAGGTCTTAGTTTTTCTAGTCTACAAGTAATTCTAGGTTTCGAATTTGGGGATAAGTATTCGTTGGATTAATAAATAAAATGTTTAATAAATAAGAGAAATTTAATAAATAAACAAAAATCTTTTTGTAAATTTTAAATCAAAGATGGTCGCAATACAAGGTTTTAAGTATGACAGTAATTTTTATAAAATTATTTTCTTAAAAATAGAATATTAAATCTATTTATTTCAAATTGTCAAAATATAACTTTAATATTTAAAAATATTAAAATTAAAGAATTTTTAAATTAAAAATTGTATTTCTGTTCTAAATGAATAGGAATAATTTATATAAAATTTTGGTGCAAAAACATTGAAAAATGAATTTATTATGATTTATTTATGGTTAAAATAACAAAAATCGATTAAAATATTAAATAAATGATTTTTCAGATATAAAAATCATTTCTGGAATGTTTAATGTTTTATAAACTTAGGATAATTTTTGTGGAATTTAATAAAATCGTTTTGATATTTTTATAGAATTTTAAATTTATTAAGGTATAAACTTATAATATTTATAATATAAAATAAATAAACGATTTTTGAAAAACTAAAAATTGGGTAATAAACTTAACCATTTGAATTGCATAAAATAAATTTTATAGGATTTATAAGGTTGTTTTGGTATTTTAATATCATTTTAAAAGAAAAATAACAATAATATCAAAGAAAAGGGTTTTAAAACAAAAGGAAAAAAAAGGTTGCGGTGGCTGAGACTCGAACCCGGGCCCTCGGCCGGTTCAGAGTTTTACACAATGAAGGAATCACCAACTGATCTGTGACTCAGTTTGTGATGGATTCTGATTTGTATTTAATTTAAATGATTACGCGTCAGTGTCATCTTCCCCAAACTAGGCTAAGAACCCTAGATTTCTTAATAATTTAAACGCGCATTTACAGGTCAATTAACCATGGGTTTTATAATGAATATGGGCCGATTATAATGATAGAATGAGGAATTGAAACATACCAGCTTGCAAGATAACGAACTCGCAGGTCAACGAAAAGTCAAAACATGATCGGTTGAAGCTTATTATGTGATTTTAGGAGGAATTGAGAGTAGAGGGGTGATAATCGGTGCCTTTAGACTGAGAAAACAGGTTCAATTTATAGATTCATGCTCAAATTGGAAAGTTTTATTATTGGTCTTGAGTTTGGTCAAAACGCGTAAATTGCATCAGATTAAGGAAATGTTTTGACGAAAATTGCGAGGTTAATTGATGCATGATTGTCGTCGGTCAAAATGGTTTCAAAATTCCAGATTTTAAACGCTAAATTCAAGGTCTTCGTCGGTGGGTCCGGTCGGGTCTGCTGCTGGGTATCCGGGTGAAAGGGATGGGGTATCTAAAGTGGGCTTGGGCTGGGTGGTTGGGCCGCGTCCGATGGGCTCAGGTAGGGTTTAGGGGGTTGGGTTGTTATGTTTTGTTGTTGGGTTGTAGATTTGGTTTAGGGGGGTTTAGTTATAATGTTTGTATTATCAAGATTATTATTATTATTATTATTATTATTATTATTATTATTATTATTATTATATACATTATATATATATATGTATATACGTATGTGGTGAGTTAGGAAAAAAAAATAAGGACTTAGGCATATTTGTATAAAGACGTATAGAAATTTGGGAAAATTTTTGCGATGTTACATCACCAACTTGAAATTCCAAGGGTTTACGCCGTTGATCAACGTAGCTCTTTTGCCTACTCTGAGCTGCCTGCAAGGATCCACGAATAAAAGCAATTTTGTCCGTTGTCTCTTGGACCAGTTCGGGACCGGTAATCTGAGTGTCACCGATCTCACTCCAGCACACAGGAGAATGACATTTGCGACCCTAAAGGGCCTCAAACGGTGCCATACGGATGCTGGCGTGATAACTATTGTTATACGAAAATTCAACCAAAGGTAAGTGTGAATCCCAATTACCACCAAAGTATATGACACATGCTCGAAGCATATCTTCTAGCATTTGAATAGTATGCTCCGTCTGACCATCTGTTTGAGGATGGTATGCTGTGCTAAGATTTAGTTTGGTCCCCAACGCGTCTTGAAGATTTTGCCAAAAACGAGATGTGAACTTGCTATCACGATCAGAAATGATACTTAAAGGAGTTCCGTGATGACTAACGATCTCAGCAATGTATAGATTAGCCAATTTTTCAACCGAGTAAATCTCACGAATGGGCAAGAAGTGTGCGGATTTGGTTAAACGATCCACAATGACCCAAATACTATCATGACCTCGAGTAGTGCGGGGTAGTTTAGTGATGAAGTCCATAGCAATGTTCTCCCATTTCCACACAGGAATCTCTGGTTGCACAAGCAAACCAGATGGACGTTGATGTTCAGCTTTGACCTTGGCATAAGTAAGGCATTTAGCCACGTAGTGAGCTATGTCCTTCTTCATACCGGGTTTGTAAAATGATGAAAAATGACAAAGTGTGGTATTTATACTAAAGCTTCATTCGACCTCCTGCATGGGTCGAATGAGACCTCCCATGGTCGAATGACCTTTCCCCAGTTTCACATGCCTGGTTCGACCCCCCTTAAGGTCGAACCAGTCCTTATGTTTTCCAGATTTTCCAGTTTTGTCGTTTTAACACATTTAAACACATCCTAACATATGAGCATGCAATCCTAACATATGTTAAGCATATAGAATCATGTATTATCATGTTTACACCTTCGAAACACGTATTTTCATATTATATCACATGTATGTATCAATCTACGTATCACACTTAATTCAATTCATGTAATTTCACCAACAACGGGACTTAAGACTAGTGTATTCACAAAACAACTCCTAATGATCCTCCCGATCATTGAACCCTAGACAATCCAAACCTGACCCGACTCAACTTACCCAGTCAAGTACGTTAACAAATGTTTTTCGCTAAGGTAGACTTATATGTTTTGCAAAATGTTTAAGCTGAACATGCCAGGTGTCACAGTAAGAATCAATAAAAGTCAAACTTTACGTAAAAAATTATTTTGTGATGTCTTTTCTTTAAAAAAAAGTGTGCGCATGAATTTGTTCACGAACTAAAACCGAACCGAACCCGGTCTTTCAAACCTGCGAAACCGGGGCTGAACCAAATCGAAACCGGTTCGGACACGAACTGGCACCACACGAACCAGTTTGGAACCGATTCAGTTCCAATAAAAAAACGATTTGTGCCTGTCTATAAAGTTCTCAGGTTGGGATGTCTTATGTGGAATATTTTCAACCAACCTAACTTCCAATTTCATTTTTCGATGTCACTGATAGATATTTATGATGCACTTAATTAGCAGATGTATTACATTGCTTTTTTCATGTGGAAAAAGTTATATGTATGCTTCTTTGTAGGTTGATTACATATGAGTCGTTCCATCCTTCTCTTAATATGGATCTTATAACGGTCCCTATGATTTCTTCTCCTCGACAATCCTTTCAAATTTGGCACTTTCAACATATTGAGTATGACTATTAGTATAATAATAGTTGTTAATGAGTCGAGCCGCTACTTCCATTTTCTTATGGGCATGTATGTCAAATTGCATATGGTATATAGAACGTAGCATATTATCATTTCTCCTTGTAGCATTTAAAAAATTACCCCATTCTGAAACACATGTGCTTACACACACAAACATACACCTTATATATTGATTCTTTTAATTGTTTTAAGGTTTGAATTACGTTTCCGTCCTGTATTGTCGACTCCGCCGCAATGCGTGGATTCTCTGCTAGTAAAATATAGTGTTGTTAGGCTGAAGGGTGTGCGCCCCCTTGTCTACCCACATCAACACCATTATTATAAAAAAAAACAAAACAAAACATCGCACCCTTCAAAGTTAACAAACCCTAACCATAAAGCACAAAAGTTAAAAAAAAAATAACATTGGAAGAAGATAACATAAAATACTGATCAATTGTTGGATTTCAGAAGAGATGATAGGTCTTGGATGGATCTTGGAAGAAGATAACCTAAAATGCTGATCGATTGTTGTGAATCGTTAAAACAAAAACGAAGAACATGTATAGCAAAACATGAAACAAAAGAAGGATACAAAGATAAATGAGAAATATAGTACCTTGAAGATGTGTAAATCATTGTTTGAGGCTAGGGTTTGAGGTAGTGAAGAGGATAGAGAACAATTTGTTATGCTAGGGTTTTGAGTTAATTTGGTTAGGATTTGATAAAAAAAGGCAGAAAAAAGAATGAGATGCTTTATATATTGGTTTTTAAAAGAATACCTAGTGCAATGTGACACATTCAAGGAGGGAAAGACGGCCTCTTTAAATGTGATGTATGATTTAATGCTTTAAAATATTAATACACACACACACACACACACATATATATATATATATATATAAGTTAGTTAAAATACTCATACACTGACTAGTAGATGTAAAATTTAAGAGGAAAATAAATAAAAAATTATATGTTGGGGTAAATTTATAATTTATAAATAAGTCAAATAAGTTAGCATGTAATCTATAACTATATATAAAGAAAAATGCTTAAATTGACAAGGCACTTATTGAGGTTATTCGCCCTCTTTGGGTGTGTCATGTGGTATCCTCCCCTTATTTTCTCTCAAAAGTCTTTTTTTCTCTCTAATATTTCCCCCACAATTTTTAAACGTTAATAATTTTTTTATACGAGATTTTTTTTAAAAATAATTACACCAAATTAACGAACGTTTTACTAGCTTTCCAGCGAGTACCATAATGCTATAAAAACAACTTTTTTGTGAGTTTTTATTCATATAGGAAAAAAACACACTGTGTTGTAGTAATTCATTAATCATGTTCAAACTAGTAAATAAGAATTCTATCATTATCCAAAGCAGAATAGGTTAAAACCACTCCTTTCTAAAAGAAGCCACACCTTCAAAACCACCACATCAATCACGCACTGCAATTGTTGTTTTTGGCTCTGCTCCTTATCAAAACGTACATCTTCTTTTAAATATACATTTCATTTTATTCACATGATTTGTTGTTTTCTCATATTATTATTGTAACACCCCAACCGATGGCGGAAACATCGGGATGTCACGTATTGATGATTGTTCAGTAGCTCATGGTGAATAATAAATTTCACTAAATGATTTAAATGAATTACATACAATTGTTCTAGAATTTGTACATCAAATTGAATAAAACTATACACATATCTTCAAGCATCAATTCAAATCTTCAAGCAAATAGAACCTGAAACATGTTAAGTTGAAAATGTTTTGGGTCAACAAAAGTTGGTGAGAATTACATAGGTTTTGATGATAGAATAAAATTGTTGTGCAATTCATGTGTCATGGCAATCTAGTCCATATGCGAAAACATACTAGAAGTAAATCGAGTGCATAATCAACCTTGTTGACTGTTGTAATTGTGGTACATCCCATACGCTCATGGTTCACTCGTTTATATTGCAGTAACAAACACCCACGCAACCTTTTTAGGAGGCACGTATCCGGGTGGGATTGTCAGTCCAATAGATCTATCAATGTATACCGTTTGGCTGATGAATGTTTATGCTAGAATTGTGCTTACCCTAGTCATGTTCAAGACATAATGCAACATAGAAAAACACATAGACACATTGATGATTGAATTGCATAAATGATGTTGTAACATGTTTCACCCCAAAAATGGTGATAAATAGAAAAGGGGCTATGTAAAACTCACCTTGGTGAAATGTTATATCTGTTGAGAAATTTGGATAATTGTGTTGCCCAAATATATCAAGTATCACCAGTGTTGATTCGTGTTCGATTGCTTGGTAAAGCTTAAAGTCAAAATATGCGATCGTGGTTGAACAACAGAGTGTTGTGTGAAGAATTAGAGATTAAGAGAGGAGTATTCGCGAGTTGTGAAGGCTCGAGAATGTCCAATTTATAGTGATGATGTCTAGATTGCTTAATTGGTAAGTTTGACTCGTTTCAAAAAGTCTACGCGTCCTTCATATTTTTGGTATTGATTTGTTGATAATTAACGCGTAATCGATGATAAATAGGCCGATAATCACGAGTTCAAGTCAAACAATGGTTAATTACACGTTATTAGTGTTAATTAATAAGTCAAAAAAAGAAAAAATAAATAAAACTAACAGTTGTTGCTGCTGTTCGCTGATTAGAGAAGGAAAAAGAAAAAGACGAAAAGTGTGTTTTAATATTTTTAAGGCTGGAGTGAAATCAAACGAAGGGTGTGGAGCAGGTGGTATAGACGCGTGTGTGTGAGTGGGAGGTCTCGGGTTCGATACCCGGGGAAAGCACCATTTTCTCTTTTTTTTTAAAGCAGTGAAGGAAGGCAATAGGGGAGTTGGGCCTAGTGCTGGGCCAGAACTGGGATGGGCACAAGAGGTAGAAAGTTAGTGGGTTTGGCTTGGTTTGTTGGTTGGGTTAATGTTTAACCAACTAGTTTTTTTTCAACAATATTATGTATAATTATTATTATTATTATTATTATTATTATTATTATTATTATTATTATTATTATTATTATTATCCTCTAAATATATAAATGTATGAATAATTATCATTGTATTGGGTTTTAAAATATCACTAAAAATAATAATAAGACTTGTCGTTTAAAATCCGTACATTTATTTAATGCGAAATGTTATAGTCTCCCCTACTTTTAGGAACTTCGTCCCGAAGTTAAGAGAAAACACTAGGTTTACAATTGGTCAACTACTGAAAACCTTGATAAAATTTCACACTACCTTAACGTACCTGTAAACTCATGATTACGTTCCGGACCGTAATTACCAATTTACCTTACATTAGGGTTTTGCGTCCTTTTATGACTCTATTGATTGTTGAGCAGGTCTGATAGTCTCCACCAGTCGTTGAGCAGGTGGTAGGGCCTCTCCCGACTGTTGGAAAGACATGATGACCTCTACCAATCGTTAAGTAGGTTGTTTGGTAGTCAACTAATTGTTGTACAAGTAAGCAAGTAGATATAGCAATTAATTCACATTCAAACAAGTATGCACACAGATGTTATGATAATACTTGAATTTATTACTTGAATCAAAAGTGTCAATACATAGAATTAAAGAGAAAGTAAACATCATTCAATTGGTGGGACTTGCTGTTATGTAGCTGAAGGGTCTCAAGCGGGGTTGTTTGGAGCATCAAGAGCGTTTGTAGCAGGGATTCGACAAGCTTCCGCAAGATGCCCATACCTTTGACAATTGGTGCACTGTCGACAGGGTACTTGAGTTGGGTGGTGATACTGGCAGGTGTCACACTTAGGTAGCTTCCCATTGTATTGTTTCTTGGTGGGTGGGGCTGTGGTGTCTATTGCAAAATTCCTGACCTTGTTCTTCCCGTTGGTTGAGGCTTCAGTTTTGATTTCAACGGCAGATTGGGGAGTATCCTTTTTCTTTTCTCCTTTACGAGTCAGGGTTCCTGCCTTCACATGGTTATCTGTTAGGGTGGCAGCCAAACGCTTTGCTTCCTCTAAAGTAGCAGGGTTCCTTCCCCACACCGTGTCTTGAATCTGCATCGGTAAGCCACCAATGTATTTTTCGATCGCAATGGGCAAAGGGGTGACTTTGTGGGGTAGCAGTAAGCTAAGTTCGTGAAAACGTGTGTTGTAAGCAAGGTTTTCCCCATTGTCTTGAGCAAGATCATGAAATTCATCTTCCAGCTTCTTAATTTCATTACGAGGACAGAACTCTGCCTTCATAATGTCTTTAGCTTGATCCCAGGTTAAGGCTAGTGCAGCTTCAGCTCCGCGAGTGCGTTTTTCTTCATTCCACCAAGTGAGTGCTCGTTTGTGAAGAACACTCATGGCATAACGGACTTTAAAATTGTTGGGGCACTCACTGTTGATGAAGGTACTCTCAATACCCTCAAACCATTGTAGGAGTCCTGTAGCTCCTTCTCCACTGAACTTTGGGGGATTACAGGAATTAAAGTGTTTAAGGGTACAGGCTGGAAGTCCATTCCCGTTGTGGTGTCCATTTCCATTCCCGTTGCCGTTGCCGTTCCCGTTGCCGTTCAACTGGATGACTTGAGCTAGTAAGTTGGGAACCAGAGTTGCGATTTGCTGCGCCATTTGTTGAGAAATGATTGCAGCCAGTTGGGCATCGACACCATTGTTGTTGTTGTTGTTGTTGTTGTGGTTAGTATCGTGGTTGTGGTTGTGATTGCTACTTCCTTCATCATGATTTTCACCACTGTTAAGACGAGTACTGCGACGTGGAGGCATGATCTGTAAGAGACATAGTGAAATGAATGAGATTATATAAGGAGTGTAATCATTTATTCATTTAATTAAAATGAATAAACGAAAACGTTGACTTATCAAAGATTCTAAATTCTAATAACATATGAAGACGTGCTTTAGCCTATAAGTGAACACTCATCCCGAGATTTCCCAGGTAGGCATCCGGGTCCCTCGTCTGATTGGGATATATGCGCAATGCCAGCCTAGACAGAAGACTCAGAATACAGGCGTTCACCTTTCCAGATTGCACGTGTTCGTTATTAAAATCTAGCACTTCGACGAGATCTCAAGGGGGTTCAGGTTAAACCTGAGGATTTTGCCTTATTAGTCTAAGAGTGGATCCAGTGATGGAGAGTAACCTTCTTGTAGGAATGAAAGTAGGGATATGAAGTAGGAGGGAGATAGAGTATAGCAAGTAAAAGAAGCAAGTACTGGTTAAATCCTATGGTTATAGACTAGATTATTTTTCTAATAACCTAATTCCCTATAACCATGGCTCTGATACCAATCTGTAACACCCCAACCGATGGCGGAAACATCGGGATGTCACGTATTGATGATTGTTCAGTAGCTCATGGTGAATAATAAATTTCACTAAATGATTTAAATGAATTACATACAATTGTTCTAGAATTTGTACATCAAATTGAATAAAACTATACACATATCTTCAAGCATCAATTCAAATCTTCAAGCAAATAGAACCTGAAACATGTTAAGTTGAAAATGTTTTGGGTCAACAAAAGTTGGTGAGAATTACATAGGTTTTGATGATAGAATAAAATTGTTGTGCAATTCATGTGTCATGGCAATCTAGTCCATATGCGAAAACATACTAGAAGTAAATCGAGTGCATAATCAACCTTGTTGACTGTTGTAATTGTGGTACATCCCATACGCTCATGGTTCACTCGTTTATATTGCAGTAACAAACACCCACGCAACCTTTTTAGGAGGCACGTATCCGGGTGGGATTGTCAATCCAATAGATCTATCAATGTATACCGTTTGGCTGATGAATGTTTATGCTAGAATTGTGCTTACCCTAGTCATGTTCAAGACATAATGCAACATAGAAAAACACATAGACACATTGATGATTGAATTGCATAAATGATGTTGTAACATGTTTCACCCCAAAAATGGTGATAAATAGAAAAAGGGCTATGTAAAACTCACCTTGGTGAAATGTTATATCTGTTGAGAAATTTGGATAATTGTGTTGCCCAAATATATCAAGTATCACCAGTGTTGATTCGTGTTCGATTGCTTGGTCAAGCTTAAAGTCAAAATATGTGATCGTGGTTGAACAACAGAGTGTTGTGTGAAGAATTAGAGATTAAGAGAGGAGTATTCGCGAGTTGTGAAGGCTCGGGAATGTCCAATTTATAGTGATGATGTCTAGATTGCTTAATTGGTAAGTTTGACTCGTTTCAAAAAGTCTACGCGTCCTTCATATTTTTGGTATTGATTTGTTGATAATTATCGCGTAATCGATGATAAATAGGCCGATAATCACGAGTTCAAGTCAAACAATGGTTAATTACACATTATTAGTGTTAATTAATAAGTCAAAAAAAGAAAAAAAAAATAAAACTAACAGCTGTTGCTGCTGTTCGCTGATTAGAGAAGGAAAAAGAAAAAGACGAAAAGTGTGTTTTAATATTTTTAAGGCTGGAGTGAAATCAAACGAAGGGTGTGGAGCAGGTGGTATAGACGCGTGTGTGTGAGTGGGAGGTCTCGGGTTCGATACCCGGGGAAAGCACCATTTTCTCTTTTTTTTTAAAGCAGTGAAGGAAGGCAATAGGGGAGTTGGGCCTGGTGCTGGGCTTGGCCTAGTGCTGGGCCAGAACTGGGATGGGCTCAAGAGGTAGAAAGTTAGTGGGTTTGGCTTGGTTTGTTGGTTGGGTTAATGTTTAACCAACTAGTTTTTTTTCAACAATATTATGTATAATAATAATAATAATTATTATTATTATTATTATTATTATTATTATTATTATTATTATTATCCTCTAAATATATAAATGTATGAATAATTATCATTGTATTGGGTTTTAAAATATCACTAAAAATAATAATAAGACTTGTCGTTTAAAATCCGTACATTTATTTAATGCGAAATGTTACAATTATACATTAATTTCTATGTTACATCATAACAACACATATTTTATCACTTAATATTAGATTTGTGATTTGTCTATCCCGAAAAGCTTCCGGGATATAATCTAGTTTAAAAATATAATAATATGGTGAAAAGCGTAAGAAACAATAAGGGAATGACACATGTCCCTATAAAAAAAGGTATTATTGTCTACCATAATTGTTGACGTTTTTCAACTTTCACCCCTATTTTTAAAACAGCCATAACTTTTTCATACGACATTATTTGTTTAAAAAAATTACACCATAAAAACAAGTTTTTCATCCTCTTTTATTTCCATACAATAGTACTATACTTTTTAACCCCAGACCCCACCAATAGTTACACTATTCGTGGGATTTACTGGGCATGGTGTTGTTGTTGTAGTGTTATACTTAAAAAAAAAATTTTGCTGGGTTGATAACTTGCGTTTTATTGAGGGTATACTTGCGTTTTAGAAAAGCAAGTTATACCTGATAAGACGACCTGGTAAAACGACATGATCAAACGCAAAGTTATAAATGATAAAACGCAAGTTATACATGCTAAAACGCAAGTTATATATGCTAAAACACAAAGTAAGTAATATCAAGTTTTTACATTTAAACGCAAGTTATTATTGTTTATTATCGTTTAAACGCAAGTTATTATTCTTTATAGATGGGAGTAAATAAGAGGTGAATTAGGAGGGTTTTTTGAATCGAGGTGAGTTTAAACCAAGTCGAGGCTTAATGATCATTTAACAAACAAGCCAAGTCTAAAGATTATTAACTGAAATTAAGAATATAATGACAAAACATATTGGAAGTTACGACTGTTGAAATATAACATAAACAAATAAACATGTGTTTCCAGAAACAAAAAGAAACATATGACTCCATAATTTTCTTGAAGCTGTATTAGTTTAGATCCTTGTATCTTCAAGATAGAAGCTTCCAAAAGGTTTACACATCCAAAAGATCAGGTCAATGCTGGTGGTTTTCATCAAGTGCAGGTCAGAATGTTTAAACGCAAGTAATAATATCAACTTTTACATTTAGACACAACTAATATCAACCCAACAATTTTTTTTAAAGTATAGCAATATGGTATGCAAATGAAAGAGAACAAAATGCTTGTTTTTATGGTGTGTTTTTTTAAAAAAAAAATAATGTCGTATGAAAAAAGTTATGGACGTTAAAAAATGGGGGTGAAACTCAACCATTGTGGGTTATACCTATTTTGCCATTCTTCTCCTCTTTTAGAAACTCAAAGTATACTTTTCCCCTTTTAATCTCATCCATTGATTTATTTTGATTAAAAACAAAAAATATTTCTTATACTTTTTACGTTAAACTATTTTTTACACTAAACTGTCTCATAATTGTTGACTTTTTTCAACTTCCACCCCTATTTTTAAAACAGCCATAACTTTTTCATACGACATTATTTGTTAAAAAAAAAATTACACCATAAAAACAAGTTTTTCATTCTCTTTTATTTCCATACAATAGTGCTATACTTTTTAACCCCAGACCACACCAATAGTTACACTATTCGTGGGATTTACCGGGCATGGTGTTGTTGTTGTTGTAGTGTTATACTTAAAAAAAAATTTTTGCTGGATTGAAAACTTGCGTTTTATTGAGGGTATACTTGTGTTTTAGAAAAGCAAGTTATACCCGATAAGACGACCTGGTAAAACGACATGATCAAACGCAAAGTTATAAATGATAAAACGCATGCAAGTTATTATTGTTTATTATCGTTCAAACGCATGTTATTATTCTTTATAGATGGGAGTAAATAAGAGGTGAATTAGGAGGGCTTTTTGAATCGAGGTGAGTTTAAACGAAGTCGAGGCTTAATGATCATTTAACAAACAAGCCAAGTCTAAAGATTATTAACTGAAATTAAGAAGATAATGACAAAACATATTGGAAGTTACGACTGTTGAAATATAACATAAACAAATAAACATGTGTTTCCAGAAACA
The DNA here is from genome assembly GCA_028751855.1 of Ambrosia trifida. Lineage (NCBI taxonomy): Eukaryota > Viridiplantae > Streptophyta > Magnoliopsida > Asterales > Asteraceae > Ambrosia > Ambrosia trifida. The sequence continues at coordinate 58,528,235 of CM054129.1, read as the reverse complement.
AAAAGAAACATATGACTCCATAATTTTCTTGAAGCTGTATTAGTTTAGATCCTTGTATCTTCAAGATAGAAGCTTCCAAAAGGTTTACACATCCAAAAGATCAGGTCAATGCTGGTGGTTTTCATCAAGTGCAGGTCAGAATGTTTAAACGCAAGTAATAATATCAACTTTTACATTTAGACACAACTAATATCAACCCAACAATTTTTTTTAAAGTATAGCAATATGGTATGCAAATGAAAGAGAACAAAATGCTTGTTTTTATGGTGTGTTTTTTTAAAAAAAAAATAATGTCGTATGAAAAAAGTTATGGACGTTAAAAAATGGGGGTGAAACTCAACCATTGTGGGTTATACCTATTTTGCCATTCTTCTCCTCTTTTAGAAACTCAAAGTATACTTTTCCCCTTTTAATCTCATCCATTGATTTATTTTGATTAAAAACAAAAAATATTTCTTATACTTTTTACGTTAAACTATTTTTTACACTAAACTGTCTCATAATTGTTGACTTTTTTCAACTTCCACCCCTATTTTTAAAACAGCCATAACTTTTTCATACGACATTATTTGTTAAAAAAAAAAATTACACCATAAAAACAAGTTTTTCATTCTCTTTTATTTCCATACAATAGTGCTATACTTTTTAACCCCAGACCACACCAATAGTTACACTATTCGTGGGATTTACCGGGCATGGTGTTGTTGTTGTTGTAGTGTTATACTTAAAAAAAAATTTTTGCTGGATTGAAAACTTGCGTTTTATTGAGGGTATACTTGTGTTTTAGAAAAGCAAGTTATACCCGATAAGACGACCTGGTAAAACGACATGATCAAACGCAAAGTTATAAATGATAAAACGCATGCAAGTTATTATTGTTTATTATCGTTCAAACGCATGTTATTATTCTTTATAGATGGGAGTAAATAAGAGGTGAATTAGGAGGGCTTTTTGAATCGAGGTGAGTTTAAACGAAGTCGAGGCTTAATGATCATTTAACAAACAAGCCAAGTCTAAAGATTATTAACTGAAATTAAGAAGATAATGACAAAACATATTGGAAGTTACGACTGTTGAAATATAACATAAACAAATAAACATGTGTTTCCAGAAACAAAAAGAAACATATGACTCCATAATTTTCTTGAAGCTGTATTAGTTTAGATCCTTGTATCTTCAACATAGAAGCTTCCAAAAGGTTTACACATCCAAAAGATCAGGTCAATGCTGGTGGATTTCATCAAGTGCAGGTCAGAATGTTTAAACGCAAGTAATAATATCAACTTTTACATTTAGACACAACTAATATCAACCCAACAAATTTTTTTTAAAGTATAGCAATATGGTATGCAAATGAAAGAGAACAAAATGCTTGTTTTTATGGTTTTTTTTTTAAAAATAATGTCGTATGAAAAAAGTTATGGACGTTAAAAAATGGGGGTGAAACTCAACCATTGTGGTTTATACCTATTTTGCCATTCTTCTCCTCTTTTAGAAACTCAACGTATACTTTTCTCCTTTTAATCCCATCCATTGATTTATTTTGATTAAAAACAAAAAATATTTCTTATACTTTTTATGTTAAACTATTTTTTACACTAAACTGTCTCATAATTGTTGACTTTTTTCAACTTTCACCCCTATTTTTAAAATAGCCATAACTTTTTCATACGACGTTATTTGTTAAAAAAAAAATTACACCATAAAAACAAGTTTTTATCCTCTTTTATTTCAATACAATAGTGCTATACTTTTTAACCCCAGACCACACCAATAGTTACACTATTCGTGGGATTTAACGGGCATGGTGTTGTTGTTGTTGTAGTGTTATACTTAAATTTTTTTTTTGCTGGGTTGATAACTTGCGTTTTATTGAGGGTATACTTGCGTTTTAGAAAAGCAAGTTATGCCTGATAAGACGACCTGGTAAAACGACATGATCAAACGCAAAGTTATAAATGATAAAACGCAAGTTATACACGCTAAAACGCAAGTTATATATGCTAAAACGCAAAGTAAGTAATATCAAGTTTTTACATTTAGACGCAAGTTATTATTGTTTATTATCGTTTAAACGCAAGTTATTATTCTTTATAGATGGGAGTAAATAAGAGGTGAATTAGGAGGGCTTTTTGAATCGAGGTGAGTTTAAACGAAGTCGAGGCTTAATGATCATTTAACAAACAAGCCAAGTCTAAAGATTATTAACTGAAATTAAGAATATAATGACAAAACATATTGGAAGTTACGACTGTTGAAATATAACATAAACAAATAAACATGTGTTTCCAGAAACAAAAAGAAACATATGACTCCATAATTTTCTTGAAGCTGTATTAGTTTAGATCCCTGTATCTTCAACATAGAAGCTTCCAAAAGGTTTACACATCCAAAAGATCAGGTCAATGCTGGTGGTTTTCATCAAGTGCAGGTTAGAATGTTTAAACGCAAGTAATAATATCAACTTTTATATTTAGACACAACTAATATCAACCCAACAATTTTTTTTAAAGTATAGCAATATGGTATGCAAATGAAAGAGAGCAAAATGCTTGTTTTTATGGTGTTTTTTTTTTTTTTTTTAAAAATAATGTCATATGAAAAAAGTTATGGACGTTAAAAAATGGGGGTGAAACTCAACCATTGTGGGTTATACCTATTTTGCCATTCTTCTCCTATTTTAGAAACTCAACGTATACTTTTCCCCTTTTAATCTCATCTATTGATTTATTTTGATTAAAAACAAAAAATATTTCTTATACTTTTTACGTTAAACTATTTTTTACATTAAACTGTCTCATAATTGTTCCCTATTTTTAAAACAGCCATAATTTTTTCATACGACATTATTTGTTAAAAAAAATTACACCATAAAAACAAGTTTTTCATCCTCTTTTATTTCCATACAATAGTGCTATACTTTTTAACCCCAGACCACACCAATAGTTACACTATTCGTGGGATTTACTGGCATGGTGTTGTTGTTGTTGTAGTGTTATACTTAAAAAAAAAATTTTGCTGGGTTGATAACTTGCGTTTTATTGAGGGTTTACTTGCGTTTTAGAAAAGCAAGTTATACCTGATAAGACGACCTGGTAAAACGACATGATCAAACGCAAAGTTATAAATGATAAAACGCAAGTTATACATGCTAAAACGCAAGTTATATATATGCTAAAACACAAAGTAAGTAGTATCAAGTTTTTACATTTAGACGCAAGTTATTATTGTTTATTATCGTTTAAACGCAAGTTATTATTCTTTATAGATGTGAGTAAATAAGAGGTGAATTAGGAGGGCTTTTTGAATCGAGGTGAGTTTAAACGAAGTCGAGGCTTAATGATCATTTAACAAACAAGCCAAGTCTAAAGATTATTAACTGAAATTAAGAATATAATGACAAAACATATTGGAAGTTACGACTATTGAAATATAACATAAACAAATACACATGTGTTTCCAGAAACAAAAAGAAACATATGACTCCATAATTTTCTTGAAGCTGTATTAGTTTAGATCCCTGTATCTTCAACATAGAAGCTTCCAAAAGGTTTACACATCCAAAAGATCAGGTCAATGCTGGTGGTTTTCATCAAGTGCATGTCAGAATGTTTAAACGCAAGTAATAATATCAACTTTTACATTTAGACAAGTACCGATTGATGATCCCTATGTACCTGGAAGATGAAACATGCCCCATCTGCCGTAAAACCTGCATGGATAAATACGGGGAGCATGCAATTCATTGCAAGGAGCTCCCTGGTTTCAAATATCGGCATGACTGGGTGAGGGATGTTTTGTGGGATATCTTGAGAAGAGCTGGGATCTCTGCCAAAAAGGAGGCCCCTGTAAACTTCCTCACAGACCCCACGGAAGGGAGATCCACCCTGCGACCAGCAGACCTGCTTGTCTTTGGTTGGGAGAGAGGGAAACATGCCTGTGTGGACCTCACCGGGGTATCTCCGCTGGTTGGGTTACGGGAAACAGGGTTCGTAGCTGGGCAAGCATCAAGAAAGGCGGAATCAAAGAAAGTAGACAAACATGCTAAAGCTTGTGCAGATAACCAACATGTCTTTATCCCTCTGGCTTTCGACACCTTTAGCTCCCTGGCGCCATAAGCTATTCGTTTCTTGACCAGGGTCCAACGGGTTGTCCACAACAATGTTTCATCCCCAGGGGGGCAAGGTTTTGTCTTTAGTAGACTAGGGTTTGCAATTCAAAAGGGGGTGGCGGCGCAGCTTGTTGCCCGTCTACCTGCTATCATGATGTAACTTTCGTATTTTGTTTTAATGAGAAGTTTTATTTTATATTCAAAATAAAAAAATTTAGACACAACTAATATCAACCTAACAATTTTTTTTTAAAGTATAGCAATATGGTATGCAAATGAAAGAGAGCAAAATGCTTGTTTTTATGGTGTGTTTTTTTTTAAATAATGTCGTATGAAAAAAGTTATGGACGTTAAAAAATGGGGTGAAACTCAACCATTGTGGGTTATACCTATTTTGCCATTCTTCTCCTCTTTTAGAAACTCAACGTATACTTTTCCCCTTTTAATCTCATCCATTGATTTATTTTGATTAAAAAAAAAAATATTTCTTATACTTTCTACATTAAACTATTTTTTCCACTAAACTGTCTCATATAATAATAACATAATGGGCCAGATCTTCAATAATAATGGGTTAAAGATTCAAATGCGTCTCAGCCCAATCTCTATCCTCTCAAGTGACCCAATAACAAACCCTACCCATTCATCTCCATATATAAAACCTCCATCTTCCCAGTCTAGGGTAATCTCCCACCAAATCTCATTTCCAGCAGCCATGGCAGAAAGAGGAGCAGGAGGAGACCGAGGCGGGTTTACTCGAGGCTTCGGCGGGCGCGGGGGCCGAGGCGGTGACCGTGGTCGTGGTCGCCGTCGCGGCCGGCGCGACACCGAAGAGGAAAAGTGGGTCCCAGTTACGAAGCTCGGCCGTCTCGTAAAAGACGGCCGAATCACAAAACTGGAGGAAGTATACCTTCACTCCCTCCCAATAAAAGAATACCAAATCATCGACCAAATCCTCCCCTCGTTAAAAGACGAGGTAATGAAGATCATGCCGGTCCAGAAACAGACTAGAGCCGGACAACGAACCCGGTTCAAGGCGTTTGTTGTGGTAGGTGACGGTAACGGACATGTTGGATTGGGGGTTAAGTGTTCTAAAGAAGTGGCGACTGCGATTAGGGGTGCGATAATATTAGCCAAGTTGTCGGTGATACCGGTTAGGAGAGGGTATTGGGGGAATAAGATTGGGAAGGTGCATACGGTGCCGACTAAGGTCACTGGGAAATGTGGGTCGGTTACGGTTAGGTTGGTGCCCGCTCCCAGGGGAGCTGGTATTGTCGCGGCTCGGGTGCCGAAGAAGGTGCTTCAGTTTGCTGGGATTGATGATGTCTTTACGTCGTCTCGTGGATCCACTAAAACTTTGGGCAACTTTGTTAAGGTATATTATTATATTTGTTTTTATAAATAAGTTTGATGTTGATATTGTCGTTTAGGACCATATTTTGATTGATTGATTGATTAATAATCTGTTTGTATTTGTGGTTGGTTGTATTGGTTTAGTTATTTATTTATGTATTAGAAATTTCGATATATTAAGCTTCAATTTTCTATGCCAATGCAAATCTGATTTTAGAGTGGTAAGATTTTGTGCATGATTTTATTAATTTGGGTTGGGTGTCAAACATTTGATTAGTGTTTTGACTTTTGGTTATTATATCTTTATTTTGTTATCAACTATTTGGTTGCATCCTGAAAATATTTTTTGCATATTTGATTATTTTAGTAAATTCTCTAAGTTGTTTGATGATATCTGGTTAAAGTTGTTTGGGTACGCTTGCGGTGTTGTCTTTGGCTTTAGGTTGTGCTTTAACTAAAATTTAATTTAAAAATAAAAATTGTTTCTGCATTTTTGTGCAGTTTTGTTAATTTTAAGTAGATCCTTGTATTAGCTTTTTAATCACTTTGCGCAAGCCAAGTTGTATGCTAAGCATTATCTGTATCAGTAAATTTCGAAATTATTGAGTTGTTGTAGCTTGTATCTTGAAAACTATCTTAGCTTTGTTTTAATTGAGTTTCTGCAAGTGTATTCTGGTAATTGTTTTCTTCTAGAACATTTTTATCTGTTTTAGAAAGAAAGTGATCATACCTTTTGTGTTAGTTTTTGTTGACATGACTGCTTGAATTTGTTTACTGACTTTGTATGCTAAGTTGTATGTTAAGGATTATCTGTTATTAAGAAATCTAGAAATTAAGCATTTTGTTGTTTGCAGGCAACTTTCGACTGTCTGCTCAAGACTTATGGCTTTTTGACTCCTGATTTCTGGAGAGAAACGAGGTTCATAAAGTCGCCGTTCCAAGAGTACACTGATTTGCTGGCAAAGCCGACTACAAAGGCAATCACCTATGTCGAAGATGTTGCTGATATCCCCGCTTAAAAGGCGTCACAAATTTTGGTTGGTTTGTTCTGTTTTTAGGATATTTTGATACATAATTACTGGTGTCATGTTATGTTGTTTTTCTTTTTTTGAATATTAATTGATTTTGTTTCTCTGCAATGCAAGCATAATTTCTTATAATATCATGGCGTGGATAGATTTTACTTGAGTTGTTTTTGTTACTAGACCTGATTACATTTACATCATCCAGGGTGTTAATGAGATGAAATTGTATTTTAACTAATTATATTTTGGCCAAGTTTGAATCTAGTAAAGCGTTGTTGATTTAAAACACCTCTTAAGTATTAACATAGTTCCACTTACAACTTACATATCAAGAAATAAGAATGATTAAATGAAACTAATGATCACAAGACATTTACTACGATATCAAGAAATAAGAATGATTCGACATTTTATTCCAACATAGACTGCTGGTTAGGGGTAGCAAACCGAAATTAATCGATGAGTGAACTATAACCGAATCGAATTAATAGATAATTGATATTATCCGACGGAGTGTTAATGTTCTTTGATTAACCGATGAATTGGTCGTTAGGGATACATTAAGAATATATAAATACTTTAGGATTTCTAACATAGGGATTATGGAACCAACACCAACATCTCAAAAATAAATCATGATCTTAGTTGCAGTCAACAAAGTTACAACATTAGCATCACCAAAAATAAGAGCCGCAACCACAAACCAATGGCTCCTTTCTCTTAGCATAACCGACTTCCACATATTTTAAGAATAGATTACAATTGTATTATTAGGAGATAATCTTTGTATTATTGATGTATATCCTTTCATTGTATTATGGTTGTATGACCCCTATATATAGGGCTCTTGTTTATCAATAATAATCATCTACAATTACAACCACAATTACTTTCATGGTATCAGAGCCTCCCCGGTTCTGATTCCCCTGTTTTTTTTTTTCGTTTTTTTTTCGTTTTTCTTTTCACCCGGATTCGTTAGGTTCAGCCTAATGGCGAAGGAAGACATACCTGAATCATCGATTAAACCTGTTCCCCTACACCCGGCTTACTCCGTGTCGAACATTCAGTCTAAGATCCGGACTTTGGACGGGTCGAAGGTGACATATTCGGCATGGGTTAAGCTATTCCGCCTTCACACGGTCACGTACAAGGTGGAAATCACATCGATGATACACCACCACCCGCAGTCACATCCCCTGAATACGCCCAATGGAAGGAACTTGACGCGTTGGTCCTTCAGTGGATCTACAGCACCGTTTCGGATAATAATCTGAAACGCCTCATGGACACGACTGTAGCCCGGGATGCGTGGTTAAAGCTCGAGAAACAATACTCGAGCAACAAGAAGGCTCGCGCTGCGGCGCTTGAGACACGTTTCTGCAATATGACTCTGTCAGCCTGCTCTTCGGTTGACGATCACTGTCAGCAATTATCGGATCTCGCAAATCAACTGGCTGATGTGGACCAGCCTGTTTCTGACTCTCGCCACGTTCTTCAGCTTGTTCGAGGGCTTCCAGCAGAATTTAACACCACCGCCTCGCTGTTTAATCAGCAAGGTGTTGATTGGGACCAAGCCATTACAATGCTTAATGATGAAGTTATTAGGATTGAAGCTCAAAAGGGCCAGACGAACTCTGTTCTGGCTGCCACAGTGCCGCCGCAGCCCTCTGACTCCTCTGGCAATACTAATCATCGATCGGACGCTGCAAACACTCGTCGAGGCTCTCGTGGACGCGACAGCTCTTCCAATCGACGGGGCAGGGGACGCGGACGACCCTAGCAGCCAAACCCGTGGTCGATGTTTCCGGGACCTCAGCAGCCGTCTTACCCTAATTGGGCATGGTGGGCACCACCGCCATGCCCCTATCCGACGCAATCAAATCAGCAGCAGTGGTCCAACAACAATCAATCAGTAGCCGTCGCTTTACCGATTATTTCACTGTCGTGCCTTCGGGCGGGTGAGTGGTCGGGTTTTTCCGGGAATTGGTGGCGATTGGTGGCCCGGGTACTCTCGAGTACCTGATTTGCGAAAAGGGTGCCCGAGAGTGCTCGGAATTGATTCGTTGGCCGTTCAAAAAAAAAGTAGCCGCCGCTCCTCAGGTTCAGTACTCAGGGTGTCCTCCGGCTAATGGGTTCTCTCCGGCGACTTACCCACCCCCTGGCTTCTCTCCACAAGGTTATAACCCTCTTTGTCCCACTGATTTAAGTGCAGCTATGGCACAAATGCAGGTTAATTCCCCAAATATGGGTTGGACTTCTGATGTGATGGATACTGGTGCTAAGTCTCATGTGACAAAAGACAAAGGTAAAATTATTATCCCTGATTCACGTCCTGTTTGTCGTAATATTTTGGTAGGTAATGGCATGTTTTTACCAATTAATAAATGAGGAACAGGCTTTCACCCTTTACCAAACCGTACCTATATCCTTCCCCATATCCTTTATAGCCCACAAATAATTAAAAATCTTATTTCCGTTAGACGCTTTACTCGTGATAATCAAGTGTCTGTCGAATTTGATCCTTTTGGTTTTTCTTTGAAGGACCTCAAAACTAGGAAGCACCTATCTCGACATGACAGTACCGGGCCTCTTTACACGTTCACGCCACCTCAACTGCCACCTCAAGCCACTTTCATCACTTCCCATCACTTAATATGGCATGATCGTTTGGGACATCCCGGGGCGCAAGTTTTAGATATTTTAAATCGCAATTTTAATTTTCATTGTAATAAGGACAAAAGTCATAATATTTGCAATTCTTGTCAAATTTCAAATAATAAACGTTTGCCGTTTTATTCGTCTAATACATTTACTTTTGCTCCTTTTGATATTATTCGTTGCGATTTATGGACTTCGCCTATCACGAGTAAATCAGGATATAAGTATTACATGGTGCTAATTGACAATTTCTCACACTTCGTGTGGGTATACCCCCTTAAATATAAGTCTGAAACCTTTCCTACCTTTGCCAAATTCCATCAATTAATCCTCACCCAATTTAACCGGAACATAAAAACATTCCAATGTGACTTAGGGGGTGAATTTGACAATTTAGCATTCAAAACCTTTGCCCAACAACACGGTCTCCTTTTCTGTTTTGCTTGCCCACAAACATCCTCTCAAAACGGAAGGACCGAGCGTATGATTCGCCGCTTGAATGACATCATTCGAGCCCTCTTAATTCATGCGAATCTACCTCCTTTGTTTTGGGTTGAAGCCCTCCACACTGCTACCTACCTACACAATATCCTACCCACCAAAAGACTAAATTTCTACACACCTACCTTTGTTCTTTACCTTCGTCACCCAGCCTATGACCACTTACGGGTGTTCGGATGTGCTTGCTACCCCAACACATCCGCTACTCAACCCCATAAACTTCACCATAGGTCCATGCGATGTGTATTCCTCGGGTATCCCCCTGATTTCCGTGACTACCGTTGCTTGGACCCTACCACAGGTAAGGTTCACATTTCCTGACATGTAACCTTTGATGAGCACGTGTTCCCTTATACACTTCCTCATCCACCTACCTCCTATAATTTTTTGGACGACACCTTACCAATGGGCTTCACATTCCATAGGCCAGTTTCACAGCCCATTACCCAGCCCAATATCTGTAAGTGCATTATTCATGTATGTCCCTAGCTAGTGATCCAGTACTGAATGTCGGAGGTTCAGATAATCAGAAAACGACCAAGACTTTAACTGGAAGATACATTCGACCAGACGAAAGGTCGAATGTAGGTTGTCTTGGGTCGAATGTGGATTAGTTGATAGGAGAAGGTTTCATTCGTCCATATGAAAGGGGCGAATGTGGAAAACATCCACATTCGACCTCACACTTTGGGCGAATGTGGAAAGCCTATATATAGGAAAAGTTAGTTATTTTGGAAAGAGGGTTATCATTTGAGCCTTTTTCCCTAGAGTGTGTATGTGTGTTTTTCTCTGTATTAGGTCTAAGATTTCATTTGTAAACATCTTGATTTGATCTAATACAAAGATTAAAGTTATGGAAATTGCTCGGTGATTCGTTATCTGTTTTCATCACGATCTTTATCGTTTATTTCTGAATCATTTTGCACGATCGTTGGGGATTCCGCACCCTACGGTTGATATTCGTGAGATCACGTTTCTTGATTACGATCCTAAACCGGATTCTCAAGTGGTATCAGAGCCTAGGCTCGATTTCACGATTGCAAATTGATCTGAATTGATGAAAACAGATTAGAATTCTGATTTAAAGATCAAAACCCAAGAAATTTTGAAGCTTTTCATAAAAACAGGGTTTTTGATTAAATTGGAGTTGAATTTGATGTTGTTTTCAAAAATCCTGTCACAAATGTTTGTCTAACTTCAAATCCGCATAAAACCTATCAAATTTCATTACATTTGGTGAAAATTTTGTCTAAAACCGATCAGATTCGTGTTCTTGAGGTTAAAGATGATGAACAGACCTGGAACGGTCGAATGTGAGATTTGAGGGTCGAACGTAGCATTTTTTGGTCGAACGTGGAGTGTTTATTGGTCGAATCTAGAGTTTATCAGTGTTATTTTGTTCATTCGACCATTTTGTCTCATTCGACCATTCAGACGGTCGAAGGTGAAATCAAACGGTCGAAAGAAAGTGTAAAGGGTCGAAAGAGATTAGTGTTTGTTATATTCCTCTTTCGTATCTTTTCAAACGGTCGAAGGAGATCATTTTGGCTCATTTGACCACTCGACATTTGAAAAGGGTCGAACGTAGAATCTGATTTTCAAAGATTTTCATTTTAAAAGGTCGAATAAGACTGGCTACTTCCACATTCGAACCTACGAATATTGGGATCCTGTTTTTAGGGGTTGTTTGGTTGATTAAGTGCTGAATCATTAAGAGGTCTGAATGGTTAAGAGGTCTGTATGATTAAGTGCTGAATCATTAAGTTGGACCTCTTAATGGTTAGTTTTCTTGTCCCACATTGGTATGAGAGTTTCATTAAGGTTCAGCCTAGTTCAGTGTTTAATGATTCAGTGCTTAATGGTTCAGCAACATCCCAAATCTTAATGATTCAGACTTAACCATTCCATTCAGAGGCTGAAACAAACGCGCTGAATGCTGAATCATTCAGCACTGAATGGTTAAGAGCCTCATTAAGAGGCTACCAAACAGCCCCTTAGAAAATTTTTGAAATATTTTTTGTTGAAAAATGATGAATTACTTGGCCATATCAAGAACTGATGATCAGATAAAAGCTGCAATGCAACAAAAGCTAACATGGGAACAAGTTGTTGCATCTAAGATTCAACAATCTGTTACACGACCAGCTGTGCAACCAACTGATAAAATGGTCAATGTGAATGAGTGTATTAACAGAGAAAGTGTTAAAAGTAATGTTGTGTGTCTTGTCAAACAAATGGGAAATGATGATTCAAGTGAATTGTCAAAGAGTGATTTGAGTTCTGATACGAGTTCAGAACAGAGTGAATCAAGAGGAAGTGATGCATCAAATGTTGATGTAAATTCTGAGAACGGTTCTGAGAATGGTAATAATTCAGATGATGAGGTAAATTCAAAATCTGAATGTGCTAGTTGTTCTGATTGTGTCAAATTGAAAAATGAAGTGCTGAAACTTCTTGAGGACAAACAGAACTTAACAAATAAACTTGAAAGATTTCAAATTGAAAATAAAATTTTGGCAAATAATGAAAGAAATTTTATGAATAAAATTGAATCATTTAAGAAAGAGATTTCAGAACTTCATAAAATCATTTCAAAGAATAATTCCACATCAGAGTTGGAAATCACAACACCTTGTGTTGTTGATCCTAATTCTGAAGTGAAATCAAAACTTGAAGTGAAAAATGAAAATGTGGTTGTCACTTCAGAAACTGAATCTGAAGAAAAATCCATATTCAAGTTTCCTGAAGGAATTGAAGGATCCTATATGTTGGTAGGACAGGACAAATTGATTTTCAATAAAGATTTTCCAATTGATAATATCGAACAATCGTTACTTAAATGTATCTTTGTCGATAATAATGATTTGATAAATCAATTTAGAAATCAATTTGATCATTTACATTTTGAATTCAGTCCTAACCAACATGAAAATAAAATGGATCAGTCTGGGAATAAAAAGAAAAATCAAAAGGACCAAAACCCAACAAGTCGAAAGGCAATGATCAGATGAAAAATTCTCATTAAAAGAATTCAAGAAAATTTTCATCTAGATCATATGACTCTTATGATTATTCATATCCCTCTCGATTTGATGGTTATTGGAGAAACAACTCACCACAGTATTCTCATGGTTATGTTAAATGGAGAAGCTGTTTTGAAGGTGGTGAAGTTGGTCATATTGCTGATCATTGTCCCTATTGGTATTGGGATGAAGGGTATGCATGTGATTTTGTGGAATATAGGTCTTGTTACAGCTCCGGAGAGTGTGGGCATTTAGTTGCTGCCTGTCCGTATGTTAAACAGAAAAAGACCGAAGTTAAATTTGCTAAAAATTCAGGCAATGTCAAAAAGTCTGTATCCCCAAAATTAATCAAGAAACAAAAGGGGAAACAGGTTATGTATGACAATCATAACAAGATTGCCTTGAACAAAAATGTAGATAGTGAATGGGTTGCTAAGGTAAGGGGGAGTTCTAAGGCTAAGCCTAAGAATAAGTCTAAACCTGGACCTTTATCAGTTAAGTCTGAGAAGGTTCCAAACAAAGTTCAGAAGCAGGTTTCAAATGAGAAATTTGAAAAGTCAACAATCAATACGATTTCAACAAAATCTAAAATAAACTCTGAATGCGTTTGGAAACTCAAATCACTTTCTAAATCAATAGCAATTTCAACTTCAAATCAATCCATTGAGAAACCAATTGATTTTTCAAAAGGAGAATGGATTGATGTTCCGAGAATTGATGACCTTGGACGACCCATCATTGTGAAGGGATGGGTGCCTCTCTCCTACTAATTGTTTAACAAGTGTGCAGGTGGTTCCAGACAGACCTATTAGCTATCTTTGATAGTTGATAGTGGAGCATTTATATACAAGCTATTTATTGGAGAGGTGAAGGTCAAGGAAAGGATTTTGAGAAAGAAATAATGATGTCAAAAGAAAGGAGAGTGTTTGTCGTCTGTTTCCTTCCTGTGAAGCCGGAAAACGTTGCAATTTCATGCAATTGCTCTCATGTTTTGGATTTCTACAACAGATGCGACAAAACGGTTTATTCTAAACTCTCTTATCTTTGTCAATGGATTTACAAATTGAAAGAACAAAGTGAGTCAAGTAGTCTGAGTGGGGAAATGGTTTTTGAAACTCAATGAGTAAACCTCATCGGATATCATTTTATTTTGTTTTTCTTCAAAAGTTTAAAAAAAAATCCAAAAATATGCTTATTTTTAGATTTTTAGGGGGAGAAAATTTAGAAAATCAAAAATTGAGTTTTCCTGAAGAAAAAGAGGAGATGATAGTACATCAGTGGACTGTCAGATTACTCTGAAAACAAAATGTATGAACAAACATTGAGTAGCCACTACAATTATATATTGGTAGGCTTGAAATCAAAGTTTAAAGTTCAGCATGGTGATATAAACTTAAAAACATTAACTGATAATCATGTGGATCAACGTCTCGTTGACATATGGTCTTAGTACCGAAATTTCGTTTGATAGATTGCCAAAATCGGATGTTTCGGGTCGTTATATTGAAAGTTATCTGGGGATAGCCTAACTGATCTTTTGTCGTATTGATTTACAGACCTAGATCAGTCAGGGTATCTTAATAAAAGATCTTTAATGACAAATCCTTAAGTTACCGAATGAGGAACTTAACATGTGTGATGATAATCAAAGATTATCTAATGCATCGTATCACTACTATGATGAAAATCATGTATGATATTAGTCCTCACTCTGGTTGAGTGCATAAGTCGCTTTGAAGCATTTATTTGCTGACCTGTCACCGCTGTGCCTCATACCTTGTAACTAACGGATAACTACAATATAATCACGCGTTACGATGAAACTTTGTGCAATTCTTGATACGGGAATGTGTCGCATGTGCGGGGACCATAGATTTTTCAGTATCTAATATTACCATAATATATCTGAAATGCTGAACAATGAATAATGATTTTGACTTTAAGTGGACAAACATACTGGTAATGGTTGTAGGATGCTCAATGCCAAAAAGCAGAAAATTAGTCAAATAGAGTTTTGACTGACTGTTCCAATACTGATATGATCCTCTTACCTGAAAATTCACAAAAATATGTTCAGGTTACTTTTATGCAATTCCATTTGAAAATTCAAAAAGATTTTTGGTGTGTTTTAGCATAAACTTTGAAAGAATTAAAATGTTTTGTTTCTACTTTATTTTTGATAACCGATGATGGAACACTTAATATGAATGCTCAGATACTTAAAAGTTGAAAAAGACTACAGATTTTCAAGTTTCTGGTGCGTATTAAAAATATTTAATAGTTCAGGGGGAGAACTATTAAGGGTCAAAAGGAATGTGAAGAGTACTTCCGAGATTTTTGTTGTGTCTAACGCTGGTTGTAGTTTGTCCAGTTTTTAGTAAATTTTTCTGCAAAATCAAACACAACAGGTGCACTGCTCAAGATTCATCGACAAAGTGTGTAACTGAAAAAGACCCAAACCTGAACATCAAGATCACCAGAACAACAGAAACCAGTCAGAGTTTGTTAAAGAAAAGACTAAAGATCGAAGAATTCAAGATTTGATGTCTGTCTTCATCTCTGGACCAACAAAAGACAAAGCCAAGATTTCTTGAGTCTGTATGAGATTTCAAAGCTTACCACAGAGATAGACAAGAACCTCGACACAAACGTGCATGAAAATGGAAAGTTTTCAATTCGTTCAAGATGATGATTGCAAGACTTGAAGAATTGATAGCTTTCTGATTTGGTACATCACTAGCTAGGTCCAAGGGGGAGATTGTAAGTGCATTATTCATGTATGTCCCTAGCTAGTGATCCAGTACTGAATGTCGGAGGTTCAGATAATCAGAAAACGACCAAGACTTTAATTGGAAGATACATTCGACCAGACGAAAGGTCGAATGTAGGTTGTCTTGGGTCGAATGTGGATTAGTTGATAGGAGAAGGTTTCATTCGTCCATATGAAAGGGGCGAATGTGGAAAACATCCACATTCGACCTCACACTTTGGGCGAATGTGGAAAGCCTATATATAGGAAAAGTTAGTTATTTTGGAAAGTGGGTTATCATTTGAGCCTTTTTCCCTAGAGTGTGTATGTGTGTTTTTCTCTGTATTAGGTCTAAGATTTCATTTGTAAACATCTTGATTTGATCTAATACAAAGATTAAAGTTATGGAAATTGCTCGGTGATTCGTTATCTGTTTTCATCACGATCTTTATCGTTTATTTCTGAATCATTTTGCACGATCGTTGGGGATTCCGCACCCTACGGTTGATATTCGTGAGATCACGTTTCTTGATTACGATCCTAAACCGGATTCTCAATATCCAACCCGTACCACCAACTACCACGGCCCCATACCAATACATTTATTCTCGCCGGCCCAAACCAATCGCTCATGTGCCAACCCACCCTAGATGCCCACTGCCCTCATCGAACTCCTCGTCCCAACATCCAACCCAACCCCAGCCCGTCTCACAATCAGCCCCGGCCCAAACCCACAGCCAGCCCACCTCTTCGGCCACTAACCAACACCCTATGACCACTAGTTCCAAATCCCGTTCCACTCACCCGACCATCCACAATACCCTATCTATCTCACCAGTCCCTAATTCCTATACCAAAGCCCTAACTGATCCTAATTGGTTGCATGCCATGCAAACCGAATATACGGCTTTACAGGATAATGAAACATGGGAGCTGGTCCCTCGTCCACTTGACCATCCCGTTATCCGCTGCATGTGGTTATTCCGGCACAAATTTAAGTCGGACGGTTCGTTGGAACGATACAAGGCTCGGTTGGTGGTTAATGGAAATTCCCAAACTGTTGGTGTGGATTGTGATGAGACATTTAGCCCAGTTGTTAAACCGGCTACTATTCGTACTGTTTTGTCCCTGGCTGTCTCACGTTCTTGGCCGATTCATCAGCTCGACGTCAAGAATGCGTTTTTGCACGGGGACCTACAGGAGACAGTGTTTATGCACCAACCACCAGGTTTCTATGATAGACGGTTTCCTAATCATATTTGTCGTTTGAAGAAATCCTTGTATAGGCTAAAGCAGGCACCCAGGGCATGGTACACTCGTTTTGCCACTTTTATTACTTCTAAGGGTTTTCGCAGTAGTACCTGTGACCAGTCTTTATTTGTTTATCATCAGGACCCATCCAATATTGCATATCTATTATTATATGTCGATGATATAGTTATTACAGCTTCTAATGACGGTCTGTTGAATAACATTATTGGCACGCTGTCAAAGGAATTTGCCATGACTTATTTGGGACGTTTGCATCATTTTTTGGGAATAAAAGTCACACATCAGAAGTACGGTATTTTTTTGTCAAAGGCACAGTATGCCAAGGACATTATTGCTCGCGCTTCCATGACCTCGTGCAAACCGTGCTCCACACCAGTTGATCTTTCATCTAAATTAAGTGCTACCGACGGGCAATTATTTTCGGATCCGACTCTATATCGAAGTTTGGCGGGTGCTTTGCAATATTTAACTTTCACGCGTCCTGATCTGTCTTATGCAGTTCAACAGGTTTGTTTATTCATGCACGAGCCCATGGATCCGCATTTTGCGTTTATGAAACGTATAATACGATATTTGCAAGGCACTATTGATTACAGTATAAGGATTGGTCGGTCGAATAACAATGATTTGGTTGCTTATTCTGATGCTGACTGGGGCGGTTGCCCCGATTCTAGACGTTCCACATCCGGTTATTGTGTGTTCCTTGGTGATAACCTTATTTCTTGGTCCGCAAAACGTCAGCCTACGGTTTCACGCTCTAATGCAGAAGCTGAATATAGGGGGGTCGCTAATGCAGTTGCCGAGACAACCTGGATTTGCAACCTGCTGTTTGAGTTACACACACCCCTATCTCGTGCATCGGTTATTTTTTGTGACAATGTTTCGGCGGTTTACTTGTCCAATAATCCGGTTCAACATCAAAGGACAAAACACATAGAGATCAACATCCACTTCGTCCGTGAGAAGGTTCGTCTTGGGCACATTAAAGTTCTTCACGTGCCCTCCTCTATGCAGTACGCGGATATATTTACAAAGGGGTTATCTCGTGAACTATTCCAATCTTTTCGGTCCAGCTTGAGCGTCTGTCCTCCGCCCGCTCAAATTGAGGGGGTGTCTTAGCATAACCGACTTCCACATATTTTAGGAATAGATTACAATTGTATTATTAGGAGATAATCTTTGTAAATTGAGGGGGCCCTTGTTTATCAATAATAATCATCTACAATTACAATCACAATTACTTTCACTTTCAAACATTAGTATCACCAAATGAAGTCATAGCAACGAGTAAGAAAATTATCGCGTGAAATGACCACGCAGACGAAAACAAAATAATAGATGAAAAGTATTTTGATTTAATGATATAGGCAAAAGTGAGTCCGTTGCATCTGTCTGCTTTATAAAAAAAAAATCATTTTTGAAACAGTTTCAAATCTGAAGTTATTGTATCTTTTAGTTGGTGTATAGTAGTCATCTTCCCTCCCTCCCTCCCTCATTGGCTAAATCCATTTTGAAACAATTTCAAGCTCAAGCCTAGTTATTGTATCTTTCTCCAATCTGTCCCCGCCTTCATCATTGCCCTGAACTCCTCAAAACTAATCTTGCCATCCTGCAAATATCAATCAAGAATGTGGCTCATCTCGCAATATTATTATTATTATTATTATAGAGGGTCAAAGGCCCGAGTCAGAGAAACAAACCTTGTCGGTGTCAACATCATGAATGATGGCGGAAATGACTTCTTCCCTGTTGGCTTCATCTTCATCAGCTAAGGCTTGCCTCAACTCTTCCATCTCAATGTATCCACTTTGGTTTTTATCAAAAAATGCAAAAGCATCTTTAAGATGCTCATCATTGCCCATCTTTCTTAAATGAACCGAAATCGCAACCAATTCTCCATAGTTTAAGAATCCATCTTTGTCAACATCACCCTGTTTCCAACAACAACACTTGTCAACATACATCTAGTCTAGGTATAATAATAAACCCCGACTTCTTAAGGATTCACGAAAAGTCAAAAAGCTTCCATAAAACCAAAAAGTTCGGTTTTTTTAATAATTTGAGTGAATTTGCATATTGACTACATTTTCAATATACATCTAGCCATCCAGGTACACTATACCACAAATGACAAGATGCTCTGACTTTTTAAGGTCAAGTCATTGACTAAAAGTCAAAAACACTTCCATAAATCAAAATTGCTCAGAAAAAAAATGGTTTTGTAAGGATTTGAAATCCACCTGGCATCAATTTAACTCCCAACAACACAATTTTAAACCTTGTTTTAGCGGCGATCAAACATCTACTCTCGAGATTCGTAGTCATATGGACGTTTGCTGCTTAGCTAATTAACTACGTAAAGCTACGTTTATGACAATATCTAAAAATTAAATGATGTATATAGATTGGGTTGGTTTCAGTTAATTAGTTTAAAATCGTTTGTTTGGACATACTTACCGCTTCCATAAGTATTTGAAGATCCGCATCAGGGATTTGATGTCCAAGTTTCTGCATGCCGGCTTTCAACTCCACAACATTTATTTTCCCTTGCCTGTTTGTATCCATCAAATCAAAACCTTGTTTTATGCCCGCCACTTCCTCTGCAGACAAATGCTCAGCAATTACCTACATCGAGTTAAGCAAATGTAGTAAGAAGAAAATGTTATAAATTGTCAGGTAAACTGAAAACATGAACATGTTTCTTACTCTTAGAGCTCTCTTCTTAAGCTTGTTCATGACAAAGAATTGCTTAAGTCTTGCTTTAACGGTTTCACCTAAAGAAACATTTGGAGCCTTTTTGGCATTCTGTATCCATGGATGATCTGAAAGGAATTAAAAAGGCAAATACAAATTTCAAATATCACTGTTATTGGAAAAACGAGTGTGTTACATATAGACAAAAAAAAAAAAAAGATAGATAATTTGATTGGTACCTAGAACTTCTTGAGCGCTAAGTCTTAAAATAGGGTCAGGATTGAGCATCTTGTTGACAAGATCCTTTGCAGTATCAGATACATTGGGCCAAGGATCCCTCTTGAAATCTACAACTGATTGAGCGATTGCTTGTGCAACACCTTGTTCCGTTTCTGCAGGTAAAACAACCAAACTTATTCGGAAACTAAATAAGCACATAACCACAATAAGTTTTATGTTAACATATTACAACTCATTATTATCTTTGCCGTTTTGTATCCACGATACGTAAAACGGGTTGGGTTGATCTGTCATCACTTTTGTCTATTTTTAAAATAAAATTATAAAAGAACGTAGATTATCAAGAATGGTCCATTTCTAAAAGAAAGCACTTAGCTATGGGTACTGTTTGAGCAGTTTAATCGTTTAATTTTACTCGTTTGTAATGAAATAAAAACAAAATTTTACTTTTTTGTAACAGATTAGAATCCAACTTATACATTTGATTTATCATTGTTCGGACCTGCCCAAAAAGGCGGGACACCACATAGCAAGGTGTATAAGGTTACTCCCGCACTCCATACATCCACCTCAGGACCATAGTTTCTTTTCAGGACTTCGGGAGCCATGTAGTACGGACTCCCTACAATTTCACTAAATCTTTCCCCTGTAGAGAATACAAAACTCAGAGTAAATGCAAATATATTGACATAACTAATAAGACATATTAAAACGTATTATTAAATATGGATTTATCAGGTTAAAAGTTTGCACCTGGTTTGAAGAAAATGGATAACCCAAAATCAACCGCCTTCAACGATGCAGTTTCTTTCTTGTTTGCAAACAAAAAGTTTTCAGGTTTAAGATCACGATGCATAACACCATGTTTGTGGCACATCTGTAATAATATAAGGAAACTGAAACACTATCATTCTTGTGATTTTACATTTGTACCTAGGTAGTCATAGGCACAAGGCTCAATAAAGACGAAACGAGTGAGCCTGTCGCCTAGCTGCGCAGAGAATACACGTTTTTTAGGTGTCTTAGGCTGATTTAGACTAATCTAGACGGTTTCTTGGTTTGCTTGAACTGTTTAGACTAGTTTAAGCCTTGATGGATACAAACCAAGCCGCTTGCGAGCTACTCGAGATCGGCTCGCTAAAAGCTCAAATCGAGCCAAGCTTAACCGAGCTCGAGCATAAAACTAAGTTTGTTTAATGAACGATCTTGAGGCCAAGCTTCACTTATCGAGCTCAAACTGGCTTGCGAGCTTAAACAAGCCTATAAATATATTTATATAATAATTGCCATTAAATATAAAAATTGTAATAAATATAACTTAATAATATATATTGTGTCATACATAAAATTATTATAAATATATATAAAAACAGCTATACATATATACAAATAAATTTATCTATAAACTAATAAATAAATAAAATACGGGTCAAGCCCAAGCTGAGCTTGAAAAACTAATCACAAGCTGAGCTTGAGCTATGGAGCTCGGTTCATATACACCCGCTAGTTTAGACCGTTTTAGGCATTGATGGACGCAAGTGGTTTGGCTGTGCTACACCTAGGCCACCTTTGAATACCTAGAATGGTGCTTCTCTACAAACCAACTTGAGTACATTGAGAATGCAAAAAAAGAAATAAATTAAAGAACATATAAACCAGTGATGACAAATTACAATCACAACACTATAATTAATCAAAAGGCCGTAAAACATAACTCGATTTAAAGAAAGTAACTTCACCTGAATAACCTCAACAATGATCTTAATCACACCAGCAGCTGCCCTCTCAGTATAGTGTCCCCTAGCAACAATCTGGTCAAACAACTCCCCGCCCTCGCATAACTCCATAACCAAGTGGACCCAACAATCATCTTCGTAAGTATCTTTCAAGCTCACAATATTGGGATGAGGCGGCATATGCTTCATAATCTTAACTTCCCTCTTTACATCCTCAATATCTACCCTACTTGTCAACTTCTTTTTTGATATCGATTTACAAGCGAAAACCTCACCGGTTGATTTATGAGTGCACATATAAATAATCCCAAATTCTCCTCTACCCATCTCCTTACCAAGAACATATGTTTCCTCAATCTCAGTTCCTGTTGAGTTGTCCAACACATTGGTTTTGCATCCATCATTTGCAGATGGATCAGACACATCATAGTCTAATGAAAATAGGTTTATTATGTTTCCAACATTGTTCTTCTCATCAATGGTAGAGTGTGTGGCACAATAATTACCCATGTGAACACAGCCTCAAAATTTGAAAAAAAAAAAAAAAAAAAATTGAAAAAATAATTAAAATTTTGAATTTTTATTTGGATTATGTGTTCTGATTTCTTTTAAAAAAAGGTAACCTTTTTGGATATTTAATCCAAATAGTTATAGATATTTCAACAATTAAGTCAACAGCAACAAGAAAACATAATCCAAACAATAAAAATTTCAAAAAAAAAAAAAAAAAAAGGTTAAACCTTTTTGAATCTTTTATCCAAATAAATATTGGAAAATCAGAATTAAGTCAACAGCAACAGCCAAAACATAATCGAACAATCATCTTTTTTTTTTTTTTTTTTTAAAGAAGAATAAATAGATGAAATAAAAAAAAAAAAAGGAACCTTAGGATATGTTTGTTCTAATTTCTCTAAAAAGGTTAAACATTTTTGTCTCTTTAATCCAAATAAGTATACAAATTTCAGCAATCAAGTCCACAACAACAACCAAAACGTAATCCAAACAATCAAATTAATGTGCTACCTTGAAACTGATCAGATCTTGGTATTCTGCAACTGATTTTATATGGGTTTACCAAGAAACACAAATCTCATGATTCTTTTTAGCAAAAAAGTGTTTGGTTGGGTTTATGAGATGGAACTGATTTATGAACATTTTCCAGTTAGGAGAGATGTCATTACCCAGCAGTTTCTACGTCTGCATCTAACTTTAACTTCAAATAGAAATTTATTTGAGATCATTTACTAAATTAATCCCTTGATCAATGTTTTCAGGACCGGATCGGATATTGAATTAGACGTCTTACTGGTTCACTATCAACCGGTCCGACCGGATTTAAGAACCGGATAATGTAATGCATTATATATTTATATCGAAAATAAATCTTATGAAATGTCATAGCTATAATCTAAAAAGTATAGATCTACTAAATAATATAATCTGTAAATATATCTTATGAAATACATAGGTTTATATAACTTTGAACTAAGTAAAATAAATTCGTAAAAAAATTGAAAAACATACAAAGAGAACACTTTGTATATATTATACACTTGACGAAAAAAATTATTAACACACTCAAAGAGAACAATATATAATATTATAATAAAACAATTAATATGCATTGAGAGGATAAAAATTAATAGGTGTGATGACAATGGAGTACTATGCACTCTATGATTTGGAGTATAGGAACATCTTTAACTTTATTATTTACTAGCTTATACCCCGGGAGCGTCCCGGGTTGATAAATCTAAGTAAAGTGAATAAAATTAGAAGTATCTAAACTATAAAAAATGGCATCTATATAGCAATTACCTGTTGGAGAGCGTCTCGGGTTGAAATATCTAATATGACATAATAAAATATCTAATATGACAACATAATTAATGACTTGCCAATATATAATTAATGATTATTATTATTATTATTATTATTATTATTATTATTATTATTTTAAACAAATCTCTGTCATAAGTTATCATCTAATATAAAAAAAAGGTAATTGGGTCGGGTATCACCTAATCCCAGACCCGACCCAAACCCACAATTTTTTTAAAACTAATTCCAAACCTGACGCAATACCTGTCGGGTTACAAAAAATAGTCGTTTTTTTCTCCGTTTTTTATATAGCACTATGGTACTCGTTGGAAAGATAATAAAACGCTCGTTAATTTGGTGTAATTTTTTTCTTTAAAAAATCTCGTATATGAAAGATATTAAAGTTTAAAGTTATGAGAGAAAACATGAGAGAGAAAATAATAAAATTTTAATATTTAAATTTAGTAGATTATGTATTTAATAGATTATGTTAAATAATATTTAAACCATATTTATTTCTTTTTTTTAATTGGTCTAGAGTTGCCACATCACATCTTATGTGGCATCTCTCAAAAGAGAGATTGCATAATATTTTAACATGTCATCAAAATGGCTTTGGTTTATTATAGGTATAGATGTTATTCTTCTTTTGCTTTTTCATATTCTTCTTCTCTACTTCATGTTAAGACCAGGTCGCCGGCCGGAGCTAACACTCCGATTTTGCTATACTGCCCTCACTTTCCCTCCTTCCTATTCTATCTTCACTCTAAAGGCGTGCCTGTTGGTATCTATAGGCGAAAAAAATGCGTCTTTTGGCAGGAAAAAGCAAAGAAGACGGTCGAACCGCCCGAATCGACGATCCACCGAACTCACAAAAAAATTGAACCGGCCGATTTTTTACGAAGCTAACGAACTGCAGACATCGGACCGTCAATTGTGGCGAACCCCGGTCCGACCGTTCGAACCGGCCAGTCTCATCCGGTCTCCAAAACATTGCCCTTGATTGACTCAAACTCTGAATCTTACAATTTGGTGGCTCGCGAGCGACCATCCGTGAGCCACAAATTGATACGCATGGATAGCTGGCACCATAACACCCTTTCTTTATTGGTCTTGCGAGCTAGCCAAAGCTACCACACTCGCGTGTGGTAGCGGGTCAAATATGATCGTTGGTAGCCGGCTGCCTATTTTTGGCAATAAAAAAATTTTCAATCCTCACACCAAACAAACCATAAAAGAATTTCTATCACTCACTACAAAATGGCTTTGCAATGGAATGATTTTTCCTCGTCCGAAGAAGACGAGTTGTTTATGGAAGTGGGTAGGATAATGATTGAATACCTGATAGCCCGGTCTCGAAGACGAAGGACTCCGGTGCTAACGAGACAACCGACGCTTGATCGTGATAGAGAGGGAGCAAACGATACATTGTATCGACACTACTTCAGCCCAGATCCCGTGTATGCTGAAGATCATTTTAGGCGACGCTTTCGAATGAGTTGACAATTATTCATGCGCCTATCAAATGATTTGTCGGAGCGTTATCCTTTTTTCCAACAAAGAGAAGACGCAAGGGGCCGACTAGGGTTCACCTCCGTACAAAAATGTATGGCCGCTATTCGGCAGCTAGCCTACGGGCTTGCATCGGACGCAATGGACGAGTATATTGCGATGTCCGAAAAAGTTGCGCGCGACTCTCTTCATTATTTTTGTCAAGGTATATCTCTATACATAGTTTACTCACATATTTTTTACACTTTTATTATGAAATGTCGTTTTAAAATATGTATGTATATATATATATATATATATATATATATATATTTGCGTAGGGATCATATCTATTTACTCACGACGGTATTTGCGTAAACCAACCATGTATGATATCCAACGCATATACGAGTTTCATAGTGAAAAACATGGGTTTCCCGACATGCTTGGTAGTCTCGATTGTACGCATGTTGGTTGGGCTATGTGTCCTACGGCCTGGCGAGGCCAGTTTCATCGGGGTGATCATTCTGGACCGAGTATCATACTTGAAGCGGTGGCCTCGCATGATCTTTGGTTTTGGCATGCTTTTTTCGGAGTTTCCGGGTCAAATAACGACCTAAATGTTATCGACCAATCACCTATATTCGATAACATTATCGACGGGGTTGAGCCGCCCCGATCGTTTTATACTAACAATGTAAATTTCAAGTACGACTACTATTTGGTTGATGGTATTTACAACGAATGGGCGACACTTGTTCAAGCTTTCTCGTCTCAACTTAAAGACAAACGCAAGTACTTTACAAAGAAACAAGAGTCGGCAAGAAAATATATTGAAAGAGCGTTTGGCGTTCTTAAAAAAAGGATTTGCGTTGATTGCCAACCCAATAAGGTTTTGGACACGAGAGAGGATCATGGACGTCGTCTATACTTGTATTATTCTACATAACATGATATTGGAGGATCGAGGCTTGGCGATATGTCAAAATTACCAAGGTGATATCCTAAGTGACGAATCGACAATCGATAATAACCAAAGACTCGTCAACATAAGGAATCTCAAGAACCGTGAGATACACGGAAACCTCCGCCATGAATGAGTCGAGCATTTGTGGGCTAGACGTCCCAATGATCTTGTATTAGATTAGTTTTTAGTTTTTTAATAGTTTATTATAAACATTAATCTAATTTTTAGTTAACTTTATTTTTGTTTTAATAATTTTGACAAATTTAGAAAGAATAAAAAAATTAAAAAATAAAAATAAACTGGATAAAGATGCTGCTCACCTCTAGCCACAACAACATCAGGTGAGTGAGCAGAAGCTTTATCACCTTGCCAACTGGGCGCTGACATGGCGCAATATATATGATAGGATAAAGCTTGTGGTCACCTCTAGCCACAACGGATAGTCTAACACACACTCACTCCCTCTCTCTCTCTCTATATATATATATATATATATATATATATATATATATATATATATATAGGCTAAGTATATACAACAAACCTTCCAAAATGAAGAAACCCCCACAAACCCTTTATGTGGCTCTCATTGTTCCACCTCACCATGTCATTTAAGATTAGTTTATTGTTGAGAAGGGTAGAGTTGTCATTTACCATCCATTGCAAATCTTTCAAATCTGCCAACTTTTGTACTATCTCCTGCTTGAATGTCCATCAAGATGCACGTTCCATAATTACCTCACACAACCCCATATCTTTCCCCCCATTTCTAATATCTCTTTCACCTTTTTGCTTCTTCTTCAACCCTCATTTACTTCTCTCAATATTCTTCTCCCTTCATTAACTCCCCTGAATCTTCTTCTCCCATCATTAAATCTTCATGGTATGGAATCGAATCAAGGAAATCCGCCTCATTTATTAAGCCCTGATAATGGGAATAATGATGTACCGCTTGATTTTCAAGGAAATTCCCATATTGCATCAGAATCAGAGTAACAAAGTGACGATGATGGATCAAAAGGTTTGTACATATTTTATTAACAACGATTAAGTTTTTTTATTTTTAAACCCTATGATAAGATACAGACACAAGTTATGGTCTGATCATGATCATTAGGGTTGTTCATATGTGGTCGCGTAGGCTTACCAGTGTTATTTTTAGGCTAAGACATGGATTTTGTTTTTTAAATTACAATAAGTCTTTTTTGTTACTTTGTACAGGACTTAATGTTGCTTCGTCATCTGTGTTAATGAACGTTGATGAAAATCACTATGAAGCAGGGGATGGAATAGGTAAGTTATTTTTGGAAAACATGTGACTATAAATAGTTTGTGTTTTGTGTGTTTGTTTTATCATGCATGAGTTATTGTTTGATGAAGCATTATGGGAATTTCCTAGAGTTTTGTGCTGACTAATGTTTCTTCATAGTCATTTTTTTATGGAGACTTGTGTGTTGATGAATCTTTTTTAACCTAATTATTATCGTTTTTTGTCTTACCTATTTTACCTACAAGATTACAAGTAGAATATCCAAAGTTAACGTACGTAACACACGTTTGCCTTTGCAACCTCGCACAGTAGTTGTTAATATTTTTTTATGTGTTTTCATGTAACTTTTGACTGCAATGTTTGTTGTTTTCTTAACAGTTTATATAAACGATTTTACTTTTAAAGCTTTTAACTTAACTTTTTTTGTACAGGTGAAGCTGAAGATATCGAGCCCTACTATGTCATTGCAACCCCTAATGGGACCCAATTCTGGATCCCGAATGTGAGCCCCCGGTATGTGCCTGTTGTTGATCAGACTTTCCCCACGTTCGAGGCAGTAATGGCCATGTACAAGGAGTATGCGCAACAAGCTGGCTTTTCAGTTAAGAAGGGGCAAACTAAGGTTTGGTTGGGTACCCCGACACACAAGAACCTTCGTTGTTGCAAATACGGTAAACCTCAGGTTAATAAAACCTTTGACACTCTAGACGAATCTTCTATTAAACCGCGTAAAACTTCATTCAGCCTTTCCAACTGCCAAGCCCACGTGTTAGTGTCAATTACTTGTGGTGGTTCGTGTTTTAAAGTTATTCGTTTCAATGATGTTCATAATCATCAGCTTCAGGATAAAAATAACCTTGATCTTGCTAAGATTTCTCGGAAACTTTCTTTCTCGACAAAACAGTTTATTCATAATATGAGTCTAAACCGTGTTGGCCCCGTGAAAGCTCATAGGTACTTAGTGTCTCTTAAAGGCAGCCACCATAACGTCAATGGTACTGCGGTTGATTTCAAGAATTTTAGTAACAAACTAAGAATTTGGATCGGTGAAAGGGATTCGTCATTGTTGTAACATTTCGCATTTAATAATTTGTACGATTAAAACGACAAGTTCTATGATTATAATGTACATTTAATCATTTCGTAGCATTTTATGTTTATATATATATATATGTATATAAAGATTATAATACATACTAGATAAAAAAAATAAACGGATTAATTGTGTGATCCAGCAGGCCCTATAAGACTCTCACCCAGCCCAAACAATTGAGAACAAACACCCGGCCCACCCAGCCAAGCCCAACACCCTCACCCTTTTACCTGTTTAAAAAAAAAAAAGAAAAGGAGGCCGCTCCATCTAAGGTTCGAACCGGAGACCTTTATCACACAAACCACGCGTCTTAACCAACTGAGTCATTTTGATTGTTTGTTTCAATTCCAGTTTAATAACTATTTAACATGATTTTAAAGCTGGTCTGTCATCCTTCTTTCTCTGCAACAGCACCGCACCAAACCTCATTGGTTTGAAAATTTTTGTACACGTCTGTGAAGATTTGGAAACAACTTTTGATTCATTTTTTGGTCAACATCATCACGAAATTAACTCCTATTACCATAATTATCCTCAATCAGCTCGTAATTAGCTCATTAAAACGCGTGGGTATTGAAACGTGGTCAAACATGCCAAATCGAACTCCAAGACAGCAACACTATAAATTGGACATCAGTGGACCTTCTACACTCGCCAAACATCTCTTCTCTATCTCCAATTTCTCTAAAAATTCTCTGTTCGTTGGTTTTGTTCGTATTTTTGATTTAAGGGTTGACTTATCATTCGTGTGCAATTAAACACTGTAAGTCTAATTTTCTTTGTGGGTTTTGTTAATCGGCATCAACACAATGTTTGCCCTATGGTTAATTAGATTAACATTGTGTGGATTGTCTGATTAGGAAATCTAGGGCTCGCAGAATATGAATTGGGGAAGAACAATAATAGCAGTTAATATATATAGATTAAACAGACTGAATCCTAACACAACCACAGGTCTAGACCAAGTGGTTGTGTTGTTGCTTGGTTACCCTGCAGACGCGGGTTCGAAACCCGGCTGCTACAACCTTTTGTTCTTTTTTTTTTTTTTTGTTTTATCAAATCTATATATATATATATTACTTATAATTCATAAATTCATTTTTAAATACTAAAACACTTTTAAAAATTCCACAAAAATTATCTTATATTAATCTGAGATAAAAGTTTTATTTACAATTTTTATTTTTCTGAAATTCATTTATTTAATATTTATAATAATTAAATCAATTTTATACTATTTTATTTATAAAAATCCATTAAAATATCAAAACAATTTTATTAATTTCTACAAAAATTATCCTATGTTTGTACAATATTAAACTTTACTGAAATAATTTTTAATTAAGAAAAATCATTTATTTTATATTTTAATCAATTTTTGTTAGTTTTAATCATAATTAAATCATAATAAATTCAATTTTTATTATTTTTGCACCAAAATTTTATACAAATTATTTCTGAATATTTAGAACAGAAATATAAATCTTAAACTTAAAATTCTTTAATTTTAGTAATTTTTAATTATTAAAGTTAAGGTTTGACAATTTGTAATAAATAGATTTACTAATCTATTCTAAAGAAAATAATTTTATAAAAATTATTTTTATACTTTAAACACATTCTTGTGACCATCTTAGAGTTAAATTTCATAAAAAGATTTTTGGTTATTTATTTACCAATATTCTCTCAATTATCAAACATTTTTAATAATAATCAAACGAGCGTTTATCCCCAATTCGAAGCCCTAGAAACTTATACATTTGTAGACTTGATAGACTTAGACATATTTATTACCTCATTATAGGGTGATACTTGATACATTTGGGCAACACAATTATCCAAATTTCTCAACAGATATAACATTTTACCAAGGTGAGTTTTACATAGCCCCTTTTCTATTTATCACCGTTTTTGGGGTGAAACATGTTACAACATCATTTATGCAATTCAATCATCAATGTGTCTATGTGTTTTCTATGTTGCATTATGTCTTGAGCACGATTAGAGTAAGCACCATTCTAGCATAATCATTAACTCCGTACAAGCCGACGGTATACATTGATAGATCTATTGGACTGACAATCCCACCCGGATACGTGCCTCCTACAAAGGTAGCGTGGGTGTTTGTTATCGTATAACATATTCAAGTGAACCATGAGCGTATGGTATGTATCATATTATAACAGTCATCAGGGTTGGTTATGCACTCGATTTATTTCTAGTATGTTCTCACATATGGACTAGATTGACATGACACATGAATTGCACAACATTTTTATTCAATTATCAAAAAACCTATGTAATTCTCACCAACTTTTGTTGACCCAAAACCTTTTCAACTTAACATGTTTCAGGTTCTATTTGCTTGAAGATTTGAATTGATGCTTGAAGATATGTATAGTTTTATTCAATTTGATGTACAAATTCTAGCACAATTGTATGTAATTCATTTAATGTATTCAATGGAATTTATTATTCACCATGAGCTACTGAACAATCATCAGTACGTGGCACCCCGATGTTTCCGCCATCGGTTGGGGTGTTACAGATTGGTATCAGAGCCATGGTTATAGGGAATTAGGTTATTAGAAAAATAATCTAGTCTATAACCATAGGATATAACCAGTACTTGCTTCTTTTACTTGCTATTCTCTATCTCCTACTTCTTATCTCTACTTTCATCCCTACAAGAAGGTTGCTCTCCATCACTGGATCCACTCTTAGACTAATAAGGCAAAATCCTCAGGTCTAACCTGAACCACCTTGAGATCTCGTCGAAGTTCTAGATTTTAATAACGAACACGTGCAATCTGGAAGGGTGAACACCTGTATTCTGAGTCTTCTGTCTAGGCTGGCATTGCGCATATATCCCAATCAGACGAGGGACCCGGATGCCTACCTGGGAATTCTCGGGATGAGTGTTCACTTATAGGCTAAAGCATGTCTTCATATGTTATTAGAATCTGGAATCTTTGATAAGTCAACGTTTTCGTTTATTCGTTTTAATTAATGAATAAATGATTACATTCCTTATATTACCTCATTCATTTCATGCCTCATTGAGACTTCATTGTGTTCCTTACAGATCATGTCTCCACGCCACAGCACTCGCATTAACAGTGGTAACAACCACGAAGAAGAGAGCAGCAACCACAACCACGACCACAACACTAACCACAACAATGGAGGTGATGCCCAACTAGCTGCGATTATTTCCCAACAATTGGCGCAACAAATCACAACTCTAGTTTCTAAATTGTTGGCTCAAGTCATCCCAATGAATGGGAACAGCAATGGAAATGGAAATGGCGATGGAAATCACATGAAGAACGGAACCTTAGTTCGGAAAAGCGAGAAAACAAGTATTGTGGCCGCGGTAACTACCAAGAACCAGAAGCGTAAGACCAGGAATCCTAATGTAAACCTCACTACACAAGTCTCTAACAAGAAGCCTTATACAAGAAACTTTCCATTGTGTAACACATGCAACCGACATCATCCCACTGTTTCAGCATGTCGCGTGTGCACCAATTGTGGTAGGTATGGCCATCTGGCCAACACATGTCGCGAGACCCCAAACCCTAATGCCAATCAACCCACCAACCCTGCTCAGACTGATAATCCTAATCGATACAACTATGGTCAATGCTATGAATGTGGGGACCCAAATCACTACCGTAACCGATGCCCTAAACTAAATAGAGATCAAGACCCTCCAGCTACCTAACCGCAAGTCTCACCATTTGACTATTGGTTGCTTTTATTCTATGTATTGACACTATTTGATTCAAGTAATAAAATTTAAGTGTTATCATAACATTTGTGTGCATGCTTGTTTGAATGTGAACTAATTGCTATATCTATAATCATACATGCTTACTTGTACAACAATTAGTTGACTACCAAACAACCTACTTAACGATTGGTAGAGGTCATCATGTCTTTCCAACAGTCGGGAGAGGCCCTACCACCTGCTCAACGACTAGTGGAGACTATCAGACCTGCTCAACAATCGGTAGAGTCATAAAAGGACGCAAAACCTTAATGTAAGGTAAATTGGTAATTACGGTCCGGAACGTAATCATGAATTTACAGGTACGTTAAGGTAGTGAGAAATTTTATCAAGGTTTTCGGTAGACGACCAATTGTAAACCTAGTGTTTCTCTTAACTTCGGGACGAAGTTCCTAAAAGTAGGGGAGACTGTAACATTTCGCATTTAATAATTTGTACGATTAAAACGACAAGTTCTATGATTATAATGTACATTTAATCATTTCGTAGCATTTTATGTTTATATATATATATATGTATATAAAGATTATAATACATACTATATAAAAAAAATAAACGGATTAATTGTGTGATCCAGCAGGCCCTATAAGACTCTCACCCAGCCCAAACAATTGAGAACAAACACCCGGCCCACCCAGCCAAGCCCAACACCCTCACCCTTTTACCTGTTTAAAAAAAAAGAAAGAAAAGGAGGCCGCTCCATCTAAGGTTCGAACCGGAGACCTTTATCACACAAACCACGCGTCTTAACCAACTGAGCCACTTTGATTGTTTGTTTCAATTCCAGTTTAATAACTATTTAACATGATTTTAAAGCTGGTCTGTCATCCTTCTTTCTCTGCAACAACACCGCACCAAACCTCATTGGTTTGAAAATTTTTGTACACGTCTGTGAAGATTTGGAAACAACTTTTGATTCATTTTTTGGTCAACATCATCACGAAATTAACTCCTATTACCATAATTATCCTCAATCAGCTCGTAATTAGCTCATTAAAACGCGTGGGTATTGAAACGTGGTCAAACATGCCAAATCGAACTCCAAGACAGCAACACTATAAATTGGACATCAGTGGACCTTCTACACTCGCCAAACATCTCTTCTCTATCTCCAATTTCTCTAAAAATTCTCTGTTCGTTGGTTTTGTTCGTATTTTTGATTTAAGGGTTGACTTATCATTCGTGTGCAATTAAACACTGTAAGTCTAATTTTCTTTGTGGGTTTTGTTAATCGGCATCAACACAATGTTTGCCCTATGGTTAATTAGATTAACATTGTGTGGATTGTCTGATTAGGAAATCTAGGGCTCGCAGAATATGAATTGGGGAAGAACAATAATAGCAGTTAATATATATAGATTAAACAGACTGAATCCTAACACAACCACAGGTCTAGACCAAGTGGTTGTGTTGTTGCTTGGTTACCCTGCAGACGCGGGTTCGAAACCCGGCTGCTACAACCTTTTGTTCTTTTTTTTTTTTTTTTTTGTTTTATCAAATCTATATATATATATATATATTACTTATAATTCATAAATTCATTTTTAAATACTAAAACACTTTTAAAAATTCCACAAAAATTATCTTATATTAATCTGAGATAAAAGTTTTATTTACAATTTTTATTTTTTTGAAATTCATTTATTTAATATTTATAATAATTAAATTAATGTTATACTATTTTATTTATAAAAATCCATTAAAATATCAAAACAATTTTATTAATTTCTACAAAAATTATCCTATGTTTGTACAATATTAAACTTTACTGAAATAATTTTTAATTAAGAAAAATCATTTATTTTATATTTTTAATCAATTTTTGTTAGTTTTAATCATAATTAAATCATAATAAATTCAATTTTTATTATTTTTGCACCAAAATTTTATACCAATTATTTCTGAATATTTAGAACAGAAATATAAATCTTAAACATAAAATTCTTTAATTTTAGTAATTTTTAATTATTAAAGTTAAGGTTTGACAATTTGTAATAAATAGATTTACTAATCTATTCTAAAGAAAATAATTTTATAAAAATTATTTTTATACTTTAAACACATTCTTGTGACCATCTTAGAGTTAAATTTCATAAAAAGATTTTTGGTTATTTATTTACCAATATTCTCTCAATTATCAAACATTTTTAATAATAATCAAACGAGCGTTTATCCCCAATTCGAAGCCCTAGAAACTTATACATTTGTAGACTTGATAGACTTAGACATATTTATTACCTCATTATAGGGTGATACTTGATACATTTGGGCAACACAATTATCCAAATTTCTCAACAGATATAACATTTTACCAAGGTGAGTTTTACATAGCCCCTTTTCTATTTATCACCGTTTTTGGGGTGAAACATGTTACAACATCATTTATGCAATTCAATCATCAATGTGTCTATGTGTTTTCTATGTTGCATTATGTCTTGAGCACGATTAGAGTAAGCACCATTCTAGCATAATCATTAACTCCGTACAAGCCGACGGTATACATTGATAGATCTATTGGACTGACAATCCCACCCGGATACGTGCCTCCTACAAAGGTAGCGTGGGTGTTTGTTATCGTATAACATATTCAAGTGAACCATGAGCGTATGGTATGTATCATATTATAACAGTCATCAGGGTTGGTTATGCACTCGATTTATTTCTAGTATGTTCTCACATATGGACTAGATTGACATGACACATGAATTGCACAACATTTTTATTCAATTATCAAAAAACCTATGTAATTCTCACCAACTTTTGTTGACCCAAAACCTTTTCAACTTAACATGTTTCAGGTTCTATTTGCTTGAAGATTTGAATTGATGCTTGAAGATATGTATAGTTTTATTCAATTTGATGTACAAATTCTAGCACAATTGTATGTAATTCATTTAAAGTATTCAATGGAATTTATTATTCACCATGAGCTACTGAACAATCATCAGTACGTGGCACCCCGATGTTTCCGCCATCGGTTGGGGTGTTACAATTGTTCCTTGATCGCTTGTGTGATCGGCTTGAAAATTTGCCAGACATTTTTTACGACTTTGTTGTGCGCGATGGTAAATTACACTCTGTTTTCTGGGCGGACGAAATTTCAAAACTGAACTATAAGGCGTTCGGTGATGTTTTAGCCTTTGATGCAACATACAACACAAACAAGTATGTTATTTTAATTCATAGCTTAACGTGCGTTACAACTTTCTGGCAGTTAGTGTCTGTGACTTCTTAACATACGTATCTTTATATAATGTTTCAGGTACAACATGGTGTTTGTGCCATTCACTGGTGTGGACCACCATAAACAGTGTGTTACCTTTGGCGCAGGATTGATAATTAATGAAACCATAGATTTGTATGTGTGGTTGCTTGAAAGCTTTTTAAAAGCTCATGGTTCACAGCCTCGTCTAGTGTTGAGTGATCAAGACCCTTCAATGATGCAGGCTGTACCACAAGTGTTCACTGAGGCTCGCCATCGGCTATGTATGTGGCATATAATAAAAAAACAACCCACAAAGGTAATGTTTTGTATTTTATTATTGCCTTTATTTTAGACCTAAATACACATATAGTCGGGTACTAATTTAGCAGTTTTCTTTTTGTTTTGTTTTTTTTTTTTGTTTTTTTTTTTTTTTGTATACGCTTGCACCTAGGTGGCTGGAGCTGTTTTAGAAAACACTGAGTTTCGGTCTTGCATTCACAAATTGGTCTGGAACATTTTCATTAAACCGGCGACGTTTGAAGCTCGATGGCATGCGCTGATAGAGACATTTGGTCTTCAAGAAAATCAGTGGTTGAACGATATGTTTGCAATCAAGGAATTATGGGTGCCGGCCTATTTTAGGGAAATTCCAATGTCTTGCTTGATGAAAACAACATCAAGAAGCGAGAGCTCCAACAATTCGTTTAAAGTCAATTCAACCAGTGCAAACACACTTGTTCAGTTTATGTTGTGTTATGAATCTCGTCTAGATAGTCAACGCTACCGTCAGCGGGTTGCGGAATACAAAACCTCCTCGACAGTCTTTGTTGGGTCTACTGACTTAGCAATTGAGCAGCATGCCTTTATTCTATACACAAATAATGTGTTCAATGAAGTAAAGAAGGAGATAGTAAAGGGGAAGTTTTCCTGCTACATATCAAATGTTGCCGAACAAGACAACATGCCTACCGTAATCTCTGTCACACAACTTGACAAGCGTCGTGATGTCACCAATCTTTACCAGGTACCCCATTTTGAACCATCTGGTACTTAGTTTACTGACCAATATGAAAATATTGTTTGTTACATATGTTAAAATAGGCTGTTACATCTGTTACAGATTAAAGGTTATAGCTAAAAAAACCACTACTTTCTGTACTGTTAATTAAGTTTTTTTCCCCAGTCCAGCTTTTTTATTCTGTTAATTCAGTTTACACAACAACCCTTGTTACATATGTTAACTTTTTTTATTTGTTGAAATAGGTGCGATTTGATAGCATGAATGCAACGGCAGAATGTTCATGCAGGGGTTTTACCCGTCTTGGCTACCTTTGCCGCCATGTCTTTGCGACTTACATGATTAAGAAAGTTGACCGCATCCCTCAACAATATGTTGCTGATAGATGGTTACGTGATATTCTACCGAAGAAAGTCTTCTCCATTTGCAGCCGTTATGGTGTTGACACTCATCCAGGTTCTGTGCTTAGGAATGAGATTCTTGAACTCGTAACTGAATGTGTCGATGTTGCTAGGACAGATGAAACCACGTTGGCGGACTTGGTTGAGCAGCTCAAATCAATCCAACTCAACTTGTTATCAAGGGAATCTATTTCTGTACTCCCCCCTGAACCTAATGAAGTTGATGTGGAGGACATAATTGGCCAACCGGCTGATGTTGACATTGTGGTTGCCAATCCCTCTGTTGCACGCAACAAGGGTTGTGGGAAAAATCGCAGATTGTCTGGGCCTGGTGAGAAGGCCATATCAAAGCGTCCCAAAATGCCCAAAGCGCCGCGTCTATGCAACAACTGCCACCAATATGTCACGGATCATGATGCAAGGAACTGCGAGAAGGTTGCGGCAATAAAAAGGGCCAAGGAGGAGGCCGCACGCGGCCGCAAAGCCTAGTACATGATCTATGGTACTACAGGGGGGGGAAGCATAAATGATCTCTGCCTTTTTGAACCAGGTTATACACTGGTAACAATTACAACCCGATGTAGGAACTGTTTTGTTACGTGTGTAACATGGTTGTCATTTTCAATTCTGCACCCCCCAGCTACTTCTATGTCTTTTTTTTAACTTATGGTTATGTAAACAATTTATCCACTAGACATGTCGTTTTGTGTTTTATAATATAGCATGAAATGTGGTTTTTATGGAAATGTTCTTGTGTGTTTTACAAAAGTTGTTGGCTAGATTAGAACCAAAAAAGGCCCGACCACCTGTGCATTACATTGGGTAGTTGTGGTATGGAAGAATTATTTTTAAAGTGTGATATAAATAATAATATTTGACAAGTACAAAGTACAAAAAGAAGAGAACATAATATTAAGTTAACTTCTATCACTATCACCTTTTTAATAGTGATTTGACATAAAGGTAAAATACACCACTAACCACAAATTTACTTCTTACCACCTACCAACCTACCCACAATTAAATATACTATTTATGGCCCCTACTATTTATATCCATCCCTATTCTACCTTCCACCCCTTACATGGCAAATTTGCATAACAAATCTGCAAATCAAATGGAGAGCCCTTCAAACACTCTTGCAGCTAAACAGCAAAAGATCGAAGATGAAGATGAGGTAACTTCCAAAAAAACTGATGCGCATGGCTTAATGAAACGCAACGAAGAAGTAGGCACCGATGGTGCACAACATGGTGCTAGTTCCAAAGATACGAAACTACGTAAGAAAGGCGTCGACGACACCATGATGGTAGATGATTCTACTAACAACGTGACCTATAAACGGGATGCAGATATGGAGATTGATGGCGAAGGGTCAAGAACGACTGCGTACTCGGTAACCAAAGAGGGCGTAAAACGATTGGGTGGGGAATGTACAGGAGCTGAGTACGACCACGAGTTTTGTGGTTGTCCTTTGTGTCCAAATTCCCCAAAGACTCTCGCTCGGTGGGCAAGCTACAATCCGTGGGAAGGTGAGGACAGTGAACAGCCTGAGCTGAGCTTGGGAGCCCAGTATGGTACGTTCTCGCGATGATTGGGGCCAACTTAACAACGTTTATGTTTTCGCTGTTTCAGTGTATGTGTTGTTTTCTATTTACTTTATAGGGTCAAGACAGTTTCATTTTGTGTTTCTTTTAACATAGGCACGATATGGAAGTGCCCCTTTGTAACTGTTTGACCGTCGAACTATGTGTTATGTATGTAACAGAATGTTTGTCATGTTGTTAATATCTTTAACTGTGTGTTATGTAGTATCCTAAAAACCATCTACAACCCTACTCAAAATAGTGGCAACATTTTTAACACATTAACATATGTAACATTCATACATTGTATATGGAAAACAGTAAACATAAGAACGTCCGCCCGATTCAGTATTCTTAAATTATGGATAGACAATGTTGTATATGGTTAACATATGTAACATTCATAGATAGTATCCCCAACAAAATAGTAGAATGTACATCTACCTAGCAGGTTAGTACTGTTAAACTACAGATACATAGGGGCATGTTTGTCTGGCTAGTATATTAGCAGACTTAATAGGTGAAGATGGTTGACAAAAGACGCAGTAGGTTAGTAAAAAAATAAATGTCATACATGCATCCCAAAAGATAGTTCAAACATTCTGCCGGAACCGACTTGCTCCCGGTTACTTCCTAAGTCCTGCGGCAGCCTCCACCTGCCCCTTCTTTGTATTAACCGCTGAACGCAAAATATGTGCCGCATACTTCGTCCGCAATTTCTTTATATCCCCGTCCTTTGCGCGCCAATGTTTACTGAAATTGCAGTCAAAAGGCACATTAAGCCCCATGAACTTCTCCATGTGTCTCATCAGGTAGACACCACAATATATGCCATTGCCAGCCGTAGCCCATTCCACATCCAACCTGTGTATCTCTGCCCCTCCAATCACAGCTGCCTTCGGATGATTCATGTTTTTTTGGAAACTTGACAAACATGCTTCTGCAAATAAATTAACAGGTTGTTACATATGTTACGAAGACTAACAAAACAAAGGGGCAGGTCACAAAAACAACTTACGTATTTATACGCCGTATCATTCTTGTGGAAATCTATGTGATCCTTGCAGGTACGCCTCCCTTGCTTTTTGTCACTATCAATGAGGATTATGGCAATGTTTTTCAGCTCGAATACCAACAAGTAGAAGTGGGCCCTTTCAAGTATAGGGAAAAAGACGATATCAAATTTCTTGAAGTCGTGGTTCTTCTCATACGATGGCACCGAAGCGACCATAGCTGCCGAAAACCTTGTCATCCGTCTATTCTCATCACAATTCGTCTCATTAAGCATCCATGGAAACTATTTTTTGTTTTTTAACAACCAACAATAGATATATAAATATAAACAGCTGACAAAATTAATAATCATGCAAAACTACATGTTTTGAAATTAACATACAACAAGCGAAGAGATGACGCTTCCGATTTCAACCTCTCCTCGTAGTTTAATACATCAACCCAACAATCTACTATCCCATCTAACACCTGCATACCCGGCTTCAAAGTTTTGAACATGCTACGCGTTGCCTCCACATTAGATAAGCTTCTAAATAACACCTCACTATAAAACGAACCCCAAAGACAATGTTAGAAGGCAGTTTTTACCTTTTTACAAACAATTATGTGTGACTTAAAAATTAAAAATTCTATTACTTGGCAAGTGCGTTATCTACTTCTTCTTGAGGTATTTCTACGTTCTCTACGAGTTCCCCGAATTCTAGCCTGGATAAACACAAACAGAAATGATACGTTACACATGTTACAAAAGACAAACATCGTTGGTAAGCATATTGATGCATA
This sequence comes from Ambrosia trifida, assembly GCA_028751855.1. NCBI lineage: Eukaryota > Viridiplantae > Streptophyta > Magnoliopsida > Asterales > Asteraceae > Ambrosia > Ambrosia trifida. The sequence continues at coordinate 58,488,431 of CM054129.1, read as the reverse complement.
ACGTTACCTATTCTGTTTCGCCACCCTCCTTCTGGCATCCTCACCACACAACATATACAGCGGGTCCTCGTCCATGTAAACATACTTCCACCTAACATCGTCATCCTTTGTCACCCCCTCTGTTAAATCGACCCCCCCTTATGTGAAAAGGTGACTTATGAACATAAGTCACATTCCGTTCGCGTAGGGGGTTTCACTTGGTTGCATCGATCTTTGCAATCATCTGTTGACGCATCGCCAACGTCATATGGTCATCATCCACATTTCCACCCAGACCATACTCATTGTATATATTGTTTTGCGCGTCATATGAACTAATAGGGGACACCATTGGATATACCGGTGTGGTATCGCTTACTGATGCACCAACTCCATCCGCATCTGCAACATTTTTCTATTTATGTTAAACCATGTATAGGAAAGAGAGTATTAAATTGCAATTAGCGGTGTGGACTTACCTATACTATCATCGGCCTTCTCCTTTCCACGCGCCTTGCTTGCAGCCAATCCTTGCTCCACAGACTTATCTGCACACTCTGTAACACATGCAACAGGGGACATTAGTATGCATGTTTACCATTTGTATGGTTTAAAAACCAACCATACCCCTACCTAGCTTAGCAGGCAAGTCCTTGACATTTAATTCTGCCTGCGGACCCACACTGGCAGACCCTGTAACATACGTCACAACCATTGTTAGATATAACTCTGAATCTGTTTCTAGGTTTGAATCATCCTATCACAAACTTGCATGTTGTACCTGATTCACCTGCTAGCGCGTTCATGCCGGATCCCATTTTTGGAGAAGGAGCCAAAAATTTTGTATCATACGTAACATTTTAGACTCATAGTTTTGTTAAAAACATAACTCAAACCTGAACCCCGCTGACCTTCTTCTTCTGGCTGTGTTAGGCCAAAGCTAAAACTTGGTGCATCATTACCATCTGATTTCGTCATATATGGAAGTATCCAGGAGCATCCTGTAAATGTAAGTTAAAACCACATTACCTGACAATTGTGGCTAAGGTAGAAATATATTTCATTTGTCTTTAGCGTACCCGCGCTTGTGTCTTGACCCGCTTCATTAAGCTGTGACCCCCCATCTCCAAATTCTGACATGTCCGGTAAGGTTTCTGTAGGTGTTATTCCCCCAAGGCATGTAAAATCGAAATCCCCGTTCATCATTGTCTATCTAACAAGTTCCATACTTTTACATAAAAATGATAGTACATTACCTGTTTGTTGTGCTTGTTCATCTTCTTTCGCAGCATCAAAAAACTGACTTGGTGCATCCATGGTGTTGGGCGCAGCCTCTGCGCTTGCCTGGGAGTCTGCTTCACATCATGTAACAACATAGGTAAGATTACAATTATTCTATATGAATGTCTGTACTTACGGACTCTAACACAACATACCTCGCTCATCATTCTTGTATACAGACACTTCTGCCTCTGCTGTACAAATCCCCTCACATCCTGAAACTAAATCTAAGATTACCGCACGCGGCTGATTATTGTGTGACACTTTTTTACTACTGTCAAATATTAAAACGTCACAAACATACCTGTTTTGCCATCTTCCATTTGCACATCTAACGGTGTTAGCCCAACAATACTGTCATCTTGAATTTCTTTAACCGTCCCTTCTTCGTTTAGATCCCCGCCTTAACATAATGTAACATACGTCACAACAACAGAAAAACACACCCTTAAGTATTTAGGATTTTGTTAAATGCACACCTGGCCCCTCGTTGTTGGTGGGCACCTCAACTTCCAGTCCTGAAACATAAGTAACACATTAGAAAAATAGTTTTTTTCCTTTGATTTGTTGTATATGATGTACAGGTTTATTAAAAACAACTCAGGTATACCTAGTTGATCGTTTTCTAGTTTCTACCACTGATTGTGTGCTCACTAATTCCTCTTCAGTAGCATTTGGTACCACATCGTCTAACCCATCGTGCACATCTAAGGAAATATTATTAGTAAAATACCCCCCCACTTTGACTTGGTTCACACTGTGTGTATTTAACAGATTTAGACGGTGTGTGGTCTGATTACCTCTTTGTTGTGTTCCATCGCTTCCTGCTAAATTCTTCTCATGTGTTCCATCTTCACACACCTCTGCAAATTCGCTTGTTAAATTCTTTACAAGATCTTCATTTCCTGTTAACACATGTTAATTACATAAGCATCTGCTGTTAACACATGTTAATCAATTGTCCATTTTAAGGCGGCCTTTTTCTTACCAAGTCTTGACATACCACCAGTATTGTACTTGGCACTGTCATGCAGATTCTTCCTGTATTGGCTAAGAATTGGACTGTCAAACGTCCCTCCCTCGTCCGACGTGCCCTGAGTTTTGCTCGTTTTTGACCGTGTCAATGGCGACTTGTCCAGCGCCGAATCACCCAAGTTCAAACAATCATCCTCCTCTACACAATAGCATTCAATTTAATAATGACTTTGGCCATTTGAAAAAAAAAACGGATTCTCAACTGATTTCCTTGTTTACAAAATAATTTAGAGGACATAAACAACTGACTTACCTACTGCAATGCTTTTCCCTTTACTTATTGCTTCTAACACATTGCCGATTTGTGCATTAGCTGTTACACGCGCAACAGATGCACCCACATTCGCCTTCCCCATTTCCTTAATAAAAGCATCGTACCTTGACTTCACTGCAACAACTTCTTCTCTACCTGGATAATCCTCACATAACTTACTGATGGCGAATTCGGTCCTTTTTTTGGTTCTAATCATCACATCTACCAAATCCCCAACAGCTGATACCCTTTCCTGTTTATGATAGGATGATTAGGATACAATCAAATGTAGTTCATGAATTATCTTTTTGTAATACATTAAATGTTACCAACCTGGACGCTTGGTTGATCTAACCCGACCTTTACATCGTCGTATGAAGACAAAGCTTTTAGCGTTCCCCTTCCAAAACCACCACCTTTTATTTCCAGTTTTTCTCGGTCTCTTAACCTTTGGAATGTCCAGAAACTCATAGGATCCATCGAAGTATCAATATCAAGCCCTTTGCATTTAAAACTATCCACGTATAAAAGCTAGAAATAGAAGATCGCTTAAGTGGTTAGTAACAAGTAAACAAATAGTGTCACCAATAAGCAACTAATTAAAACTTAACATGCGTAAATAGCAACATACCGTTAAAAACGTAAGTGGCCCGGTAAAAGGTGGATCCAAACTGTCTCGTCTCCAACCATTCTTACAACTCTTTAGTACCTCAAGTACTAACTCACACCAGTCCATACCAGCAAAATCCAAGTCATCCGTAATATACTCGAGTATGCTATCCTTCAGACTGCCTTGTTTGTGGCAGTCAATCATGATAGTATAGAAGCACATCATAAAATCCATACGGAAATTACAATCATCCTCACCGTTTGACTCTTTTTCAATCATGTACACCATTTGCTTAGCAGATATAAATCTGCTTGGTGGGCACCTCTCTCTCCATTGGGCTATGCCTTCATCATGTGCTTCCCTACGCTCCAACGCATTGAAAGACACCCCTCCAATCGGTATACCAAGGACCTTGTGCACGACCTTAGCATCAATGCAAAGTGTCCCAGATGGCACAGTCAACTCTAAACTTTCCTGGTTGAAGTTATCTACAACATAATGCCCTAACTTCGCAGGTATCCCATCCATTTTAAGATTTAGCAGCCTGCCAAGCCCCATATCCTTCACTGCTAAACGTTGCTCGTCACTTAGAATCTTTATGCATCTTGTTAACTGTGTTGGTGATGATCTAGTACGTATCCCTAGCCACTCGTTCAACTTTGACCTTTTACGTTGCCTACGAGGCTCAAGGGCATCATTCCATGTCTTGTCTACCCGCTTCCGTTTTTTCGCCTTCAATGCTTTCTCTTTTTTCCCCCCTGTCTATTTTCGCCGAAACTTCTAACGCTCGTGTTTTTGCTCGTGTTATCCTAACTGGTGCAGATGAAGACAAATCATACACAGGGATTGCCTGCTTGTCTATTACACATGTAACAATTATCAGTTCAAACTAACTTTGACTCGATATCAGTTTACATAACTATTAAGTGTTTCACATCATCGCACCTTTTTTATTTCTTGTCTGAGTTTCACCAACTGCTATATTTGGGTCTGTTTTTACATAACATACAAACACCCAATGTAAGCAACTGATCGCTTAACCAGACGATAACACCTTTTTTTACACATATAACACTGAATATATTGGAAAACCACAAAACACCTCACCTTTGGTTTTGGCCTTTTGACGACGACGGCGGTTACAAAAAAAGGACAACTTATCCTTTTGTGGCTTCACACTTGAATCATCATCATCAGACTCCACCCCAGTTGACAGTCATGAATCATCATTATCAGAACCTTCATTCAATGATGGTCCTGCATCCTCATTATATGAAGTTTGCACCATCGACGGCCCTGGATCATCATTATGAGCCAAAGCTTTGCCAATTCCTTTACGCAACCTCTTTAGGTTGATAAGTGGCGTATCCGAGTCATAGTCTACATATTTAGAAAAATTGCACTCTAAATAAATTTACAGGAGCCTAAAATTACATTACTAAGATTAAAAAATGAATTATCTTCATTACTATCCAAAAGTCCCTGTAACACTTACCTAGATGACGTTTTACATCTTCAAACTCACTAGCTGATAATCCAATGTCCTTTCCATGCCTGGTACTTGCTGTGTCATCAGACAAAACGACCAATTTTCTTTTCCTCCTGTCTCAAACATTATATTTGTTACGCTTTCACGAGGGGTATCACATTTCATAAACTACAATCTACTTATCCACTCAATAAAAAATAAATGATAACAACGCTACTTAGCAAACTCGACAAAATCCCCATTTTGTTTCTATCTTTACACCATTAATGTTCTTATCCCTGATTATTCATGAATACGTTGTACGATACAAGAGAAACCCCAATTTTATACAGTAAACGGACATAAAACAACGAGGCATGTACCTTTTAGATGTTTTCTTCGAGCCCAATCGTCGGCTAAAGGAAGATAAGGTCCACATGAACGATTTCATCGTTACCGGAGACAAAAAGAGTACAGGGATGAAGGTTTCAGGAAGAAGGAAGTATGTTGATGCTTCAAATGGAGAGAGAACAAGGATGAAATTTTGAATTTGGGAACATGGTATACGAGTAAGTGAAAGGGAAAGAGGTTATTCAATGAGAGAGAATATGAAGTGACTGATTTGCAGAACCATGCAGTTACCAACACCTTTGGGTTGTGAAATTACCCATATGCCCTTTTTTGTACTTCTCACTATTATAATATTAAGCATTTGATCCACACCATTGATCTAGATTGATCAATGGTTGAGATAGGGTTTAATGGGTTTCTTCAATTTAGGGGGTTTTTATTTAATCCTCCCCCTATATATATATAGGGGAAAGTTAATTTGAGAACACCTATATTTCGTGCGAACCGTGAGAACGGCATCTAAAACCATTCAAATTCAAAATTTCTTTTTACACTTGTCTTTGTTACTAAAATACAATCTCAAAAACACAATTTACGCGTAAAAACTCAAACGTATACGAAAATAATTTGTTTTTACACATGTGTAAATTTGCTGTTTATACATGTGTAAACTGTTTCATTTACACATGTGTAAAAAATTAATTTGTAAGTGTTTTTGCAAGAAAAGATGAATTATTTGGAAAGAAAATTCATTTATTAATGTTGTATTTTGATTATAATGAGGTTTGTATTAAAAAATTTGATTTTGATTGATTTTTTTACTTGTTCTCACGGTTCTCACAATATTTAGCGTTCTCAAGATAACCCTCCCCTATATATATATATATATATATATATATATATATATATATATATATATATATACACTACATTATAATGCATGAGGGAGGGGTAGTTTAATATACCCAAAAGTTAAGAACTTTATTTTCATTAACAACCCTAAAATGAGGGTAAAATAGTCATTCAAACACTTTTACACTTTACTACCTCATTTTAGTTACCTTAACTCCCTTATTTTTAGTTAATAGTTACACTTTTTTCCCATCCCTTACAAGATTATAATTCTTTTTATTTAATTTTATAATAGCTTTTACACTATTATGTTTTAAAAACATTCGAAAATACCGTGACGACCTGCTCATTTTTGTCGACGTTTCGATATTTGTCTTAGTCAATATCGACGTGTGGATTGAAATGTACAAGAAAGAAATGCGTTATGTACAAGTGATTATTGCATGACATGTTTAACTAAAAGAATCTAAAGAAACGAATATTTATTAATTAACTGAAAGAATCCAAATTTCACTTACAATGAAAATGTTTTATAGCTAAAATTTTAAAAGATGTAACTAATATTGTTTTAAGGTACATTTCATTAATGCAAAAGTAAACATAAAGTAGCTAAGGTAAGAACTTGAACAAAAACCTTAATAAAATCCTATTATTTTCATTTTTTAATCAAGTTTTCACCAAAGAATCTAAGGATTTAAAGATGGTTTCTAAACTAAATATAATGGGGGAAATGAAAGAAAATGGAAGATGTGTGAATATGTGTGTGTGTGCCATGAGTATATATATATATGTATGTATGTATGTGTATATGAATCGTGTGTGTGTATATATATATATATATGTAAAGATTGATTGTTTTATGTATTTTATGATTTATCATGTTTAGATCTTCAAATTTTGAGACAAGCAAGAGGGTTTTTGAAAGGGTTTAAGGTATGAATTTAAATGATAAATGGGTGTTCTTGATGGTCTAGATTAATGGAATAGGGGTAGGATTATTGAAATGTGGTTTGTTTTTGTCATATGTTCAAGAATATGTAAAGTTTGATGATGAGTTTTGGTTGATAAAACATATAAACACAGGTCTGAATGTAATAATGTTTTAAAGGTTTTCAATAGATTAAAATAGTGCAAAACAAGTTTGGATAGGATCTACACGCTTGGGAGACCTTGCATGTACGATCAAAACGTGTTTTTTTGGCTTAAAACGCCAAAATACAAGCTTTTGAAGTGAATATTTCAGGACTGATCTAAAATAGGTTTTTATAACTTAATATTAAATAAATTTTAACAAGGTAAAAACAAAAGATCTAAGTTGAAAACCTAGATATGTTGGCAAAAGATGCGCAAAAACGCATGTTTTTGGCAACATTAACGCGTCTAGAACACTAAATTTCAGGTCTGATATGAAATGGCTTATTTAGTGTCTAAATGTGTATAAAAATCATTATTTGTCATGTATAATATGTTTACCATGATAACGAGTGTTTACAGCGTAAAACTATGCGATAAAAGTCGCTGAAACGTGACTTTTAAGGCATAAGATGAATAGATTTTGTGGCTGGATTAGAACAGCAAAACGGCCTTGTTTTGTAGTTTATATACAGATCCAAAAGTCTAAATTAAGTTTATTGGATGTCCTTAGGTTGACATGAAGTGTTGGAAACTTGTTTGGTATGAAAATTGCTAGAATGTGTGCAATTGTGCATTGTAAGTGCATGTTGATGTGTATGAAACTATAGGTTGATTTTATTGAGAATATGAAGTCTACCTTGGAATGATATTTGTGTGAATACCTAAGTGTAATTACGTGGAATAGATTAATTAACGCTAAATGCATGCACAAGAGGTCTAAAACTTAACCAACTGTCGATATCACCAATGGGTCAATAGGGTAAGGGTTAATGGAAATTCAATCTTTGGAATTAATCTAAGTTGAGGAAGTTTGGTGAATAACTTGATTAGACTTAGAAGGGTTGCTAAATTAGCTATATGGATTATAGGGTGTTAAAGGAAAAGGATTGTGACTTGGATTAGTTGGATACGTGAATTGCTGCAATTGAGGTGAGTTCACAACCCCTTTTCTCTAAATGTTATTGAACGTTTTAATATCGGGGGATTAACATGATGTATGATTAGTAGGACTAGAACTGTAGGACAATTGATGGCCTTGGGTAAAGTGTACGAGTTGTTGCTACGAGTACCTCGTTAGTCCCTCCGGATGGACACTTCCCTGCACTTCTTAATCATTAGCTCTTAGTTTAGAGCCGTAGTTTATGTTAGTTGATCTATTGGGTTAACGCCCTTTCCAGACCAGTAGAGTGGGTCTTATGGAAATACATAACCTTACATATTCCTCTTACATCAAGGGTCGGGTTCGGGAAGCAAAAGTTATGGTTTGATTAAGAGCCTTAGGTTACTATCATCCTTGTTGGATTTTCGTGAGTCTACTTGGTTCTCTTCGAGTTGTACTTGATCATACGAATATACTTACATTATGAATAATAAATATTGTTCTGTGTCATAAAACCTGTGAATTCGCCAACATTTTTGTTGATGTTTTTAAGCATGTTTTTCAGATACTAATGCTGTCACACCCTCAAATTCCACGTGCGGGGTTTTACCGCGAGGCGCGTGACACACCAGGATCTCAGTCAACGATCACAATAAACATACAACAAACATGCATTCATAATTATATTTAAAACCAAAATATCATGCTTTGAGCTGTAAACCAGCAGCGGAAGCATTCTTGTTTACAACCAAAAGACATATCATTGTTTACAAAACATTGTTTTAATATGCTTCAAAAATATTAGACGCTGTGCATGACTCCGTGCGCCTAGCCCATTGACTGCTACCTTAGCGACCTGAGAAAACATGCCAAAAAGATGTCAACATATAACGCTGGTGAGTTCACAGGTTTTCTTTTATAAAAGTGTTATCACAAGTTCACAAAGATCATTCCCGTTAATACTATGTCATAAGAACGTTAGCTAGACGTTAAGTGTTTTCACTACTACGGTTGGGAACCCATTACTAAACATGAACCAAAAGATGATACCAGCCCAGATGACTGGGCTACCGATGCCTCGGTAACCTGACAGGTAGAGACAATATGCACCCGCCCGGCCCCGCCGTCGAGTGGGGCTTGTGAGGCCCAATAGATCTATCCACATTTCCCCCGTTGTGCGTTCCAGCACATTCATGGTTTCCCCCTGGGACTTTCCATAAAAGCCGTATAGTAACATAAAGTGCCCATAGTATAACATGACCTTTAATTAGTTTGTACAAAGCAAGTTTCTCCCCCGAAAGCAAGACAGTAAAAGTGGGGCTGTGAAACTCACCTCGGTTTGCGTTACTTGAAAACAGTTAAGAAATTAAGCTATGATAGCCCCAAATAGCGGCGACCTATCATAAGATGTGTATAAGTATCCGGACTAACAACCCGCAGGTTAACTAGTCCCCGAATGTCCAGACCGTGACCATAAACGTTTGAAAACATCTTTAACTGTTAAACCGACCGTGCCAGACAAGACTCGACATCCCATTGGTGACCCGACATCCCACGTGTTAGGTAAATACAAGATATCATGCAACATATGCAATTAAACACTTGATACGCGCAATGGTTCACCTAGTCTAGCATAATGTCCGATTAACGCATAATCAGGTCCGAACACATCTTACTAAGTCATTGGGTGTATCCCGGGGTTCCTATCATGTTCCTAGGTGTCAAATCATGTTCCGGATGTCAAAATGCGTTTACGACAGCAGTACACGCGATTAGGAAACCTTCATGCGATTAGGAAAAGTCAACTAGTGAGTAGGAGGAAGGATATAGGCGAGTAGGGCCTATTCGCATGAAGCTATAGGCGAGTAGGCTCCTACTCGCATGAAGCTTCAGGCGAGTAGGGCCCTATTCGCCTGATGCCCTGCTGTTGCGCGTTTTCGCGCGTTAAACCCTCCAAATCAGATCCGAAACATGTAAAAACACCCAATGTCAAAACTAAACTATTAACCAACCCTTTCCAAGCAAAAAACCCCCAATTTATCTCTGCTCAAACGGGCTCGGTGCGATTATTTCCAAAAATGGCAAATACTAGGTTTCATTAACTAACCTTATCTTTCCCTATATGGAAACAATTAGATTTCATCTCCTACAAGTTGCAAATCATCATCTCTATGTTATATCATCATCCTAGCATGATTTCTAACCATAAACAAGCAATGAATCACATCGTACATCCTATTCTTCAAGAATTACCCAAATGGGTCAAAATGCATACTTGCACCTAAACATCATAACAAGGGCTTAAACTCATAGGTAATCATCCTAACAACACTTACACATCAGAAATACAACAAATTCATGGAAACATTCATGTTATAATCACCAACAATCATCATATGCACAAATACTTCACATATAGCAAGTATTATGGTGTAGACTTGTTTTAGAACTCTTTTCAAAGGGTTTTAAAGACACAAACTTAGTAAAACAAGGTCTGGACTTTTGGGGAATCAAAACAACAACTTTACAAAGGTGTAGGATGAAGAACACACCTTGGATTTTATCAAAGAAGGGTGTATAAGCTTGGTGATGGTGTGTTTTGAAGCAAAGCAAGCTCCAGAGGTGTTTCAAGGTGTGTGGGAGGCTTAGGGTCAGTTAGGGTTGCACAAATAGTGTTTGGGGAGTTAAGGGTTCTATTTATAGGTGTTTTGACCCGTGTTCAGCAGTATAGGCGATTAACAGATGGTTTCAGGCGAGTAGGGCTCCTACTCGCCTATATATAGGCGAGTAGAGCCCCCATTCGCCCCTATCATCTCCTACTCGCCCCAAGTATAGGCGATTAGGGCTTCCTAATCGCCTCTGTGATGCTGGAACGGGTTTTTGGCACGTTAAACACTATTTTAACATATATAAACACGTATTCACATACCGATAAGTCACATAATGATTTCAAACATATAATGCATGATAACTAACACGTTTACATCCGTTCACCAATTCCCGGGACTCGAGACTCGTGTGTGCGTTAAACCCAGCGATTCCACGAATCACCAATCCTTGTACACATGGTTATGGACCGACTCCCGATGATTCCCAGAATCATCATACCGACTCGACTGACCCCGTTAAGTACGTAATATGCATGACTCGCTAAGGTAGACTTACTAGTTTAGTCAACGTTACTAACCTGAGTTTGCCGGGTGTCACAAATGCTTAAGGGGTTTGAGGGTGGGTTTGGTAAGGCACTACTATGGACATGATGTTGGGACCGTTAATAAATTAAATCTATGTTTTCTTTTAATATATAAAACAATGTAACTTACACTTTCACTTCATCTTGGTAAGTTACATTTTGTTAACGAAACAATGGGTACTGTGTATACGAATCTGTATAAACGTATCGCGTTTCATTTTATTTTTTGCTCGCAAATTACACAAGATAATGTCAAAGTTATATGTTTTCAACTTAATTAAACCATATACTTGAAGTATTATTTGTTGTATCCGAAGAACGTGTTTAGAACAAACGTTTAAATCATGTTAATTAATTCGGCAACAAGTTTCCTTCTTTTAACGATCTATTAACTTCCAAAAGGAAACAAATACTATTATTTGAAATAAATACTTATTCTACAAGTTCGATCGTCTTCCTAGTCGTTTTGAGCTGCTGAAACGTGGGGTTCCTATTCGAGACGATTCTTGTGTTTTCTGCCAATCGGGTCAAGAAATAGCTTTGCATTTATTTTCTGGCTGCATTTTCTCTATTGAGATATGGAATAGAGTTGGTTCTTGGTTCCGTCTTGTTCCGTTTTTTGCGTTTGATGTTCAAGATATTCTGGATTTCGTGGAAGCGTATTCGATGTCGAAGACGAAGAAGTATGCTCTTAGGTATTGTGTTTACAACTCTATGGTCGATATGGATTGAACGGAACTATAGTGGTTTCAAAGATATGTCGAAGAGAGCCTCAGAAGTCGTTGAAATCATCAAATCTACTTCGTTTTTTTATTCGGAATAGGGCTAGAATTAAAAATATGGATTGGAAATTATGGTGTAATTACCCTCTGGACTTGATGTAATTCGTTTGTTGGCCCGGGGGTCCTTGCTTTGAGGACCGCTTGTGGCGTTTTTTAATGAAGTTTACCTTACAAAAAAAATTCTACAAGTTCGATTATGGATAAAGTCGCGTATTTGAAGTCCGGTTACATGTATTGCATTGTATTTACATACCATAACCTTATACTATCCATGCGAGAGAAAATTTACTTGTGTTAGTTCGTTAAAATTAAACACGCACAAACCTACTTTAAGAGGATCAATTACGTCTTACGAACTTTGAGAAGGGCATCGACAAACTCATAATGGCTCAATTAATCAAAATTAACTCCAAAACATGTTAATTTCATTGGAAACGTGATTAAAATCAAATAAAAGCTGACCCGAATTTGCCAGTTATCACAAGTCCAAATCGAATATTAGGAATGTTGCTAGACTCCTGCGATGTTTCTTTTTCTGTTCGGGTCTAAAAATAAATCCGAATAAGTCCAACTTTTAGGCTCCGGCTTGGTTCGGCAGAGGTTGACAGTATAGCTTTGATGCTTAACTGTATGGTAGGCACCGTGCCTTTTCTATATCTTGGCTTGACGGTTAAGGCAAATATGAACAGGGAAGCGAATTGGAGGTTCTAGCTCGATATTTTTGAATCCCAGTTGCATTATGGAAAGCTGCTATGTTGTCCACCAGGGGCGTGTTAGTGTGTTACCATAATCAAGTTAGTCCATGAGCATCTTCCCAATTATTACTTTTCTCTTTATAAGGTCCCGACCAAAGTTTTGCATAGGCTCGAGGTGATTATCAGACTTTCTTTGGGGCCGGTTGGTTAGCTTTAAGAAGATACATTAGGTGTCCTGGGAGCGAGGGGACCTCAGATTACACAAGCTTAAAGAGACAAATTGGATTTTGCAATATAAGAGTAAGCCCCATAATCTTTGATAGTTGGTTATTTATACCTCATGGGAGGTCTTGGGGTTGGTCAACTCTACCGCTCAACAAAGGCAATAGAGGGTTTGAAAGGATATTGTAAATTCAATGGTGAAAGTGAGAAATACCTATACAACATGGTACCGAAAATACAGGTACCTTTGTTGGTACCACTTTTTTTTATTTTATTTTTTGGCACTAGTACAATACCAAGTAGGTCATTCGTTACAAGTATCAACCTATTTTTTTAATGACATCTTGTTGTATTGGTAGTTTAGAAGATGAAGCAATGGAACCCATATGGGATTGAAGTGTGTGGGGGAGAAGCTGCCTAGACGAGAAAAGCTATCAAGTTCGGGCAAAATACTCGTTACAAACATCAATTAAATTAGTTTTGGTAAAACTGTTAAGAATATCAATATGATACAAGTACCAAATAGCTAAAATCGATAAAAGTACCATAAAACAAATAGAAAGTAAAGCATAATATATCAAATTGATTATTATATAAAATTTGATACTCGTATCATTTTTACGCGTCACAAATCGGGGTACCGACTCCTATACCAACAACAACAACAACCGAACCCAGGAAATCCCACGAATAGCGACGCTATTAGTAGGGTCTGGGGAGGGTAAGATGTAGGCAAACCTTACCCCTATCTTTAGAGATAGAGAGGCTGCTTCCAGAGAAACCCCCGGCTCGAAAAGAACAAATGCACACTATATATTTATGAATAATTAGGCAATCACAAAACACTAAAAAATAGTGAATGTATAACATAATATAACATACAAATATATTTATATACATATATATATATATATATATATACATGCATAGAGACCATCCCTAATTCCTAAGAAATCTAAAATCCTAAAAATCTTTAACTTTAATTCTAAGCCTCCACGAATTCCTATCTTAGACCATATCCTCAGATAGGTGTAATTCTAACAAATCTTGCCTAATCCGATCGACCCAAGTCAATTTGGGTCTGCCTCTACTCCTGCTCCCCTCCACCGTGAGGTGTTCCACTCTTCTGACTAGGGCTGTCGTGTGTCTCCGCTTCACATGTCCAAACCATCTTAATCTTCCTCCTTTATCTTATCTGCTATGTTAGCCAGTTCTAACCACTTTCTAAGAACCTCATTTCTAATCCGATCTAACCTAGTGTGACCACACATCCACCTCAACATTCTCATCTCCGCCACTTCCATCTTTCGTAACTGTGTCTTTTTAATAGCCCAACAGTCTGTCCCATACATCAAAGCAGGTCGAACTGCAACCCTATTAAATTTTCCCTTTAGTTTAGTTGGGAACCTCTTATCGTACAAAACTCCAGAGGCTGCTCTCCACTTACACCATCCAGCCTGAATACGATGTGCAACATCGCTATCAATCTCTCCGTCCCGTTGGACAAACGTTCCTAAGTACTTAAACTTAGTTACTTGCGAGACCACATGACCCTCAATGGTGATCTGGGTGCGTTCTTCATAGTTTGTCCCGCTGAAATCGCAGTGCATGTACTCCGTCTTAGAGTGACTAATCCTTAAACCTTTTCCCTCCAAAGCTAATCGCCATCCTTCTAACCTCATATTCAAACTTTGCCTAGTTTCCGCGATTAGTACAATGTCGTCAGCAAAAAGCATGCACTACGGTAGTGTCACCTGAATGGACTTAGACACCTCGTCTAGGATAACCGCAAAAAGAAACGGGCTCAACGCAGACCCTTGATGGAGCCCTACCTCCACAGGAAAGAAATCAGTATCTCCTACAGGCGCACGAACACTAGTTTCAGTCCTATCATACATATCTCTAGTAATGTCAACATACTTACTCGGGATCCCTCTAGCTTCCAAACTATCCCAAATCAGTTTACGAGGTACACTATCATACCGAATACTAAAAACGATACAGGGTGTAATGAATAATAAACATAAGTTTTTATTTTTGCTTGTATGGGCACCAAATCAAGTCTTGATTGTTTTCCACGACTTTGAATTTCGATGACGTTAAAAAATACTTGATTCGTGAGTAGTATTCGAGTTCAAAATCGGGAAAAACTTTATGGCTAGCCATTTTGGACTAGGGTTCATTATCAAGAATACAAGTACTGAAGTACATCACAATTCACAAATATAAATTAATTATATTGTTTTCATAGCTATTATTAATTGATATTGTATAGTTCTCAATTTCTGATTTCCCGAATATTGTTTTCAAAAGAATGACCCTTATATGAGCTCTTGGCATGACTCGTGTGAATATGCTTTTGCGTTTTATAGAACTTTAATACACCTCAAGAATTAAGCAATCAGGTCTTAATATTGTACTTTTTTTCAAAACCAAGTTTTAAAAAAAAGGAGTAAGGAGTGACAACTATTTTTACTCTCGTTTTAAAAAACCTAAATAAAATTTTGAAAACAATTATATTACTAAAACTGACAGTAAAAAAAAAACACCTCAGTTTTAACTAAAAACTAACAAACGTGTAGATCCAGCTAAACCAACCATAAAAACTACACAGACCTACCGGAAAAAAAAAACAAAATATCATATTAGCAACCTGAACCGTCAGATCTGGAAGAACAAAGATTATTGACAAACACCATAGCCTCGAAACTCAAAAACATACCGTGTAACAAACAGATAAATAAACCAATGTATCCTACGGCATGTTTTTGAGCTTCAGAGGCGATGAAATTACATCAGATATGAACCAACTTCGATCTTCAACCCAGTACAGATAGATATATAATAGATCAGATTACAAGTATCACCAGTTCTAAAACCGAAAAACATCATGTATATATTTGATCATGATGTTTTCTCAAGTTTCAGAACAGCTGATATCGCAGTATGTTTAGTAGAGTAGTTTTAGAAGGCGGAGTTATGTGTGAATATAAAGAGGAGGAAGTGATACTTTAACGTCAAACCCTAGCCGACACATACTTTTCTTAATAACATTTACCTCCCTCAATTTTTTAGTTTTTGGTTTTTTACCCGTTTTATTTTTATTTTTTTAATATATATAAAGTCGAACGACTTGAATACTTGATCATGACCTACTGTTTAGAATTTATGCCAGCACGACACCATCACCCATGATCCACAAACAATACGAAGCTTCCACGAAATTGCACAAAAGGCTTGGGATATGATGCTTGTCTCCTATAGAAGTGTGGAAAAGCTTTAAAAAATTATCCTATAGGCTTGGGATATGACATAGCATGACATCAACTTATACATCCCTACACCCAGTGACGGATCTATGATTTTTTTTCAATGGGTTCACCAATTTTTGGTGGTCATAATTGTTAGGATTCGATCTCTCGATCAACACACCAAACACAAACAAACTGCAAGAGATAAAAAATAAACGAACACGAGAACACAAGGATTTACGTGGTTCGGTCGGCTGACCTACGTCAATGGTCTGCAACCAGAATATTTTATTATTGTTTTCTGCCTCACTCGTGATGAGGAATTACAAGTACAAGACATTATATTTATAATACAAGATTAGAGTTTAACCCTTGGGGAACAAGAAAACTAATAATGGGCTAATTAAATAAAATAGGCCAAGTCTTCAATTTAATTGGTCTGCTACTTATATGTCTTCTAATCCAAGCCCAAATCAAGTCTCCACAAACCCAATAATCTCCCACTTGGAGGCTTGATAATCTTCAAACTGCCATCCGCTGTGAACTTGTACCTCTTGTAATCTTCCTCATTTTCCTGGTTGCAGCGGCCTTCTCATCAGTTAACCTGAAGGCCCGTTGAAGCTCCGCCGAGCTCCAACACATCAGTCATGGCTATGCCTGCCCCTGACCCATTCTCTGTCTCTACCGGCTCCCACTGACACGAACTGTCGGATCCTGAAACACCCTAAGAATAAACACTCTCCGAATAAAGCAGATAATCACCTGGAGAGACTTTGACAGCTGGAATACTGGTTCTCTTAACCCATTGTCGTCTAGTAACTCTGACTGAAGCACAACTCATGCTCCCACTGCCACGAAAACCCCTGACTAGTAGTTCTGAACCTTTCCTAGCACGCTCAACCTGAATCTTACCTGTGGCTCTGAGTTTATCATCTGCAAAACAAACCTTCTTCTGCCCACAAGACTCTGTGAACCCGACTTTGTTTCTCTTCTGAACTGGGACGGTCACTCCCTCGGACGGTAAACTGATCATGTAAAGCGAACCCCGCTTTCTTCCTCGAGCTATGACAAGATTTCCCTTGATAACTTTCCACTGCCCGTTCCCGAATTTAACCTCATGTCCCTGTTCATCCAACTGCCCAACTGAAATCAACTGTTTCTTTAAGCTTCGAATCACCCTGACATCCTTCAAAGTCCATGAACCGGCTGAAGTTACTATATCCATATCACCCATGCCCGTAACATCAAGAACATCATTATTCGCCAGTCTTACCTTACCAAAGTCACATTTCTTCAAATTTCGCAATGCTTCGGTGCTGTGGGTAGCATGAAATGAAGCACCAGAATCCATGACCCAGGAATCCACATAACTCTCTACACTACAAATTAATGCATCATCATCTGAGCAGTCTGATGCAGTGTTAACTTCTTTCTTCTCGTTTCGACATTGATTCCTAAAATGTCCAACCTCTTTGCAGTTCCAACAGGTTACATCACCTCGAGCCCTAGACTGACTCCTCATTCTGTTCTTACTCCTACTACCTCTGGTATTCTTCCTTCCTCTGCCAACATTCAGTAACTCACTTGATGATTCACCTGAATTTCTTCGTCTGAAATCTTCGCCCAGAATAAGATTCTGAATCCCATCAAAAGTGAACTCCCTGGTAGAACTAGTAATCGTTGTAACAGTCCCTGACCAGCTATCTTGCAATGATGATAACAGTAGTAAAGCCTGAACCTCATCCTTGAATTTGATGCCAACTGACCCAAGTCTTGACAAAATCGAGTTTAAGTTGTTGATGTGCCCTGTAACTGAACTTTCTTCTTTCATCTTCGTGTTCACCAGTTCACGTATCAGGAAAACCTTGTTAACTACCGAAGGCTTTTCATACATATTAGAAAGTGCATCCATAATCCCACGCGTTGTGGTTTCCTTCAGAATGTTGAACGCAACATCCTTCGTTAGCGACAATCTAATAACTGCCTTAGCCTTTTTATCCAAGGCCTCCCACTCGTCCTGCTTTAACTTCTCCGGTTTGTCACCCAATACCATGTCCAAATCCTTATGAACCAGCAAATCCTCCATTTGCATTTTCCACCAACCAAAGTCTTTTCCATCAAACTTCTCAATCTGAAGTTTACCACTCTCAGCCATTGTCTCAAACTGAGTAATTTTCTGACTTTGGATCTCGGTAAAACAACCAGAAAAATAATCTTGAACAAACAAAATTAACTTAACGACAATCAAACCACCCGGCTAAACGGCCCGATAAATACGTCAAACAATATTTCTTAGAACCAACCCAAACCTTAATCAAGAAGTAATAAAAAATTGTAAACACAATTTAATAAATAAACTTGATTACGTTTTGTTCTTCTCGTCTTCTATGTTTTTTTTTCACTTGATCGAACAAAACAAAATAATCCCAAGAACAAACTAATTAATTATTTGTTCTATATTTGTTTTAGTATGGCATTTATCAAAATCAAAGCAACATAAAAGTTTGACTTAATATTGTAAGGTGACGTATGCGATTGGTTAAGAAAATATGTAAAAACCAAACCTTTGCTTTATCTCCTTATCTGGGGACGGTGACCGTTTGAACGAAAGATTGATCCACGTGAACTCTATTTTTTTTCTTCGTTTAAGGTGAACAAAAAAAATCCCGTTTGATATTTTTTATATATATGTGGCCAACTGCCAGGCATAAAAACTACTCGTTCCCGCGATGTGTTTCTCGTGTGTAACGAGCCTAAGCTCTGATACCAGTTGTTAGGATTCGATTTCTCGATCAACACACCAAACACAAACAAACTACAAGAGATAAAAAATAAACGAACACGAGAACACAAGGATTTACGTGGTTCGATCGGCTGACCTACGTCCACGGGCTGCAACCAGGATATTTTATTATTGCTTTTTGCCTCACTCGTGATGAGGAATTACAAGTACAAGACATTATATTTATAATACAAGATTAGGGTTTAACCTTTGGGGAACAAAAAAACTAATAATTGGCTAATTAAATAAAACGGGCCAAGTCTTCAATTTAATTGGTCTGCCACTTATATGTCTTCTAATCCAAGCCCAAATCAAGTCTCCACAAACCCAATAATAATTTTTCACAACCAAATGTTAGATTTTTCAGTTCAGGTCGAGAATTATAATAACCTTAATGCTAACATTCATAAAAAAAAGGAAAAGATATGAAGTTGTTCTCATGGTAGCTACTGGCCATGAATTACATAACAATGGCATAATGCTCCTTGTGCTAATTAATATTCTTAAGATTTTAAATAAATCTAGTTTAAGTAACCAGGTACAATTCTGGTGTTTAAAGCGTGAATGAGAAGACCTTCATACTCACTTTGTTTAAGCATATGATTCTATACCAAGACAAAAGACCATTTTTTTTTCTCCCTAAATTCTGGTAAAGATATTCGTTGAAATTCTTGATAAAGAAAACAATGAATTTATTAGGATTACCATATATCCAACCACAAAAGGATGACTTAACAAAAGTTGCAAATATATCAAGAGTTAGAAAACTATGCACTACAATCACTTTGTATATTTATTCCACTAGAACAAAATCATAAAGATAAAAAGTTTACCCCAAAAGACTTTAGTGAAAAAAAAAATTAAATATGAATCCTCTACGCTCTTATTGTTTTTGACTTTGTGAGTTGCAGGTTCGGTTAAGTGAGACCCTAATTTTGGACTTAAGTTTGTATTTAAAACTAAAAATTCCAAGGAGAAGAGTCGAACAGGGTATCATCTTGTTATAAGTTAAGGCTCTAACCACTAGAACAGGTCCCCATTCTTGTCTATGGGTTCACCTTACATTTCCTTATGGGTTCACTCCAGATTTTTTAAATAGACTTCTATTATAATTTCAAAACTCAGTGGGTTCTGGTGAACCCGTATGTCTATACGTAAATCCGCCCCTGCTTACACCCGTATATTATAACTAGTTGATTACCTTGGGAAGGTATTGGGTTGAAAAATCTAATATGACTTAATAAAAAATGATAAAAGAAGAAAACATACCAAACGTAAGCTAGTCATACAGATCAACATTCAACCACAGGAAGACCATTCATAGGTCGATTCAGAAACCCTAATGTTCATATATTGCTTTCAAAAAACGAAGCATATACATCACAAACATCAGCCATTTTTTTTTATTTTGAAAACATACCTTTCATCACACTACATTTCCTTAACACTTGATCGGTTGGACAACAGGGCACCACAACGATTGTCGCTTTCCACTCAATACTTTTCTACATTTACTGCCAACCCTCAACAACCAACAAACTATAAAAACTTCTAATTCAAACCATTAGGAACCAAAACTGAACTTACCAGTTACCGATAGTCATTTACTTAGCAGAAAATGATCGAACGAGTTTGTCTTGAGATTCATGACGTGAGGGTTAAGTTGATCCATTTTGTAATGTTCCGTATCTTTTTCATTTATTCATAATCAAAAAAATACTTGAATCTTGACGTTATAAAATACTTTAAAATTTTTCATAACATTTTTTTAGTCATATATATAGAGTTTCTAGGGAAATTACAAAAAAAAAAAAAAAATGCTCAGGCCAGGACTCGAACCCATGCCTGAGCCGGTTCACAAACAAACATCAAACACAACCAACTGCTCCAACAAAGTAGTGGTGTTATATTTTGAAAATAATATCTTATAAACAAACTCTTAAAATCGTGGTCAACCTTCAGAAAGTCAAAACCCACATCCTCTTCAACCTTTGATTAAAATTAAATGTGTCAACGATCTCGTTATAGTAATAAACTTGATTGACAGGTCATTATTCGTACTATACACGCCTAATTACGATAAAAACATTCCATAATTTCGTGCTATTACGCGTATTAAATCAATGCTTGGTCAAACTTTCTAAATCGATTGATTCGTAGGTGTTAGTATAAATTAAACCCACTCCCATAAGCTAAGAATGCCGAAAAACCATTCCTCATTTTCAATTCTTCTGCTCGTGTGTTTAATCGTGCAAAAAAATCAAGAGGTTTGACTCTCGTTTGACTCACGAGTTGGAAGCTTAAACGTTCGGTAACAATCAAATCCTTTGTTCCTACATATTAATCGGCCATTGTACATCCATAACCCTATGGTTAATTAAGCTTTAACAGCGTAATTAAACAGATTAGAATTTTAGGGTTCTTATGTTTAATTTGGGGAAGATGATACTGTTGCAGGTCAGGTTAAATATTTACAAAAATGGATTTTAAACCAACATCTGATGTAGAGCAGATGGTGGTGCTACGTTTTGTTGAAACTGTGGGCTTGGGTTCGATTCTGGACCCTAGCACTTATTTTTATTCATAAATCATATTATCTTTCCAAAGCACAATAAAATCTTTTAAATATGGTTCAACCTTATTCTCAGGGTCCAGCCCAGTTGGTGGCTGGACTTGTGATAAAGCCCCACCCGGTCCTAGACCCGGGTTCGATTCCCTCTGACAGCAAGCTTTTTTTTTTTTTTTTTTTTTTCTTAAGAAAAACCCTTTCTTATATATTTTTGTTACTAACTTTTAAAATAGTTTTTTTTTAAATACCAAAAATGATTTATAAATTCTATAAAATTTACTTTATGTTATTTAAAAGGTAAAGTTTATCATACAATTTTTAGTTTTTCAAAAATCATTTATTTAATATATATATATATATATATATATATAATATTACAAGTTTATTCAATTATAATTTTAAAATTCTATAAAAATATCTAAACGACTTTATAAAATCCCACAAAAATTATTTTAAACTTGTAGGACAATAAGTATTTCAGAAATAAATTTTGTTCCAGAAAAACCGTTTATTTAATATTTTTAATAAATTTTTGTTATTTTAATCATATATAAATCATAATAAATTCATTTTTCACTAATTTTATACCAAAATTTTACATAAATTATTTTGTTCATTTAGAACAGAAATATAAATTTTAATTTTAAATTTTATTAATTTTAATATTTTTAGGTATTAAAACTATATTTTGACAAATAGAAATAAATATACTAAATATTCAATTTTTGAGAAAATAATTTTATAAAAATTATTTTCATATTTAAAAATCTTATATTATGACCATCCTTAATAAAAATCTATAAATAGTCTTGTATTTATTTATTTTCTGAATTTCTTTTATTTATTAACAATTTATCTAAATTAACGATTAATCAATTATCAATCCCCAAAATAGGAACCCTAGAACTACTTGTAGACTAGAAAACTTAGACTTTTAAGTTTTCCCATTACTCAATTATAGCCTTATAAATAGGGTGATATTTAGACACAAGAGCCACAATTATTCTATATTAAGGGGTTCAATTCTAGCACCAAGGTGGGTTTACATAGCCCGTTTTTCTGTTTTACATTTTGGGGTGAAACATGTTTAAACATTTTATACACTATCATTTACTCATTCTTACATTGTTGAAACTTGTGATTCAATTACACTATCATTTACTCATTCTATCATTTGACTGTAACAAAAAGACACAGTACAATCATTAACATTGATCAAGCCGTCTGTTTAGATTATAGCGCTATAGGTCTGACAAACCCATCCCCCGCATAAATTCATGGATGATCGATAACAGTTACACTTTTACTAACTTGCGAGTTAGGTCTCAGTCGACACAAGGTTTGATTGTACAAAAGACGCATTGTTACATGTCGAACTCATATCCTATCATTACTCATTATTATACTTCAATCATGATTGCTATACAACATATTGTTTTCAATTAAATGCAAAACCTATGTATTCTCACCAACTATTTATAGTTGACTCCCCCATCTTTCCAACTCAACATGTTTCAGGTTTTACTTGCTATTGGATCACATTGGAGCTTTGGACCTAGTTTATGTATATTAGGCTTATGTAATTATTATATTGTATGACAAAATTGTAAATTGTTTAGTAATATTCAACTTCCATTTAGTACCATGAGCTATTGAACAATCATCATTACGTGACACCTCGATGTTTCCGCCATCGGTTGGGGTGTTACACATTTCATCTAGCATCATCAATCAAAAAATGAATTTAGAAATCATAGACAATAACTAACTAATCCAGCTTTTATACCAACTATCAAAGATGTTTAAGATCATGTTTATCAAACTTGCTAAGGTCATAACTAAACTTATGGAACATATTCTTTAGCAATACAAAATACCTTGTATAGATGAGGTGGAACGCCATATGGAACACCAAATGTCACACCCTCAAATTCCACGTGCGGGGTTTTACCGCGAGGCGCGTGACAAACTAGGATCCAAGTCAACGGTCACAATAAACGACACTATATGATACGTAAAAATGACGTAAATAAACCATTAAGTTTTCATAAACAATCCATCGTTGCGGAAGCGTAAAACTTTATTACAACTCAAAAGGATAAAGCATATAAGTCTGAAAATGCTAAGTAAAATGCATATGAATCCTAGACGTCGTGTGACTCCGTGCGCCTATGCAATGCTGCTACCTCAACGACCTGAGACAAACATGCTAAAACGTCAGCAAATAATGCCGGTGAGTTCACAAGTTTTATGTTAAACATTTAAGTAATGAAAGCCATCATGTTATCACTATGTTAGAAATGATAGCGTTAGCTAGACACATGAATAATACTACTACGACCTGGAAACCATTACAGACACGACGAAATATGAGTTTGCCCGAAATGATATGCACTGCCATCCCACGGTAGCGTTATGACCGAGACAATATGCACCCGCCGGCCCCCGACCGACGAATGGGGTCTGTCAGTCCCAATAGATCTATCCACATTTCCCCCGTTGTGCCCCGCACATTCATGGTTTCCCCGGGACTTTACGTATCGTATAGTATGTCAATGAATTAACACAAGCATAACATGATAATTTATGAAATAAGTATAAAGCATGTGTCTCCCCTGAAATGTAAAGACTTAAAGTGGGGCCGTGAAACTCACCTGATACTGCTTCCTCTCTAAGACAAGTAAACTCGCTCAATAGATGGCACAAACTACCGGTGACCTATCATGACGAGTGTATAAGATGTTAGACTACCAACCCGTAGGTTGATTAGTCCCCAACAGTCCAGACCATAACCGTGTACATTTGAAATGATGTTTAAACGTTTAACCGACCACACCAGACAAGACTCAACATCCCATTGGTGACCCGACATCCCACGTGTTAGCCGAATGCAAGATATCATGCAATCATATGCAATCAAACACTTAGTATACACCACAGTTTACTATATCTAGCATGAAGCCTAATTAACGCATAAACAGGTCTGAACACATATAACTAAGTTATTGGACATATCACGGGGTTCCTAACATGTTCCTAGGTGTTATACCGTGTTCCGGGATACTAAAATACACATATAACAGCAGTACACGCGATTAGGAATCAAACATGCAATTAGGAAAGTCAACTGGTGATTAGGATCGTCAACTGGTGATTAGGATTGTAATCACATGACCCTACATGCGATTAGGCTCCCAATCGCCCCAAGTAACATGCGATTGGGGCCAATCACCCCTGTTATAGGCGATTAGGGATCCCTAATCGCCCCTACTGCACCATTCCGCCTTTTCGCGTGTTTAACCCTCCAAATCAGATCCGAAACATGTGGAAACACCCAATATCAAACCCAAAACATTTATCAAACTATTTCTAGCAAAATTCCCTAATTTATTATCATCCTAGCTGTCCCGAATGCAAGCGTTTTCCCAAAATAGCATGACTAGCATGTAAACATCACATCAACATGCAAAACTTACCCTAAATAGCAAATATCCAGATTTCATCACATAATGATGTTGTCCAACACTATCCTACTATTCTAGCATCATCCTAGAGTAAACCCTAACCTCAAACAATCAACAAAACACAACATATCATCATCAATCCTTCATAATCATTCAAACGGGTCAAAACACTATTATCAATAATACACATCTATGAACCATCAAACTCCTAGGTTAACATCATAACAACTCATTTAGGTCAGAAACATATCAATAACACAAGAATAATCATGTTTAAACGATAAAGATCCTATATTGCATGAATACATCACATATAACAAGCATAGAGGTTTGGGTTTGTTTAGAAACTGATTTTAATGAGTTTTCAAAGACACAAATGTTTAGAAACCAGGTCTGGACCTTTAGGGAGAAAAATAATACAATTACAAAGGTTTGGGATAAAGAACACATCTTGAAATTGTAAAATTATGAGGTGTAAGGCTTGGAAAGGTGATTTCTTTAGCAAAAACGTGTTCCAGAGGTTGGATAAGGTGTGGGATGTCTTTAAGGTGTGTTAGGGTTTCACAAATAATGTTTTACAACATAAAGGGTGGTATTTATAGGTGTTTCTAGTCGTTCAATACACGTCAGGCGATTATGCAGTAGTATAGGCGATTAGGGTTCCTAATCGCATGTAACTACTAGCGATTAGGCCCCAATCGCCCATAAGTTTCCCCCAATCGCATGACATACTAGCGATTAGGCCACTCACAGTAGCCTAATTGCCTGCAACATCATTAACCGGATTTATTGGCGCGTTAAACACTATTTTAACATATATAAGCACGTTTTCACATACCGACAAGTCATATAATGATTATAAGTATATAATGCATGATAACTAATACGTTCCCATCCGATCACCAATTCCCGGGACTCAAGACTTGCGTGTGTGCAATAACCTGACGATTCTACGAATCGCCAATCCTTGTACCCATGGTTATGGACCGACATCCAATGATCCCTCGGACCATTGTAACGACTCCCGATGATTCCCGAATCATCGACACGACTCAACCGACCCGGTTAAGTATGATACTAAGTAATCGTTTTCAATGTTTTCGTCGAGGTAGACTCGTATGTATGCAAAGCATGAAACGTATGTATGTAAAGTATGAAAAGTATTAACTTGAATATGCCGGGTGTCACACTAAAGTCAATAAAAATCACATTTCATCCACAATAAAAACAGATCTCCTGTATAAGTTGCGCATATAATATCAACATAAATGTAAAACACAATAAACCCATTATACCTTATTAGCAAATCCTCAAAGCAAAACTATAGCCACTACACTTCCCCAAAGTTCAGTAGTCGCATAGAAGAAATTTAAACCCGATTCAAGCGGTCAAACAAATCGACGTTCTAGAAAAGTAAAAAAAAAAAGAAAGCTTATCACCAAGTAGTAACCCGATGTCATTTTACATTATAAGAATGAACATAAAAAAAACCCACGTGTCAACATACGCTGACATAATACAAATCCAAAAGCTCGTTACTGAGTTTTAAAATATAATATATTTTTTATAGGAATATTGGATTTTAATACTCCACTTTCAGAGTTTGGCCAGCAATACTCCCAACTATAGAAATGTTTGCCAACACTCCCAACTTTTAAGGTATTTTCCACAGGCACTCCCAAACTAATCCAGTTAGTTTGTTCAGTTAGTTTGCTGATGTGGCCATTATTGCTGACGTGGCATGCTGTGGAAGATGATGTGTAATCTTATGTGTCATCCACGTCAGCATGCCACATCAGCAATAATGGCCACGTCAGCAAACTAACCGAACAAACCAACTAGGTTAGTTTGGGAGTGCCAGTGGAAAATACCTTAAAAGTTGGGACTGCTGGCAAATATTTCTGTAGTTGGGAGTATTGCCAGCCAAACTCTGAAAGTTTGGAGTATTAAAATCTAATAAACCTTTTTTATATAAAATTAATTTTGTTCCATTTAGCTAAACATAATCACTGTTTTAAGTACATAACAATTTGTATATATCTAGTAATCCAAAGAACAAACCAATGCACACACAATAACTGAAATTTAACAAGGATAATACCTTTCCAACTTAATATTGTTCCATTACTTCACTTGCTGCAGCTTCTTGTTAGGCTGCCACTTTTCATCCGGTGATCTCCTTTTTTGCTGCAATAGTGTCAGACACAAGTCCTTCATCCTATACCATATAGATAATATATAAACTCCCACACATACATATATAACAAAAATTGCAAATAAACTATCGCTAATGAAGGAGAAAGAAATAAGAACCTATAACATGTAGCACTATTTAGGATTAAGGTGAACACAACTTCTCTAAGTTCTTCAAGTTGTCATATTCGATAACAAAACAACAATTTTTAGATTCGATTCAACAATCGATTCAATTCATTTCATCTTCATATCCAACAACATGAAGTTGCCAACTCCAAGCCTCATTGCGTATTTCACGGGCAAACGCTGGGAAAATTTAAACAAACAACAATTAATACTTATTGTAATAGAATGAGTAATGAAGATATGTTTATTATTAAAGTAAAGTGATAATAACTTACAAACCGTTTATTTTAGTCAACAGTTTATGCAAGAGGGTATAAGATATGATTACTGTTTTTATTAGTCGATCATTCAATGACAGTCTAGAAATATAGAAAATTCTAATAGCTCAAATTAGCTAAATGAGCAGTAAGATATCAACAATCCGAAGTTAGACCCTATTTCTTATTAAAAACATATGCAAGTTTGATTAAATTCCAAGTGTTATGAGTGCTTATGCATTTGCTAAGCCAAACATATAAAACAATTTAGTGGTGATGTGTAGGATGATCTTGACATGCTTTGTTAGTTGTTTTGGAAATAGGAGTTGGAATGTCTTAACTTAATTGGTTCGATTTAATATGATGTGCTTTATGTCACACCCTCAAATTCAACGTGCGGGGTTTTACCGCGAGGCGCGTGACAAACCAGGATCTAAGTCAACGGTCACAATAAACAACACTATATGATTCGTAAAAATGACACAAACAAACCAACAAGTTTTCATAAATAATCCATCACTGTGGAAGCATAAAACTTTAATACAACCCAAAATGCAAAAGTACGTAAGTCTGAAAAGCTAAGTAAGATGCATATGAATCCTAGACGCTGTGAGACTCCGTGCGCCTATGATAAGCTGCTACCTCAACGACCTGAGACAAACATGCTAAAAACGTCAGCAAATAATGCCGGTGAGCTCACAGGTTTTATGTTAAACGTTAAACCATTACAGACAACGATATATGATTTTTGCCCGAAACGATTATACACTACCCCCGGTAGCGTTATGACCGAGACAATATGCACCCGCCCGGCTCCCAGCCGACGGGTGGGGTCTGTCAGTCCCAATAGATCTATCCACATTTCCCCCGTTGTGCCCCACACATTCATGGTTTCCCCGGGACTTTACGTATCGTATAGTATGTAAATGAATTAACACTAGTATAACATGATAATTTATGAAATAAGTATAAGCATGTGTCTCCCCCGAAATGTAAAACGTAAGGAGGGCCGTGAAACTCACCTGATGCTGCTTCCCACACTAAGACAGTAAACCTGCTCAATAGACGGCACCAAATACCGGTGACCTATCATGACGAGCGTATAAGGTGTTAGACTAACAACCCGTAGGTTGATTAGTCCCTAACAGTCCAGACCATAACTGTGTACATATGAAATGATGTTTAAACGTTTAACCGACCACACCAGACAAGACCCGACATCCCATTGGTGACCCGACATCCCACGTGTTAGCCGGAAGCAAGATATCATGCAACATATGCAATTAAACACTTAATGCGCGCAAGAGTTCACCTAATCTAACATAACAGTCAATTAACGTATAACTAAGTCCGAACACGTGTTACCAAGTCATTGGACATGTCACGGGGTTCCTAACATGTTGCTAGGCGTCAATCCGTGTTTCGGGATGTTAAAATATACATACAGCAGCATTACACGCGATTAGGAATCAAACATGTGATTAGGAAAGTCAACTAGTGATTAGGAGAATCAAACTAGTGAATAGGATCGTAATCACTAGTAAAAGTGGGGAATAGGCCCGTACTCGCTAGTTGAAGTGGGGAATAGAGCTCCTATTCGCTATTAAGGTGGCGAATAGGGCTCCTATTCACTAGTACTGCACTGTTCCGCCCTTTTTGCGCGTTTAACCCTCCAAATCAGATCTGAAACATGTGTAAACACCCAATACCCAACCCAAAACATTAACCCAACTATTTCAAGCAAAAACCCCTAATTTATCACCACCCTAGTCGTCCCGAATGCATGTGGTTTCCCAAAATAGCATAACTTGCATGTAAGCATCACACCAACATGTAAAACTTGCCCTAAATAGCAATTATTCAGATTTCATCCTATAACGACGTTATCCGACTGATGACGTGGGTCCTAAAACGACAGCGTTTAGACCCCTCGTCGAAAAGTTAAGCAAA
Source organism: Ambrosia trifida (assembly GCA_028751855.1). Taxonomy (NCBI): domain Eukaryota; kingdom Viridiplantae; phylum Streptophyta; class Magnoliopsida; order Asterales; family Asteraceae; genus Ambrosia; species Ambrosia trifida. The sequence goes on along the minus strand of CM054129.1, from coordinate 58,459,101 downwards.
ATAAAAATTGATTAAGAGGTTGCCTGACTTAGTGGAGCTGATATAAGGCAGCTTACCTGCCATACGGAAGCCTCAGGGCAGAAAGTAAACATTAAAAAAACCTTGGAAATGCAAAAAGGGGATTTTGGCTTATTTTCATAGCAAAGGACAAAACACCAGACAGCTCCAGCTTTGCATTGGAAATGATAAAAGCTGAAAACATCCTAAAAGGGTAAAGTCTCACTGCAGGGAACTAAAAGAGGGTCAGACACAACCAGGTATGGTAAGGAAGCTACCCTGAGGGAGCTCCTGGGCAGAATTTCACTGCATATATAAGGAGGCCCTTGGGTAAACATTCCACACACACTTCTCACTCATTCTCTCTACTCTAATTCTCTCTACTCCATTATTTCCCAACTCCAAAAGAATACATACTTATTCTCACGCCGGAGTCCAAACGCAGGAGGCTCCCTCCTGCGTTAAGGCTAACGGTGTTTGCTACCTTTGTGCAGGTCCTTCCAGGAGCTTGAAGACCCCTGATCCTACAACTAAATCTGAACCTAAAACTAAACCTAAACTTGAAGCCTAAATCTCAACATAATATACCTTTAACCTATAATCCTAAGCATCTCCTAACCTAATACCGGTCATTTTCCTTGTTGTAGCAACACCGACATTATCCTATCGTTCTAGCATCATACTAGAGTAAACCCTAACCTCAAACAATCAACAAAACACAACATATCATCATCAATCCACCATAATCACTCAAACGGGTCAAGACGCCTAATATCAATATTACACATCTACGAACCTTCAAACTCCTAGGTTATCATCATATTAACTTATTTAGATCAGAAACATAATAATAACACAAGAACAATCATGTTTAAACGATAAAAATCCTATCTTGCATGAATACATCACATATAACAAGTATAGATGTTTGGGTTTGTTTTGAAACCGATTTTAATAAGTTTTCAAAGACACAATTGTTTATAAACAGGTCTGGACCTTTAGGGATCAAAACAATATCATATTATAGGTTTGGGATGAAGAACACACCTTGAAATGGTGAGATTATGAGGTGTAAGGCTTGGAAATGTGGTTTCTTGCTTTAAAACGCGTTGCAGAGGTTGGATAAGGTGTGGGGTGGCTTTGGAGTGTATTAGGGTTTCACAAATGATGTTTTAAAACATAAGGGTGGTATTTATAGGCGTTTTTAGTCGTCACCTGCAGTTCATGCGAGTACAGAACTGTTACTGGCGATTAGGGGTCCTACTCGCTAGTAACAACTAGCATTTAGCCCCTACTCGCTAGTAACAACTAGCATTTAGCCCCTAATCGCCCCAAGGGGCCTCCTACTCGCCTATAGCCTAAGTACCCGAGTTTTTGGCGCGTTAAACCCTATTTTAACATATATAAACACGTTTTCACATACCGACAAGTCACATAATGATTACCAACATATAATGCACGATAAATAACACGTTTCCACCCGATCACCAATTCCTGGGACCCGAGACTTGCGTGTGTGCGTTAAACCCGGCGATTCCACGAATCACCGATCCTTGTACACATGGTTATGTACCGAGACCCAATGGTCCCTCGGACCATTGTAACGACTCCCGATGATTCCCGAATCATCGGTACGACTCAACCGACCTGGTCAAGTATGATATTAAGTAGTTGTTTTCAATGTTTTCGTTGAGGTAGACTCGTATGTATGCAAAGTATGAAACGTATGTATGTAGAGTATGAAATGTATGTATGTAAAGTATGCAACGTATTATGTAAAGTATGAAACGTATTAACCTGAATATGCCGGGTGTCACATCATCCCCCAGTTGAAAGAATTTTCGTCCCGAAAATTTCCCGAAGTAAAAGAGAACGAAGCGATAAAAAGAAAAATTTCCCCAAAAATTTCCCGGTCGTCACATCATCCCCCCTGTTGAAAGGAATCTCGCCCCGAGATTCACTCTTCGACAGTGATGAGTGTCGACCTAACCCAAGTAACGTTTCCCCGAATGTAAACGACGGGATAACAACGATCGAAGATTGATAGTAACGGATACTCTATGCCGGGGAACCGCCCTCCCCAAAGTGAATACAAAACAATGAATCCTCCTGATCGAAGGCCTACCAGAGACTACTGTGATCGGTATAAATGATACACCGGTACCATCCAAGTAGCGTCTCTAAAGGACCCACATCAGACCGATGACTGCAAAACGATGATCAAATATCAAACTGAATGCACACAGAGAATATGAATCGCCAAACAATGTGAATGAGAATGAATACAAGTATAATGAGAATCAGGAAAAGAATACTTACCAGTAACAGTATCAGGATCCTCCTGGTTCTCCCTAGCACCGATGACATAAGCACGAGCCGGAGCAGTTCGACCGCCACCCTTGCCTTGCTTCACCTTGGGACAGTCCCGCCTGAAGTGCCCCGTGTCGCCACAGTGATAACATCCCTGATTTCCCCTGGGTGCAGCAGTGGTAGTAGTAGCAGTAGTAGGGGCAACCACCTGGTTGCTGAGCCTGAAGATTCACCCTGCAGCTCTGGGCCTGATGCCCGTTCCTCTTACAACGGGTACAATAACTACAATCCCCAAGATGATGGTACCCACAACGATCACACCTAGGCAGCCTCCCAGTATACCCACTCTGCCTCTGTTCAGAAGATGCACCCGTAGCCTCAAATTTCCTCGGTTGCTGCTGCTGAGGCTGAACTGTACCCTTTCCCGCGCTCTCCCATTTCCTCTTGTTGCCATCAGAGGTCTTCACCACAGTACCCTTAGGAGGCAAAACACCCTCCCGAACCTTCTGCTTAGTCAGCCTATGAGCCAACCGAATGGTATCCCGAAGTGTAGTAGCATCATTCGCGGTCACTGATGACCTGTCGTTAGGGTCATGCAAAACCTAAATAACCTAGATAGCTAGGGTAAGTAGGGTATCGAATCCAAGGAGCATGTGGTTAGCGTTTCACTAGCGGTTTGTTTGTCTAAGCTATTTACAAAATAAGTATGCAAAACAATTATGAAGTTTACAGCTTTTGATTATTTAAGAATTTAGTTTGAAAGTTTTGTGAACCAACAAATGATTCAAGATGATGACTGAAATAATAAAAATGGTTACTTTGATTAATACTAAAATGCTTGATTGAAAATATTGAATTATAAACAATGATTGTGAAAATGGAGATCACACCGGGTTCAACAAGTAACCTAGGATTCTATAACAAATTGGGACTAATCAAGAAATTGCAATTAGGATTAACGGGTTAATTGTTACAATAGGCTTAGGTGTCAAGTTTCATCAACATCAAAGATGGACTAAACTACACTTCATTACCTAGAACATATAAACCTAATAACAAGTTAACGCATAATTAACCGAATTCATTTCCCTAGTAATTGGCGCAAGAAACAATTATCAAAGAGAATTCAAAACAAGATTAACGCAATTAACAAGTTTGTTCAAATCAAAATTACAAAGAGATAAGAAAATACCCAAAATGTTTAAGAACCCTAGATTACTAATTTATACCGGGTGATTCCTAAAAAGACTAGCCGCTCATGGTTTTGGTTCGTGTCCCACTAGCCAAGAGGCTTGATTTCTCTTTTTCCCCCTCTGCTCGTCCATGCGTCCCCCTATTTGATAAGATGTCCTTCCTTTTTATTTTCAAGAATAATAATCCTCTCATAACTGTCCTCCGAAATTAATTCCCTAGATTGATGTAGCCATCCAAAACAAATCATCCAAATCCTTCCACTGACTTCCCATTTTTATCCTTTGACTTTTTCTACCTTAGACCATTTATTTTTTTGTCAAAGTTTCTTTTATTAGGATTATTATTATTATTTATATTATTATTATTATTATTATTATTATTATTATTATTATTCCATGCTCTTGTACCGGGTGTCTGCGACTTGACCAAAGTTCGTTCGTATTAAGCTCATATCTCACAATCACCTACAAAGCACATGTACGCCAATAAATAATTAAGAATGCCTAAAAACACACAACAAAAGACTAAAATATATACAAAACTAACATATTAAAAAGGTGTGTATCACCACACATCACACCCCCACACTTATCTTTTTTCGTCTCGAAAAAATTATATACACTCTGCTCAAGACATTATCACAGACTAGCACCCCAATCGCCCATCATACCTTAGCTAAGGTCCAAAGTCATACCCCATTTACAGATCAGTATTAGATGTGTTAATTCAGCAAGTCAAATTGATTTTCATTTAAAAGCAGAACTAACCCGACTAAATCTAACATGCTTTCGGTTTTTATTCTCATGCAACACACCCTTCACAATTTTTCACTCCACTCGGTTTAATATCTGGACTAGCATGTAATGCGCTAGTATTATTCACTCAAAAACCAAGTATGCAACCCTGTTATCATAGGCTTGTATGACAATCACACCTCAACAGTAGACAATGCACATATCTAAAGGACTTACGGGTTTTGGGCTTAGGGTAAAGGTAGTGAACGTTTAGGCTGAAAGTGGCTAAAATAAAATGGTGAAACAACTTGAATGCCAATCCTTATTCACAAATCACAATTACACACAACTTTGGGCATATTTTGACACACATACTTCTATTTTTTTTTCTTTTTTTTTTTCATATATATGTTTTTTTTCTTTCACAATTTTTTTTTCTTTCACAACTTACACATAACTCAATCACTTCAACAAAACATAAACACAACGGATGTCATCAATTTATTACACAAGGGTAAACAGGTCAAATTGGGTATTAGGTTTAAACAAATGAAAGGGTATAGGCTCAACATGGGCTACTAAGGGTGATATTAGGTAAACGGGTCAACACATAACAAATAAATGGGTATCAAAAGAAAAAGGGAAAACCTAAATTGCCTTTATCATCTATGTGCATATCTAGTCTACAACCTCAGCATGTATCAAATCACACAAGTTCTGGAACAGAGAAACATCTGGCCTACACTCAACAAATGAAAATATATATGTATCAATCTATCATCTAGTAGGCTCAAGATCTCACCAAAGTGTGGAAATGGGTTACCGATGTGTGCATGCACTTATTACCAATAGCTTGTCAAACCTAGTCAGGCAATTCTAAACATTTTTTTCTTTTCTTAAAAACACCTGCTGAAAACGGTTCATATTACTTTTCCACAAATAGACCATGACTAAGGATCTACTGCCAAAACAATCAAGAGACAACTGGTACGTACTAAAAAACCTGCTTTACGTCTGATTAGAATGCTTTTTAAGAACAATTTTCAAGACATTTTCAATTTTTCAATTTTTTTTTATTTTTTTTAGACTCAAGAATAAATAAAAACGAAGTTTCCCCACCCCCACACTTGAACGACACATTGTCCTCAATGTAAGATAGGGAATAAAATAAAACAGAAATAAAAATAAAATACAACAGTAAAAGGAACAGACTCCCCTGGATAAGCAATATGCGTATGAGTCCGTTCAATTCCTCCCAATCGAGCCGTATAGCATTTCATTCGCGGCCGATACACAAACCTGAAAAAAAAACAAAACAAACAAATCGGGATACCTGCAAACATTAGTGATTCAAGATCGTCCCCACCCGAATGGAGATTGAGTATGGGCGGGGCAATCTATTCTTGCAGTTCAAATCATAACAAGCAATCCCATGACTCCAACAAAAATAAAACTGATTCAAACACACTTAAAAATAAAATTTAAAAAAAATAAATAAAACAAATAAATATACAAAATATACAACAATCATACCTGATTCTCATTCATGGTGGTCTCAAAGAACATTTGCCTACCGAGTTTCCAATGTATGCTCGGTAGTTTACATGTCGTGTCCAAAGATGCTTGACTAGTATCGGCATGTAAAGATCATATGTTTTGCGAGTCCGCTTCAAAATAACTTGCCCAAAATCGTGCAAGCCAACCTTCCTAACCTTAGGCACCGAACTCACTAGCTCTTCTTGAGGAACCGTGTCTTCAGCAAGGTTTAAACATTCATTTTCTTGTGTAGGAAGACTTAGAACCTCTTCTTTAGCCATGGTGGATTCAATCTTTAAATCTTCAACGACATGAGGGATTGGTGCAGTATTCATCTCCACAACCTCCTCCTCAACTTGTGACAAAATCCACTCTTGTTTTGCTTGACATTTTTCATGAGGTGATAAGGCGATATAAGCCTTATCCTTTCTTCTTTCATAGCTTAGAATGTCGTACTTATAACTGAGCCATTTTAGCCGACATTCTCGTGATTGATGAGGTTTTGCTAATTCTTGTTCGACTTTAGAAAGTTGCACTTTCCTCGTAATCTTGTGAAGTCTGATTTGATCTGCCTGAAGTTGCCGCTTATGTTCGGCGTTCACTAGTGTTTGGTAGTGTTGAAAGGTTGGAGGAGGGGCAAGCTCTTCATAGTACAAGACCGGGGTGTTCTCCCATATTTCATAAGCAATTAAATACCTTCTTGCTGCCTCCTTTTTCAATGAAAGCTTTAGACAATATTCAAAAGTGTGGCGCGGATCCCCACAAACCGCACATGTATCGCGATATGCGTACATGGTCAAAACTTGAGCTTCTTTTACCTGCGAAAGAAAGATCCTGCACAGACAACTAGAAAACCCAAAATGAAATCTAATAAGATTAAAAAAACTAAAAATAAAAACAAAGATTTTTTTTTTGAATTTTAAAACAACTAAATATACACACAAACAAACACGCAATGCAACACTAAGCACACTAGCTCCCCGGCAACGGCGCCATTTGATGACCTGTCGTTAGGGTCATGCAAAACCTAAATAACCTAGATAGCTAGGTTAAGTAGGGTATCGAATCCAAGGAGCATGTGGTTAGCGTTTCACTAGCGGTTTGTTTGTCTAAGCTATTTACAAAATAAGTATGCAAAACAATTATGAAGTTTACAGCTTTTGATTATTTAAGAATTTAGTTTGAAAGTTTTGTGAACCAACAAATGATTCAAGATGATGACTGAAATAATAAAAATGGCCACTTTGATTAATACTAAAATGCTTGATTGAAAATATTGAATTATAAACAATGATTGTGAAAATGGAGATCACACCGGGTTCAACAAGTAACCTAGGATTCTATAACAAATTGGGACTAATCAAGAAATTGCAATTATCATTAACGGGTTAATTGTTACAATAGGCTTAGGTGTCAAGTTTCATCAACATCAAAGATGGACTAAACTACACTTCATTACCTAGAACATATAAACCTAATAACAAGTTAAAGCATAATTAACCGAATTCATTTCCCTAGTAATTGGCGCAAGAAACAATTATCAAAGAGAATTCAAAACAAGATTAACGCAATTAACAAGTTTGTTCAAATCAAAATTACAAAGAGATAAGAAAATACCCAAAATGTTTAAGAACCCTAGATTACTAATTTATACCGGGTGATTCCTAAAAAGACTAGGCGCTCATGGTTTTGGTTCGTGTCCCACTAGCCAAGAGGCTTGATTTCTCTTTTTCCCCCTCTGCTCGTCCATGCGTCCCCCTATTTGATAAGATGTCCTTCCTTTTTATTTTTAAGAATAATAATCCTCTCATAACTGTCCTCCGAAATTAATTCCCTAGATTGATGTAGCCATCCAAAACAAATCAACCAAATCCTTCCACTGACTTCCCATTTTTATCCTTTGACTTTTTCTACCTTAGACCATTTATTTTTTTGTCAAAGTTTCTTTTATTAGGATTATTATTATTATTATTATTATTATTATTATTATTATTATTATTATTATTATTATTATTATTATTATTATTATTATTATTATTATTATTCCATGCTCTTGTACCGGGTGTCTGCGACTTGACCAAAGTTCGTTCGTATTAAGCTCATATCTCACAATCACCTACAAAGCACATTTACGCCAATAAATAATTAAGAATGCCTAAAAACACACAACAAAAGACTAAAATAAATACAAAACTAACATATTAACAAGGTGTGTATCACCACACATCAGTCACCAACCCGCGAACCTCAGGCACCAACCCACTAATGTAGAACTCAATAGCCTTATACTCAGGAGTCACAGAATCCGGGCACAAAAGTGCCAACTCATGGTAACGAGTGGTATACTCCTCGATCTCAGATCCCACCATCTGATGATTTCACAGCTCATGCTCCAAACTCTTGATCTCATCCCTGGGGCAATACTCCCTCTTCAAACGAAACACAAACTCGGTCCATGGCAACGCATGGGCCTCCAGTAAACCAATGGTCTGCACCGTCGAATTCCACCAAGTCAAGGCATGTCCCTCGAATGTCCCTGAAGCATACTTCACGCGATACTCCTCTAGGCAGTTACACATGGTGAAAGCAGACTCGACCTTCTCCAACCAACGAAGTAGTCCCACAGCTCACTCAGTCCTACTGAAGTTATGGGGCTTGCAGTCCTGGAACATCTTGTAAGTACAGTGGACCGGAGGAGGTGGAGGTGGTGGAGGAGGAAAAGCACCCCCTGTTACAACATGCAACACGGGTCAGAAAACGAACATCACACGACAAAAGATAAGGAATGAGGGTAGGGGTAATTAAATTACCACCATGGCCCTGATAGGCGGCCTGCTGCGCAGCAATAGCAGCTGCCACGTGCTCCTGGATCAGATTATTCAGCTTCGCCTGGGTCACGCTGATGTTACCACGACCCCCATTGCGTCCACCGCCATTCCGGCCACCAACGCGACCACCATGACGTCCTGCCATCTTCTGTCAAGGTCAAAGACAAGACATCAGATTCCAGAACAGATAACAAGAAATCATAAGTAACATGGTCAACCAGAGAACTGGATTCCATCATGATCATCAGATCAAACACAGAGTCCACCAGGATTTCCATGCATTTCAACTTATTATTTCGTGTGCACCCAAAATGATAAGTCGCTCTACATGGTCCCCGAGGCGTGCTCCTAGCTTGACTTTCAAACCACAAGGCACCCACATCCTAGAATAGATAAGAACTCCTAGGTGATACAACACCCAAGATATAGAACAACAAATACAAGTGTTCGATGATGTATGCGAGCAAGTGTGTCCATTGGAGTATAGAAAGGGGAGATGTCCGAATCTTGGACAAATCTCCGAAGGGTGCCGAAGCCACTCCAATGTACGCCACCGTCGTGCAAGGATAGTAAGCCTCTTCGTCTTTAGTACGAAGATGAGAGATAGAATAAGAAATAAGAATAATAGATAGATGATGTAAGCATAAATGATAACAACAAATGTAATACTAACACCCCGGCAAATCCCCATATGGCATGACTTATATGAATGTGTCCGTCTAGTGTGTGTGACTCGGCTATAGACTTGACTCAACATGCAGTCCTAGTTCACTATAACCATTGGCTCTGATACCAATCTGTCACACCCTCAAATTCAACGTGCGGGGTTTTACCGCGAGGCGCGTGACAAATCAGGATCTAAGTCAACGGTCACAATAAACGACACTATATGATACGTAAAAATGACACAAACAAACCAACAAGTTTTCATAAATAATCCATCGCTGCGGAAGCGTAAAACTTTAATACAACCCAAAATGCAAAAGTACGTAAGTCTGAAAAGCTAAGTAAGATGCATATGAATCCTAGACGCCGTGAGACTCCGTGCACCTATGATAAGCTGCTACCTCAACAACCTGAGACAAACATGCTAAAACGTCAGCAAATAATGCCGGTGAGTTCACAGGTTTTATGTTAAACGTTTAAGTAATAAAAGCCATCATGTTATCACTATGTTAGAAATGATAGCGTTAGCTAGACGCATGAGTAATACTACTACGACCGGAAACCATTACAGACAACGATATATGATTTTTTCCTGAAACGATTATGCACTACCCCCGGTAGCGTTATGACCGAGACAATATGCACCCGCCCGGCTCCCAGCCGACAGGTGGGGTCTGTCAGTCCCAATAGATCTATCCACATTTCCCCCGTTGTGCCCTGCACATTCATGGTTTCCCCGGGACTTTACGTATCGTATAGTATGTAAATGAATTCACACTAGTATAACATGATAATTTATGAAATAAGTATAAGCATGTGTCTCCCCCGAAATGTAAAACGTAAGGTGGGCCGTGAAACTCACCTGATGCTGCTTCCCACACTAAGACAGTAAACCTGCTCAATAGACGGCACCAAATACCGGTGACCTATCATGACGAGCGTATAAGGTGTTAGACTAAAAACCCGTAGGTTGATTAGTCCCTAACAGTCCAGACCATAACCGTGTACATATGAAATGATGTTTAAACGTTTAACCGACCACACCAGACAAGACCCGACATCCCATTGGTGACCCGACATCCCACGTGTTAGTCGGAAGCAAGATATCATGCAACATATGCAATTAAACACTTAATGCGCGCAAGAGTTCACCTAATCTAACATAACAGTCAATTAACGTATAACTAAGTCCGAACACGTGTTACCAAGTCATTGGACATGTCACGGGGTTCCTAACATGTTGCTAGGCGTCAATTCGTGTTTCGGGATGTTAAAATATACATACAGCAGCATTACACGCGATTAGGAATCAAACATGTGATTAGGAAAGTCAACTAGTGATTAGGAGAATCAAACTAGTGAATAGGATCGTAATCACTAGTAAAAGTGGGGAATAGGCCCGTCCTCGCTAGTTGAAGTGGGGAATAGAGCTCCTATTCGCTAGTAAGGTGGCGAATAGGGCTCCTATTCGCTAGTACTGCACTGTTCCGCCCTTTTTGCGCGTTTAACCCTCCAAATCAGATCTGAAACATGTGTAAACACCCAATACCCAACCCAAAACATTAACCCAACTATTTCAAGCAAAAACCCCTAATTTATCACCACCCTAGTCGTCCCGAATGCATGTGGTTTCCCAAAATAGCATAACTTGCATGTAAGCATCACACCAACATGTAAAACTTGCCCTAAATAGCAGTTATTCAGATTTCATCCTATAACGACGTTATCCGACTGATGACGTGGGTCCTAAAACGACAGCGTTTAGACCCCTCGTCGAAAAGTTAAGTAAAATAAAAATTGATTAAGAGGTTGTCTGACGTAGTGGAGCTGATATAAGGCAGCTTACCTGCCATACGGAAGCCTCAGGGCAGAAAGTAAACAGTAAAAAACCTTGGAAATGCAAAAAGGGGATTTTGGCTTATTATCATAGCAAAGGACAAAACACCACACAGCTCCAAGCTATGCATTGGAAATGATAAAAGCTGAAAACATCCTAAAAGGGTAAAGTCTCACTGCAGGGAACTATAAGAGGGTCAAACACAACCAGGTATGGTAAGGAAGCAACCCTGAGGGAGCTCCTGGGCAGAATTTCACTGCATATATAAGGAGGCCCTTGGGTAAACATTCCACACACACTTCTCACTCATTCTCTCTACTCTAATACTCTCTACTCCATTATTTCCCAACTCCAAAAGAATACATACTTATTCTCACGCCGGAGTCCAAACGCAGGAGGCTCCCTCCTGCGTTAAGGCTAACGGTGTTTGCTACCATTGTGCAGGTCCTTCCAGGAGCTTGAAGACCACTGATCCTACAACTAAATCTGAACCTAAAACTAAACCTAAACTTAAAGCCTAAATCTCAACATAATATACCTTTAACCTATAATCCTAAGCATCTCCTAACCTAATACCGGTCATTTTCCTTGTTGTAGCATCACCGACATTATCCTATCGTTCTAGCATCATCCTAGAGTAAACCCTAACCTCAAACAATCAACAAAACACAACATATCATCATCAATCCACCATAATCACTCAAACGGGTCAAGACGCCTAATATCAATATTACACATCTACGAACCTTCAAACTCCTAGGTTATCATCATATTAACTTATTTAGATCAGAAACATAATAATAACACAAGAACAATCATGTTTAAACGATAAAAATCCTATCTTGCATGAATACATCACATATAACAAGTATAGATGTTTGGGTTTGTTTTGAAACCGATTTTAATAAGTTTTCAAAGACACAATTGTTTATAAACAGGTCTGGACCTTTAGGGACCAAAACAATATCATATTAAAGGTTTGGGATGAAGAACACACCTTGAAATGGTGAGATTATGAGGTGTAAGGCTTGGAAATGTGGTTTCTTGCTTAAAAACGCGTTGCAGAGGTTGGATAAGGTGTGGGGTGGCTTTGGAGTGTATTAGGGTTTCACAAATGATGTTTTAAAACATAAGGGTGGTATTTATAGGCGTTTTTAGTCGTCACCTGCAGTTCATGCGAGTACAGAACTGTTACTGGCGATTAGGGGTCCTACTCGCTAGTAACAACTAGCATTTAGCCCCTACTCGCTAGTAACAACTAGCATTTAGCCCCTAATCGCCCCAAGGGGCCTCCTACTCGCCTATAGCCTAAGTACCCGAGTTTTTGGCGCGTTAAACCCTATTTTAACATATATAAACACGTTTTCACATACCGACAAGTCACATAATGATTACCAACATATAATGCACGATAAATAACACGTTTCCACCCGATCACCGATTCCTGGGACCCGAGACTTGCGTGTGTGCGTTAAACCCGGCGATTTTACGAATCACCGATCCTTGTACACATGGTTATGGACCGAGACCCAATGGTCCCTCGGACCATTGTAACGACTCCCGATGATTCCCGAATCATCGGTACGACTCAACCGACCTGGTCAAGTATGATATTAAGTAGTTGTTTTCAATGTTTTCGTTGAGGTAGACTCGTATGTATGCAAAGTATGAAACGTATGTATGTAGAGTATGAAATGTATGTATGTAAAGTATGCAACGTATTATGTAAAGTATGAAACGTATTAACCTGAATATGCCGGGTGTCACATCATCCCCCAGTTGAAAGAATTTTCGTCCCGAAAATTTCCCGAAGTAAAAGAGAACGAAGCGATAAAAAGAAAAATTTCCGCAAAAATTTCCCGGTCGTCACATCATCCCCCCTGTTGAAAGGAATCTCGCCCCGAGATTCACTCTTCGACAGTGATGAGTGTCGACCTAACCCAAGTAACGTTTCCCCGAATGTAAACGAAGGGATAACAGCGATCAAAGATTGAAAGTAACGGATACTCTATGCCGGGGAACCGCCCTCCCCAAAGTGAATACAAAACAATGAATCCTCCTGATCGAAGGCCTACCAGAGACTACTGTGATCGGTATAAATGATACACCGGTACCATCCAAGTAGCGTCTCTAAAGGACCCACATCAGACCGATGAATGCAAAACGATGACCAAATATCAAACTGAATGCACACAGAGAATATGAATCGCCAAACAATGTGAATGAGAATGAATACAAGTATAATGAGAATCAGGAAAAGAATACTTACCGGTAACAATATCAGGATCCTCCTGGTTCTCCCTAGCACCGATGACATAAGCACGAGCCGGAGCAATTCGACTGCCACCCTTGCCTTGCTTCACCTTGGGACAGTCCCGCCTGAAGTGCCCCATGTCGCCACAGTGATAACATCCCTGATTTCCCCTGGGTGCAGCAGTGGTAGTAGTAGTAGTAGTAGGGGCAACCACCTGTTGCTGAGCCTGAAGATTCACCCTGCAGCTCTGGGCCTGATGCCCGTTCCTCTTACAACGGGTACAATAACTACAATCCCCAAGATGATGGTACCCACAACGATCACACCTAGGCAGCCTCCCAGTATACCCACTCTGCCTCTGCTCAGAAGATGCACCTGTAGCCTCAAATTTCCTCGGTTGCTGCTGCTGAGGCTGAACTGTACCCTTTCCCGCGCTCTCCCATTTCCTCTTGTTGCCATCAGAGGTCTTCACCACAGTACCCTTAGGAGGCAAAACACCCTCCCGAACCTTCTGCTTAGTCAGCCTATGAGCCAACCGAATGGTATCCCGAAGTGTAGTAGCATCATTCGCGGTCACTGATGACCTGTCGTTAGGGTCATGCAAAACCTAAATAACCTAGATAGCTAGGGTAAGTAGGGTATCGAATCCAAGGAGCATGTGGTTAGCGTTTCACTAGCGGTTTGTTTGTCTAAGCTATTTACAAAATAAGTATGCAAAACAATTATGAAGTTTACAGCTTTTGATTATTTAAGAATTTAGTTTGAAAGTTTTGTGAACCAACAAATGATTCAAGATGATGACTGAAATAATAAAAATGGTTACTTTGATTAATACTAAAATGCTTGATAGAAAATATTGAATTATAAACAATGATTGTGAAAATGGAGATCACACCGGGTTCAATAAGTAACCTAGGATTCTATAACAAATTGGGACTAATCAAGAAATTGCAATTATCATTAACGGGTTAATTGTTACAATAGGCTTAGGTGTCATGTTTCATCAACATCAAAGATGGACTAAACTACACTTCATTACCTAGAACATATAAACCTAATAACAAGTTAAAGCATAATTAACCGAATTCATTTCCCTAGTAATTGGCGCAAGAAACAATTATCAAAGAGAATTCAAAACAAGATTAACGCAATTAACAAGTTTGTTCAAATCAAAATTACAAAGAGATAAGAAAATACCCAAAATGTTTAAGAACCCTAGATTACTAATTTATACCGGGTGATTCCTAAAAAGACTAGCCGCTCATGGTTTTGGTTCGTGTCCCACTAGCCAAGAGGCTTGATTCCTCTTTTTCCCCCTCTGCTCGTCCATGCGTCCCCCTATTTGATAAGATGTCCTTCCTTTTTATTTTCAAGAATAATAATCCTCTCATAACTGTCCTCCGAAATTAATTCCCTAGATTGATGTAGCCATCCAAAACAAATCATCCAAATCCTTCCACTGACTTCCCATTTTTATCCTTTGACTTTTTCTACCTTAGACCATTTATTTTTTTGTCAAAGTTTCTTTTATTAGGATTATTATTATTATTATTATTATTATTATTATTATTATTATTATTATTATTATTATTATTATTATTATTATTCCATGCTCTTGTACCGGGTGTCTGCGACTTGACCAAAGTTCGTTCGTATTAAGCTCATATCCCACAATCACCTACAAAGCACATGTACGCCAATAAATAATTAAGAATGCCTAAAAACACACAACAAAAGACTAAAATATATACAAAACTAACATATTAACAAGGTGTGTATAACCACACATCAGTCACCAACCCGCGAACCTCAGGCACCAACCCACTAATGTAGAACTCAATAGCCTTATACTCAGGAGTCACAGAATCCGGGCACAAAAGTGCCAACTCATGGTAACGAGTGGTATACTCCTCGATCTCAGATCCCACCATCTGATGATTCCACAGCTCATGCTCCAAACTCTTGATCTCATCCCTGGGGCAATACTCCCTCTTCAAACGAAACACAAACTCGGTCCATGGCAACGCATGGGCCTCCAGTAAACCAATGGTCTGCACCGTTGAATTCCACCAAGTCAAGGCATGTCCCTCGAATGTCCCTGAAGCATACTTCACGCGATACTCCTCTAGGCAGTTACACATGGTGAAAGCAGACTCGACCTTCTCCAACCAACGAAGTAGTCCCACAGCTCCCTCAGTCCCACTGAAATTATGGGGCTTGCAGTCCTGGAACATCTTGTAAGTACAGTGGACTGGAGGAGGTGGAGGTGGTGGAGGAGGAAAAGCACCCCCTATTACAACAAGCAACACGGGTCAGAAAACGAACATCACACGACAAAAGATAAGGAATGAGGGTAGGGGTAATTAAATTACCACCATGGCCCTGATAGGCGGCATGCTGCGCAGCAATAGCAGCTGCCACGTGCTCCTGGATCAGATTATTCAGCTTCGCCTGGGTCATGCTGATGTTACCACGACCCCCATTGCGTCCACCGCCATTCCGGCCACCAACGCGACCACCACGACGTCCTGCCATCTTCTGTCAAGGTCAAAGACAAGACATCAGATTCCAGAACAGATAACAAGAAATCATAAGTAACATGGTTAACCAGAGAACTAGATTCCATCGTGATCATCAGATCAAACACAGAGTCCACCAGGATTTCCATGCATTTCAACTTATTATTTCGTGTGCACCCAAAATGATAAGTCGCTCTACATGGTCCCCGAGGCGTGCTCCTAGCTTGACTTTCAAACCACAAGGCACCCATATCCTAGAATAGATAAGAACTCCTAGGTGATACAACACCCAAGATATAGAACAACAAATACACGTGTTCGATGATGTGTGCGAGCAAGTGTGTCCATTGGAGTATAGAAAGGGGAGATGTCCGAATCTTGGACAAATCTCCGAAGGGTGCCGAAGCCACTCCAATGTACGCCACCGTCGTGCAAGGATAGTAAGCCTCTTCGTCTTTAGTACGAAGATGAAAGATAGAATAAGAAATAAGAATAATAGATAGATGATGTAAGCATAAATGATAACAACGAATGTAATACTAACACCCCGGCAAATCCCCATATGGCATGACTTATATGAATGTGACCGTCTAGTGTGTGCGACTCGGCTATAGACTTGACTCAACATGCAGTCCTAGTTCACTATAACCATTGGCTCTGATACCAATCTGTCACACCCTCAAATTCAACGTGCGGGGTTTTACCGCGAGGCGCGTGACAAATCAGGATCTAAGTCAACGGTCACAATAAACGACACTATATGATACGTAAAAATGACACAAACAAACCAACATGTTTTCATAAATAATCCATCGCTGCGGAAGCGTAAAACTTTAATACAACCCAAAATGCAAAAGTACGTAAGTCTGAAAAGCTAAGTAAGATGCATATGAATCCTAGACGTCGTGAGACTCCGTGCACCTATGATAAGCTGCTACCTCAACGACCTGAGACAAACATGCTAAAAACGTCAGCAAATAATGCCGGTGAGTTCACAGGTTTTATGTTAAACGTTTAAGTAATAAAAGCCATCATGTTATCACTATGTTAGAAATGATAGCGTTAGCTAGACGCATGAGTAATACTACTACGACCGGAAACCATTACAGACAACGATATATGATTTTTTCCTGAAACGATTATGCACTACCCCCGGTAGCGTTATGACCGAGACAATATGCACCCGCCCGGCTCCCAGCCGACAGGTAGGGTCTGTCAGTCCCAATAGATCTATCCACATTTCCCCCATTGTGCCCCGCACATTCATGGTTTCCCCGGGACTTTACGTATCGTATAGTATGTAAATGAATTAACACTAGTATAACATGATAATTTATGAAATAAGTATAAGCATGTGTCTCCCCCGAAATGTAAAACGTAAGGTGGGCCGTGAAACTCACCTGATGCTGCTTCCCACACTAAGACAGTAAACCTGCTCAATAGACGGCACCAAATACCGGTGACCTATCATGACGAGCGTATAAGGTGTTAGACTAACAACCCGTAGGTTGATTAGTCCCTAACAGTCCAGACCATAACCGTGTACATATGAAATGATGTTTAAACGTTTAACTGACCACACCAGACAAGACCCGACATCCCATTGGTGACCCGACATCCCACGTGTTAGCCGGAAGCAAGATATCATGCAACATATGCAATTAAACACTTAATCCGCGCAAGAGTTCACCTAATCTAACATAACAGTCAATTAACGTATAACTAAGTCCGAACACGTGTTACCAAGTCATTGGACATGTCACGGGGTTCCTAACATGTTGCTAGGCGTCAATCCGTGTTTCGGGATGTTAAAATATACATACAGCAGCATTACACGCGATTAGGAATCAAACATGTGATTAGGAAAGTCAACTAGTGATTAGGAGAATCAAACTAGTGAATAGGATCGTAATCACTAGTAAAAGTGGGGAATAGGCCCGTACTCGCTAGTTGAAGTGGGGAATAGAGCTCCTATTCGCTAGTAAGGTGGCGAATAGGGCTCCTATTCGCTAGTACTGCACTGTTCCGCCCTTTTTGCGCGTTTAACCCTCCAAATCAGATCTGAAACATGTGTAAACACCCAATACCCAACCCAAAACATTAACCCAACTATTTCAAGCAAAAACCCCTGATTTATCACCACCCTAGTCGTCCCGAATGCATGTGGTTTCCCAAAATAGCATAACTTGCATGTAAGCATCACACCAACATGTAAAACTTGCCCTAAATAGCAATTATTCAGATTTCATCCTATAACGACTATCCGACTGATGACGTGGGTCCTAAAACGACAGCGTTTAGACCCCTCGTCGAAAAGTTAAGCAAAATAAAAATTGATTAAGAGGTTGCCTGACTTAGTGGAGCTGATATAAGGCAGCTTACCTGCCATACGGAAGCCTCAGGGCAGAAAGTGAACAGTAAAAAACCTTGGAAATGCAAAAAGGGGATTTTGGCTTATTATCATAGCAAAGGACAAAACACCACACAGCTCCAAGCTTTGCATTGGAAATGATAAAAGCTGAAAACATCCTAAAAGGGTAAAGTCTCACTGCAAGGAACTAAAAGAGGGTCAAACACAACCATGTACGGTAAGGAAGCTACTGTGACACCCGTCACCCTCGTCTTTCGTCAAATTTACAAAAATAGCCCTTCAACTATTTCCATTATAGTCCCTGTAAGTTTCGTCGTTTTCAAAATTTATTTTAGAGTAATCTAAAAAAATCTATCATTATCATTAATATTTATTATGGATCGGGTATACGTTTTTATCAAATATGTATGTTGAATCGTCATCGGAAATGGTTATTATAAAAGAAAATTTTCAAGCTTTATAAAGTTTAGAAACTTTTTGGTTAAACTAACTTAACTTGGTTAAGTTATTACATAGAAAAAAATTAACTAAACATAATAAAAACAAACTAGGTTATATAGGAGGGACTAAAGCTGACAATACATAAAAGTTTTTTAAAAAAAATCCCCTCCCACTTGATCCCGTTTTTTTTTTCGGTCAGCAAGCTCGCCGGACCGGCGAGTTTCCGGCCACACTTCAAAACCCTTTTAAGGCTTTGTTTTTGGTTTAAATCTGCAATCAATGTTTCTCCCAAGATGCCGAGTCAGTTACAAGGTGTAATTCGTTTATTAACACGCCTAAATGATGACTTTAATTTGTTTTAAAGCTTGTAACCGATCGAGTTCAAGAAGCTTACATAATGCGTTTTCTGATGTCCCATTATATAAATTGATGATTGCACTAGCCTTCTGCACCTCTAAACATCACAAACCCACTTTTAAATCAAGTTACTCATGATCAGAACCACTCGTTTCTTGATGACTAGTCGCAACCTGTTTTGGTATTTTTGAACCTTAATCGATCATTGTAAGTCGTTAAAATCGTTGTCGTTTTGTTTATTAATCATAGTCGATTATTAACCCTATGAATTGGGTGATTAATCTGTTCTGTATCGTGTAATTGAAAAGATCTAGGGTTAGGGTTCTTGGCTAGGTTGAATTGGGGAAGAAGATGACCAAGTACTTAATGTTTAAATTTTATTGTTAATCAAACCTTCCAACATATCTACCAAGTGTCCTAGTGGTTTGTATGTGTGTTTGTCTCAAGAACCACTCAGGTTCGAATCCCACACAAAGCACCACCCTTTTCCATATTTTTTTCCAGCTTTTCCTTCTTTGTTTTATTATTTGTTTATTTATTATATATATATATATATATACATAATACATATAAACTTAGAATATTCATAATAAATCCATTTTTATTCCAAAAATTATGAAAATTTAGGTGTAGCTTCTTGACATCTCATAGAAAATTATCATATTTTTTATTTCTGGAAAATATTTTATTTTCGTGATTTTTATTATTTAATTTGTTTTAATCATATTTAATTGATTAAAAATTCATTCTTAATGGTTTTAGTCTCAAAATTTGTCATAAATTATTTCTATTTAATATCTATTTATATAAATATTTTTTATTATAAAATAGAAATATCTATTTTTATAAATATTTTTTATTATAAAATAGAAATATTTCTTTGTTGGAAAGTCTTAGTTATTATTTGTTGGATCATTAAGCAACTCATAATCATTTATTTATATATTTATAATTATTGAATCTATTTACAATAAATTAGTAAAGTAATTAATTACATTATTTTGTCTTAATTATTCGAACATAAGTTTTATCTAAATATTCAGTTAATAATAATTATATTACTTAAAAACCATATTTACAAACTTTGGCATAATATTATTTGGATATACAACTTTTATATTAAAAACTCTACTTCCCCAAATCGACTTAGCAAACCCTAATGCCTTAGAACCCTAAATACCTTAGACTTTTTAGACATTTCCTTATTAGTGCTCTCATACATTATAGGTTGGATTCTTCGGATTTCCCATTACTTAGTTTACGACCGCTTAAGTTGGATGTTGATCGCTTTTGCAAACTGTGAGTATATCTTTCCCCTTTTTACTGTTTTACTACTTTGGGGTGACTCATGTACCTATATATTAATCAAGTTTCAATTTCTTATACTTAATGCAATTCTCATGTGTGTTTTCTTTATGTTAATTGGTGTGTCTATGACTTGTCAAAATCATTAACCGCTGGGCGGCCTAGCTTTTCAATGAATAGTACTATGGTATACCCCCTTGAGACTCTATTGAGAGAATTTTGGTCATTGTCTTGTTAATTCGTTATTCAGTTGGTTAGTCATGTGTTAGTCATTATTCTCAGGTTTGGTTTTGAACGGATATTACTTATTACATAATTGCAAATGGTACCGCACATGAATTGCTAAACACTTTTCCTACTATATTTATTCAAACAGGGTATGCTCACCAATACATTTTTGTATTGACATATACTATTTTTGTACATGTTTCAGGTTATTATTGAGACGTTTCTTTTAAGCTTTTGGATTTATATTTAGATTTTGATTCATTGTATTTTAGTTTAGGTGGCATTTAGAATCATTGTACTTTGTATTTTTCCTTTCAATGTAATAAATTATTTAATCAATGTATTCAAATTTACACTTTAGTCCATGAGCTATTGAACAATCGTCACTACGTGACACCTCGATGTTTCCGCTATCGGTTGGGGTGTTACAGCTACCCTGAGGAAGCTCCTGGGTAGAATTTCACTGCCTATATAAGGAGGCCCTTGGGTAAACATTCCACACACACTTCTCACTCATTCTCTCTACTCTAATACTCTATACTCCATTATTTCCCAACTCCAAAAGAATACATACTTATTCTCACGCCGGAGTCCAAACGCAGGAGGCTCCCTCCTACGTTAAGGCTAACGGTGTTTGCTACCTTTGTGCAGGTCCTTCCAGGAGCTTGAAGACCCCTGATCCTACAACTAAATCTGAACCTTAAACTAAACCTAAACTTAAAGCCTAAATCTCAACATAATATACCTTTAACCTATAATCCTAAGCATCTCCTAACCTAATACCGGTCATTTTCCTTGTTGTAGCAACAAGTGGCGCCCACCGTGGGGCTGTCGCTACTTTGAACAAAACTGTTGAGAGTTTCTACAGTCCCATTTGTTCCTAAGTAACCTCCTTTTGTGATGACTGGTGGAGATAACCGCCTAGGAGGGGGTCTTTCAGAAACTCCGGCCACTAGTCACACCTCAGGTGACGCTTCTGGCCATGAAACACCTGGAACGGACGGACATCAAGTAGAACCGTCTCTAGGAGACATGCTCAAATTCCAAACACCGCCGTCCTCAAGGGTTGTTAACTCGTCTCCTAGGGACGACTTGTTGTTGCCAATTGAACGAATGGACATCACCCCGGAGGGAGTACAAAGAAACTTCTTGCAACTCCGAGACCTCCTGAATGGTTACGTGCGAGAGGAAAGGTCCAGAGGGGTCAGAGTCAGGTTGTCTTACGACGAAGAACCCGTTGTCACCCTCTCACCTGGTCCTCCGTTGCTGGGAACCACTACGTCACCAGCAACCCGACGTGCCAACACAAATCCTCATCCCTACCTTAACAGTCAGGGGGATATCTACTCAGGAGGAGGAGGTCCTAGCAACTCTGTGCTCTCCCCGGGGACCTCAACACTACTCCCCTATGAAGAAGCTTTGAGGTCATTACCTCTGGCCAGCAGTGCTGTGGCTGCCTCCCTTGCGGGAGCAGGAAGTCACCTGTAGTTCATGCGAGTACAGAACTGTTACTGGCGATTAGGGGTCTTACTTGCTAGTAACAACTAGCATTTAGCCCCTACTCGCTAGTAACAACTAGCATTTAGCCCCTACTCGCTAGTAATAACTAGCATTTAGCCCCTACTCGCTAGTAACAACTAGCATTTAGCCCCTAATCGCCCCAAGGGGCCTCCTACTCGCCTATAGCCTAAGTACCCGAGTTTTTGGCGTGTTAAACCCTATTTTAACATATATAAACATGTTTTCACATACCGACAAGTCACATAATGATTACCAACATATAATGCACGATAAATAACACGTTCCCACCCGATCACCAATTCCCGGGACCTGAGACTTGCGTGTGTGCATTAAACCTGGCGATTCCACGAATCACCGATCCTTGTACACATGGTTATGGACCGACACCCAATGGTCCCTCGGACCATTGTAATGACTCCCGATGATTCCCGAATCATCGGTACAACTCAACCGACCCGGTTAAGTATGATATTAAGTAGTTGTTTTCAATGTTTTCGTTGAGGTAGACTCGTATGTATGCAAAGTATGAAACGTATGTATGTAGAGTATGAAACGTATGTATGTAAAGTATGAAACGTACTATGTAAAGAATGAAACGTATTAACCTGAATATGCCGGGTGTCACATCATCCCCTAGTTGAAAGAATTTTCGTCCCGAAAATTTCCCGAAGTAAAAGAGAACGAAGCGATAAAAAGAAAAATTTCCCCAAAAATTTCCCGGTCGTCACATCATCCCCCCTGTTGAAAGGAATCTCGCCCCGAGTAGCACCTTACCTAAAACAATTAACAATGTATCTCCAATGTTAACGTCTAACCTTAAACAATGTATAACTCTAATATTAAAACCTAGCCTACAATAATGTACAACTCCAATGCTAACACTTGTTGTAAATAGAATTCATATTTACTGGTTTGAATATAATTAATGACTTGCGTATACGTGATTAATGAATAACCTGAACACTTTGTTTTTCTTTTTCTTGTGTGAACAAAACCCCACAAAAAATAGTCATTTTTTCTCCGTTTTTTATATAGCACCATGGTACTCATTGGAAAGATAATAAAACGCTCGTTAATTTGGTGTAATTTTTTTCTTTAAAAAATCTCGTATATAAAAGATATTAATGTTTAAAAATTATGGGAAAAACATGAGAGAAAAATCTTTTAATTTTTTTAGATTTTAATAATAAAATCAAAAAAAAAAAAACTCTTTCATTTCATTATGTCACGTGACACATTCAAGGGGGTTGAGGCCACCATTAAATTTCATATCATCAAACTTCAAATTTTTTATATATAATTATTATAAATATAATAAGTGGATGCCAAAACCTAGACCCACCTACCTTGTCTTTTTCTCTTTTTCCTTATTTTGGCCCTTTTTTTCCAGATTTACCTACTAATTAAAACAATCTAAAATCAACAAAACTTTTTTCCAGATTTACCTGTTAATTAAAACAATCTAAAATCAACAATTTTTTCTCCAGGTTTACCTGCTAATTACCTACTAATTTTTTTTTAATAAAAAGTACATGAAGAAATGACCTATTCCTTTTACGGTATTAATTACCGACTAATTTCGAGTGTTGTTCCTATACAAATTTTCTTTTCCTGAAGAAATGACTTATTCTTTTTATGGTACTAACCCCACTACCACTATGGTCAAGCCAATTTATATTTTTGTTTGTTTTTTCATTACTTGCAATAAATTAGTTGAGTAATTTATGGTGTATTTGACATGGGTACCTCACAGTAACCCCTCAATAGCCCGGAGAGAACTATTAAAAGAGCTTTTGGAGTTTAGAGAGGAGTATACAAAAGCGTTTTGTGGATCATACTAAACTATGTATTTTATATTCCAACAAAATATTTTCGTTATATTAACGAACTATGTCTAGAAATCTACGTGTGCAAACACAATATTTGGTCATGTGTACCCCACTACCAGCACGGTAACACCGCCGTTGGTAGTGTTGGTGGAGGGTCCGTGACCATAATCCGTGAGTTTGGTAACGGTCCAGGTACCTTGTTTTGTTTTTTATTTTGATTTAATTTTAATAGTTTTATTTATTTTAATTATATAAAAGTCTTTCAATATTTTCACGAACAAATCTATATATCTAATAAAGGAGTAACTATTGCTGAGGTGGCACCTCTAGATGGCCTCCATACTATCCATTTAACTTACCCATGGGTTAAAAAACCCGATCCATGATACCAGATTATAACCCGGTAACCCAGGTATAAATACCCTAATACTCAATTAAACATAACCGTGTAATCCTCTAATGATCCATTCTTATTCAAATCCTTTTGTCCACAAACCCTAACCCTCCATTTCTGTGTTCATCTCGATTGTGAAGAATCATATTTAGGTAATACGAAGATCTATTTCATCCTCATTTATGCTATTAAAATGTTGTTTTGTTTTTTCGTATATAGATTTTTAACAATCCTAAATATAATCTTACTTATTCATATCCTTAATCGGATAATAATTGATTATGTTTTTTAGTTATCGCCTTTGTATTGTATCTCCATAAATGGATTTTCTGTTTTTTTCGTATCTAGGGTTTTAAGAAAACCTAAATATATTTTAACTTATTCGATGCGATAAACTGATAATTGGTTATTCTTTTGTTAATGTGCAGGTTATCAGATATGTCCTACCGTAATCCAATATGCTTCAGTTTTGGTACATTTTGAATTTACATTTATATGTATCATAAAATTTTCCTTTTACCCTAGATACGATTCATTCTTAATTATATCTGTTATCAACTGCAGACAATCCCTGCATCAATGAATAAGTTTTTTTTTTGATACACAAATTGCACAACAAAATTGTTACTTTATCAACTGGCTTGTGTCAATCATGGAGTGTTCGCGTTGAACTTATTGATGATATACTATGTTTTACTGATGGATGGTCTGAATTAGTCAATGATTTATCATTTGCTCCGTTTGTTATTGTCTTTTTTTATGTTGGTCATAAGACATTCATGATCAAGTACTATTCTCATGCTCCACAATTCCAGTTAGGAAATTCTTTTTTCAAAGTCATTGAACATGAATTAACAACTCCTCCTGTAAGTATTATTCAACTATATTTGATTCTTATTATGCATAACATCAATGATATGCTATCATTTGTGTTAAATTATATATTTTTTTGATAAACATTTGTAGGTGTTACCAGAATCATTTGTTAAAAAACATTTACCTATTGGTTTACCTACCAATAAGGTTAAATTGTTTATATCTGAAGAGCATAACTGGAATGTTTCAATTGCAAAATTTGGTCCAAATGTGTGTTTCATTAATGGTTGGATTAGGTTCCTTGGTGACCTTCGCTTACAAGTTGGTGATGCAATATGTTTTCAACTGTTTGACAACACACGTTTCAATGTTATTACTTTTAACAAAAGTGGTAGACAAATGAAGTTATTCAAAGTGTTGTCCCAATCCAATGAACAACATATTAACAATCAAGTGTTTGTTGAATCAAACACACAAGTTTATCCAAATACAAATTCGTTTGCATGCAACGTTACTAACCAGTTGGTAAGTTAAAATTTGGCTACTTATAATTTTGCTAAGCCTTTAACTTTCTCATTTCCAATTTGCAGATTATTCCCAACTGTATTGCTGAATTGGCAGGCTTAAGCATAAACAACAAATTGAAAATTAAATTCATTCACGGAAACTCTTGGAGTCAACATGTTCGCATAGAAGTAATTTCCGATGTACCCAGGTTGGTTATGCTAATTTTTTCTATTCAATTTAGCGATCCATTGATTCATTACTACAATGTTCTAACATATTAAAACAGGTTCTTTGTTCATGGCTGGGATGCTTTGATTGATGCAGAGATTATTTCAATCGGAGATCGTTATATGTTCAAATGGTCCACTACTACAAGAAAAGTGACAATTAGAGACTAAATTATCAGATACTGATATATCAGTCTCAAATACATAATATCTAGGACTGATTTATCAGTTACTAATAGTATTGAGGACTAATTTTTACATGTCATAGTTTAGTTACTCAAAATCAGTCGCTAATATCTTGACACCTTATTTGAGACTAAACTTTAGCCGTAAATATGTTTGCGCCATATAACTTTTTATTGGGACACTTATTGGATACTAAATATCAGTCTCAAATATGTGTCCCTCTATAATGAGAAATTACGCAGATGTGTTAGAGACTAATCTTCTGTTCCTAATATATACAGAACGTATTAGGGACTAAATATCAGTTCCTAATATTTTCAAGACGTGCAAAATCAACGATTGATATTCAGTCTTGAATTCCTTTTGGTATAGGAAATGTTTGGTGACTAATTTTCAGTATCCGGTTATTTATGTATATTCCACCATCTATCAGTAACTATTATAGGATGTGAGACCATCTTAAAGATCATTTTGAAATCTTATTATGAATTGATATTTAATTTAGTCTTTGACATTTTTTTGCTGACATAAGATATAGTGACAGATAGTTAGTCTCTAATAATCAACACAATAGTACTTTAAAGAAAGAAAGTCCAGACAATTAGGGGATTAATTGTAACATAGCATATTAGGTGACTAATATTTAGTTTCCTAAGTATGGTTATTTATTTTTTTAAACCAGCCCAAGCCTGGGCTTAGGGATAGCAAAGAAACCTGGACCCCATGAGTATACCCGAAATCCGAAATATTTAGGACGGTATACCCGATACTCGACGGGTACGGATCCGAGTCTGGGTTTAAAATTTTATTTTTTTCGGGTTCGGATATGGTATATTGCGATACCCGACCCGATTACCCGATATAATTTATTTATAATATATATATATATATATATTTATATATATATATATATATTTCTACTACTATATATAAATGAAAGCAAAGTTGGGACACATGTCATCATATGAGAGCATAGTTTTTGTTCTTCCCGCTCATTTAATTTTATTCAATCTCTCTTCAAGCCACATAGAACATCTACTATTAAATTATTTATTCTCTCTCATGTGCATAGCACTTGCACTTTCCCCCATGATTTTTAAACGTTAATAACTTTTTTAAATGTCATTTTTTTTTGAAAAAAATTGTACCAAATTAACGAGCGTTTTATTATCTTTCCAACAAGTACCATAGTGTTATACAAGAAAGAAAAAAAACGAGTGTTTTATTATCTTTCTAAATCAAGAAGTAAACCATCTGTTGTAACCAAAGTCTATTTACTGAGGTCTATTCGAGAGCAGTGGGTCTGTTAAGGAGATGTGTTTGAAACAGCTGTTGCTTCAAAACAGATGATGCTTCAACAGTTTGCTTGCAACAGTTGTTTGAAGCAAACTGCTGAAGCAACATCTGTTTGAAGCAACAGCTGTTTTAGACAGATCTCCATAACAGACCCACGGCTCTGGAATAGACCATCGTAAATAAGCTTTGCTTGCAACAGATGCTTGACTTCTTAAATTGATATTTAGTAAACAGACCTTAAAAATGATATAGTCTTCCCGTGCATCGCACGGGATTTCACCTAGTATATATATATATATATATATATATATATTTCACATATTTAGTATATGTCTGTCTTTTTGGATTTCTAAGATATCATTTCCTTATATATTTAATGTTTCCAAACTTCCCCCAATTTCATTAATTACAGTCATAGAAGAATGAAACATCAAAACTAACATTGTCGAGTTGTCATTGGTTCGTCACTTAATCACTTTCTTTATCTGCATTCGGCATTCCTTCATCCATACCAACTATTGATTGTGAATAACCACTTTAAGGTACATTCTTATTTGTTGAATGTTTTTTTTTTTTTTTTTTTTTTTTTTTTTTTTTTTTTTTTTGCAGCTCTACTTTGGTATCTAGAGAAGTGAACTATAAAGGTTACGTATTAGCTTTTTCTTAGATTCATATACATTGAAGTTTCTATTTTATTTGAGACATTTTATGATGATTATGATATATGTCACTTATTATATGTTTTTTTAAATAACGGATATACCCGATATCCGTAGGTATTTTTTACTACAAATTACAACGGGTATTTTTTTAACAAAAATAACAGGTATACCCGATACCCGTGGGTATACCCAATACCCGATGGGAAATTATCAGGTAATACCCGACGCGTATTGGGCCAGGTTTGGTATACAGTTTTATAAACGGGTACGAGTTTGGTATTACCAATACCCTACTCGAACCCAACCCATTACCATCCCTACCTGGGCTTGGCTTATCGAGCTGGAGCGTGTTGTCAAGATGAATGATAGTTTTATTAGGCTCGGACTTGGGTGGTTTATCATTTTATAACAGATATATATTAATCTAGGGATGAGCATGGTACCGGTCCGATATCGAAAATACCGGTATCGAAATTCCCTAAAAATGGGTACCGGTACTGGTACTGAAAACAACCGGTACGGTACCGATATTTGAATGTAAAAATTGGTAAATACCAGTACGTTCGATACCAAAAAACTAAAAATGTGAGTACCAGTAGTGGTACCGAAATTGATTAGGTACCGGAATTTCGGTACCGGTATTGGTACGGTACCGGTTTAGTACGGGTATCCGGTACCATTTGCTTATCCCTATATTAATCATAACTAGTTTTTATCCCGGGAGCGTCCCGGGTTGAAATATCTAATATGACGTAATAAAATATCTAATACGACAACATAATTAATGACTTGCCAATATATGATTAATGAATATTATTATTATTATTATTATTATTATTATTATTATTATTATTATTTTAAACAAATCTCTGCCATAAGTTATCATATTCTAATATAAAAAAAACGAATCTCTACGCCGGGGTATAAATCCAGTGTCATTACAAAATATTATATAATGTCAAATGAATTCGGAAGTTTATAATCGATCATTCTAAAAAGAACTAACATGGAA
This sequence comes from Ambrosia trifida, assembly GCA_028751855.1. Classification (NCBI taxonomy): domain Eukaryota; kingdom Viridiplantae; phylum Streptophyta; class Magnoliopsida; order Asterales; family Asteraceae; genus Ambrosia; species Ambrosia trifida. The sequence continues at coordinate 58,430,074 of CM054129.1, read as the reverse complement.
TAAGGAAAAAATGTTATTTATTGAAATATAGAACACATTAGTCTAGGGGTTATGTCATGCGTTAAAAAATTCATGGGTATATGATCGGGTGTATAGTTAGGGTATTTGGGTATGTGGTTTCGGGTAATTGGGTCGGGTATCACCTAATCCAAGGCCCGACCCAAACCCACTTTTTTTTAAACTAATCCCAAACCTGACACAATACCTGTCGGGTTACAAAAAATAGTCGTTTTTTTCTCCGTTTTTTATATAGCACTATGGTACTCGTTGGAAAGATAATAAAACGCTCGTTAATTTGGTGTAATTTTTTTTTTTAAAAAATCTCGTATATAAAAGATATTAACGTTTAAAAGTTATGGGAGGAAACATGAGAGAGAAAATAATAAAGGTTTAATATTTAAATTTAGTAGATTATGTATTTAATAGATTAGGTTAAACAATATTTATTCATTTTTTTAAATTGGTCTAAGAGTTGCCACATCACATCCTATGTGGCATCTCTCAAAGAAGAGATTGCATAATATTATGACATGTAGGACTATTAGCTTTGCAATATATATATATATATATATATATATATATATATATATATGTATATATATATATATATATATATATCGGGAAAGTGAATATGGTGCTGTTAGACATGTAAACCTAGATGTGAAACCATCAAAACTACGTAGTTTTGATTAAAACCTATTAAATATCCTACTACATTTCTTCATTTCCGGATTTTATCTCCATCTATTCCATTATCTTTGCTACTTACTTTCAGATTCTTCTTTAATTTTCCATATTGTAGCTGTAAACTTTTTAATTTTTTTCCATTCACAAATCATCTTCTAATCTAAACTCTTTTTTCAAAAGGAATAAATATAATAACAAAAATTACGATTAAGAACAAACCCACATAGTGCACTTTTTTTACCCAATAAATTGTGATATATTGGATCTTTAAAAGCATAATAACCCAGTTGCTACTATATAATTAAACTCAAAACTTGTGAATCAATAGGCTATGACTACGATTTTGAGAATCAATAAAAGTTAAATGAATGGATACAAAGGCATTATTAGTTATTAAATAAATTTAAATTGTAAATCATGGAAATGATTTTATGAAACTAAACAAACAAGAGCAAGGACTGTTCTTTTGAAGACTTAAAAATACTTATTTATTTAATCAATTGGTGATGGAGGAAGAATTCTGCAAACTCTTCATTATGAAAATAGAGATAGCAGAAGAAAAATAGATAAACAATAATTGCAAAATCAATGGAGATGAAATAGGGAATAAGAAGAAGCAAATTAATTTTTAATTTTAGTAACATTTAATCAAAACTACGTAGTTTTGATGGTTTCACATCTAAGCTTACATGTCTAACAGCATCATATTCACTTTCCCCTATATATATAGATTATTATAAGTGTGTGTATATATATAGAATTTAGTTATTTTTTCATAAATTTATATATAGCAAAATGTTCTTATTTAAATAATGGGCTTGTTTAGACTTGCGAGCCGGCTCGAACTTTATAAGTGTAACTCGGGCTCGTTTACTAAACAAGCTTTTCTATGCTTGGGCTTATGTTTATTTAAACTTAACTTGTTTCAAGTTGTTATTCGAGTTGAGCTTGAGTATATCACAAGTAACTCGGCTTATTTACACCCCTATTTAATAAAATTTTCAAGCATTTTTTTTTTCTAAAAACTGCTATTTTCCATGCTTAAAATCTTTAAATGAAAATATCCTCTAAATTTCATTTGAAAATTTTTCAGGAAAACATTCCCCCCAAAATCAAATTTCTTCCTTTTACAAATTATGGCAACTCCAATTCTAAAATTTTATCAATCTCCCTTTCCTAACGTCATATTGGCTATTGCAGACAAATCTCACCCCCCTTTCGTTTTTTTGTCTTCACCACCGTAGTCGATCGCTTACCGGCGAATGATTCCGCTGATGCTAATTAGCGTACATTTAGTTGGATTCGGCTGATTTTTTTTTCTGAAAGTGCATTAAATGCTTCGATTTATGAGTTCATGGTAAAACCCCTAATTTCATCTTCTTGTTTACTAGCAATTTGTATGAATTGTTCTAACTGTGAACTTGGGGTTTGCGAATATATTGCTTCTGTTATATGAGTTAAGATATAATTATTCCATCCTATAGTAATTAAAATAATAAGGATGAGTTTTTATTGAATGAATGTGACTTGCATACGTTAAGAATAAGTATGCACAACAAGTGCTCGACAAAATGCTTTAAATAAAAATTTAATTTAAATTGTAAAACTTTATGTAAATGTAAATCAAGTAGCTCATTATATGTATTATACTATTATGTTGGGAATTGAACTTTGTGGCAAAGCTGATGAGCATGTTTGGATTGGTGAGGACAATCAAGGTTCAATTTTTGTCAAGGCAAAGGTAAGTTAATCTTACTCTAAACCAAATGCACATATCTTTTATTGATTACTAACATCTTACATAGTGATCTATCTAATGTGAGTAAGTACTTAAATGAACTAAGTTCAAAGTACTTGAATTAAGAAGCTAGTGCTTCACAACTTAATTAGAAACAGTGAATATATGGACTAAATGTTAGTAGTAATTGAGAATGAACTTGTGTATTATGGAAATTTTTATTGTTTGAATTGCAATCCAATAGTTTGTGAGTACTATGAGGAATTTACGAATTGGCAATTGATGGAAAAGTGTCTAATCTTCTACTTATGAAGAACTATATATATAAAGACATAAAGAGTTCCGTGAATAACCCATATCTTATATCAAAAGTAATGTTTGGTTACTTTAACAAGGGGTGGGGTGGTCTTTGGGCAGTATAGTATATGGTGAAGGACCACATCCTTTAAAATCCTTGATGCTACACAACCATATAAATTTGTATACAAGTTATGAGCAAGATGATATTAGTTCATTCATATCTTGCTGGTACAACCTAATTAGATACTATAACCGATTCATTTGCAATAAAAGTTGATGAAACATTTTTGTAGGTGAATCTTGTCATGGTGGGACCTGATTCTATATTAATTTTGTGTGTATCTTTGAATATTCTCTGCTCTAATCTTTGTTTATATGTTTTTAATCTTAGAGATGGTCAGATGGCTTGTATATTTGAATTTAATATTTTTTGGAAAGGTTGAAGCAGAATCATCCAGAGTGTGGCATTTGCCATACTTTTTATGTATGAGTGTCATTTCTTTGACCAGCGGCATTGCGAAAATATTTTTTACAGGTTAGGAATGAGTCAGTAGATGGGTTTATGATGCTACTACAGGCGTGGGAGAATCTCTGCCAGACCTTTTTCTTCGTTGGAGGTTGTGATCCTTTTAGTGTTGATGAGGAAGTATTTGAAGTTGAATGGAGGGAAAATGAATCCAAGGTTGGCAAGATCGAATATGCATCTTGATTGTTGGAATCAAAATGATTGGAATCATCTATGCGACTATTGGGAGTCAGAAAAAGCCCGGGTGAGTATGATGAATTTATTTTACAAATCATAATTACATATTCGTGAATTTTGTTCTTATTTTTCGGGTTCTAACATGTATGCCGAATTTTAATTTTGTAGAAATATAGTGATCATATGGAACTTAACTGAGAAAAAAAAGTAAATATAAGCAAATGGGGCTCTTGTTCGATATCCAATCATGCATTCAAAATTGTAAGATTTACACCTTTTGACCCATAATGTGATATGTTATTGTTAATGTAGTAGTGTAGTACTTAGTAGCATAATTTCATGAAAAATAGGTAGTCATTTGGTTTTGGTGTTTGAATGTTATAGACAATTCTAATTGTTTGAATAAGCACCAGTAGCAAGAAAATATGATCCTTCAAGAATCATAATCTTTGTTTGACTTTTTCTTAGGTTTATACACGTTAAAAAAAGATGGATTTAACTCTTTTAGAATACATTTATTCTTCATTATATAAGTTTCATGACGGTAGAGAAATCCCAAGACTCAAAAGCTACATAGCCCGTTAAAAGTTTGCTACAAGCTACACTATAATGCCAAGAAGAATGGATGGCTAAATGACGCTTCAAGTATTGTATATGTAAGAATCTATCTGATAAAAGCTTTTGATTTAAAATTTAATTTTAATTTTAAGTCAAATTTTGTTTTGGGTTGCTACAAGTTTTAAATGGTGTTCTCATACCTTCTGTTATGTTAGGACAACATTTGTAAACATAAAAAGACAACCATGGCTAAATTAAATTTTCAAGGAACCATCATTACTACTGCTACGAAACACGATCTTGAGAAAGAAGCTATAAAAAGCGTACGTGTCAGGGATAAACCAATAAAATCACCGTGGGATGTAGGTGTTAGGCTTGTGTTTAAGAAAAAAAAATAGGATGAAGTTGGCAATCCAATCATCTCAACGAAATTCATCTAAGACTGAAGATTTGAAAAATGAGGTTATTGAACTCAAGGTAGAATTTAAAGAAAGTAACGACAAATATGCAACACTGACAGAGTTCTTGAGTCGAAAGTATCCAGATTACGAGAGCACAATGTCTACAAATGTTGTGGGTGAAGATGATGGTTTAGATGGAGAACACCACGAACATGACAACACTATCTAGGATGTTGGTGAAGATGTTTATTCCCCCCTTTTTTGTTTAATACTCTTCTATGGTGTTCTTTTGAATGGTTATTGTTATCATATTACTATTTAAGTTTATTGTATTGGGAACTGCTTGTTAGTCCTATAAGAGATTTGCAGGGACCGTGAAAACATATTAGGGACATAATTAAAATTGTATCAACAACTATTTTTCAGTATGTAAAAGAAATACATCGGAACTGAGACATAGTATTGGAGACTAAAAATAGTCATTAAAAAGAGATATTAGCGTCTAAACAAGAAACTGATTATCAGCCCCTAAAAGTACATATTAAGTACTAAAGTAACATGTTATGTAAGATTAATTTTCAGTACCTAAAAGAAGCATATTAAGGACTGAAATTGTGTGGTGCATGGAACTAATTTTTAGTCTCTAAAACGTCTCATTGGAGACTGATTTGATATAAAATCACCAACCTAATGAACGTATTAGCGTTGAAGGACTGATATTCAGTACCTAAAGTAATACATCAGGGACTGAAATATCATAGTATTCGAGACTAATTTGCAGTCACCGAATAAACGTATCAGGGACTGAAATGGCGTGGTATCGGGGGACAAATTAAGGACTGAATTTTTAGGTATCAATGACTGACCGTTAGTTCTTGTTGGTATCATACAACCGGGACTGATATTTAGTTATTAAAATGACTATCCAGGACTAGGTATCCGGGACTGGCTGGGGACTGGCAAATCAGTCCCTGATAACCATTAGTGACTGATTTTAATGTATCAGATAATGATTTTTCAGTCCCAGATACTCATTTTTTTTGTAGTCATAGTAAGTTGTTGGTTGGGAAGTATTAACAATAGGAGGTATTGTGACAACTCGGGTAAATCTCTCTTTTGGTTTCTATCTTTTATCTGTTTCTTTCGTTATTCCTTTTGGTACTTGTGCAATTTTCGGGACGAAAATTCTTTTAACGTGGGGATGATGTGACACCCGGCAAATTCTGGTTAACAACGTTGTCTAGATGAAAGTCTACCTTAGCGAGTCACGCGTATATTGTACTTAACTGGGTTAGTTAAGTCGTGTTATGGTTCGGGAACTATCAGTTTAGTATAGAGGATCATCGGATGTTAGTCTAGAGGTTCATTAGATGTCAGTCCTTAACCAAGTGTACAAATGGTGACGATTCGTAGAATCGTCAGGGCATACGGAACATACAAGTCTCGAGTCCCGGGAATTGGTGAACGAGTGTGAATATGTTTGTTTGCAAGTGTTATGTGTTTACAATCATTATGTGACTTGTCGGTATGTGAATATGTGTTAACATATGTTAAAACGGGGTTTAACGCGCAAAATACACCGAACCAACCCCTATAGGCGATTAGGGGAGGCTAATCGCCTATAGGGTATGCATTTGGGGATCATTACATGCGATTGGGGGGCTACTCGCATGTAATAACAGGCGATTAGGCCCAATTGCATGTAATGTCATGCGATTAGCAACCCTAATCGCGTGTAGCTGCTGCACAATCGCGTGTTACGTACTGGACGACTAAAAACGACTATAAATACAATGCTTAACCTCCTAAACTTCATAATATCAACTCTAGTCATCCCATAACCCGCCCCAACACACACACAACCTCTGGAACGTGATTTTGGATCAAAACACAAGGTTTCAAGCTTATTTCATCAATCTATCACAATCTAAGGTGTGATTTTCATCCATGAAATCTTTATTAACGTTTTTATTAAATCCCTAATGGTCCAGACCTGTTTTAAAACGAATAAGCTTTCTGAAAATCGTTAATAAGTATTGTTAATTGGATTTTAAATAGCATGCATGATGTATGTGGGTTTTCAATCAAAAGCTAGGGTTTTTATGATTCAAGATGGATGACTAACATGTTATTAGGTTAGTTTCAGATTAATAATGATGGCATGATGATAGAATCTGAGTAATTGTTCATTAGGGTTATGGTTATGCATGTTAAGATGATGTTTCATGCTATGTGTATTGTGTTTGGATTACATGGTTGCATGCAGGGCTGATAGAACGAGGATAAACGAAGGATTTTGGTTTAAACATGTTTGGTATAGTTGTTTGATTGATATTTGATGATTACACACGTTCTGGATCTGATTTGGAGTGTTAAACGCGCGAAAAACCGGAACAGCTGGGTTACTGGCGATTAGCAACCCTAATCGCCTATGTTATAGGCGATTAGGAGGCCAATCGCCTGAATAGACACCCTAATCGCCTATATTACATGCGATTGGGGGGCTAAATGCCTCTGTTACATGCAATTGTGATCCTAAATGCTTGTTAAGTCCTGAAATACATGTCTTATGACCTAATCGCCTATAAACTCAAGATTTACATGTCTTATGACCCTAATCGCCTATAATATAGGCGATTAGCCTTCCTAAATGCCTGTTGACCAACCTAAATGCTAGTTGACTTTTCCTAATCGCGTGTACTGCTGCTGTAAGTGTAAATTAGCATTCCGAGACCCGATTTGACATATAGGAACATGCTAGGACCCCCGTAACATATCTAGTATCTTGGTAACATATGTTTGGACTTAATTATGTGATACTTGAACTACGTGCTATAACTTGTTGGACGTTAACGTATGTTAAGTGTGATTGCATGATTGTATGTTGAGAGCGTAAGCATAACACGGGGAGTCTCGGGTCACCAATGGGATGTCGAGTCTTGTACATTGGGTCAGTTTAACAGTCACAGTGTTTTCAAACAAACTTGGTTATGGTCTGGACATCTAGGGACTAATTAACCTGCGGGTTATTAATCTAAGTACTTGTAACTGTCATATGTTAGGTCGCCGCTTTACGGGACTAGCATAGCTTGCTGAGTTTATTCGTATTACGAAGTAACGCAACCTAAGGTGAGTTTACGGCCCCTCTTTTAACTGGTTTCACTTTTCGGGGGAGAAAACATGTGTTAAAACTTATGTTTGGTAACTACTGTCATACTATGGGTTTCTATGGTTTACTATACGATCTTTGGAAGTCCCGGGGGGAACCATGAATGTGCGGGTTAGCACAACGGGGAAATATGAATAGCGCTATTGGGAGTGACCAACCCCGCTCGTCGACTTGGAGGGTCGGGGAGTGCATATTGTCTCAAACAGGAACAACAGGTTTACTACATCGGGCACGACATCTGGTTTGCGAGTTAGTAATGGTTTTCCAATCGTAGTAGTAACAAAACATACGCCTAGCTAGCGTACTTTGGTTTTCGATTTGTTATAGTATGGACAGGTTGATCTTGGTACTTGGATTACAAACCTGTAAACTCACCAGCATTTTTGTGCTGACGTATTCTCTTACATGTTTTCTCAGGTCGCTAAGGTAGCACCACGGGACTAGGGCGCACGCGTCTGCACGGCGTCTAGTTAGGGTTGCATGGTTTTCAAACGTTGAACACTTGGTTTACTTTGGATTATGTTTTGAGAATAAGCTTCCGCTGTATTGGGGATTTTTAAACTATGTTTTTGAAATTGCATATGTTCATTTAGACTTGTTTATTGTGATCGTTGGTTTGGATCCTGGTTTGTCATGCGCGTCGCGGTAAAACTCCGCAAGTGGATTTTGAGGGTGTGACAGATTGGTATCAGAGCCAATGGTTATAGTGAACTAGGACTGCATGTAGAGTCTAGTCTATAGTCGAGTCGCACACACTAGACGATCACACAGTACTAAAAACATTATGGTGGTTTACGTATGGCCTTGTCGGGGTGTCTCTAAATCATCTGACTTTCCTATGTTACATCATCCGTTCTATCTTAGGTCGGGTTACTTGCTTTCTAGGCAGTGTAGTATATTGGGGTAACTCGTGTACTCTTGAGATTTGTTCAAGGCTCGGACATCTCCCTTACATACTCCAATAGAAACACTTGTCATAAATTACCGTAGCATTACGGTGTATAGCTAAGAGTCTATGTCCGGTGATTTGAACTTTGAACTAGGAGAACACTTGGAGGACCATGTAGAGCGGTTTATCATTTTGGGTGCACACAAAATCATAAACCGAAATGCATGGAAACCCTAGTGAGCTCTGGGTTTAAATGGATAGTCCTGGATTGGATCTAGCTTTGATCTTGTGAACGCTAGTGGTTGTCATTAGCTGCGAAACTAAATTTTCTCGTCCTTTTTGTCAGAATCATGTCTAGAGTACGAGGAGGACGTGGAGGTGGCCGCAATGGTGGGCGTGGTGGTGGTCGCGGTGGTGGTGGTGGTCGTGGAGGTGTGAACCTAACGCAAGACGATCTGAACAACTTGCTGCAAGCTGCCTTTCAGCTAGGGCACAATGGTGGCGGTAAGTTGATTTATCCGCTTTGGCCTGGTTGGCAAACTTCGTTTACATCCTTCGTAGTTTCTCATGTGTTTCATTTCAGGTGGTCCTGTTAACCCACCCCCACCTATGTGTACCTACAAGATGTTTCGGGATTGTAAGCCTCAGGAGTTCTCTGGCACTGAGGGTGCGGTGAGTTTGCTCAGGTGGCTGGAAAAGGTGGAGTCAGTGTTTCTGATGTGCAACTGTCTCCTAGAGGACCGAGTCAAGTATGCTGCTGCGTTATTCCAGGATGTTGCTTTGACCTGGTGGAACAACATCACCCAGAATATGGGCATCGGGGAAGCTCATGCTATGCCTTTGGAGAATTTCGTCCAACTGCTGAAGCGAGAATACTGTCCAAGGGAAGAAGTTCAGAAGTTAGAGCACGAGGTGTGGAACCTCAAGATGACTGGGTCCGAGATTGAAAAGTATACGGTGAGGCGTAATGAGTTGGCAGTGCTGTGTCCTGATCTGCATGTGCCAGAATACCGGAGGATCGAACACTATATCTCGGGGCTAGTACTAGAGATCGCAGGGTTGGTGGCTGCGGGAAATCATCCTACATACTCGGAGGTGGTCCGATCGGCTCACAGGATGACGAATTTGAAGGTGAACGAGGGTATCTTGCCTGCTAAGGGTTCGACTGTCAAGGCCCCAGAGAACAACAAGCGCAAGTGGGATAATGAAGGGAAAGGATCTGCACCAGCACAACAGGGTAAGAGATTCGATAGCAGGGGTTCTTCTTCTTCTGGTAACAAACCGGGTGGTTACGTGGGAAAGTTACCTAAATGCAACAAGTGTGGGCGTCATCATCAGGGGGACTGCGACCGTAATCGTTGCCATCGCTGCCAGCGATTTGGACATTTTGCTAATGATTGTCGGGCTGCACTTCCATCGACCCAGGCCCCAAGTAATACCCCGGCTCCTGCTGCTCAAGGAACTGCGGGAAAACAAGGTTGTTACAATTGTGGGGAGGCTGGGCATTACAAGAAGGAGTGCCCGAAACTGAAGCAGGGCGGGAACAACGGTAACGGGAACAACGGGGGCGGTGGCAGGAATGCACGTGCCTTCGTCATTGGAGCCGCTGAGGCTAGGCAGGATCCTGACACAGTTACCGGTACGTTCCTTCTCAATAATCGCTCTGTTAGCGTTTTATTTGATTCTGGTGCCGATAAAAGTTTTATATCTATGGAAGTTAGTCGACTGCTAGATATAGTCCCCGTACCATTAGAGGCTAAGCATGTTATTGAGTTGGCAGACGGTAAAAAGATTGAAGCTACTTGTATCCTTCGGGAGTGTCAACTTGAGTTGTCGGGTTTGTCTTTCCCCATCGACCTTATGCCGGTACTGTTGGGTAGTTTTGACGTTATTGTAGGCATGGACTGGTTGTCTTTGTATCGCGCTGAGATCATCTGTTATGACATGATTATTCGGATTCCTCTCCCTGATGGAGAATTCCTTTCTGTGTACGGTATCAAGGGCGGTGTTCCGCTGAATCTCATTTCCAGCATGAAAGCCCTTAAGTATCTTCAAAGGGTTATTCGGCCGTTTTGGCACTTCTATCTGCTTCCCCCACCGATGAGAAGAAGATCGACGATATTCCTGTTGTACGCGAGTTTCCAGATGTATTTCCTGATGATTTATCTGGTCTTCCTCCCCATCGTCAGGTTGAGTTCAGTATTGATCTTGTACCGGGAGTTGCTCCTATTGCTCGGGCCCCCTACCGTCTTGCACCTCCAGAGATGCAAGAGTTGTCCAGTCAGTTACAGGAACTCTTGGACAAGGGTTTCATTAGACCAAGTTCTTCCCCTTGGGGAGCCCCGATTCTGTTCGTTAAGAAGAAGGATGGAAGTTTTCGACTGTGTGTGGATTACAGAGAGTTGAATAAAGTGACCATCAAGAACCGTTATCCTCTTCCACGTATTGATGATCTGTTCGACCAACTCCAGGGTTCTAGCTACTACTCCAAGATTGATTTGAGGTCCGGTTATCACCAGTTGCGCGTAAGGGAAGCTGACGTCGCAAAGACTGCCTTTCGTACACGTTATGGCCATTATGAGTTCTTGGTCATGCCTTTCGGTCTCACTAACGCACCGGCGGTTTTCATGGACTTGATGAACCGCGTTTGCAAACCATATCTTGTCAAGTTCGTCATCGTGTTTATTGATGACATCTTGATTTACTCCAAGAACAAGACCGAACACGAGGAACACCTGCGTTTAGTTTTGGATCTTTTACGACGGGAACAACTTTACGCTAAGTTCTCAAAGTGTGACTTTTGGTTACGCGAAGTCCAATTCCTAGGACATGTAGTTAATGAACTGGGAATTCATGTCGATCCAGCTAAGATCGAAGCGATCAAGGACTGGGAAGCACCAAAGACGCCAATTGAGGTGCGGCAATTCCTAGGCCTTGCGGGCTATTATCGTCGTTTCATTCAGGGGTTCTCGAAGATCGCTCAACCCCTCACCACTCTCACACAGAAGGATAGGAAGTTCGCCTGGGGTGAACCACAAGAGTCAGCATTTGAGGAACTGAAGTCTAAACTTTGTTCTGCTCCTATTTTATCCTTACCTGAAGGCCCTGATGATTTCGTTGTTTACTGTGATGCTTCTATTCATGGTCTCGGTTGCGTGTTGATGCAACGCGAGAAAGTGATTGCGTATGCTTCTCGCCAACTCAAGGTGCACGAGAAGAACTACACCACCCATGACTTGGAGTTGGGTGCAGTGGTCTTCGCGTTGAAAATTTGGAGACATTACTTGTACGGTACCAAATGCACCATCTACACCGATAACAAGAGTCTTCAACATATTTTCGACCAACAACATTTGAACATACGACAGCGTCGTTGGATTGAACTCCTGAACGACTATGATTGCGCCATTAAGTACCATCCTGGCAAGGCGAATGTGGTAGCAGACACCTTGAGCAGGAAGGAATCAGTAAATCCTCGTCGTGTTCGGGCGTTGCAGCTCACCATTCATTCCTCTCTACCTGACCAACTCCGTTCTGCCCAGTTAGAAGCTTTGAAGGAGGAAAACCTTAAAGCTGAGACCATGCACGGTGCCGACAAGCACCTCGAGAAAAGGCCTGATGGCCTGCACTACTTCGCAGAACGCATATGGGTTCCTTTATTCGGGGGACTTCGGGAGCTTGTCTTAGATGAGGCTCATAAGTCCCGGTATTCTATTCATCCTGGTTCGGATAAGATGTACCAGGATCTAAAGGTGCTGTACTGGTGGCCAAACATGAGGTCGGATATAGCCTCATACGTGAGTAAATGCTTGACCTGTGCTAAGGTCAAGGTGGAATACCAGAAACCGTCAGGTCTCTTGCAACAACCTGAAATTCCGGAGTGGAAATGGGAACGGATTACTATGGATTTTGTCACGCAACTGCCTAAGTCACCGAGCGGGAATGATAAGATATGGGTGATTGTTGATCGGTTGACGAAATCAGCCCATTTTCTCGCTATTAAGGAGACCGACACCATGGATCGTTTGGCTTGTCTTTATCTGAAGGAAGTTGTTTCGAAGCACGGGGTGCCGGTTTCTATTATCTCGGATCGTGACTCCCATTTTACTTCTCACTTCTGGAAGTCTTTGCACAAGGCTTTGGGTACCCAACTAGACATGAGTACAGCTTATCACCCACAAACTGACGGTCAGAGTGAGCGCACGATTCAAACCTTGGAAGACATGCTGCGGGCATGTGTGATCGATTTTGGCAAGGGTTGGGAAGCTCACCTCCCGTTAGTAGAATTCTCTTACAACAACAGTTATCACACGAGCATCAAGGCAGCTCCGTTCGAGGCACTGTACGGGCGGAAATGCCGTTCTCCTCTCTGTTGGGCTGAGGTGGGTGAGAGTCAACTCAATGGGCCTGAACTAGTGTACGAAACTTCGGAAAAGATCGTACAGATTCGTAACCGGTTGGCAGCAGCACGGGATCGGCAAAAGAGTTATGCTGATCAGCGTCGGGTAAATCTCTCTTTTGGTTTCTATCTTTTATCTGTTTCTTTCGTTATTCCTTTTGGTACTTGTGCAATTTTCGGGACGAAAATTCTTTTAACGTGGGGATGATGTGACACCCGGCAAATTCTGGTTAACAACGTTGTCTAGATGAAAGTCTACCTTAGCGAGTCACGCGTATATTGTACTTAACTGGGTTAGTTAAGTCGTGTTATGGTTCGGGAACTATCAGTTTAGTATAGAGGATCATCGGATGTTAGTCTAGAGGTTCATTAGATGTCAGTCCTTAACCAAGTGTACAAATGGTGACGATTCGTAGAATCGTCAGGGCATACGGAACATACAAGTCTCGAGTCCCGGGAATTGGTGAACGAGTGTGAATATGTTTGTTTGCAAGTGTTATGTGTTTACAATCATTATGTGACTTGTCGGTATGTGAATATGTGTTAACATATGTTAAAACGGGGTTTAACGCGCAAAATACACCGAACCAACCCCTATAGGCGATTAGGGGAGGCTAATCGCCTATAGGGTATGCATTTGGGGATCATTACATGCGATTGGGGGGCTACTCGCATGTAATAACAGGCGATTAGGCCCAATTGCATGTAATGTCATGCGATTAGCAACCCTAATCGCGTGTAGCTGCTGCACAATCGCGTGTTACGTACTGGACGACTAAAAACGACTATAAATACAATGCTTAACCTCCTAAACTTCATAATATCAACTCTAGTCGTCCCATAATCCGCCCCAACACACACACAACCTCTGGAACGTGATTTTGGATCAAAACACAAGGTTTAAAGCTTATTTCATCAATCTATCACAATCTAAGGTGTGATTTTCATCCATGAAATCTTTATTAACGTTTTTATTAAATCCCTAATGGTCCAGACCTGTTTTAAAACGAATAAGCTTTCTGAAAATCGTTAATAAGTATTGTTAATTGGATTTTAAATAGCATGCATGATGTATGTGGGTTTTCAATCAAAAGCTAGGGTTTTTATGATTCAAGATGGATGACTAACATGTTATTAGGTTAGTTTCAGATTAATAATGATGGCATGATGATAGAATCTGAGTAATTGTTCATTAGGGTTATGGTTATGCATGTTAAGATGATGTTTCATGCTATGTGTATTGTGTTTGGATTACATGGTTGTATGCAGGGCTGATAGAACGAGGATAAACGAAGGATTTTGGTTTAAACATGTTTGGTATAGTTGTTTGATTGATATTTGATGATTACACACGTTCTGGATCTGATTTGGAGTGTTAAACGCGCAAAAAACCGGAACAGCTGGGTTACTGGCGATTAGCAACCCTAATCGCCTATGTTATAGGCGATTAGGAGGCCAATCGCCTGAATAGACACCCTAATCGCCTATATTACATGCGATTGGGGGGCTAAATGCCTCTGTTACATGCAATTGTGATCCTAAATGCTAGTTAAGTCCTGAAATACATGTCTTATGACCTAATCGCCTATAAACTCAAGATTTACATGTCTTATGACCCTAATCGCCTATAATATAGGCGATTAGCCTTCCTAAATGCCTGTTGACCAACCTAAATGCTAGTTGACTTTTCCTAATCGCGTGTACTGCTGCTGTAAGTGTAAATTAGCATTCCGAGACCCGATTTGACATATAGGAACATGCTAGGAACCCCGTAACATATCTAGTATCTTGGTAACATATGTTTGGACTTAATTATGTGATACTTGAACTACGTGCTATAACTTGTTGGACGTTAACGTATGTTAAGTGTGATTGCATGATTGTATGTTGAGAGCGTAAGCATAACACGGGGAGTCTCGGGTCACCAATGGGATGTCGAGTCTTGTACATTGGGTCAGTTTAACAGTCACAGTGTTTTCAAACAAACTTGGTTATGGTCTGGACATCTATGGACTAATTAACCTGCGGGTTATTAGTCTAAGTACTTGTAACTGTCATATGTTAGGTCGCCGCTTTACGGGACTAGCATAGCTTGCTGAGTTTATTCGTATTACGAAGTAACGCAACCTAAGGTGAGTTTACGGCCCCTCTTTTAACTGGTTTCACTTTTCCGGGGAGAAAACATGTGTTAAAACTTATGTTTGGTAACTACTGTCATACTATGGGTTTCTATGGTTTACTATACGATCTTTGGAAGTCCCGGGGGGAACCATGAATGTGCGGGTTAGCACAACGGGGAAATGTGAATAGCGCTATTGGGAGTGACCAACCCCACTCGTCGGCTTGGAGGGTCGGGGAGTGCATATTGTCTCAAACAGGAACAACAGGTTTACTACATCGGGCACGACATCTGGTTTGCGAGTTAGTAATGGTTTTCCAATCGTAGTAGTAACAAAACATACGCCTAGCTAGCGTACTTTGGTTTTCGATTTGTTATAGTATGGACAGGTTGAACTTGGTACTTGGATTACAAACCTGTAAACTCACCAGCATTTTTGTGCTGACGTATTCTCTTACATGTTTTCTCAGGTCGCTAAGGTAGCACCACGGGACTAGGGCGCACGCGTCTGCACGGCGTCTAGTTAGGGTTGCATGGTTTTCAAACGTTGAACACTTGGTTTATTTTGGATTATGTTTTGAGAATAAGCTTCCGCTGTATTGGGGATTTTTAAACTATGTTTTTGAAATTGCATATGTTCATTTACACTTGTTTATTGTGATCGTTGGTTTGGATCCTGGTTTGTCATGCGCCTCGCGGTAAAACTCCGCAAGTGGATTTTGAGGGTGTGACAGGTATAATTTATTATTTTGAATTATGTTTCAAAACTTAACCTATTATAAAATTTCATTTTCCTGGTGGATTGATTTCGTTGATGGTTTTATAATTATGTTGGTTTATTTTGTTTTTTTTATATTTATGTTTCATGTTTATTTTTTTCCAATATCATGTTTGGTGTCTATTTTATCAAATATTTTAAATAATCCATATAAATTGCATATAGGATATATTCATTGCATATTGACATGATACTGTTAAGAGTAAGTTATTTAAGTTTATAAGAATAGGAATTGTTTAAAAAAAAAAGAAAATTTGGTAAAATACCTTATAGTAGTAATAATGCAAATACTAAATACAATAAATTGAATAAAATTGAAAGCTGGTAAACCATTTTTTCGCAAAGAACAAATTATATATTTTCATTTTAATTTAATTTGAATAATAAAATTAAGTAATTAAATATTTTAAATTTAAAATGATATTATAACCATCATTAACATATGTTGACCATTCCTAAAATATGTAATTTATTTTTATTATTAAACACATATACGTTTCATATAGAAACTGATTAAATTGGTTCCCTAAATTAGTGTAAATAGTGTATTATCATTTTAAAAATGATATTGAGATTGAGTAATTTACGGGAAATTGCTAATTACCAATTATATTTATAATTCCTTCTAAAATTAAATCGGTATCGAAACACTATATATTGTCTTACCAATTATCTCATTCATCAAACTCTTTACTCTCTCTCAATTCAAGCTTTTTGATCTGTTCCTCTTAACAAGGTACCTTCAACTTCTTTATTTTCATTATATATGGATATACATATAGAAAATAGATATATATTAATCTAAAAAAGTATGGCCATGTTTGCTTAGATTAGAATATCAATGGCTGACCAACAAGAGTTTAGCTTGGTTAATAATATCAATGTCAACCAGAACAATGCTATGTTTAAAGTTCGTATAATCCGTGTTTGGCATCAACCAGATCGTCGTAATCCTAATGAGTCGTACTCAATTGAGATGATACTTATCAACGAAAAGGTGAGCTTTTAGATATTTGTTTACATACAAGTAATTGCTGTTTATATTATTTATGTCTCATGTTTATGTTATCGAAGCCTATTAAAGCGTCTACTAATTAATTTATAATTTTGTAAATTACACAGGGTAATAAAATCCAGGGAAATGGGTTTAAACGATTGTTCTTTAGATTTGAAAACTTCTTATATGACAATGCTTGTATTGTGATTAAGAATCCTGGAATTGGCATGAATACAGCCAAGTATAAGTTAACTGCAAATGCAAACAAATTGTGTCTTAATCCAGATACTCACGTTTACCCTACAAAAAATTTCAATGGTCCTCCATTTGGGTTTTCTTTTGTCCCATTTCAGACCATCCAGGTTGAAGATCCAAAAGCAGATTTCGTTACTTTAGGTATCTATTATCTTACTTATTACTTTCAATAACAAATACAAATATGAATTTTGTTTAAATACTTATTTTCACAATTCCAATTTCACTAGATGTTATTGGGTGCATTTTCATGTTTTTTAAGAACAATGAGGAGGGAAGCAGTTTCAGCAGTAACAAGCGGTTGACTATGGAAGTTATGGATACTGAGTATGTATTTATTGCAATATATAAATAATGTACCGATTTATAAACTGTTTATCTTTTTAAAAGTGTAATATTTTTATTACAATAGGGGATATAGCATATATTTGACTCTTTGGGACAACTATGCCAACCAAATGTCCCAATATGTTTCATCAAACACAAAAGTTGAACAATTGATAATCATCTTGCAGTTCGCTAGATTGAAGTATTTTAATGGTATGTAGATTTTAAATGTATTATTTTTCTCTAAATATATCTTTTATAATGACATTAGAAATCTCATATTATGTATATGAAAATTTTACATACTTATTTTCAAAAAATGTATGTCTAACATGTTTTTTCACATTTTACAGGAAAGCCTTATGTATCAAATTCATTTGGTGATTCTGTAAGTCGACTATTAATTAATGAGGATGTCAATGAAATTACTTTATTCAGGACAAGGTACACCAATGTATGACCTGTATATTTTATGTTATAATATAACTGAAATGTTACAGTTTGATTTTTTCTAATACGTTCACCGTTTGGTTAAAAGATTGTCTGAAAATCAGTCTGTTAATCATCATCCTTATGGAGCCTCGATGTTTTTGTAAGATGAGGATGAGTTTCTTGGGAATACTTCCATCACTAACATTGGTGATATTTCTGCCATTGAGGAGGTCTACAATTTTTGAATAACTTTACATTTTTAACAATATTCTATCAACTTTGTAAATAATAAAGTACTTACATATTTAGTATTAAATAAGTTGATTTTTAATATGTAGGATTAATTTGTGGTTATATTGGGTACTGTAAAGGATTTGTGTAAGGAAGTTGGCTGGTTTTACCTTGCATGTCCAAAGTGTACCAAAAAAGTTAATACTGAATACATCATTCATGAGATTGGTGACGGTAAGGATCAGTTTGAGGAACAGAAAGTTTATGAATGTGCAAATACTAAATGTCCATCAAAGTTAGTTACACCATCACCAAGGTTAGTACTTCATATAAAGTCTTATCTAATTTATTGTATCTGTTTAATTAAGTTGTATTGCTAATAGTTAGGAACATTCTTACACAAGTATAAGATCCAAGTACGTGTGCAGGACATCAATGGTTCAATTTCTCTAACCTTATTTCATCGCGATGCTGCGAAACTCATTAAGAAGACATTATCTGAATTGATCGAGAACAATACTGTAAGTGCTCATTTATAGATAAAACGTTACTATATTCATAAGTTAACAAGACTTAAATAATAAAATACCTTATAAATGTAGGTGTCCGAAACTATGAATTATCCTGATGAGTTGAGCTTTTTGCTGGAAAAAGAGTTTGGTTTTATGATCCATGTCTCGAAATACAATTTGGACAATAAGTATGATGTTTATGGAGTAACTAAAGTTACTGATAATCCAACAATAATTTCCGAGATTAAGACAAGGCTCTTGGTTGGACAGGTATAATACTAATTTGTATGTAAAATTACCTTTTTACAATAAATTAAAATACTAAAGTATGTTTTAATGTTATTCAGCCTTCTGAAGCAGATTCTTTGCATTCTTCAATGTTTCAAGTTCCATCTAATGATCTGCCCAACAACAAGGTAGCAGATGAATAATGAATGTAAACATATGATTGAATAAAATTGTTTTTAAAATATATTTTGTTAGACAATAAAATTTCATGTTTATTAATGTAGTCATCAAGCCCTGCCACCGCTGACAATAATACTCCAATCTCTGTCGTTGAAGCTGGACATTCTTCTATCAGTTCCAAATACCAGATTGTTAAGCGTAAATTGGTTGATGTTATTTCTGTTGACGAAGGGACAGAGGAAAATAAAGGAAAGATTGAAAGTGGTGGTAGTAATGATAAGTTGAATATCAAAGCTGCAGCGAATTAGTTATCTCCAAAGATAGAGAAGTAGTTTTCAGAATAGTTGGTTATAAGACTAATGTGACACCCGACATATTTGGCTTAAACATTTTAGTAACACCTAAGTCTACCTTAGCAGGAAACATTTATAAACGGACTTAACTGGGTTAGTTGAGTCGAGTCAAGATAGGATTGTCCAGGGTTCAATGATCTGGAGGATCATTGGGAGTCGTTTTAGGAATACACTAGTACCAGGTCCCGTTGTTGGTGAAATTACATAAACTAATTAAGTGTTATGTGTAGATTAATTGTTATATGGTGGATTATATGCAAAGACGTGTTTAAACGATGTGTAGATAATCATCCATGCTTAAATATGTTAAACATAGACTAAGGTTACATGTTCATGTGTTAGGATGCGTTAAAATGCGTTAAACACGGCAAACTAGAAAACTAGAAAAACATAGGTCCAGGTTCGACCACATCGTGGGGGCGAACCTGGAATGTGAAAATGAAAGAATTTCATTCGACCAGAACAAGGCACATTCGATCCTGTGAAAGGGGTGAATGTGGGTAAATTCGCCCAGGTGAAAGGGGCGAATGTGGACTAGTATAAATACCAAACTTTGTCATTTTTCACCATTTCACAAACCCTAACCGTCTCAAAACACTCTCAAACGATTTTAATCACTAAGGAAGGAGTTTTTGCTCTTATTTTTCATAACCTAACCAATCAACAACATCTAATCAAGAATCCAAGGTGTGTTCTTAATTCTAAACCTTGTTCAAGTATTTTAATTCGTTTTTATCTAACCCTAAATGTCCAGATCTGTTCTAAGGATGTTTTTGTTAATAAAAACCTTTTAAACATCTTTCTAAACCTAAACCCTATCATTAAACATAGGTTTTCATATCAATAAACATATGTTAATTATGTGTTATGTGATATTATGTGTTGTTTAATGATTTGCTGCTGTGATAATGCTAGAAACATGATCTAGGGCTGCTATCGATGATAGTTTAGGATTATTAAAGGTTATAATTAGATAGATGATGATATCAAGTCTAATTTAGGGATTTTATTGAATCAAGGGCTTGGCTTTCTATTATTTACTGAAGAACGCAACCTAAGGTGAGTTAACGGCCCCACTTTTAAAGCATTAACTTTTGGGGGAGAAAACATGCGCTAAACTATTTTGGTAATATATGTCATACTATGGTTTTAACTTTGCATTGCTATACGATCTTTTAAAGTCCCGGGGAAAACCATGAATGTGCGGGGATGCACAACGGGGGAAATGTGGATAGATCTATTGGGCGTGACCTGCCCCAGTCGTCGGCTTGGAGGGCCGGGCGGGTGCATATTGTCTCGAACTGGTAACATTGGTAACATGCCAAACATTCGGGCTGAACATTGCTAAACATTGCTAAACGTGTCTAGTAATGGTTTTCCAATCGTAGTAGTAATAAAACATACGCCTAGCTAGCGTACTTGGTAACATTGGTATAGTATGGACATGGTAACGTTTTGGTAACTCTTGGTAACATATTGAACAAACCTGCGAACTCACCAGCATTATATATGTTGATGTCTTTTTGGCATGTTTTTCTCAGGTCGCTAAGGTAGCACCGGTTGGACTAGGCGCACGGGTCTGCATTGGCGTCTAGGATTAGTAGCATGTTTTGTAATAAGTGTCTTGGATACTCGGGAACACGGTTTTGTAGAGATTAAATACTTTAAACGCTTCCGCTTATGAAATCTATGTTTTTGTTTACGTACTTCATATAGTGTCGTTTATTGTGACCGTTGACTTGGATCCTGGTTTGTCATGTGCCTCGCGGTAAAACCCCGCAGTGGAAAATTGAGGGTGTGACAGAGTGGTATCAGAGCTAATGGTTATAGTGAACTAGGACTGCATGTAGAGTCTGGTCTATAGCCGAGTCACACACACTAGACAGTCACATACTTTGAGTCTCTTAGTGGGATACGTACTAACTTTGTCGAGGTGTCCTTACATCATCATCATACTTCTGTGTTACATAATCCGCTTTTATTTGGGTTCTTACCTACTCTTATCTTTTTCTTCGGGATTGAAGAGGAAGAAGCCGATTTGTTGACTCTAGCACACACATGCTTTCTTACACTTGCACCTATCATAAAACGTTACTAGGCGACGATATTTGGTGACCGGAGTCTGGACTAGGAGTACATTTGGAGGACCATGTAGAGTAGTTTATCATTTCAGGTGCACACAAAATAATAAACTGAAATGCATGAAAATCCCGGTGGACTTTGAGTTTAGATGTACAGTCCTCAATTTGTCTCTAAGTTAACTCTTGAAATTTCTAGTGGTTGACACTAGAGGTGAATCTGAATCCCTCGATTTCTTGATTTGTTAGATCATGTCTGGTGCTCGTGGTGGTGGATGACATGGTGGTGGCGGCGGCCGTGGTGGCGGCGGTGGCCGTGCTGGCGGCGGTGGTCGTGGTAACATCAACATGACCCAAGCTGAACTGAATAACTTGTTACAGCAGCAAGTGAATATGGCTATGGCTACTTTCCAGACTGGGATTAATGCCATGGGTGGTGAGTTGATTTCTGTCGACTTTGCTCATTCTTGGGTGTCATGTTCTTTCGTTTGTATTTTATTCGTGTATCGTGTTTCAGGTATCGCTGTCAATCCACCTCCACCTCAGTGCTCTTATAAGAAGTTTCGAGACTGTCAGCCCCATAACTTCGCTGGATCTGAGGGAGCGGTGGAACTGCTCCGATGGCTGGAGAAGGTAGAATCTGTGTTCGTTATATGTAACTGTCTCGCTGGGGACCGAGTTAAGTATGCTACTGCGACATTCGAGGGGCCTGCATTGTCGTGGTGGAATGCTACTGCCCAGAACATGGGATTGGGGGAGGCTATTGCTATGCCTTGGGCGGATTTTGTGCATCTGTTGAGGAGTGAGTACTGTCCAAGGGAGGAGGTACAGAAGTTGGAACATGAGGTCTGGAGTTACAAGATGGTCGGGTCTGAGATTGAAGAGTACACTGTGAGGAGGAACGAGCTGGCGGTGTTGTGCCCTGATCTGCACACACCCGAGTATAGGAGGATTGAGCACTACGTATCTGGGTTGGTGCCGGAGATTGCAGGGTTGGTGGCTGCTGGGAATCTTCCCACTCTTGCTGAAGTTGTTCGATCGGCTCATCGAATGACTAACCTGAAGGTGGCAGAAGGTGTTTTGCCTCCTAAGGGTACTACTGTGAAGGGTTCGGAAGGGAACAAGTGAAAGTGGGATAATATGGGGAAGAGTGCCGTGCTAGCGCCATCGCAACCAGAGAAGAAGTTTGATTCGTCTGGGTCTTCTTCGGCGCAGAAGTCAGGAGGGTATATTGGGAAGCATCCCAAGTGCAACAAGTGTGGTTATCACCACTCTGGGAATTGTGATCGGGCTCGTTGTCATCGGTGCCATCAGTTGGGGCATCTTGCTAAGGATTGCAGGGTGTCACTTACCTCAACTCAGACTCCTGCTGCTACTCCTGCTCCTGCTGCTCAGGGGACTCCAGGAAAGCAGGGGTGCTATAACTGTGGTGACACGGGACACTTCAAGCGTGAATGTCCTAAGCTGAAGCAGGGTGATAATGGGAGGGGCGGGAATGGTAACGGGAACAACGGAGGCGGAGGCAGGACTGCGCGTGCTTTCGTCATTGGATCTGCGGAGGCTAGGCAGGATCCAGACACAGTTACCGGTACGTTCCTTCTTAATGATCGCTACATTTCTGTCTTGTTTGATTCTGGTGCCGATAAGAGTTTCATATCTGTGGACATTAGTTGATTTCTAGATATAGTACCCACACCTTTAGAGGCTAAGTACTTAATAGAATTGGCTGATGGTAAGAAAATCGAAGCGACACACACCCTTAGGGAATGTCGCTTGGAACTGTCGCGTTTGTCTTTCCCCATTGACCTTATGCCGGTACCCCTGGGTAGTTTTGATGTCGTTGTCGGCATGGATTGGTTATCGTTGTATCGTGCGGAGATCGTTTGTTTCGATAAGATTATTCGGATCCCTCTCCCTGATGGAGAGACTCTTTCGGTTCATGGCGAGAAAAGCGGTGCTCCGCTGAGTATCATTTCTAGCATGAAAGCCCGTAAGTATCTTCGGAAGGGTTGTTCGGCCATTCTGGCACTTGTTAACGTTTTGACTGACGATGAGAAGAAGATTGAGGATATTCCGGTGGTTCGTGATTTTCCCGATGTGTTTCCTGATGATTTACCTGGTCTCGCTCCCCATCATCAGGTTGAGTTTGGCATTGATCTTACTCCGGGTGCAGCTCCTATTGCCCGGGCTCCGTATCGTCTTGCACCTCCCGAGATGAAAGAGTTGTCCAGCCAGTTACAGGAACTCTTGGAAAAGGGTTTCATCCGACCGAGTTCTTCCCCGTGGGGAGCTCCTATCTTGTTTGTGAAGAAGAAGGACGGAAGTCTTCGCATGTGTATTGATTATCGTGAGCTGAACAAAGTGACCATCAAGAATCGTTACCCTCTCCCACGCATTGATGATCTCTTTGACCAGCTCCAGGGCTCTAGTTACTACTCGAAGATTGATTTGCAGTTCGGTTATCACCAGTTGCGCGTCCAGGAAGCCGACATCCAGAAGACTGCTTTTCGCACTCGTTATGGCCATTTTGAGTTCTTGGTCATGCCTTTTGGTCTCACTAACGCACCGGTGGTGTTCATGGACTTGATGAACCACGTTTGCAAACCTTACCTTGATAAATTCGTTATCGTGTTTATTGACGATATCCTGGTTTATTCTAAGAACAAGATGGATCATGAGGAACACTTACGGTTGGTCTTGAAACTGTTGAGACAGGAGCAGTTGTATGCTAAGTTCTCAAAGTGTGATTTCTGGTTACGTGAAGTTCAGTTCCTAGGGCATGTGGTTAATGAACTGGGAATTCATGTTGATCCGGCTAAGATCGAAGCTATTAAGGACTGGGAAGCACCAAAGACGCCATCCGAGGTGCGGAAATTCCTAGGTCTTGCAGGTTACTATCATCGTTTCATTGAGGGATTTTTGAAGATCACTCAACCCCTCACCACTCTTACCCAGAAAGACTGAAAGTTTGACTGGGGTGAACCACAAGAATCAGCATTTCAGATGCTGAAGCTTAAACTTTGTTCTGCACCTATCTTATCTTTACCTGAAGGTACGGATGACTTCGTTGTATACTGTGACGCGTCTACTCGTGGTCTCGATTGTGTGTTAATGCAACGCGGGAAGGTTATTGCCTATGCTTCTCGTCAACTCAAGGTTCATGAGAAGAACTACACCACTCATGACTTGGAATTGGGTGCGGTGATCTTTGCGTTGAAAATCTGGAGACACTACTTGTACGGTACCAAATGTGATGTATACACCGATCACAAGAGTCTTCAGGATATTTTCGACCAGAAGGTGTTAAACATGCGGCAGCGTCGCTGGGTTGAACTCCTGAACGATTATGACTGTGCAATCAAGTACCATCCTGGCAAGGCGAACGTTCTAGCGGACGCCTTGAGCAGGAAGGAGTCCGTGAAACCTCATCGTGTTCGAGCCTTACAGCTCACGATTCATTCCTCATTGCCTGACCGAATCCGTTATGCACAATTGGAAGCTTTGAAGGAGGAAAACCTTTAAGCTGAAACTATGCACAGTGCTGATAAGCATCTTGAACTCAGGACCGATGGCTTACACTATTTCGCGGGACGTCTTTGGGTTCCCTTGTTCGGGGGATTACGCGAGCTTGTCTTGGATGAAGCTCACAAATCCCGGTATTCTATTCACCCTGGCTCCGATAAGATGTATCAGGATTTGAAGATACTTTATTGGTGGCCAAACATGAAGGCTGATATAGCTTCTTACGTGAGTAAATGCTTGACTTGTGCTAAAGTCAAGGTGGAGTATCAGAGGCCGTCTGGTCTCCTGCAACAACCGGAGGTTCCAGAATGGAAGTGGGAGCGAATCACGATGGATTTTGTCACCAAGCTACCAAGGTCACCAAGTGGTTACGATATGATCTGGGTGATTGTCGACAGGTTGACAAAATCGGCACGTTTCATACCTATTAATGAAACCGATGAACTTGAGCGGTTAACTCGACTTTACCTTAAGGAGGTGGTTGCTCGGCACGGGGTGCCTGTTTCTATTATCTCTGATCGTGATTCTTGTTTTGCTTCGCGTTTCTGGAAGGCTCTGCACAAGGCTTTGGGTACACAGTTGGATATGAGTACGACTTATCATCCGCAAACTGATGGACAGAGTGAGCGGACGATTCAATCCTTGGAAGACATGCTTCGAGCATGTGTTATCGATATTGACAAAACTTGGGAGATTCACCTACCGTTGGTGGATTTCTCCTACAACAATAGCTATCACTCTAGTATCAAGGCAGCTCCGTTCGAAGCTCTCTACGGACAGAAATGTCGATCACCTCTTTGTTGGGCTGAGGTGGGCGAGAGCCAGCTCAATGGTCCGGAACTGGTGTACGAAACTTCGAAGAAAATCGTACAAATTCGTAACCGTTTGGCAGCTGCGCGGGATCGTCAGAAGAGCTATGCTGATCGCCGTCGCAAACCTTTGGAGTTCCAGGTTGGGGACAGGGTACTTCTGAAAGTTTCACCATGGAAGGGCGTTATACACTTTGGAAAGCGTGGCAAGCTTAACCCTTGTTATGTTGGACCGTTCGCAATCCTGGAATGAATTGGACCGGTGGCATACAGACTTGACTTACCGGCGGAGCTCGGTAGTGTTCACAATGTCTTCCATGTGTCTAACTTAAAGAAGTGTTTGGCTGATGAATCTCTCATTGTACCATTGGAAGAGATCAAGGTTGATGATCGTCTTCGCATTGTGGAGGAACCTGTCGAGATTATCGACTACAAGATTCGTAGCCTTCGTCGGAGTAAAATCCGCATTGTCAAAGTTCGTTGGAACTCGAATCGTGGACCGCAGTTCACGTGGGAACGGGAGGATCAGATGAAAGCCAAACATCCTCATCTTTTTCCGAAACGCGCATTCGAATCAAGGCATGTTACTGCTGAAGCTGAATGAATCTCGGGTCGAGATTCCTTTCAACGTGGGGATGATGTGACATGCGGTAAATTTTCTTTTCGTTTCATTCTTTTCTCCTCTTTCATTTTTGGGCTTTGTGCAATTTTCGGGACGAAAATTCTTTCAACATGGGGATGATGTGACACCCAGCATATTTGGCATAAACATTTTAGTAACACCTAAGTCTACCTTAGCAGGAAACATTTATAAACGGACTTAACTGGGTTAGTTGAGTCGGGTCAAGATAGGATTGTCCAGGGTTCAATGATCTGGAGGATCATTGAGAGTCGTTTTGGGAATACACTAGTACCGGGTCCCGTTGTTGGTGAAATTACATAAACTAATTAAGTGTTATGTGTAGATTAATTGTTATATGGGGGATTATATGCAAAGACGTGTTTAAACGATGTGTAGATAATCATCCATGCTTAAATATGTTAAACATAGACTAAGGTTGCATGTTCATGTGTTAGGATGCGTTAAAATGCGTTAAACACGACAAACTGGAAAACTAGACAAACAAAGGTCCAGGTTCGACCACATCGTGGGGGCGAACCTGGAAAATACTCTTGGTTCGACCCTTATTAAAGGGGCGAATCTGGAATGTGGAAATGAAAGAATTTCATTCGACCAGAACAAGGCACATTCGACCCTGTGAAAGGGACGAATGTAGGTACATTCGCCCAGGTGAAAGGGGCGAATATGGACTAGTATAAATACCAAACTTTGTCATTTTTCACCATTTCACAAACCCTAACCGTCTCAAAACACTCTCACACGATTTTAATCACTAAGGAAGGAGTTTTTGCTCTTATTTTTCATAACCTAACCTATCAACAACATCTAATCAAGAATCCAAGGTGTGTTCTTAATTCAAAACCTTGTTCAAGTATTTTAATTCCTTTTTATCTAACCCTAAATGTCCAGATCTGTTCTAAGGATGTTTTTGTTAATAGAAACCTTTTAAACATCTTTCTAAACCTAAACCCTATCATTAAACATAGGTTTTCATATCAATAAACATATGTTAATTATGTGTTATGTGATATTATCTGTTGTTTAATGATTTTCTGCTATGATAATCCTAGAAACATGATCTAGGGCTGCTATCGATGATAGTTTAGGAGTATTAAAGGTTATAATTAAATAGATGATGATATCAAGTCTAATTTGGCGGTTTTATTGAATCTAGGGCTTGTTGCATGTTAGTATTATCAATAGAACTATTGGGGGTTTTCGATTACATGATAAACTGAGCATTTTAAGATGATTATGGATTGATTTTGAAAAGTTTCCAAATTGGGTAAAGATTACATGCATGATGTGACACTTCCATAATCATTGCCATTTTGGGAAAGGGCTAAAACGAATTGGTTTTGGGGCAAAATTGGTGGGGTTTTGTAGGGATAAGTTATTCATGCTTAACTACAGTGTTTGATAATGTTTCGGGATGTTTTTGGATGTTTTTGGAGCGTTTTTGGAAAAAGTAATATGTCAGGGTCGAACCTGGGCACATTCGACCGATCGAGTGGTCGAATGTGGAATCCCAGGGTCGAACCTGGACAGTTTGGTCAAATCTGTTTAAAAACGGTCGAAGGTGGCTTTCAAAAGGGTCGAAGGTGGGTTAAAAGGGGCGAAGGTGGAATAATCTTCCTGGTTCGACCCTATTGATTCAAAAATGAGATTTTTGATACAAGCTAAGTATTTTATGCTTGAACCTTGTGTGTAATCTACGTGTACTTGATTAGTTAGGGTAATGAGTCACCAACGTGATGTCGGGTCGGTCTAGTGTGTCGGTTGAACACTTAAACACGTTTTAAAACATACTTGGTCACGATCTGGACAATCGGGGACTAGATAACCTTATGGTTATTAGTCAGAACACTTATGTGAACATTTTGATAGATCTCCGGTAGTGGGATTATCAAGGGCTTGGCTTTCTATTATTTACTGAAGAACGCAACCCGAGGTGAGTTGACGGCCCCGCTTTTACAGCTTTAACTTTTGGGGGAGAAAACATGCGCTAAACTATTTTGGTAACATATGTCATACTATAGTTTTAACTTTGCATTGCTATACGATCTTTTAAAGTCCCGGGGAAAACCATGAATGTGCGGGGATGCACAACGGGGAAAATGTGGATAGATCTATTGGGCGTGACCTGCCCCACTCGTCGGCTTGGAGGGTCGGGCGGGTGCATATTGTCTCGAACTGGTAACATTGGTAACAGTGGAAATTTGAGGGTGTGACAACTAAGTCGTATGGTGGTTTGTTTTTTTTTTTTGGGGGTATTTCTTAATCATCTGAACATTGAATAATTGTTTTTTTTTTTTTTTTTTTGAAATTCGGTTATTTGTGGTATTTGATAGTTTGATTATTCGTATAATTAATCATTTGGTTAATCAATAGTTTATTTCTATTACAAATATTAGAAATCTATATCTATATATAATAAAGGAGTAACTATTGGTGTGCCACCCCCTCTAGATTTTGAGTATTCTAACCATTTAACTCGGGTTCGGGTAAAAAGATCCGATCCATGCTCCGAAGTTTTGCATCCAAATACCCGGGTATAAATACACCCGTTTACTTCTAATTGTTGCCTAAACCCGTTTATATCTCATTCATTTTCTCATTTGTTTTATCATTCAAACCTAAATTTCTCATTCATCATCTTCAATCAAGTCTTCAGAGTGTGTTAAGAATCTGCAATTTCTTTGTATTTCAAAAATATGTTTCATTAATCATTCTTTTTTACTCTAAATCATGTATTGAATACTCTAAATCATGTAACAAATTGATATATGTTTTTCCTAATTAGATATCCTCCTTAATCGACTTAATGTTATTTTTTTACCTATTTAGTATAATGTTTAACATTAATCTTCTTTTCTCGTATTTCTTATCTGGGTTTTGATAACCAGAAATTAGCCTTATTGCTTCATAATGTATATCCAATCTGCTTTTTTTTTTTCCAGTCATATGCAGATTTGTTGTATAAACAAATGTCCTTCATATTTAAATAAAAAAAACCTCTAAACTGTTTGTATCAAAGTTGTTGCTGATGTTCCTATCTTTGTTTTTCAAATTTGTTTTTAATATAATTTCCATATCCATTCAATCTAAGTTTGTTACTAATCAACTGTAAAAGGTACATTGTTTATGTAGATTTGGAGGTCCATATCCGATGTCGGCATTAGACCAAACTAGAACCTTAGTCAATGTATTATAATTTGTGTTCGGTTAAGGTTCAAAATATCAAGTGTTCATGCGTTTGGGATTGGTACGGTGGTTTGGATGGAATGGTTATTTTGATGATTATATGGCCGATATGTTTGTTGTTTTTAGAGGTTTATGTTTGAGCTTTTGTAAGTATGATCCTCATTGTTCAATTTGGTCTGAAAGTTCATCATTATTATTATTGTGTTCTTAAGGATTAGTTATATGTTGGATATTCAAAATGTTGCTGTCTATTTTTTATTTTTGATCCGATGGAGGTGGATTTTTAACAACGGATTTTGTAATGATCCGTTTGATTAATACTACAAAAAGAAAGAGATTTAATGTTTTCAAAAAAAAGATATTTACTTTCCTTTTTACGTGGCATACAATAAGGAATGTGATGATTTGATATTTAATCATTTGCGGGTATGATGGAATGATAGAATGGAATTGATTTAAACTTAGGCGCCAATGTTTACCTAAATTAGTGTATATAGATTGAATTTATTTTAAAAATAACATTAAAATTTAGTAAATTATTGTATTTTGCTAATTTAACATCATATTTACGTATCATTAATTATATTTATAATCTTTCAAAAAATCCAACTCGGTATCGAAACACTATATAATGTCTTACCAATACCAATTACTTCATTCATCAGACTCTTTACTGTGTCTCAATTCAATCATTTTTATCTGTTCGTTTAGACAAGGTACCATCAACTTTGTTATTTTCATTATATAGCTTTAGCTTATATATATGGATTATAGATTTTCTATTTCCTTTCCATCTATTATCCATATATTCGATTAGTATTAGTATTCTCTTCGTTCAAATTCTGTTTTATGGTTGTTATCTTCATATCTTTATTATTAAAAACATAACATTTGGTTAATCATTAATCTTTCGTAAACTTGAAAAAATGCAGAATATCCAAGATGTCGTATCACAATGGAAATCAGTTTTTCAAGGTTCTCTATGACCCTTCTGCTTCAGTTTTGGTATGTTTTATCATATTTTGTTTTTTGATGTTTTTTCAATAACATTATTTATTTAAAAAGTTTGAGCAAAATTAAAGCACTAATAGAAATAAATATGATTTTATTATATTCAGACAATCCCTCCAACAATGAATAAGTTTTTCTCTATCAATAAACTCAATAACAAAGTCCTGATCGTAACAACTGTTACGTGTAAATCATGGTCTGTTCGTGTCCAGCTGATTGAAGATATACTTGCCTTTACTGATGGATGGTCAAACGTTGTCAAAGATTTAGATTTTGGCACATTTGTTGTTATTTTCAGTTATATTGTCCATAAGACTTTCCTGATAAAGTACTACAACCATTCTCCTTATCAGCAAGTCGGAAATTCCTTTTTCAAAATCATCGAACATGAGTTAACTACCCCTCCTGTATGCATTCTATTCCTTAATTTTCTACTAATCTTTAAGAATTAATTTTATTAATTAATTTTTAATTAATTTTATATAATATTTGTATATCAATCTTTCAGGTTATACCAAGTTCATTTATTAATAATCACTTTGCAATTGGTCTCCCTTCTATTCCAGTTGTACTGAATGTATCTGATGAGTTTCAGTGGAATGTGCACATACATAACATTGGTAGCAATGTCTGCTTTACTGATGGTTGGTTGAAGTTTATGAGTGACTTACGTTTAACTGTTCGTGATGCTATATGCTTTGATTTAATGGATAATTTGACATTCAAAGTTACAACGTTAAACAAAAGTGGCCAACAAATGAAGGTTTTTAAAATTTTATCTGCTGGCAATAATGAAGAACATAACAAATCACACAAAACATAGTTCTCAACTTATAAAACCATAGCGGAAGCATTTAACCAGTTACAAAACCATGTACGACAATGTTCAAAAACTTTAATCAAAACATGAAACTAAGCCTAGACGCCATGCAGACTCGTGCGCCTAGTCCTCTGTGCTACCTTAGCGACCTGAGAAAAACATGCCAAAAAGACGTCAACATATAATGCTGGTGAGTTCACAGGTTTGTGCAATAAGTTACCAAAGTTACCAAATTGTTACCATGTCCATACTATACCAATGTCACCAAGTACGCTAGCTAGGCGTATGTTTTATTACTACTACGATTGGAAACCATTACTGGACACGTTTAGCAATGTTTAGCATATGTTTAAGCAGCCCGAATATGTTCAGCATGCATAGCAAAGTTCGAGACAACATGCACCCGCCGGCCCTCCAAGCCGACGAGTGGGGCAGGTCACGCCCAATAGATCTATCCACATTTCCCCCGTTGTGCATCCCCGCACATTCATCGTTTCCCCCGGGACTTCCAAAGATCGTATAGCAATACGAGTTAAAACCATAGTATGACATATGTTACCAAAATAGTTTAGCGCATGTTTTCTCCCCCAAAAGTTAAAGCTGTAAAAGTGGGGCCGTGAACTCACCTTAGATAGCGTTCTTCGGTTACTAGTAAAAATGCTAAGCTCTTGATAATCCCTCTACCAGAGATCTATCAAAATGTTCACATAAGTGTTCCGACTAATAACCATAAGGTTATCTAGTCCCCGATTGTCCAGATTGTAACCAAGTACGTTTTAAAGCATGTTTAAATGTTTGACCGACACACTAGACTGACCCGACATCCCGTTGGTGACTCATTACCTTAACTAATCAAGTACACATAGATTACACACAAGGTTCAAGCATAAAACACTTAGTTTGTATCAAAAATCTCATTTCTGCATCAGAACGGTCAAACCAGTCAGATAAAATCTCCTTCGCCCATTTTAAGTCTCCTTCGCCCGTTTTTAAGTTCTCCTTCGCCCGTTTTTCCATCTTCGACCGTTTGATCAGGTTCGCCCAAAATTTTCCAGGTTCGACCCTGGATTCTCTCCTTCGACCATTCGAATGGTCGAATGAGTCCAGGTTCGCCCCTTTTTTAATAATTTTCCTAAAAACGCTTCAAACACATTCGAAACATCCCGAAACATCATCAAACATAGCAGTCAAGTATGATTAACATATCCCTAGATAATCCCACCAATTTTGCCCCCAAACCAGCTTGTTTTAATACTTTCCCAAAATGGCAAAATTATGGAAATGTCACATCATGCATGAAATCTTTACCCAATTTGGAAACTTTTCAATACCAACATATAATCATCTATAAATACTCAATTTATCTTTGTCACACCCTCAAATTCCACGTGCGGGGTTTTACCGCGAGGCGCGTGACACACCAGGATCTCAGTCAACGATCACAATAAACATTCAACAAACATGCATTCACATATATTTTTAAAACCAAAATATCATGCTTTGAGGTATAAACCAGCAGCGGAAGCATTTCTTGTTTACAACCAAAAGACATATCATTGTTTACAAAACATTGTTTTAATATGCTTCAAAATATTAGATGCTGTGCATACATCGTGCGCCTAGCCCATTGACTGCTACCTTAGCGACCTGAGAAAACATGCCAAAAATGTCAACATATAATGCTGGTGAGTTCACAAGTTTTCTTTTATAAAAGTGTTGTCACAAGTTCACAAAGATCATTCCCATTAATACCGTGTCATAAGAACGTTAGCTAGACGTTAAGTGTTTTTACTACTACGGTTGGGAACCCATTACTAAACATGTACCAAAAGATGAATCCAGCCTAGATTGACTGGGTTACCGATGCCTCGATAACACAAGAGTTAGAGACAATATGCACCCGCCCGGCATCCCCGCCGTCGAGTGGGGTTTGTGAGGCCCAATAGATCTATCCACATTTCCCGCGTTATGCATTCCAGCACATTCATGGTTTCCCCCTGGGACTTTCCATAAAAGCCGTATAGTAATATAAAGTGCCCATAGTATAACATGATCTTTAAATAGTTCGTTCGTAGCATGTTTCTCCCCCGAAAGCAAAACAGTAAAAGTGGGGCTGTGAAACTCACCTTAGGTTGCGTTACTTGAAAACAGTTAAGTAATTATGCTATAATAATCCCAGATAGCGGCGACCTATAATAAAATGTGTATAAGTACCCGGACTAATAACCCGCAGGTTAACTAGTCCTCGAACGTCCAGACCATAACCATAAACGTTTGAAAACACCTTTGACTATTAAACCGACCGTACCAGACAAGATCCGACATCCCATTGGTGACCCGACATCCCACGTGTTAGGTAAATACAAGACATCATGCATCACATGCAATTAAACATTCAATACGCGCAATAGTTCACCTAGTCTAGCATAATGTCCAGTTAACGCATAAGAAAGTCCGAACACGTGTTACTAAGTCATTGGGTGTATCCCGGGGTTCCTATCATGTTCCTAGGTGTCAAATCATGTTCCGGGATGTCAAAATGCATTTACGACAGCAGTACACGCGATTAGGAAACTTTCATGCGATTAGGAAAAAGTCAACTAGTGAGTAGGAAGGGTGTTTAGTCGAGTATGGGCCTATTCGCATGATGTATCAGGCGAGTAGGCTGTACTCGCCTGATACTTCAGGCGAGTAGGTTCCTATTCGCCCCAAGCTCTGCTGATGCGCGTTTTCGCGCGTTAAACCCTCCAAATCAAATCTGAAACATGTAAAAACACCCAATATCTAAACTAAACTATTAGCCAACCCTTTCCAAGCAAAACCCCCCAATTTATTCCTGCTCTAACGGGATCGGTGCGATTATTTCCAAAAATGGCAAAATACTAGGTTTCATTAACTATGAAATCTTTCCTTAAGTAGTAAAGATCAGATTACACCTCCTACAACTTGCAATTCATCATTCCTATGTTATAGCATCATTCTAGCATGATTTCTAACCATAAACAAGCAATGAATCATATCATAACATCCTATTTCTTCAAGAATTACCCAAATGGGTCAAAATGCATACTTGCATCTAAACACTATAACAAGAGCTTAAACTCATAGATAATCATCCTAACAACACCTACACATCAGAAGTACATCAAATTCATGGAAACATTCATGTTATAATCACCAAAAATCATCCTATGCATCAATACTTCACATATAGCAAGTATTATGGTGTAGACTTGTTTTAGAACTCATTTCCAAGGTTTTTAAAGACTCATTATTATCAAAATAAGGTCTGGACTTTTGGGGAACCAAGACAATAACATTACAAAGGTGTAGGATGAAGAACACACCTTGGATTTTATCAAAGAAAGGTGTATAAGCTTGGAGATGGTGTTTTTTGAGGCAAAACAAGTTCCAGAGGTGTTTCAAGGTGTGTGGGAGGCTTAGGATCAGTTAGGGTTGCACAAATGGTGTTTGGGGAGTCAAGGGTTGTATTTATAGGTGTTTTGACTCGTGCACATCAGTATACGCGAGTAGGAGAGCAGTTCAGGCGAGTAGGGCTCCTACTCGCCTATATACTAGCGAGTAGGGCCCTATTCGCCATCAGGCATCCCCCTACTCGCATCGGCAAGTGGCGATTAGGAGCTCCCCAGGCTCCTAATCGCCTGTAAGGTCCTGGAACTGATTTTTGGCGCGTTAAACACTATTTTAACACATATAAACACGTATTCACATACCGACAAGTCACATAATGATTACAAACATATAATGCACAATAACTAACACGTGCACATCCGTTCACCAATTCCCGGGACTCGAGACTTGCGTGTGTGCGTTAAACCCGAAGATTCCACGAATCACCAATCCTTGTACACATGGCTACGGACCGACTCCCGATGATCCCGCGGATCATCGTGACGACTCCCGATGATTCCCAGAATCATCGTAACGACTTGACTGACCCCGTTAAGTACGTAATATGCATGACTCGCTAAGGTAGACTTACTAGTTTAGTCAATGTTACTAACCTGAGTTTGCCGGGTGTCACATCATCCCCTATTGAAAGAATTTTCGTCCCGAAAATTTCTCAAGGCCAAAAGGAAGAGACGAAAGTGAAGAAAAATTTTCCGGTTGCCACATCATCCCCCTGTTGAAAGGAATCTAGACCCGAGATTCATTCAGCTTCAACAGAGACATGCCTTGATTCGAACGCACGCTTAGGAAAGAAATGGGGGTACTTAGCCTTCATCTGATCCTCCCGTTCCCACGTGAACTCCGGTCCACGATTTGAGTTCCAACGAACTTTAACAATGTGGATTTTACTCCGACGAAGGCTACGGATCATATAGTCAAGAATTTCAACCGGTTCTTCCACAATACGCAGACGATCATCCACCTTGATCTCTTCGAGAGGAACGACCAAAGATTCATCCGCCAGACACTTCTTGAGATTGGAGACGTGGAAGACATTATGAACATTACTGAGTTCAGCTGGCAGATCAAGCCTGTATGTTACCGGTCCAATCCATTCTAGAATTGCGAACGGTCCCACATATCGAGGATTCAATTTGCCCCGTTTCCCAAAACGTATAACGCCCTTCCACGGAGATACCTTCAATAAAACCCTGTCGCCAACCTCAAACTCTAGAGGCTTGCGACGACGATCAGCATAGCTATTTTGACGATCCCGAGCTGCTGCCATGTGGTTACGAATTTGTACGATCTTCTCGGAAGTCTCGTACACAAGTTCCAGGCCGGTGAGTTGACTCTCACCCACCTCGGCCCAACAAAGAGGAGACCGGCATTTCTGCCCGTAAAGAGCCTCGAA
Organism: Ambrosia trifida; assembly: GCA_028751855.1. Lineage (NCBI taxonomy): Eukaryota > Viridiplantae > Streptophyta > Magnoliopsida > Asterales > Asteraceae > Ambrosia > Ambrosia trifida. The sequence goes on along the minus strand of CM054129.1, from coordinate 58,393,927 downwards.
CGGAGCTGCCTTGATGCTAGAATGGTAACTATTGTTGTAGGAGAATTCCACCAGCGGTAGATGACTCTCCCACCTTTTGCCAAAATCGATCACACATGCTCGGAGCATATCCTCTAGTGTTTGGATTGTCCGCTCACTTTGACCGTCAGTTTGCGGATGATAAGCTGTGCTCATGTGTAACCGAGTACCCAGAGCCTTATGTAAGGAATTCCAGAAGTTAGAGGCGAACCGAGAATCGCGATCAGAAATTATAGAGACAGGCACCCCGTGCCGAGAAACCACTTCCTTAAGATATACACGTGCCAAACGCTCGAGGCCATCGGTTTCTTTGATAGCGAGGAAGTGCGCAGACTTTGTCAACCTATCAACAATCACCCAGATCATATCACAACCACTGGGCGATTTCAGGAGTTTGGTCACAAAGTCCATCGTAATCCGCTCCCACTTCCACTCGGGAATTTCAGGCTGTTGCAGAAGGCCGGACGGCTTTTGATATTCAACCTTGACCTTGGCACAGGTCAAGCACTTGCTCACGTACGAAGCTACATCCGCCTTCATGTTCGGCCACCAATAAAGTATCTTTAAATCTTGATACATCTTATCGGAGCCAAGGTGAATAGAGTACCGGGACTTGTGAGCTACATCAAGAACGAGCTCCCGTAAGCCCCCAAATAAAGGGACCCAAATACGTTCAGCGAAGTAACGTAGGCCATCAGACCTGAGCTCAAGGTGGCTATCAGCACCATGCATGGTTTCAGCCTTAAGGTTTTCCTCCTTCAAAGCTTCTTGCTGTGCCGAACGGATTCGGTCGGGTAAGCCGGAATGGATGGTGAGCTGAAGAGCTCGAACACGACGAGGTTTAGCGGTTTCCTTCCTGCTCAAGGCGTCTGCGACCACATTCGCCTTGCCAGGATGGTATTTAATAGCACACTCATAATCATTAAGAAGCTCGACCCTGCGACGCTGTCTTATATTCAACACCTTCTGATCAAAGATATGCTGGAGGCTCTTGTGATCGGTGTAAATAGTACACTTGGTACCGTACAAGTAATGCCTCCATATCTTTAAAGCAAAGACTATAGCACCCAATTCCAGATCATGGGTGGGGTAGTTTTTCTCATGAACTTTGAGCTGACGAGAAGCATAGGCGATGACCTTCTCGCGCTGCATTATCACACAACCGAGACCCCGGATAGAAGCGTCACAATAAACCACAAAATCGTCCGTGCCTTCAGGCAAGGACAAGATAGGAGCAGAACAGAGTTTTGCCTTTAACATCTGGAAGGCTGACTCTTGCGAATCACCCCAGCCTAACTTCTTGTCCTTCTGGGTAAGTGAGGTGAGGGGTTGAGCGATCTTCGAAAATCCCTCGATGAAACGACGATAATAACCTGCAAGACCCAGGAATTGCCGCACCTCAGATGGCGTCTTTGGTGCTTCCCAGTCTTTGATGGCTTCTATCTTAGCTGGGTCAACGTGAATTCCTTTCTTATTAACTACATGACCAAGGAACTGGACTTCACGCAACCAGAAGCTACACTTAGAGAACTTGGCGTACAACTGCTCCCGCCTCAGGAGTTCCAAAACAAGACGCAAGTGTTCCTGGTGGTCCACTTCACTCTTGGAATAGACCAGAATATCATCAATGAAAACAATCACGAATTTATCAAGATAGGGCTTACAAACATGGTTCATCAAATCCATAAAAATGGCGGGCGCATTGGTGAGACCAAAAGGCATGACCAAAAATTCGAAATGGCCATAGCGAGTCCGAAAAGCGGTCTTCGGAATGTCAGCTTCTTGGACCCTCAACTGATGGTACCCCGATCTCAAATCGATCTTCGAAGAGGATAACGATTCTTGATAGTGACCTTGTTCAATTCACGATAGTCGATACACATTCGCAGGCTTCCGTCCTTCTTCTTGACAAACAAAATAGGGGCTCCCCACGGGGACGAACTAGGTCGGATGAAACCCTTCTCTAGTAGCTCCTGCAACTGGTTAGACAACTCCTGCATCTCGGGAGGTGCAAGATGATATGGGGCTCGGGCAATAGGGGCCACACCTGGAGCAAGTTCAATACCGAATTCGACCTGACGATAAGGCGGGAGGCCGGGTAAATCTTCAGGAAATACATTGGGAAAATCATGAACGACAGGAATATCTTCAATCTTCTTCTCTTCCTCTGACGAAACCGAAACAAGTGCCAGAATGGCAGAATACCCCTTCCGAAGATACTTATAGGCTTTCATACACGAAATAATACTCAAAGGGACCCCGCTCTTCTCACCGTGCACCAACAGAATTTCTCCATCAGGGAGAGGAAGTCAAATGACTTTATCGAAACAAACGATCTCAGCATGATACAAGGACAACCAATCCATACCCACGACAACATCGAAGCTACCCAAGGACACCGGCATAAGGTCAATCGGAAAAGAATAACCCGACAACTCAAGGCGACACTCCCTAAGGATGTGCGTCGCTTCGACTTTCTTACCATCGGCCAATTCTATCAAGTACTTAGCCTCTAAAGGTGTAGGTACCCTATCAAGCAATTGACTAAACCCAAGAGATATAAAACTCTTATCGGCACCGGAATCAAATAAAACCGTAGCATAGTGATTATCAAGAAGAAACGTACCGGTAATAGTGTCAGGATCCTGTCGAGCACCGCTCGAACCAATCACGAAGGTGCGAGCATTCCTGCCTCCGCCCCCATTGTTCCCATTACCCGATCCGTTCTTCCCAGATTCACCCTGTTTCAACTTGGGCATTCACGCTTGTAGTGACCAAGCTCCGTGGGGAGCAGCAACCTGAGGAGCCAGAGTAGGTGTAGCAGGTGGGTTCCGGTTACCCTGGAGATTAACCCTGCAATCCTTTGCCTGGTGCCTAAGCTTATGGCACCTGTGGCAGCGGTTCCGGTCCTCACAACGACCGTTGTGGTGAAACCCACACCGGTCACATTTCGGCAATTTCTCGGTATAACCACCCGGTTTCTACTCAGTCGACGGTCCCCCAACATCGGACCTCTTCACCTGCTGAGGCTGAGCCAAACTCGAGCCTTTACCCACACCTTCCCATTTACGCTTGTTGCTCTCAGGAGCCTTCACAGCAGCGCCTCGAGGAGGCAAGACCCCTTCAGCCACCTTCATATTGGTCAACCGGTGAGCTGACCAAACAACCTCAGAATAAATAGTAAGATTACCCGCAGCTACCAACCCCGCAATCTCCGGCACCAACCCAGGAACATAGTGTTCAATCCTTCGGTATTCTGGTGTGTGCAAATCAGGGCACAACACCACCAACTCATTGTGCCTAGCAGTGTAAGCTTCAATCTCAGACCCCACCATCTTATGATTTCAGACTTCGTGCTCAAGCTTCTGGATCTCATCCCTCGGGCAGTACTCATTTTTCAACAACTGAATGAACTCTGTCCAGGGCATAGCGTGAGTTTCCCCAATACCCAAGGTCTGGGTGGTGGAGTTCCACCAAGTCAGAGCTTGACCCTTAAGGGTCGCAGAAGCATACTTCACCCGGTCGCCTTCCGGGCAGCTGCACATTGAGAAAACCGACTCAATTTTCTCCAACCAGCGGAGTAGTCCACTGCCCCTTCAGTTCCACTAAAATTGTGGGGTTTGCAATCCATAAACTTCTTGTAAGAACACTGGGGTGGAGGGGGATTGACAGCACCACTACCCATAGCATTATGAGCGGCTTGGAATGCAGCCAAAGTAATGTTCACGTGCTGCTGCATCAGGTTATCAAACTCCGCTTGGGTCATATTAACGTTCCCACGGCCACCGCCGCCACCACGGTCGCCAGCACGACCGCCAACACGGCCGCCTCTGCGACCTCCACGAGCTCCCGACATCTTCTGTCACAACATGAAACAAAAGATTTAGGCTTGCCCGTGATACAACCCATTAAGAATGTTAAGGAACTAGACCGAGCCTAGTTCGGGTCCATCCGTTCAAACACAAAGTCCACTAGGGCTCCCATGCATCACAGTTTATAATCTCGTGTGCACCCGACATGATAAACTGTTCTACATGGTCCTCCAGGCGTGCTTTAAGTTTGAAGTTCAAGTCATCGAACACTAGCGCCCAATCGTGGTATTATCATAAGTATAAGTATAAGATAGTATGCATAAGAACGAGCGTGTCCATTAGGGCATAGAAGGGAGATGTCCGAATCCCTAGACAGATCTCAAGAGTACGCCGAAGCTACCCCAATGTACACCGCCGTCAAGAAGGTTCAATAGTATATCGTTCGCCATCGAATCATGGTAAAGATGGGTCATGAGATAGAAGGATAAAGAGTAAACAGATGATGTAGTGTAGAAGATGATGACACCGACACCCCCGACAAGTCATATTGTTACCCACATGTTAAGACTCGACTATATGTGACCGTCTAGTGTGTGTGCGACTTAGTTATAGACTAGACTCTACATGCAGTCCTAGTTCACTATAACCGTTGGCTCTGATACCAATCAGTCACACCCTCAAATTCCACGTGCGGGGTTTTACCGCGAGGCGCGTGACACACCAGGATCTCAGTCAACGATCACAATAAACATTCAACAAACATGCATTCACATATATTTTTAAAACCAAAATATCATGCTTTGAGCTGTAAACCAGCAGCGGAAGCATTTCTTGTTTACAACCAAAAGACATATCATTGTTTACAAAACATTGTTTTAATATGCTTCAAAATATTAGACGCTGTGCATACTTCGTGCGCCTAGCCCATTGACTGCTACCTTAGCGACCTGAGAAAACATGCCAAAAATGTCAACATATAATGCTGGTGAATTCACAGGTTTTCTTTTATAAAAGTGTTGTCACAAGTTCACAAAGATCATTCCCGTTAATACTGTGTCATAAGAACGTTAGCTAGACGTTAAGTGTTTTTACTACTACGGTTGGGAACCCATTACTAAACATGTACCAAAAGATGAATCCAGCCCAGATTGACTGGGTTACCGATGCCTCGATAACCCGAGAGTTAGAGACAATATGCACCCGCCCGGCATCCCCGCCGTCGAGTGGAGTTTGTGAGGCCCAATAGATCTATCCACATTTCCCTCGTTGTGCATTCCAGCACATTCATGGTTTCCCCCTGGGACTTTCCATAAAAGCCGTATAGTAACATAAAGTGCCCATAGTATAACATGATCTTTAAATAGTTCGTATGTAGCATGTTTCTCCCTCGAAAGCAAAACAGTAAAACTGGGGCTGCGAAACTCATCTTAGGTTGCGTTACTTGAAAACAGTTAAGTAATTATGCTATAATAGTCCCAGATAGCGGCGACCTATCATAAAATGTGTATAAGTACCCGAACTAATAACCCGCAGGTTAACTAGTCCCCGAACGTCCAGACCATAACCATAAACGTTTGAAAATACCTTTGACTGTTAAACCGACCGTACCAGACAAGACCCGACATCCCATTGGTGACCCGACATCCCATGTGTTAGGTAAATACAAGACATCATGCATCACATGCAATTAAACATTCAATACGCGCAATAGTTCACCTAGTCTAGCATAATGTCCAATTAACGCATAAACAGGTCCGAACACGTGTTACTAAGTCATTGGGTGTATCCCGGGGTTCCTATCATGTTCCTAGGTGTCAAATCATGTTCCGGGATGTCAAAATGCGTTTACGACAGCAGTACACGCGATTAGGATACCTTCATGCGATTAGGAAAAAGTCAACTAGTGAGTAGGAAGGGTGTTTAGGTGAGCAGGGGCCTATTCGCATGATGTATCAGGCGAGTAGGCTGTACTCGCCTGATACTTCAGGCGAGTAGGTTCCGATTCGCCCCAAGCTCTGCTGATGCGCGTTTTCGCGCGTTAAACCCTCCAAAACAGATCCGAAACATGTAAAAACACCCAATATCAAAACTAAACTATTAGCCAACCCTTTCCAAGCAAAAACTGTAAAATCGCAAAATTTCCCCCCAAATTTTTATACGTAAAAACCTTACTTTATACGCCTTTATCATTAATTATCCCTAACACACAACTTATATACATATATGTATATATATGTAATAATAATAATAATAGTAATAATAATAATAATAATAATAATAATAATAATAATAATAAAAATAAATAATAACAATATTGTAGAACAATAAACCTATTTGTAGATTTAATCATAACATTCTTAACCCAACCCAACCCAACAAACCGAAACCCTCCCCTTCCTTTCTCATAAGCCCAGCAACCAGACCGGCCCACTAGTCCTCCAGCCCACTACCCCTTTCCCTCATCTTTGCATATAAAAAAAATATGGCCGGGCCGGGGATCGAACCCTTGTCCCCAACCGGTCTGATACCAACAAACAACACTACCACTGCACCACAGGGTGCTTTGTGTTAGAACCTAGGATTTATTTAGTTTTAAAGGCTTCTTGAAGACCAAAGCTTGTTTCCTTTTTCTTCCACTGCTGTCGAGCAGTGCTGTGTTGAAAACACAGTCAACCACAGCGTTGACCATCTTATTTAAGGGATAATTTGATGGAATCTCGTGATTAATGGTTGCCATTTGACCAATCATAACAAACGTATTATATTAACCCGTGTATCCAGCTTGATTTCGTGCATAATTGGCGTATTTATATTAACTTGGTCAAAACTTTCTAAACCTTAAAACGCGTAGGCTTAGTATAAATTAAACCCTATGCGAGACCCCATAGATGCCGAATGCTCACCCTCAATTTCCAATTTCTCTTAATAATTCTCTGTTCGTGGTTTTCTTGTTCGAGTTGACTTTGAAGTTTGACTCGTCGTTCGTGTCTGATTATGTTTTGTAAGTTCGATTATTGTTATGGGTTTCATTAATCGGAACATACACAACATTAACCCCATGATTAATTGGGTTAATGTTGCGTGATTTGATCGATTGCAAATTCTAGGGCTTGTATGTTTAAAATTAGGGAAGAACACGATTTGCACATATTATTTATTTTTAATAAACTGAGACCAAACACAACCACTGGTCTGGACCAAGTGGTTGTGTCTGGTGCACTCTGACCTAGCCACGCGGGTTTGAGACCCGGCAGTGGCATATCTTTTCCCTTATTTCGTTTTTAAACAAACAAATCAATTTAATTATATATAATACTTATAATTTTATAAATTCGTTTTAAATTATTAATACTCTTTTATTAATTCTACAAAAATTATTTTAAGTAAATCTGATGAAAAAGTTTCATTCACAATTTTTAGTTTTCAAAAATTTATTTATTTAATATATATAATAATTAAATCAATTTTATTCTATTATATTTATAAAATTCCATTAAAATATCAAAACGATCTTATAAATTTCCACAAAAATTATTCTGAGTTTATATAATGATAAACTTTTCTGAAATGATTTTTAATTTTGAAAAATCATTTATTTAATATTTTTAATCAATTTTTGTTAGTTTTAATCATAATTAAATCATAATAAATTCAATTTTTAATATTTTTGCTCCAAAATTTTATACAAATTATTTCTGATTATTTAGAACAGAAATATAAATTTTAAACTAATAATTCTTTAATTTTAATATTTTTAAATATTAAAGTTGAATGTTGGCAATTTGTTATAAATAGATTTAATATTCTATTTTAAAGAGAATAATTTTGTAAAAATTATTTTTATACTTTAAACACATTTTTGTGACCATCTTAAATTTAAATTTCATAAAAAGATTTTTGTTTATTTATTTACTAATATTCCCTCAATTATCAAACATTTTTAATATTAATCAAACGAGCATTTATCCCCAAATACGAAGCCATAGAACATATACATTTGTAGACTAGATAGACTTAAACATATTTATTACCTTATTATAGGGTGATACTTGACACATTTGGGCAACACCACTATTCAATTTTTTCAATAGATATAACATTTTGCTAAGGTGAGTTTTACATAGCCCCTTTCTATTTATCACCACTTTTGGGGTGAAACATGTTACAACATCATTTATGCAATTCAATCATCAATGTGTCTGTGTTTTTCTATGTTGCATTATGTCTTGAACATGACTAGGGTAAGCACAATTCTAGCATAAACATTTATCAGCCGACGATATACATTGATAGATCTATTGGACTGACAATCCCACCCGGATACGTGCCTCCTACAAAGGTAGCGTGGGTGTTCGTTACTGCAATATAAACGAGTGAACCATGAGCGTATGGGATGTACCACAATATAACATTCACAATGGTTGATTATGCACTCGATTTACTTCTAGTATGTTTTCACATATGGACTAGATTGCCATGACACATGAATTGCACAACAATTTTATTCGATTATCAAAACCTATGTAATTCTCACCAACTTTTGTTGACCCAAAATATTTTCAACTTAACATGTTTCATTTTCTACTTGCTTGAAGATTGAATTAATGCTTGAAGATGTGTGCATAGTTTTATTCAATTTGATGTACGAATCCTTGTAGAACAATTGTATGTAATTTGTTTAAATCATATAATGAAATTTATTATTTACCATGAGCTACTGAACAATCATCAATACGTGACATCCCGATGTTTCCGCCATCAGTTGGGGTGTTACAAAAACCCCCAATTTATCCCTGCTCTAACGGGCTCGGTGCGATTATTTCCAAAAATGGCAAAATACTAGGTTTCATTAACTATGAAATCTTTCCTTAAGTAGTAAAGATCAGATTACACCTCCTACAACTTGCAATTCATCATTCCTATGTTATAGCATCATTCTAGCATGATTTCTAACCATAAACAAGCAATGAATCATATCATAACATCCTATTTCTTCAAGAATCACCCAAATGGGTCAAAATGCATACTTGCATCTAAACACTATAACAAGAGCTTAAACTCATAGATAATCATCCTAACAATTCCTACACATCAGAAGTACATCAAATTCATGGAAACATTCATGTTATAATCACCAAAAATCATCATATGCATCAATACTTCACATATAGCAAGTATTATGGTGTAGACTTGTTTTAGAACTCATTTCCAAGGTTTTTAAAGACTCATTATTATCAAAATAAGGTCTGGACTTTTGCGGAACCAAGACAATAACATTACAAAGGTGTAGGATGAAGAACACACCTTGGATTTTATCAAAGAAAGGTGTATAAGCTTGGAGATGGTGTGTTTTGAGGCAAAACAAGTTCCATAGGTGTTTCAAGGTGTGTGGGAGGCTTAGGATCAGTTAGGGTTGCACAAATGGTGTTTGGGGAGTCAAGGGTTGTATTTATAGGTGTTTTGACTCGTGCACATCAGTATACGCGAGTAGGAGAGCAGTTCAGGCGAGTAGGGCTCCTACTCGCCTATATACTAGCGAGTAGGGCCCTATTCGCCATCAGGCATCCCCCTACTCGCATCGGCAAGTGGCGATTAGGAGCTCCCCAGGCTCCTAATCGCCTGTAAGGTCCTGGAACTGATTTTTGGCGCGTTAAACACTATTTTAACACATATAAACACGTATTCACATACCGACAAGTCACATAATGATTACAAACATATAATGCACAATAACTAACACGTGCACATCCGTTCACCAATTCCCGGGACTCGAGACTTGCGTGTGTGCGTTAAACCCGACGGTTCCACGAATCACCAATCCTTGTACACATGGCTACGGACCGACTCCCGATGATCCCGCGGATCATCGTGACGACTCCCGATGATTCCCAGAATCATCATAACGACTCGACTGACCCTGTTAAGTACGTAATATGCATGACTTGCTAAGGTAGACTTACTAGTTTAGTCAATGTTACTAACCTGAGTTTGCCGGGTGTCACAATCTTATAATCAAAAACCCCCAATCATTTTATTGATAATACTCAACATGCACAAGCCCTAGATTTCATAAAATCCCCAAAATACCCATAATATCATCATCTATCTAATAATAACACTTTACAATCTAAAACTATCATTCATAGCTGCCCTAGATGATGTTTCAAACATTAGAACAGCAGCAAATCATTAAACAACACATAACATCACATAACACAGACTTAACATATGTTTATTGATACCGAAACCTATGTTTACGATAGGGTTTAGATTTAGAAAGGTGTTTGAAAGGTTTTTATTGATAAAATCTTCCTTAGAACAGATCTGGACATTTGGGGTTAGATACAAACGGATTAAAATGCCTTAAAAAGATTTAGGATTAAGAACACACCTTGGATTCTTGTTTAGATGTTGTAGATAGGTTAGATTATGAAAAAGAAGAGCAAAAACTCCTTCCTTAGTGATTAAAATCATTTGAGAGTGTTTTGAGACCGTTAGGGTTTGTGAAATGGTGAAAAATGACAAAGTTTGGTATTTATACTAATCCTCCTTCGCCCCCTATCTGTGGTCGAAGGTAGCCTCCTTCGACCCTTTCACAGGGTCGAATGAACCCTGACTTGGTCGAATGAAATTCTTCAAATTCCATATCCCAGGTTCGCCCCTTTGCAAAGGGTCGAACAAAGACATATTTTCCTCCTTCGACCACTCGAAGTGGTCGAACCAGGACCTATGTATATCTAGTTTTCCAGTTTGTCGTGTTTAACGCATTTTAACACACCTTAACACATGAGCATGCAACCTTAGTCTATGTTTAACATATTTAAGCCCGGATAATCATCTACACATCATTTAAACACATCTATGTATATAATCCACCACATGACCCATAATCTACACATACACTTAATTAGTTCATGTAATGTCACCAACAACGGGACCCGGTACTAGTGTATTCCCAAAATGACTCCCAATGATCCTCTAGATCATTGAACCCTGGACAATCCTAACTTGACCCGACTCAACCAACCTAGTTAAGTTCGTTTATAAACGTTTCTCGCTAAGGTAGACTTAGACGTTACTAAAATGTTTAAGCCAAATATGCCGGGTGTCACATCATCCCCATGTTGAAAGAATTTTCATCCCGAAAATTTCACCAAGCCCCAAAATGAAAGAAATGGAAAGGACGAAACGAAAAGGAAAATTACCGGATGTCACATCATCCCCACGTTGAAAGGAATCTTGACCCGAGATTCATTCCGTTTCAGCAGTAACATGCCTCGATTCGAACGCACGTTTCGGAAAAAGATGAGGGTGTTTAGCTTTCATCTGATCCTCCCGTTCCCACGTGAACTCCGGTCCACGATTCGAGTTCCAACGAACTTTGATGATGCGGATTTTACTCCGACGAAGGCTACGAATCTTGTAGTCGAGAATCTCGACAGGTTCCTCGACAATGCGAAGACGATCATCAACCTTGATCTCCTCCAGTGGTACAATGAAAGATTCATCAGCCAAACACTTTTTCAAGTTAGACACATGGAATACGTTGTGAACACTACCGAGCTCCGCCGGTAAGTCAAGTCTGTATGCCACCGGTCCAATCCGATCCAGGATTGCGAATGGTCCGACATAACGAGGGTTAAGCTTGCCACGCTTTCCAAAGCATATGACGCCCTTCCATGGTGAAACTTTCAGAAGTACCCTGTCCCCAACCTGGAACTCCAAAGGTGTGCGACGGCGATCGGCATAGCTCTTCTGACGATCCCGCGCAGCAGCCAAACGGTTACGAATCTGTACGATTTTCTCCGAAGTTTCGTACACAAGTTCCAGACCAGTGAGCTGGCTCTCGCCCACCTCGGCCCAACAAAGTGGTGATCGACATTTTCGTCCGTATAGGGCCTTGAACGGAGCTGCCTTGATACTAGAGTGATAGTTGTTGTTGTAGGAGAACTCCACCAACGGTAGGTGAATCTCCCAACTTTTGCCAAAATCGATAACACACGCCCGAAGCATGTCTTCCAAGGTTTGAATCGTCCGCTCGCTCTGTCCATTAGTTTGCGGATGATAAGCTGTACTCATATCCAACTGAGTACCCAAAGCCTTGTGCAGAGCCTTCCAGAAACGCGAAGCAAAACGAGAATCACGATCAGAGATAATAGAGACAGGCACCCCGTGCCTAGCAATCACCTCCTTAAGGTGGAGTCGAGCCAACCGCTCGAGTCCATCGGTTTCCTTAATAGGTATAAAACGTGCCGATTTTGTCAACCGGTCAACAATCACCCAGATCATATCATAACCACTAGGTGACCTTGGTAGCTTGGTGACAAAATCCATCATGATTCGCTCCCACTTCCATTCTGGAACCTCTGGTTGTTGCAGGAGACCAGACGGCCTCTGATACTCCACCTTGACTTTAGCACAAGTCAAGCATTTGCTGACATAAGAAGCTATATCAGCTTTCATGTTTGGCCACCAATAAAGTATCTTCAAATCCTGATACATCTTATCGGAGCCAGGGTGAATAGAATACCGGGATTTGTGAGCTGCATCCAAAACAAGCTCGCGCAATCCCCCGAACAAGGGAACCCAAACACGTCCCGCAAAATAGTGTAAGCCATCGGTCCTGAGTTCAAAATGCTTGTCAGCACTGTGCATAGTCTCAGCCTTAAGGTTTTCCTCCTTCAAGGCTTCCAACTGTGCAGAACGGATTCGGTCAGGCAATGACGAATGAATGGTGAGCGGTAAGGCTCGAACACGGCGAGGATTCACAGACTCCTTCCTGCTCAAGGCGTCCGCCACAACGTTCGCCTTGCCAGGATGGTATTTGATAGCACAGTCATAATCGTTCAAAAGTTCAACCCAGCGACGCTGCCGCATGTTCAACACCTTCTGGTCGAAAATATGATGAAGACTCTTGTGATCAGTGTATACTTCACACTTGGTACCGTACAAGTAATGTCTCCAGATTTTCAACGCAAAGATCACCGCACCTAGTTCTAAGTCATGAGTAGTGTAGTTCTTCTCATGAACCTTGAGTTGACGAGAAGCATAAGCAATAACCTTCCCGCGTTGCATCAACACGCAACCGAGACCACGAATAGAAGCGTCACAATACACAACGAAGTCATCCGTACCCTCAGGTAAAGATAAGATAGGTGCAGAACAAAGTTTAAGCTTCAGCATCTGAAATGCTGATTCTTGTGGTTCATCCTAGTCGAACTTTCGGTCCTTCTGGGTAAGAGTAGTGAGGGGTTGAGCGATCTTCGAAAATCCCTCAATGAAGCGACGATAGTAACCCGCAAGACCTACGAATTGCCGCACCTCAGATGGCGTCTTTGGTGCTTCCCAGTCTTTAATAGCTTCGATCTTAGCCGGATCGACATGAATTCCCAGTTCATTCACCACATGCCCCAAGAATTGAACTTCACGCAACCAAAAATCACACTTCGAGAACTTAGCATACAACTGCTCCTATCTCAAAAGTTCCAAGACCAACCGTAGGTGTTCTTCATGATCCGCCTTGTTCTTGGAATAAATCAGAATATCGTCAATAAACACGATGACGAACTTATCAAGGTAAGGTTTGCAAACGCGGTTCATTAAATCCATGAACACCGCCGGTGCGTTAGTGAGACCAAAAGGCATGACCAAGAACTCAAAATGGCCATAACGAGTGCGAAAAGCAGTCTCCTCCCTCGGACAGTACTCACCTCTCAACAATTGCACAAACTCCGCCCAAGGCATAGCAATAGCCTCCCCCAATCCCATGTTCTGAGTAGTAGCATTCCACCACGACAGTGCAGGCCCCTCAAATGTCGCAGTAGCATACTTCACCCGGTCCCCAGTAGGACAGTTACACATGACGAACACAGACTCAACCTTCTCCAGCCATCGTAGCAGTCCCACCGCTCCCTCAGTTCTAGCGAAGTTATGGGGCTGACAATCCCGAAACTTCTTATAAGAGCACTGAGGTGGGGGTGGATTGGCACCAACACCTGAAACACGGTACACGAGTAAAACACAAACGAAAGGACATGAAACCCAAGAATAAGGCAAGGTCGACAGAAATCAACTCACCGCCCATGGCATTAATCCCAGCCTGGAAATTAGCCATAGCCATGTTCACTTGCTGCTGAAGCAAGTTGTTCAGCTCAGCTTAGGTCATGTTGATGTTGCCATGACCACCGCCTCCAGCACGACCACCGCCGCCAGCACGGCCACCGCCGCCACCACGACGTCCACCACCGCGAGCACCAGACGTGATCTAACAAATCAAGAAATCGAGGGATTCAGATTCACTTCTAGTGTCACCCACTAGAAATTTACAAGAGTTAACTTAGGGACAATTCCAGGACTATACATCCAAACTCGAAGTTCATCGGGATTTTCATGCATTTTAGTTTATTATTTCGTGCACACCCAAAATGATAAACTGCTCTACATGGTCCTCCAGACGTACCCCTAGTCCGGACTCCGGTCACCGAATATCGTCGCCTAGTAACGTGTTACGATAGGTGCAAGTGTAAGAAGGCATGTGTGTGCTAGAACCAACAAATCAACCTCTTCCCCTTCAATCCCGAAGAGGAAGACAAAAGTAGGTAAGAATCCAAATAAAAGCGGATGATGTAACAGAGAAGTTTGATGATGATGTAAGGACACCCCGACAACGTTAGTACGTATCCCACTAATAGACTCAAAGTATGTGACCGTCTAGTGTGTGCGACTCGGCTATAGACCAGACTCTACATGCAGTCCTCGTTCACTATAACCATTGGATCTGATACCAATCTGTCACACCCTCAAATTTCCACTTGCGGAGTTTTACCGCGAGGCGCATGACAAACCAGGTCCCAAGTCAACGGTCACAATAAACAATACTATATGAAATACGTGAACACAAAACATAGTTCTCAACTTATAAAACCATAGCGGAAGCATTTAACCAGTTACAAAACCATGTACGACAATGTTCAAAAACTTTATTCAAAACCTGAAACTAAGCCTAGACGCCATGTAGACTCGTGCGCCTAGTCCTTTGTGCTACCTTAGCGACCTGAGAAAAACATGCCAAAAAGACGTCAACATATAATGCTGGTGAGTTCACAGGTTTGTGCAATAAGTTACCAAAGTTACCAAATCGTTACCATGTCCAGACTATACCAATGTCACCAAGTACGCTAGCTAGGCGTATGTTTTATTACTACTACGATTGGAAACCATTACTGGACACGTTTAGCATATGTTTAAGCAGCCCGAATATGTTCAGCATGCTTAGCAAAGTTCGAGACAACATGCACCCGCCGGCCCTCCAAGCCGACGAGTGGGGCAGGTCACGCCCAATAGATCTATCCACATTTCCCCCGTTGTGCATCCCCGCACATTCATGGTTTCCCCCGGGACTTCTAAAGATCGTATAGAAATACAAGTTAAAACCATAGTATGACATATGTTACCAAAATAGTTTAGCGCATGTTTTCTCCCCCAAAAGTTAAAGCTGTAAAAGTGGGGCCGTGAACTCACTTTAGATAGCGTTCTACGGTTACTAGTAAAAATGCTAAGCTCTTGATAATCCCTTTACCAGAGATCTATCAAAATGTTCAGATAAGTGTTCCGACTAATAACCATAAGGTTATCTAGTCCCCGATTGTCCAGATTGTAACCAAGAACGTTTTAAAGCATGTTTAAATGTTTGACCGACACACTAGACCGACCCGACATCCCGTTGGTGACTCATTACCTTAACTAATCAAGTACACATAGATTACACACAAGGTTCAAGCATAAAACACTTAGTTTGTATCAAAAATCTCATTTCTGCATCAGAACGGTCGAACCAGTCAGATAAAATCTCCTTCGCCCATTTTAAGTCTCCTTCGCCTGTTTTTAAGTTCTCCTTCGCCCGTTTTTCCACGTTCGACCGTTTGATCAGGTTCGCCCAACATTTTCCAGGTTCGACCCTGGATTCTCTCCTTCGACCATTCGAATGGTCGAATGAGTCCAGGTTCGCCCCTGTTTTAATAATTTTCCTAAAAATGCTTCAAACACATTCGAAACATCCCGAAACATCATCAAACACAGCAGTCAAGTATGATTAACATATCCCTACATAATCCCACCAATTTTGCCCCAAAACTAGCTTGTTTTAATACTTTCCCAAAATGGCAAAATTATGGAAATGTCACATCATGCATGAAATCTTTACCCAATTTGGAAACTTTTCAATACCAACCTATAATCATCTATAAATACTCAGTTTATCTTATAATCAAAAACCCCCAATCATTTTATTGATAATACTCAACATGCACAAGCCCTAGATTTCATAAAATCCCCAAAATACCCATAATATCATCATCTATCTAATAATAACCTTTACAATCTAAAACTATGATTCATAGCAGCCCTAAATCATGTTTCTAACATTAGAACAACAGCAAATCATTAAACAACGCATAACATCACATAACACATAATTAACATATGTTTATTGATACCGAAACCTATGTTTACGATAGGGTTTAGATTTAGAAAGGTGTTTGAAAGGTTTTTATTGATAAAATCTTCCTTAGAACAGATCTGGACATTTGGGGTTAGATACGAACGGATTAAAATGCCATACAAAGATTTAGGATTAAGAACACACCTTGGATTCTTGTTTAGATGTTGTAGATAGGTTAGATTATGAAAAGAAGAGCAAAAACTCCTTCCTTAGTGATTAAAATCGTTTGAGAGTGTTTTGAAACGGTTAGGGTTTGTGAAATGGTGAAAAATGACAAAGTTTGGTATTTATACTAATCCTCCTTCGCCCCATATCTGTGGTCAAAGGTAGCCTCCTTCGACCCTTTCACAGGGTCGAATGAACCCTGACTTGGTCGAATGAAATTCTTCCAATTCCATATCCCAGGTTCGCCCCTTTGCAAAGGGTCGAACCAAGACATATTTTCCTCCTTCGACCACTCGATGTGGTCGAACCAGGACCTGTATATCTAATTTTCCAGTTTGTCATGTTTAACGCATTTTAACACACCTTAACACATGAGCATGCAACCTTAGTCTATGTTTAACATATTTAAGCACGGATAATCATCTACACATCATTTAAACACATCTATGTATATAATCCACCACACGACCCATAAGCTACACATACACTTAATTAGTTCATGTAATGTCACCAACAACGGGACCCGGTACTAGTGTATTCCCAAAATGACTCCCAATGATCCTCCAGATCATTGAACCCTGGACAATCCTAACTTGACCCGACTCAACCAACCTAGTTAAGTTCGTTTATAAGCGTTTCCCGCTAAGGTAGACTTAGACGTTACTAAAATGTTTAAGCCAAATATGTCGGGTGTCACAAAGAATCCAAGGTGTGTTCTTAATTCTAATCCTTTTTCAAGTATTTTAATTCGTTTTTATCTAACCCTAAATGTCCAGATCTGTTCTAAGGATGTTTTTGTTATTAAAAACCTTTTAAACATCTTTCTAAACATAAACCCTATCATTAAACATAGGTTTTCATATCAATAAACATATGTTAATTATGTGTTATGTGATATTATGTGTTGTCTAATGATTTGCTGCTGTGCTAATGCTAGAAACATAATCTAGGGCTGCTATTGATGATAGTTTAGGATTATTGAAGGTTATAATTAGATAAATGATGATATCAAGTCTAATTTGGGGATTTTATTGAATCTAGGGCTTGTTGCATGTTAGTATTATCAATAGAACTATTGGAACATGATAAACTAAGCATTTTAAGATAATTATGGATTGATTTTGAAAAGTTTCCAAATTGGGTAAAGATTACATGCATGATGTGACACTCCCATAATCTTTGCCATTTTGGTAAAGAGCTAAAACGAATAGGTTTTGGGGAAAAATTGGTGGGGTTTTGTAGGGATAAGTTATTCACGCTTAACTGTAGTGTTTGATGATGTTTCGGGATGTTTTCGGATGTTTTTGAAGCGTTTTTGGGAACAGTGTTCTGTTAGGGTCGAACCTGGGCACATTCGACCGATCGGGTGGTTGAATGTGGAATTCCAGGGTCGAACCTGGACAGCTTGGTCGAATATGTTTTAAAAGGGGCGAAGGTGGCTTTCAAACGGTCGAAGGTGGCTTATAAAGGGGCGAGGGTGGATTTATCTTCCTGGTTCGACCCTATTGATTCAAAAATGAGATTTTTGATACAAACTAAGTGTTTTATGCTTGAACCTTGTGTGTAATCTATGTGTACTTGATTAGTTAGGGTAATGAGTCACCAACGTGATGTCGGGTCGGTCTAGTGTGTCGGTTGAACACTTAAACACATTTTAAAACATACTTGGTCACGATCTGGACAATCAGGGACTAGATAACCTTATGGTTATTAGTCGGAACATTTATGTGAACATTTTGATAGATCTCCGGTAGTGGGATTATCAAGGGCTTGGTTCTCTTATATGACTGAAGAACGCAACTTAAGGTGAGTTCACGGCCCCACTTTTACTGCTTTAACTTTTGGGGGAGAAAACATGCGCTAGACTATTTTGGTAACATATGTCATACTATGGTTTTAACTTTGCATTGCTATACGATCTTTTAAAGTCCCGAGGAAAACCATGAATGTGCGGGGATGCACAACGAGGGACATGTGGATAGATCTATTGGGCGTGACCTGCCCCGCTCGTCGGCTTGCAGGGCTGGGTGGGTGCATATTGTCTCGAACTGGTAACATTGGTAACATGCTGAACATTCAGGCTGAACATTGCTAAACATGGCTAAACGCGTCTAGTAATGGTTTTCCAATCGTAGTAGTAATAAAACATACACCTAGCTAGCGTACTTGGTAACATTGGTATAGTATGGACATGGTAACGCTTTGGTAACTCTTGGTAACATATTGAACAAACCTGTGAACTCACCAGCATTATATATGTTGACGTCTTTTTGGCATGTTTTTCTCAGGTCGCTAAGGTAGCATCGGTTGGACTAGGCGCACGGGTCTGCATTGGCGTCTAGGCTTAGTAGCATGTTTTAAATAAGTGTCTTGAATATTTTGGAACACAGTTTTGTAGTTGATTAAATCTTTAAATGCTTCTGCTATGGTATAATGGTTTGATAACCAAGTTTTGAGTTTACGTATTTCATATAGTGTTGTTTATTGTAACTGTTGACTTGGATCCTGGTTTGTCATGCGCCTTGCGGTAAAACTCCGCAAGTGGAAATTTGAGGGTGTGACAACGTACAAGTATGCAACCCACAAAAATAAATTGTGCTTGAATCATGATACTCGTATTTACACTTATGATGGTTTCAATGTTTTTCCTAATACATAATTCATGAAGTCGGGAAATACATAAATATCAAAGATAAAATCTAAAATATTTATATTTATATACATATATAGAAGAAGCGGTATATATCTATATTTATATATATTTTTAACATACCTTTTTTAAGAAATGAGTACAATCGTTTTGAAAATAATACATAATTTTGTTATACATTCTAAAAATATAAGTTATTATTATTCTATAACTATATTCTACATGTTAATTTTTTTTGCATTCAACCTAACATTTTCATTTCAAATTACTCTTTATAGTAAAGATCTTATATTCTTCATAGTTTCTCATGATTAGGAACTGTGCTAATGATTTTTTAATTGTTTTGTCTATTTTATATTATGTTTGTTCGTTTATTATTCAATAAGAATACTCAAGTTTTGAGGTGTTTTGATTTTGTTGGTGATGTCTACTGTCTTCGATTTTGTCCCTTCCAATCAATTATAGATAAGGATGTTTTCGAAAATTACTCACTAGGTACGTTTACATACAGTGTTTACATTTAGGATTTAAATAATTTTTGTTTAATTTATGTTATGTATATACATATTTAACAATACAAATTTTTTTTGTTATGTTGGATGTTATCGGTTATGTTAAAGAGCTAACAATACTTGAGGACCTGCCATGTGTACACACGGTTCTCTAACATAGAAATTTAGAATTTTGTTATCTATATTAAAAATGATGTTATTATAGTAGAATGTAGATGTAGATAATGGCTAAATAATATTACATATTGCTTATAATTCAAATATATACTATAATCATTATATTTGGTTAAATTATATTTATTAAAACAAAAATACGTATAATATTATATACATAATTAGACAATTATTAGTGTTATTATAATTTCATATTTTTTATTTATATATTTATAAAGTTTAAAATCTACGTTAATTTTTATTATTCTATTTTTTTATATATAATTATTATAATACTCTAATAATATTTCTATCGTGATTAACTTTTCATGCCGGACTTTACGTTGTTTTTAATTCTTGTATTTTTAAAGATTTACTTTTTTAAATAAACGTGTAAATATTTATTTTTGTAAACATATTCGGTTAAACAATTATAATTATTACAATTTCATTCAATTTAATGTTAATTTTCTATTTCCAAAATAATTTATATTTATGACTATAAGTACATACTATGAATAAAAACGATATTATATTTAATTGTTAATGCCTACTATAAAAAAATTGAATTCTTCTCTTATAAGAATTGAACAAACCATTATTCATTTTAACTACAATCTTAAGTTTTCTCCTTCCAGGCATTTGAGTTATCAGGTTCTATATTATAGATTTTTATTTTTATATTTTTCGATATTTAGTTTGTTATTAACTTTTATGAAATAAGACGAATTATCGATTTCACATTTCTTTTTCCTATTAGTATATATACAAAACAATATTTAATATGTTTTTATATTTTTCAATCTGTGTAGTTCATCGTTTTTTTTTTGTTTTGTTTTTTTTGCATTAGTAAAATATCAAACTTAATAGAATAATATTATTAGGTATATAGATTTTTTATGTTTGTAAAACATTAACTTTATATTTAAATTTGTTTTACAGGTTATTTATAAATGCTTATGGAGGGTGAAACGATAACATTGTTTGACCAACTTCGATATGGTCAAGAGGATATTATTATTAAGGCGAGAGTCTTAACAATTTGGTGTGAACAATAAAAAAATGATACTAATAAGGATTATTCCATTGAAATGGTGTTAATGGATGAAAACGTAATACTTATATATTCCATTTATAACTTATAAATTGTCTTATACAGTTTACTTTCTTTAACTTTAATAATAACATATACCGTTTTTTTTTGTAGGGTGATAGAGTTCAAGCTTTTATTCGTAGTAAATTTATTGACATGATTGAAAATTATTTACATGATAAGCATGCTTACATAATTAAATATGTTCGAGTAGATATGAGTCTTTCAAATATGAACATTGGCTCACATGGAATGAAAATCTTTTTCACTCAGCTTACTCAACTTTTAACCTGTTTTGATTTTATTGGTGATGAATATGGTTTTCGATTTTTACCTTTTGATTCCATAATAGAAAAGGATGTGTTTACAAATTACTCGATAGGTATTTTTTTTATTTTTATATATGTATACATCAGATTAAATATTTAATTTTATAATTATACCTATTTATAGAACTAATAATATTAGTTTCAATAACTTTTTACAAATGTCATTGGTTACGTTAAGACTGTAAAGAATTACGATGATAGTAAAATAAAGGGTTCTTTGAAACAAAAAAATCGTATGCTTTTGGACATTGAAGATTCAGAGTAAGTTGTAATTGTTATATCTTAATTCGGACTATAATGTTTTGGGCATAACTTATACATTTTGTTGTTAACTATATTTTTCATATGTAATTTTACAATTATGTTTAGGGGACGTGTTATTTGTTTGAAATTATGGGATAAATTTTCCAGTCAGATGAGTACATATTTACATAACCATAGCAATTGTGAACCCTTGGTTGTGATTTTGCAATTTGGATTGGCGTCATATTTCAATGGTTAGTTATTACTACAAATTTATAACTTATTTTTTCGTTTTCAATCTACTTATATTAGATATTGAAATATTATATAAGTATGTATTTATTTTAATGAAATGTATATTCAACTGTTATTTATGTAGATAATCCCTATGTTTCAACCTATCTTGGGATTTCAAGGCTTTTTATTAATGAACCAACTGAATTCATCAATGTTTATAAAAGAAGGTTGCCTTTATTGTTTTTTTTTTTTCATTTCAAATAATACTTTAAAGTTTATGTTTTTAAACATTGTATTTAACTAGCTGTTGTTAAAAAAGTGCAAGGTTGATTCAATGTCCTACCTATGATACGCTATCAAGTGCATCCTTTGCTAGTCTTCAAGTTTTTTCTGTTACAGAGAATGATTTTTTGGTTAACAATCCTTACTGTAACATAGGTGATATCTGGGAGATTTTAGAGGTAATAAACATAAAGTTCTCACAAACTTTCATAATTTTATTATATGTATAGATAATAACAACTTACTAATGTTTATTTAATCTATGCAGGTTAAACATCTCATTATTTTAGGAACTGTTATTGAAATACACAAGAATTTTGGGTGGTTTTATATGGCTTGTCCAAAGTGTGATGATAAGGTAAATATAGAATATGTTTTGTATGAGTCAACTGGTATGGGTGGAGGTTTTGAAGAACGAGAAATTTGTACCTGTATAAATGAAAGTTGTAGTGAAGAAGATGTCACACCTGTTCCAAGGTAATACTTATACAATTACTTTTACTCAATTTATTAAATATTATATCATTTAAATAAAAAAAATAAATTATTACAAAGTTTTATTTAAAAATATTAATTATTTAAATTTTTACAGGTTTCGCATTCAAATTACAGTTAAAGATATTATGTAATACCCGAAAAATTTTAAACCCTAGTATAACAAATGTCGATTTGTTATGTCGCAAAAGAATTTAATGCTGATTAAGTGATTATCGACAAATACTGAAAATTTTGGTTACTAAATATTTTATTAACTAATATGTGTCATAAATAAATAAACAAACAAAATAAATAAGTATTTTCTAAAGTTGCATAACTTAGTCAACATGTTTTTATTTTATATAATTCAATAGTAATAAATTACTAATTCATTGTAAGTTAATTAATTCTATGGTTACACTTTCATTTTATTTAAATAAAAAAAACTAATCAAATAAAAATGAGTTAATGGAAATTAAGTCATTTGATTAAAGAATTGAATGTAGGCTACCGTTTTATTTTATTTATTGTCATGGCATCTATATATAATTTTTGTTTTATTTTTCCTTGGCATCATTCTATAAGCATTCAAAACCTCACCATATATGAACTCCCTCAAATTCTCACAGACAACCACCATTATTATTCACCTTATTTGTTTTTAGCATATGATATAATTCCTCATAACACTAAAATCGGTTTCCTCCACCATCGAAACACAAATGTTAGCCATCTCTCTTTAACCATTCTTGAAGAAAAGGTTCCATGGCACCTTAGATCAATCATTAGTGTAACATTGTGCATTTTCCCCAAATATTAATAAATAAAAGTCTTTTTTATACATTTTTTTCTAATGTCATACAAATATGCCTAAGCCCTTATTTTCTTTAACTCACGATTTATACATTTATGTATATATATATATCACTTGGTTTAAATAAATAATAATAATAATAATAATAATAATAATAATAATAATAATAATAATAACAAAAAAATTTTTTTTTAGTGTTTTGTAAATTCTTTTTTTTTAAACAAACCAAGATATTTAAAACCACCAAATTAAACCACAATACCTATCTTTTTTTTTCTATTTATTTCGGAGCCCAGACCCCCCAAAAACCCAGCCCAAAAAAATCACGGCCCAAATCCCCTGTCCTTTCCCTGCTACTTGTTCGAACCAGACAACAACCACTATGTTTGAATATCCAATCAAACAACTTCTTTGACCACATAATTGAAATTTTATTTGGAAACCCCAATCAGTTTTAAATGCATAGATATGACCAAGTCTTCCCTTTATGCTCCCATTCAATTCGTTAGCATGATTGTGGCTCCTCATTGAGTATTTTAAAACTGGGTTTTGACCAATTATGGTCAACAATTAAGACCTTCCAAAACAAGCTTGACCCTATAAATTAAAGATTCTATCGTGATCAGTGAGGGCCGCTAATCACTAACCAACTCTCATAATTCTCTATCGATCATTCATTCACGACATGAATCACGGGATTTCCATAAATCTAAGACTACACCTCAACCATATATACAAGATGTCCTCGGCTTCTTTTTTTTTTTCAAACACCGCTGCGCTATAAAACCCACCACAACTTCCAACCGTCGCTTACACCGCACCCCATCTCCGTCGTTTCCTCTTTTCAGTCGAAACTCAACACCCGCCATACTTACCAATCTCCGACCATCCTTTCCTCTCGCAGCCCTATTCCTACTCTATGGCCAAACTCTGGCGAACATACCAGCCACCATACATGACTGAAGCCACCACACCACCGGCCACCGCCGCACCGATCACATTGTCACCGTCGCCCCACCGCTACCTCCATCAACAGTTCGAAGCTTCACCTAACTTGTTTGCTTTGTTTCCTTTGACTATCTAAGGTAACAACCCTGTTCATTTACTCGAAATTAGGATATAGATTGGATGTTCCAACGAGGGATGGGTTATTAAGCATAGTTCAGACAAGAAGGTTATTGACTTTTTGGGTGTATATGTTTTGGTATATAAATGAAGTGTGGGGAATGGGTGTATGCGTAAGTACCATATACATCCTTTCAAAGTGTATTTTTTTTTAAAGAAAGTTACTCAATGCCACCAAGCATTTGTATTTTATTAACGATGCGTGTCAAGTTTTAGTACACCCTATATGTTTTATTTAGTTAATTATTTTACAATTCTTATACTAATTAAGCCAACCTTACCATATGTTCATAGTTTGAGAAAATAAACTTTTAATTTTACATGCTTGGTTTGATAAAACAAGCCTTGTCACAGAAAGTTTAAACATCAACCACGATTACATAGTTCAAATTTCTTTTAACCCTATCATTCTATTCAAGCCATTTTATAATACTTTACGAATTCATATTAGTTTAAATAATATTTAATACCCATCAAATTTTATTAGACTAATAGCAATCATTACTCGTTTCATATTTAATTGAAAGGGTAAAATAGAAGAATTAAAAGTAATACATTTTGCACAAGCACTATAGCTAAGATATAAACTTAATCGACACTAAATCATCATTCTTAATTTACTTAGGTGCGAGCATAATTCAGTGATTCTTGTTAAGTTTGCTTTTGCAAGCTTGTCATCACAATCAAGGTGAGTTTTACATAGCCCCTTTTCTATTTATCACCGTTTTTGGGGTGAAACATGTTACAACATCATTTATGCAATTCAATCATCAATGTGTCTATGTGTTTTTCTATGTTGCATTATGTCTTGAACATGACTAGGGTAAGCACAATTCTAGCATAATCATTAACATTGATCAGCCGACGGTATACATTGATAGATCTATTGGACTGACAATCCCACCCGGATACGTGCCTCCTACAAAGGTAGCGTGGGTGTTTGTTACTGCAATATAAACGAGTGAACCATGAGCGTATGGGATGTACCACAATACAACAGTCACAAGGGTTGATTATGGACTAGATTTGCCATGACACATGAATTGCACAACATTTTTATTCGATTATCAAAACCTATGTAATTCTCACAAACTTTTGTTGACCCAAAAATATTTTCAAAATTAACATGTTTCAGGGAACATTGAAGCTGAGGCTTGAGTTTGCATAAGGATTATACATGAAGTTATTATTTGGAGCTATTTGAAGTTTTTTTATTTGATATTATGTATTGAATTCCTAGACATCATTTTATGTTGGATATTATGTTTTGAATAAATTATTTAAAATTCAATTTATACCATGTGCTACTGAAACAATCATCAATACGTGACATCCCGATGTTTCCGCCATCGGTTGGGGTGTTACAATTAGTTATTATGGTTATTGCTTTAGGCTATTAATTAAGGTTCGGATTCCGTTTTCCTTTACATTATAGTATTTATTATGTTTCGTCTTCTCATTCTACGGGTTCTTTGGTCTTCTCATCATAGTATTGTTATCATATCCGCTACTTTGCAGTACGGATTAATTGTCTCTGTTTTAGAGTCTTATTGATATATTTTGATACGTATAGTTGTTTAATGTGTGATGCGTCTAAGTCAGTTTTGCGTCTGAGTCAGTTTTGCATTCGTTTATTAGTGTGTAAAAGCATGCCATACCTCAGACTTGTACTCATGGTTGCATGTTCCTGTTAGTTATATTATTTTTGGTGGCCTACAATTATTTGCATGGCCTTAGCCTTTGTACTCTGTTACCCGAGCAATTCTGGCTTGTCGTTGGGGCGTCAACGACATGGCACTTATGTCATCTCCACAATTTGTGTCATGAATAGAATAGCTTATTATGTTGATCTAGCTAGTAGTACTTCGTAAACACAATTTCTAGAGGGATTTTGTTTTATAGGTGCATATTTATAATTGATTCAACTTGTTTATACTAAAGAATACTAAGATATGAGGTTATATTAATTTGGTAGGCTAACATAATTTAAGTGATTGTTTGTTGATATACGGATATACACAGATATAAAATTATAATGTGTTTTCTAATTTTTTTTTAAACGGCATGTGTGTTTCTAATTGATGTCTTATAATAGTTATATGTTACAATAAAATAATTACTAGTCTTACATATGTATTAATTAGACATTATTTTACTAATAATATATACTTTTGAAATATGAACCGTTGAATTAGTTTAAATGGATTTAACTGAATTTATGTTAGATGATTTTGATACGTATAATAACTATTCTAAATTAGTCAATTACGGTCAACTGCTTTATTTTCTTCAACCACATCTTCTCATTTCCGTTCCATAACGGTCATTGGACTTATGAGTTATAACCATCATAATGGGAATCAAATAATCACCTATTTATTAGTTCTCAAATACTATTGTAGCCCATAAATGCGTGTTTGATTACCCCTTTAGTCACAAATGCTTCAAGTTCTCTACATTGTATTCTTACTATAAACATATCTTAGAAATATGTTGAAATAACATTTTAAAAACGAATTAGTTCTTACATGTTTTATTTCCTCTGATCTAGTACGAACTTTAATACATTTAAGTCCCTGTTTACCTATCATTCCAATAACCCCATAATTCGTTTAGTATATGATGTCATTATACATTTGCTTGTACCTGTACGTAGCAATTTTGAGGACAAAAATTTTCTTTTAGTGGGGTAGAGTTGTAATACCAGAAAAATTTTAAACCCTAGTATAACAAATGTCGATTTGTTATGTAGCAAAAGAATTCAATGCTGATTAAGTGATTATCGACAAATACTGAAAATTTTGGTTACTAAATATTTTGTTAACTAATATGTGTCATAAATAAATAAACAAACAAAATAAATAAGTATTTTCTAAAGTTTCATAACTTAGTCAACATGTTTTTATTTTCTATAATTCAATAGTAATAAATTACTAATTCATTATAAGTTAATTAATTCTATGGTTACACTTGCATTTTATTTAAATAAAAAAAAACTAATCAAATAAAAATGAGTTAATGGAAATTAAGTCATTTGATTAAAGAATTTAATGTAGGCTACTGTTTTATTTTATTTATTGTCATGGCATCTATATATGATTTTTGTTTTATTTTTTCTTGGCATCATTCTATAAGCTTTCAAAACCTCACCATATATGAATTCCCTCAAATTCTCACAGACAACCACCATTATTATTCACCTTATTTGTTTTTAGCATATGATATAATTCCTCATAACACTAAAATCGGTTTCCTCCACCATCGAAACACAAATGTTAGCCATCTCTCTTTAACCATTCTTGAAGAAAAGGTTCCATGGCACCTTATGTCACACCCTGACTTTTCCCTCGTCGGTTGTGACGTTTGGTAGCTTCGCCACGCAGCGGAAAGATGCATCTAAGACCCTGATTTCCTGAACGCCATTTCTAACCCTCTAGGATCCCCGATCCCAAGACGTCACCCACTCCAACCGGGCCGTTACCAAAGTTTAATTCTGAGAGACATACTTAAAAAGTCAGCATAAAGCTGGTGAGTTCATAAGTTTTGCAAAAGTACTTCCACAAGTTTTTATAAAAGAGTTTTCGTAAGTCTGAAAAGATCATTCCCGTTAATACTAGGTTATGAGAACGTTAGCTAGACGTTAAGTGTTTTTACTACTACGGTTGGGAACCCACTACTAAACCGGTAAAAGTGTTGAAGCCAGCCCAGACGGACAGGATTACCGATGCCTCGGCAACCCCATAGTGTTAGAGACAATATGCACCCACCCGGCTCCCAGCCGCCGGGTGGGGTTTGTAAGGCCCAATAGATCTATCCACATTTCCCTCGTTGTGCATCCCCGCACATTCATGGTTTCCCCCTGGGACTTTCCATAAAAGCCGCACAGTAACATGAAGTAACCATAGTATAACATGACCTTTAGTAAGTAAGTAAGTAGCGTGTTTCTCCCTTGAAAGCAAAACGGTAAAAGTGGGGCTGTGACACACACACACCCATTTCATTTCTCAAAAACTTGTTCGTTTGGAATTCCTCAGGCTTTCATAAAAGAAGCATGTCTTCCACCCCGAAAACATTTATAAAACCGTAAAAAGTGGGGTCATGAACTCACCTTAATTTCCATGCTAAGCTAGCAAACAAGCCCGAAGCTTTGACCAACTTCCACGTGCCCTATTACCAACAAAGGACACCTTAAAAGTATATCACATATAAGCCTAGCCTATCATCCGGCTAAAAGACAGTTTATCCAACTATCTAGACTCGTGTGTATTAACCCGAGTCTTAAGCGTCTTAACTCGACGAACCGATCGTGACTTATCTTACTTATGCGTTAACACACGACATAGTACCCAAGTTGCGCACTTGTCACTATTCGTGTGTACACCACGTTGGACCAATACTATGAAACGTATAACTTATCCTGAGCCGTAGCTCGTATTATAATTATATTTTAGGAAGATACTCTTTGATAAAAATGCAAGTATAGTTATTTAAAACCGATTAATACCAATATTGCTTCTTTTCCAAATCTATGTCTTTAAAGGTTTCGAATATAAATTTTTGTATAATTCTTTCTCAAATAGGCTGAGCATTTTTGTAATTCAAAACCGTTTAAATAGAAATGTTTAGTTACTAAAATCATTAAAGATTGACACAATTGACGCTCAGTAGATATTATGTATTTGTTTTGGAAATATTGTTCGACGTTTATCTTTAAATGTTGCGGTAAATCAATTGTCGAAAACCTTGCGATTTTGTAGAAAATACATTTGTCAAAATACTTGGAAGATTGTTATAATCAAATAATAATTATCATCTCCGTTTATGCTTAAAATTTTATAGAAATTTCGGCAGAGTTTCCTCTGTTTTTGTACGAACCAGACAAGACAAGTTGTCTAAAAATTCCCAAAATCAACTTCAAAACACAAGACTACAATTTGTTTATCCGCAATTCCCAATCAAACAAGACTTATATGTTTCGACGCTTTTATATAAACTACACTTATTTATATAAATACACAAAACAATGTGTATATATATACACATAGTCCAACTAGTTTAGTCCGAGGTCCAATAATACCAAGTCACGCTTTGTATACTTATCAATAATAATATTGTCGGTTCGTTCGCGAGGTAACACTATTTATATATATTAGTATTTATATATAAATATATCCGTTTATAACTACAATTACAAAAATAAATACGAAGGATTTAGTTATACCATATCGTACGCGCAAAACACCATCTCGCACGACCAGCTTTGACTTGGTTGACTCGGTTTGACCGAGCCCGAACATGAACCCAAAACCGAATCTGGCCGGAATAACTACATCCTCTTAGAACCAACTTTGACCGGACCAAACCCGAGCCCATCAACCTGCTGTGAAACATGCATACAACACAACACAACCCGACTCTAAACCCGAACCCCGAGCACAACCAACCAGAATCGGACCCGCATCACACCCGAACTAAACCCAGATCTACACCCGGATTGAACCTGGACCAAAACTAGATCTGGCTCGAACCAAACCATCGGACCACCATGAACCCCACCTCGTGACACCACCTTCGGCCATAACCACCACTACCAGGCCACACCTACCACCGCACCAGCAACCACCAACAGCAACCTCTTCCACAGCCCAAAACTAACTAGATCCGGAGGACCCATGACTAAACAAACCCGTCACCACCTTCTAACCACCAAACCCGTCACCCACATCCACCATCGGCCGCCATCAACAACCTCTGAATCGAACAACCAACATACACCACCAAATAGACCCGAACCAGATCGGACCCCAACTGAAAACCACCTAACCTCGTCGGACCATCCGAACCCATCTTGACCTGAGCCCCTAACCAGACCTGAACACACCCAAAAACCATAACCCTCCGTCGCCGCCACATTTTCTTCTGCCCGAAGGGGCTGCAACCATCTCACGCCGCTGCCACCACCATGATCCCACAACCATAACAGTACCCAACCAGCTACCATCGGACCTCCACCGCTTGAACCACCATAAAACGACCACAACAACCCGATTCCCGTCGGATCTGTTGAGTATAGCCACCAACACAGCCCTTCCGGGCCTGAAACCACGCGTCGCCACCACCATAAGGCGGGTGGTGGCCGGCCGCCGCTGTAAGAGAGGGAGGAGGGAGAGTGCACCAGGAGAGAGAGTAGAGAGAAAGTGTTTTCGGGGGGGGGGGCGGTGGCTACAGAAAATGGAAGGGAAGAAGAAAGGTATTGGCTTTTATAGTTAGGGTTTGGGGTTGGTGAGTTATACCGCGTGTCGAACCCGTATAAACGTAAAACGTCTCGGTTTATATATAGGCTCCATAATTAATTCAAAAAAAGTAGTCGGTTTTGTTCGAAATGTAAAACACAACTAAACCGAGAAAGAATATAAATATTTTCGTTACCCGATGCGTGCTTTCAGTTCGCGCGTTTAAATCGCGTTAATTAAATCAGTCGCAGTTTCGATTGTAAAAACGGTCAGTAAACCTCCGAAACTTAATGATTAACAATATTTCTAATAAATATTATTTTTAATCATAAAAAAAATCACGTCAGTGTAGATCGAAAATTGCCGGTTGTCACACCTTAGATCAATCATTAGTTATTATGGTTATTGCTTTAGGCTATTTATTAAGGTACGGA
Organism: Ambrosia trifida; assembly: GCA_028751855.1. Taxonomy (NCBI): domain Eukaryota; kingdom Viridiplantae; phylum Streptophyta; class Magnoliopsida; order Asterales; family Asteraceae; genus Ambrosia; species Ambrosia trifida. Next base: position 58,362,851 of record CM054129.1, on the reverse strand, counting down.
TTCCGTTTTCCTTTACATCATAGTATTTATTATGTTTCGTCCTCTCATTCTACGGGTTCTTTGGTCTTCTCATCATAGTATTGTTATCATATCCGCTACTTTGCAGTACGGATTAATTGTCTCTGTTTTAGAGTCTTATTGATATATTTTGATACGTATAGTTGTTTAATGTGTGATGCGTCTAAGTCAGTTTTGCGTCTGAGTCAGTTTTGCATTCGTTTATTAGTGTGTAAAAGCATGCCATACCTCAGACTTGTACTCATGGTCGCATGTTCCTGTTAGTTATATTATTTTTGGTGGCCTACAATTATTTGCATGGCCTTAGCCTTTGTACTCTGTTACCCGAGCAATTCTGGCTTGTCGTTGGGGCGTCAACGACATGGCACTTATCGTGACAGTACATAAACAAAATCACAGCGTCTCTAACTGTACTTATGTAGTAACTTGGCCACTTAGAGGCGAATAGATCGATCTTAGCTCTGAATCCTGAATCCTGAATCCTGATGAGATGGAATAATGTATGTACGCCTACATGCACCGTCTCGGTACATGGACTAGCTACCTGTGTACCCCTCTGTTTTCTGGCTCTGGGTGCTTCTGTATTACACGACTTATTTTCTTGATATATATTCGTCGTGTAGTTTGGTATATGTTTCTGAATATATATCTGTTTTGTTTTATGTTTTTTTACTATGTTCAATTTCCTATTATGCTTATGATTATAGCTTGGGTCTCATTATATTCTGTATCATAAATCTGTTTTGACTCAGTATTTGTTTCAGCGTCTGTCTCGGTATTTGTTTTCGAGCATGTCTTTGTTTTCGGGTCGGTCTCCACGTCGGTTTATGAACATTTGATAATAGTATGATTCGCTTGTTTCTTTTAAACTCATATTATCTCTAAATTAAATTATGTAGTAAATGTAAATTTCCAAAGTAAGTAAAATAATTGTTTTGTTAAATAATAATTTTTTTATTTGATAAAATATTTGATCTCGTTTAATCTAAACGCTTATTAGAAGGTGATACTGTTTTTTTGGGATTTCTATATACTAATGACAATTAAATGGTTTTCAAAATCATAAAATTATTAATAATGTTTAAGATGAAATTGCTTATAAGTGTACATTTATATGACCTCTGTTTTCGTGTCAGTTTCATCTTAGTTTCGAAAAAGTTATCAAAAGTTTCCTTCTCAGTTTAGTCTCGGTTCTGTTTTGCTTCCGTTGATTGATATTTACTTGTACTGTTAATTTCTCCGTTACTGAGCAATTTTTGGCCCAGCCGTGTTTTCTTTTGTTGTGTTTGTATGTGCGTAGGATCGTCTTAACAACAAAGATAATGATCAAACAAGTTTGATTCAGGTTCGGAATCCCTGAATCAATCACAAAATGATAATAATACTAACAAAACGCAGAATCATCTTCAAATCATTCATTTCATTAATTATAAAACTCAATTACACGTTAAAATGATGTTTATAATCAATTACAGACGTGAAAAAAGTTGACTCAAAACCCTAGGGAGAACACTAGACTGGAGGGAAAACAAAATGACCAAAACTACTTTTCAAAAATGAACTTGGCCTTATATAGGCCTGCACATTCGCCCATATAGTATGGTCGAATGTGCAGGTTCGACCAATCACACTGGTCGAACCAAGCAATACATTAACATCTATAACTACCTTTGACCTCCTGTTCTCCTTCGCACCTTCAAGTCTCCTTCGACCGTTCAGAAATCTTCCTTCGACCATATGTTTTCTCCTTCGACCGTTCGACTGATGACAAAACATATGTTAATTATAATCCAAAGCATTAGTCGCACAAAATGCATCTACAAACTCCCCCTCGACTATTGCTTGGATTGTTGATGCTCATGGTCCATTCTTTTGTTCATCAGCTTTATGTGTAATAGCTTCTTTTGTTCTAAGGTCATCACCGGTTCATAAACTTGTTTCGGCTTTTTCTTCTTGACATCTGGAACATCTTGAATCTTCACAAACTTACCAAGCTTCTTGTCATAATCACATCCAACATTTATATTATGAGCAAAGCACATGAATACCACACGTTGGTATTTGCTTGCTTGCTCACAATCCTTTACCTCACTGTAAATCGGATTATAATACAACATAATGATATCCTCATGTGAGCAGTTAATCAACCACATAGGATCAAATATGTGTATCTTCTTGTAATCTTTCACACCATCTTTCAAAACATTCACAGCCTCTGCAGTTTTCCAGTCATAGTACCACCAGATGAAATCTTTAGCAAAGTGTTGTGGGATCTGCATCAACGGAATGTGTTTCAACACTTTCGGTGGTTTGTACTTCAACGTCACCTTGGGCATTCTGGTTATCTCATCAATCTCTTTCTTATGAACAATCCGTTTCGGATACTGAGGAGTGAATAAATTCCATTTCGTCCTGCTTTCGCTCGACATACAATCAGCAAAATAAGCAATATGATCGTTCACAGAGCCAGTCAACTGGTGTCTACACACATCTCGAATCGCCCAGTATGGAAGTGTTTTCAAATCATGGAATCTTTCAAAATAAAGTATCCCTTTTTCCCACTTAACGGCTACACACTTCAACTGTTTTACAAACTTCCAACCCAACGCTCTACCTTTGAGCATCTCATTGTGTAACTTGTAAAAACTTCCCTGGATCTCTGTTTTAGGACGATTTGCTTCTTTCTCCTTCAGTTTTCTCAATAATTCCTTCAAACTATCAGATTGTTCTGTGCTCGGTTTATCATGCCCTGGAAATACTTCTTCCATGAATCTCATACTCTTTTCACGAGCAAGTTTCTCGGCTTCTTTTAATAATTCATCAGTGAACTCAGTAAATCCAGAATCTTTATCCTTCTTGAAATATTCTGGATATTCTTCACTGGTTATGTCTTCAATTTCAACTTCCTCAAATACAAAATACAGGTACATCATGATCATCTGAATGATTACCTGCTTCTTTTTCAGGTATGTTGGGAATCTTATTATCAACCAATAATTCTTCCAACGTCTTCCCAACTTGTTTCGCCAAACCTTCTAATATCTCTTTCGACATCACCGCAGAAACTTCTCCATCCTCCAAATCTGGATCATTATACTCCAACTCAAGTACCTTGTCACTAGATTCAAAGATCACTGAAAATATGCTAGTCATATCTATCGTCCAGACTCTATCTGTTAAGATCTGGTGATACATCTTCTTATCATCGTCAGATAGTGATCTAAGCTTCTCATTCCAAAAGATCGAATCATCATCAACAGATCCTCCAGGAGCTTTTGAGCTGGAACCTCCTTCACCTTTTCCAGATCCTCTTTTCTCATACTTGTACTTATCAGTATCGTCATCATCATCATCATCACTATCCAAACTTGCAGAGCTGTTTCCTTCACCAGAATTATCATCAGAACCATCATCTTCATCATCATCTTCCTTTTTCTTCTGAGTAGTTTTACCAGCATCATCATCTAACTCCTCATCTTCTTCCACTTCATTATCTGATGGTTCGAAATCAACTTCTTCTTCATCACGCTCTTTGTCTTCTTCACCAGCTTGCAGTTGAGGAGCTCTAGAGTACAAGTCTTTAATCAAATTATCCATTGTCTTCTTACTCTCTTTCAGCTTCTTATTCTCCTCTTTTAATACCATGAATCTTCTGGTGTTCCTTTGTTCATGCCTTAACAACTTCTTGTTTTCTTTTTGAAGTCGTTTAATCTTTGATTCAAGTGCTTCCTGATTTTCATAAGATGTTTCAAAAATGTCTAGCATCTTCTTATTGTTGTTTTTCAATTGCTCTATCTCTGCTTGCTGCTGATTGATTATTTTCATCATGTCAGCTAGCTTCTGGTTCACATCGTTCATCACATCACTATCAACTATGACCTTTGGTGTAGAAGCTTCAGCAACAGCAGACAACTTTCCTTTCTTTATCTTCTTCAACACTTTATCCAGTGCATCATTAAACTCATTAACAGGTAAATCAGCTTCCTTTTCAGTACCTGATGAAGTCTTCTGCTTCTTTGCAAATGGACTTGTAACCGGTGATTTCGAGCTAGATGCTGGTGGCAGCTTCTTACCAGCAATCAGTGATTCAATTTCCCTAGCTCTCTTCTCCATTGGTCGTAAAACCTTCTCCTTCTTCTTGAACTGAGGTTTCTTTTGTTTCTCCCCTTGCTTTGGCGATCCAGGAAAATCCCCTGATCCCAAGCCTAACCCTTCATCAGTTTCATCTAAATGAATAGGGCTTTTAGTTCTCTGCTCCTCTAACGACATGTTGAGACTGATAGACTCACCAGCCACAGTGGCCTTGGGCGTGGTGCTCTTCACTGTCTCATCATCAGAATCCCATCTTTCATCCACTTGCGTCTCTTCAGAATCAACTGACGCCTCTTCTATCAAATGCAATCCCTTCTTCGCCATACTCTTATGTCGTCTAGATACTTTCTTCTTAGCTGGTTTAACTTCAGCTTCTGTTTCTTTTTCCTTACCCTTTCCACTCTTTGCTTCCACATTCACCACTTGACGCTTTCGTTTAGCGTCAGGGTCTACTGGATGTAAAGGATTGTCTTCATCTGATCCACTATCAGCATGTCTAACCTTATCCTTACCAGGGTCTGTATAATCTATCTTGATCAGGTGACCAAATAGATTTTTCAACGGCGGTCGTTCATTCACTGGCACACCTTTATAAGCCTTCATCCTAGCAAGAGTGTTCAAATTCATGTGCTCCTGAACAATAATCTGCTTAGGATCCCTCTTCAGATTCTTATACTTCAAATCAAATATCATCTGAAGAAATCGTGGATATAACAAGAATTTCCTGCTCCTTATCCCTCTCACAGGTTCTAACATATGTTCCATCAGCATCCCAGACACATTGAACAGTTTGTTCAATATTAAAGCTACCATCAATGAGCTGATACTCTTTCTCATCAAATCGTATCCACCAGCTGCTGATCCGAAAACATGTATCACCACATGTGCAAGATATTTGAATTGAGGACATAACTTTCCTTTATGTAACGAACCGTCAGTGATAGGTCTTTCATTCTAAGAAAGCATTTCCGTTGTTCAGTCCATGTCAACTCTCTGGGATCTGTCTTCTCATCCTCTAGCTTCAACGCCTCTCTGATATCGTTCTCAGAGACAATCACCAGTTCCCCCTGAATCTTACTAACGAGTGACGATTCATTATCCCAGAAGTCCATCTTTGCATTGGTCCAGAACTCCTGTTGGTGATCACGGTAAATAATGGCTGGTGTAGCAATTGCGTCAATCACTCTACTTCGCTTCAAGAACTCTATAATTCCGGCAAACTCAGTATGTTTCTTCACATCGCCTAAATACGCACAGCAGTTGTGTGCGGATTCAAACGGTAAATCAACACTCTTTTCCTTCTCAGCTGCCTTAGAAGATGATCCAGCAGGAACACTTGCACTTTCCTGTTCAGACATTGTTAATGCTGCAAAAAAAAAAAAAAAAAACAAAACAAACATGTTAAAAACGGACAAAACAAAAATTTGAAAAATTTTAGTTTTCAAATTCTACATTCGACCAGTTCGATGGTGCGAAGAAAAAATTCTAGGTACGAAGGTGAAGAATTAAAGGTTCGAATGTAAAATATTTTGAAAAATTTCTTCATTCGACCACTTAATCTTCTTTCGACCAGATAATCATTCTCCTTCGCCCAAACTGTCACATACGACCGTTTGTGATGGGCGAAGGTGACTGTTCATCTTCTCCAAAATTCAGAATCTAATTTTGATTGTTTTAAACTGCCATTTTGATTTGAATAGCATCTAAACTAACCGATTAAACTTTTCCAACAATCAATTTCATCAATCATTCATTGATTCTTTGTTTTAATTCAAAAACTAGGGTTCGATGAACTTAAACAATCGATTATGTATTCTGGTTATGTTTAACCCAATGTTTTTGTATATTCTCCCCCTAAAACATTGAATCAATGAATCTGTATCAAAAACTAGTCCAATTAACACGGTTGAATCCATGTTTTGAGTTGGTTAGGGCTCGAACTGAAAATCAAGGATTAAACAGTCAAAACATGATGATAATCCGTAAAAGATGATGCAAAATGATCAGTAGATTCAGATGAACACAATGAAACAATCTAAATATCACGAGCAACAAGTGGATTTAATCTCAGAAAATTTGATTTTTTTTTTAAATGGGGTCGAATGAGCTGATAAGGGGTTATAAAGGCTCCACATTCGACCGTTTGACTAGGTCGAATGTGATGCTTTTTCTACCTTCGCCCCTACTGAAAGGTGCGAATGTAGAAAAAGGGTTCAAATGTGAAATTTTCACATGAACACTCACATTCGACCGTTTAAAACATACGAATGAGCAGACAAAATTCCACCTTCGACCCAACGAATGGGCGAATGAAACATGAAATTTTTGAAAATTTTACCAAATCTCAAAATCGAGTCCCGTTCAAAATATTTTTCAACTTTTAAGAATCCAACAGTCATTATTTCTCATTTAAAGATTACAAAGCTCAAATGGTCCATCAAGTGTTAGAAAATCGTCATCAACCACCATCAGCTATCAAAAACAAGATAGAAATGTAAAATCTTTTTGGATTTTCTAAAGTTTATGTTAAAACACACCTAAAATCTTTTTGAGTTTTGCATTTTTGACGAGAAATATAAAATGCGGAAATGTAAAGATAAAGCAGTAAATGTTTTGGGATTTCCGGTATAGGGATCATATCAGTTATTGAGAAATCTGATCACACCGTTGATCTTTTTGATTTATTATCATTAAAGACAATGTGTGATCTGGCAACTGCTGATATTGTGATCCACATAAACTCACATGCAGACTTTTGTGCAGTGCTTTATACTGATACGATTATTTATAGTATAAACTCAATTGACTGTGGTTCCCACGCACACGACATAATCCCGTATCAAGAAGTAAATGCACAAAGACTCATTGTAAAGCGTGATTATGCTTTCATCGTCTGTAATTTACAAGGTATGAGGCACAGAGGTATACAGGTCAGCAAATTAATGCAGCAAAGTAACATGTGCAATCTACTAGGTTGAGGGCTGATATCAATCATGAATTGCATCAGTGATTGATACGATGTAATAGATAATCTTTGATTATCATAATACATGGAAAGTTCCTCAATTCGGTAACTTTAGGATTTGGCATTAAAGCTCTTTTATAAAGACACCCTATCTGATCTAGGTCCATAATGACTTACAGCAGAAGATCAGAGAGGCTATCTCAGACAACTAATAACATAACGACCCAAAACCTCCGAGTTTTGTACAAATACCCTATCAAACAAAATTACGGTACTAAGACCATATGCCCATGAGGAGTTCATCCACACATCAATTCGTTTGATATATATGTATCAGGCACGCAGTAATAGGTCTACGAAGCCTATCAGCACATCACACAGACTTAGACACGTCCTATATTGCATTACATTTCTTTAGAATGTGTCAGATCCCCACTGATGTACTATCATTTCCCCTTTTTCTCCAGGAAATCATTTTGGAGTTTTCTAATTTTTATAAATTTTTGAGTTTACTGTTCCCAAGGATAAGCTGGAGCATTTCAAATATGTGACTGCCCAAGATATCGTTTGTTCACAGAAATCTGACGGCATTAATCTAAGGGAAGAAGATATAGCAGTCAGCAATGTTTTTCTAATTTTTTATGGATTTTGAAATTTTTCAATGTTTTTGGATTTTTGTATTTTTCTGAAAAACAATAAAGACTAAAGTAAAAAGCGATAAACTGAGGTGGTGATCAGTCTTGTTTTTCTTTAATACCGTTAGCTTTCAAAAGGTATTCAAATCTTGATTTATCAAAAGCTTTGGTAAACAGGTCTGCACGTTGATAATCAGTGTGGATTTTTACCATATCGATCAACTCTTTAGCATAACAATCACGGATAAAATGATATTTAATCCGGATATTTTTAGCCTTTGAGTGATTTACTTAGTCTTTTGTTAATGCAATTGCGGCTTCATTATCACAGTAAATAGGGGTTTTAAGAAATTGCAAACCGTAGTCCACCATCTGTTGTTGTATCCAAAGAACCTGTGAGCAGCAGCTCGATGCTGAAACGTATTCTGCTTCACATGTGGATAGTGCAACTGTGGTCTGTTTCTTGCACTGCCAGGTCACGAGCTTGCTCCCCATAAACTGGCATCTAGCCGTTGTGGATTTGCTGTCCTTGTCACAGCCACCCCAATCTGCATCACTAAAAGCGATTAGGTCAAAATTATCATCATTAGGGTACCATAGTCCTCTCGACGGACAACCCTTCAGATATCTAAGGATACGTTTGACAGCTGCAAGATGACTCTGTTTCGGCATCGATTGATAACGTGCAAAGAGACATGTGGCAAACATTATATCTGGTCTGGAGTCGGTGAGATACATCAGAGATCCGACGATTGCTCTGTATGTATGGGTCAGTTAGCTCCCCCTTAGCGTCAACTCCAATCCCGTGATTAGGTTGTATTGGGGTATCTATCGGCTTCGAATCATCCATCTGGAATCGGCTCAAGACTTCAGAAATGTATTTCGTCTAGTGAATAAAGATCCTCGTTGGTCTTTGTTCCACCTGCAAGCCTAGGAAAAACTGCATCTCTCCCATCGCGCTCATCTCGAACTTTTGCTGCATAACACGTTCAAAATCTCTGCAAAGAAGTTCGTTAGTAGAACCAAATATAATATCGTCAACATAAATCTGGACTAGAAGCAAATCATCGCCTGTTCGTTTAGTGAACAGTGTGCAATCTACCAAACCTTGCTTGAATCCTTTTGAAAGAAGATACGTACTCAGCTCCTCATACCATTGCCTTGGAGCCTGGTGCAACCCATAGAGAGCTTTGTTCAAAACGTAGACCTTATCCCGGTGAATAGGATCTTCAAAGCCTGGTGGTTGACCTACGTAAACTTCCTCCTTGACCACACCATAGAGAAATGCGCTCTTGACATCCATTTGATACACCTTAAATTTCCTGTATGATGCAAACGCCAGAAACAATCAAATAGCCTCTAAGCGTGCAACAGGTGCATAGATCTCGTTGTAATCGATTCCTTCAACTTGATGAAATCCTTGTACAACCAAACGAGCTTTGTTCCTTACGATCACTCCTCTATCATCCTTTTTGCATTTGAATACCCATTTCGTTCCAATCTTCTATCGTCGTGGGGGCAAATCTGTCAGTGTCCAAACGCCAAGTTTCTGAAACTGCAACAACTCCTCTTGCATTGCTTCCACCCAAACGTCATCCAAAAGAGCATCCTTGTAAGTCCGCGGCTCAACCTGCGAAACATAACAAGCAAAAGACCAGTCATTTTGAAAACCAGATTTTTGAATTTTGGCATATAAACCAAGATTGCCATGGTTTTCCGGTGAGTTAGCATTCCTTAATTGACCTCTTGTCATCACACTGCTACCAGGATTACCAATAACCTGCTCGATTGGGTGAATTCGATGTATCCGAGATTCCGGATAATCAGGTACTTGGACTCCCGTCTGAGTAGTTAAGTTCTCTGCAGAAACCAGATCATTACCCACATTCGATGATGAAGCACCATTTGTATTTGGGTTCACTGGTGGTGTCACTGTAGCATGATCTAGAATAGCTTCACTTGTAACATCATCGTCGTCTTCAGATTCTGTTGAATTCAAAGTTGTAGAAGCTTCTTGGAATACCTCTTCTTCAACTACAGGAATATTGGTATCATTAGAAGCTGCTTGGGGGTTCACGGTGATCGGACGCACCAACGGTGAAGTCACTGCGTTTTTGACCTCGTAATATAAACGTAATACAGTCTCTTCAACCAAGCTATCTAGGTTGAATGATTCAAAGAAATCTTTTTAATCAAACATCCAGTTTGGACCGCTTCCCTGCACGTTCTGAGTATACCGTTGCACTTCAACGTTAGCCCACTCCTTGACTTGACGAGTTCGTTTGTTGAATACCCGTTTGAGCGGGGTTGCATATCCAACAAAGTATCCTTCTTCAGCCTTCGGTGCGAACTTCTCAGATGGATTAAGCATAGTACAAGGAGCTCCAAACGGTCCTAGATACTCTAAATTTGGCTTTCGACGATTCAACAGCTCATAAGAAGTTTTGCCAAACTTCTTCACCGTTAATACACGATTAAGAGTATAAAATCCTGCGTAAATTGCTTCGTTCCAGAACATTACTGGAAGATTTGAGTCCGCAAGCATTGTTCTCGCCGTTTCTATTAGAGTCCTGTTTTTGCGTTCGGCGACACCGTTCTGTTGTGGGGTATACGGAGCACTGTATTCATGATGAATACCTTTGTTTTCACAAAGAGCGTCCATCTGTGCATTCTTAAACTCCGTCACATTATTACTCCTAATCCTCTTGATCTTGAGACCATAGATGTTTTCCAACGAGTGAACAGAACATTCAAATTATCAAACGTGTCGCTCTTATGGTGTAAGCACATCACCCATGAAAATCTTGAGAAATCATCAGTCACCACAAGACAGTACAATTCCCCAGCATGACTCTTATGCTTGACCGGTCCGAACAGATCTATGTGCAAACGTTCAAGTGGCAGTTCAACAGAAATGACTTTCTTTGGAATATAGGATTGCTTGTGCTGCTTACCCTTCTTACAACTCACACACTTGTCATTTAAGTGAAAATGTTTAACATTCACGCCTGTGACAAGTTCATTCTTCACCAACTGATTCATCTTTCGGAGGTGAATGTGTCTCATTCTCCTATGCCACATGATTGATTCCTTTTCTATAGCCATGGAGAGAAAACACGTGACTTGGCATTGGGTGGTCATCGCTTTAGACATGTCGAGAATATACACGTTGTTCACTCTTGGCGCCTTTAACATCACCCACTCTTTTGGTAATTCAAATCCCGGCTTGAGTATGTAACAAGATTTGTCGTCAAAGAAAACAGAAAATTGCTTGTCACATATCTGACTGACACTGAGCAGATTGTAATCTATTTGCTTCACATAAGAAATTCTCTCAAAACTCACTATGCCGTTACTAACACTACCCTCCATGGTAATGTAACCTCCCTTGTTTCCTGCAAACGCTACATAACCTCCATTGATATTTCTGATATCGAAAAGTAGCGAAAGATCCCCTGTCATATGGCTAGAAGCTCCACTGTCAACAATCCAAAGACTGCTCACAGGGCCAGCTGAAGCTCCTTGCACATATCAAGTAAAGAGTTAGATTTTTCGGTGGACCCAAGCCTGTTTGGTCTTGGGTCTTTGAACAGATTGTTTCAAAGATTTTTCACAAACAGTTTGATTTGAATCAATCTTTTTCTGATCGCTCAAATCTTTTCCATTTTCTGGTTTCACATGTTGTTGTGAAGTTGAAGCACCTTCAGAACCCTTTGGTGACCAAGATTGTTCAGATCTTTTCAAGATCCGGATTTGAGATTTTGGGGTCTTAACCGGTTTCTTTACTTCTTCTTTGAACGATACTTTCTTGGTTACCTTCTCTGATTTAACAGAGGCAGGTCCAACTGTTGGTTTGACAGAAGGTTTAACAGGAACCTTTTTGTTGAAAACAGTTGCGTTCACCTTTAGTTTCCTAACAACTTTTTCAGTAGCTATCCGGTTACGGCAATCATATGTCATTGGACGATTTTCCCTCCTTTTAAAATAATTGCTTTGATTATAAAAAGGTGTTGGTTGAGGGACATATCGTCTCTGTTGATAACAATGATTATCGACCGGACATTCATACTTTTGCTTCATTTCCACCTCGTGCCTCTTGTGCCTTACGTACGGGCAGTCGGCAAGTAAATGCCCTCTCTCCCCGCACTTAAAACACGCACAGTACTCTTCAAAATTATTCTTGGCATTCGACTTTGAATAACTAGTGATAGGATATTGATCATCCATACACCTTCTTCTTAAACTCTCAGGAGTTGGGTCCTTTGAGTAAGTCGGCTCAAGAAAACCATTTGACTTCTCTTTTGGTTTAATAAATTGTGTGACATAGACCTTTGGTTCTTTAGGAATATCCAAATAAATTTTCTTTAAGACTGCTGGAGGTATATCATTTGTTCGCTCATGTTTTGGGAACCAAATGGTACTCTCCTGCCAGATCTTTTTAATTTTTGAGTAGTTGGCAAATTGTATTGGATATTCTTCATCAGACATTATCTTATCGGATCCTTGCATCCGATAGAAAACTTTAACAGGTTTATCACAAAATTCACTTTGGTTTTCATCTATCTTTTCAATTTTCTTTTCATTTTTCTTTTCAATTTTCTTCTCAATTTTGTTTTCAATTTTCTTCTCAATTTTCTTCTCAACAGGCTTAGCTGATTGATTCTTTCTATGAAAGTTAGCCATGGGATGCACAAACTGAGATGGTGAAACAGGTTCAGTAGTGATTATGTAATTTTCATCAGAAATATCACACATCTTTTCAGAAACCTTCTCAGTTTGTTCATCCTCCGAATCAGAATCATCAGCAGTAACGACACCTTCATCATTTCCCAATACAGGTCTAACATCAGAATAAGGGTCTCCCACACTAGAGGTGTTTGACTCGTCATCCGATGTAGAGTCAGATTTAACTGAGCTCTTCGGTGCTATTGAGTGCAAATTATGGTTTTCAAACAACACCGGAGCTGGGACAGCTTTGTAGTTTGCACTACTAGACTGTGAAGGCTCTTCTATTATTTGATCAATAACATAAGCGATATGCTTATAACTCTCAAGCTTTTTGTTCACTTTTTCTGCAAAGCACTTGCTGGTGGCCATTTCAAGTTTTGTGTTCTCTAAATCATTGATATAATTATTTATGTCCATTTGTTTCAAAGATAATGTTAGGACAAAAAGGATTGGTGAAACCACTTTTGCAAACCTTAGTCTAATTCACATATGTCAAAATATTCTAAGTATAGAACTGCTGAAGAAGAGATTCAGAAGTACTGAAGAAGAAAGTCATCAGAAGAAGTTCAAACCAGACACTTCTACTGAAGAACTACTGAAGACAAACTACTCATCAGTAGTTTGTCATTCATCAGTACTTACAGAAGATCTTTTCCACCGCCTTTGTATATCAGTAGTTTATTACTTTAATGTTTCTTTTTGCTTTATGTACAAGTTCCAAGACTGCAACTTGTTGCAACTTGTTTCTGAACTTGCTTTTGGCAACGTTCATGTATTTGTAAAGTGTATAAATAGAAGGGTTCATCCCTCTGTTTTAGACATTGATTTTAATACAAGAAATCCTTCAACACTTATTATTGTTATTTCCATTTCGTGTTTACTGAGAATCTGTCAAAGTGTTTCATTCTCATTCAATACTTAGATTCTCAATAAACACTTTTCATTTATTAGTTCTTGAATCCAGGGGGAGTAATAACTCCTGTTGATAAGTGTAGCTTTAAAATTATAAACATTCCGCTGTGCTATCACTCATTAAGAACTTGCTAAACACTTAAGTGTCAACTAGCAAGTTCAACACAAGAGCAATATACTGATCCAACAATTGGTATTAGAGCACTGGTTTATCTGATCACATATCAATCTAACACATTGAGAATCAGACACAGGCTCTTATTGATATTCAATAAAGGATTATAAGCTCACTTTTATCAACATCCATCACTTTAAGAGATATTTGACAAATCAATACTCTTTAAAATGGATCCTCATAATACTGGTTATGCCACTAAACCTGCCATGCTTGTAAGAAATGAATATAGCATATGGCAAAAGAGAATGGCACATACCTTATCACAGACCAACATAGGTTGTTGGAGATCTGTGATATATGGTCCTCATAAACCAGTAAATATAAATCTTGAAACTAAGGAAGAGATTCAAAAAGAACCAAAAGACTATACTGATGATGATTTCCTAAAACTTGAGCTTGATGCAAAAGCTTTTTCTATGTTGGCAATGGCACTCCCAAATGAAATCTATTCTGGCCTATTACATTGTGATAGTGCCAAAGAGCTTTGGGACTGCCTAAAAGAACAGTTTGGAGGAACTGAAGAGGTGATTGCCAACACTAGAGAAATCTTGGCTCAACAATATGAAACTTTTGCTCACATTAATGGGGAAACTTTAACTCAGCAATTTGAAAGATTTTCCTCATTAATATCTGAGCTAAAACTAAATGGTCAAACCTATACAACTATATCTATGCTTCATAGATTTTTAAGGTCTTTACCTGATAAATGGGAAACATACTCAATAGTCTTAAGATCTTCACCAGATTTTAGCTCCCTCACTCTTACAAAACTTCATGGGAGATTACTTACTTTTGAGAGAGAAATTGATCAAAAGAAAAAGTTACAAAATTCTGGCAAGACTGCTGATGACTATCTACCAGGTAGTACAGCACTATTGGGACAAGACTCACCAACTTGTTCAAATAGTTTTGGATCTTTTGACCACATTGACATAACTGCTGGGATCTCATCTGAAAGATCATTCCCAGGTTATGACAATAATGACTTTGGTCAAACTGCTGATAACATGTGTTTTATCATGGATGACTTAAATAGTTTCAGCAGTGATGACCTTGAAGAAATGGATATTTGCACCAACTGGCCATGTTAAGTTTAAAAACAAACAAATTTTACAAAAGGTCAGGAAGGAAGTTTCCAGGACTTAACAGTTCTACAAAAATTGGTTTTGACAAATCTAAACTTAGATGTCACAAGTGTCAAAAGTTGGGACACTTTGCTAGAGAATGTAGAAGCTCTGGCTTTAACCAATCTCAGTCTGGAAACAATTTTAACCCCAATTATAATAGGAATAATGGAACACAAGGGAGTGCACATTTTGTACAGGCACAAGCTCCACAACACCAATATGTGCCACAAGTACAATATGTACAGATGCCTGCTCAACAGATGCAGAGCCAACAATCAATCCCTCCCTTTCCAGCTGCTCAACAACCTCCACAGCAACAACAACCCTCTCAACAAAGTCTATTTACCTTAGGGTATGTTGACTGGAGCAGTCCTCCTTTTGACACCACAGAGTGCATTCCTGATGAAGACAACAAAATGTTTGACATCAACTGGGGAGAACCTGACAATGGCAGAAAGAACTTTGCCTTAATGGCAATTGAGGGATGCTCCTCAAAATCTGCTTTGTCACAGGTATCAAAAGAAACATTGACAAAACTATGTTCAAATTCATGCAAAGAATCTTTTGCTCTCATAAGAGAGACAAATGCGCACTTACAAGGAAAAGCTAATAATTCTGAGAGAAAACTCACTCAGATAAAATGTGATTTAGAAAGAAAACTTTCTGCAAAAACAAAAGAAGTTTCTAAATTGACTAACTCTGCTATTGAAACCCAAGCACAAATTAAAATAATGATTAATGACCTAGGGAATGTCAGACAAGAGCTTGCTGACACCAAGGTCACATGTGAAAAATGGGTGGAATCTTGTAAGGGGTACCAATTATTGCTAAACAAACAAAGTGCTTCAAATGTTAGGTTTGGCATAGGGTACAATCACACTGAAACACCAACAGATTTCTCTCCCAAAACTACTGAAGATGGGAGAAAAATTGTTTCAGGTGAAACTTCTGAAAAGGAAGAATGCACATCTTTCCATGAAAACTTTCTAAAAACACACAAAGAAAGTTCTTCAGAAGTACTGATTAAATCTGACTTTAAGCCATCAGTAGTTTCAACTACATCAGGAGTTGAGAACCTGAAAACTACTGATGACCTAAAACCAATCAAAACAGTCAGAAATTTGTCTTTGAAAGAAAAGACAAAAGAATGTGAAATTTGTGGTCTGTTCAACCACAAAACAGAATTTTGCAGATATAGAAAGGGTATTCAGTTCAATAAGAAAAATCAACAACTGGTTGTGGGGAAACAAATCATAAATGATTATGTAAAAACTTTTTCTCCCAAGAAACAACAACCAGCAAAAACCCTTTCTTAGAAAAAGACAAAATCTCAACAAAAGTCTTTTTCTCAAAATTCTCTTTCAGTAGTTAGACCTAAATCATCAGCAGTTTCACAAACTGCTGAGATTAAAGATCTTATGAACATGGTACAACTACTGATGACCAAAGTTGATGGTGGTCCTCAAAAGGATACCACCATTGTACTTAATGCAAAATCCATTGCCAAAAAGACATGGATTTCTAAACTTGGTCAAGAACAAACTGTAAATGTTCTCAAGAGCAAACCCAAAGCCAAACTGGCTTGGGTTCCTAAATCTAACTGATTTGCTATCTTGTGCAAAGAGTTTCCAAAGGCTAAAATAACATTTGGTATGTAGACAGTGGAGGCTCAATGCACATGACAGGATGCAGATACCCGATAAACAATTTTATCAGTCAAAGAGATGGATCTGTATCCTTTGGGAACAATGCTAAGGGATATGTGCTAGGACATGGCAATGTCTCCTCTGGTAAAATACAGTTTGACAAGGTCAATCTGGTTGAAAACCTTGAGTACAACTTGCTAAGTGTGTCACAAATGTGTGATAAAGGATATTCTTCCTTTTTCACAAAGACAGCATGCAAGATCATATCACCAGAAGGCCAGAAGTTGATAGAGAAGATCATTGAAGATCATACTTTGTTAATTGCCAAAAGATGTGGCAATGTCTATGCAGTGGACATTGAAAAAGACAAAGTACGGAACAACACTGCCTGTTTCTTCTCAAGGGCATCAACTTCAGAAACTGATCTCTGGCACAGGAGACTTGGCCATGTGAACTTTAAAACCATAAATAAAGTCACAAAAATGGGCTTGGTCAGAGGTCTACCCTTAAAAGTATACCAGTGTCAAGAACACTGTGTATCTTGTTTAAAGGGAAAACAGCATAAGTCCTCCTATAAGTCTATTGAAGAATAAAAAACAACTGCATGTCTTCAACTACTCCATATGGACTTATTTGGGCCTGTAAAGATCATGAGCCTTGGTAAAAAGAAGTACTGCTTAGTCATCATTAATGACTACTCAAGATTTACATGGGTATTCTTCTTATTTTCCAAGGATGAGGCTGCTGAAATCATTAAGTTCTTCATTCTACAAGTAGAGAAACAATACTCTCTACCTGTCAAAACCATTAGAAGTGATAATGGGACAGAGTTCAGGAACAAAACTCTGGATGAATTCTGTTTGTCTAAAGGGATTATTAGACAATTCAGTGTTGCCAGAACTTCTGAACAAAATGGTGTGGTAGAAAGGAAGAACAGAACTTTAATAGAAGGAGCAAGAACAATGTTAGCTGATTCTGGCCTACCTTTATACTTCTGGGCAGAAGCAGTTAACACATCATGTTATGTTCAAAATAGAGTTCTTGTTGTCAAGAGACATTCAAAGACTGCCTATGAAATTCTTCATGGCATGAAGCCCGTTATCTCCTTTTTCAGGGCTTTTGGGTGTCAATGTTTCATCTTGAACATCAAGGAATCTATTTCAAAGTTTGCTGCCAAAGTTGAGTCAGGTTACTTTCTTGGTTATTCCTCAACTAGAAAAGCCTACAAGGTTTTTAACTCAAGAACCAGGATAGTAGAAGAAACATTGAATGTCAAGTTCAATGAGTCAAAACACACTCTCATTCCAGCACATCCTGCTGAAATCTTTGACCTTGACAACTTCCATTTTGAACCTGAAAAGACTGTCACTTCATCCAAACCTACTTATTATGGTGATCAAAGGTTTGATGATGAGGATCCAACACCATGGACTCCTCAAACAGTCATTAAGTCAACTTCAAAACCATCAGAAGTTTCACAAACTTCTGATTTAACAAATACTGAAGGCCAAACTCAAACATCTGCTTCAGCACCTGCAACTACTGAAGACACTGAAACTGCTGAACCAGATATAATAGACCTCAGTAGTTTGTTTGAAGAACATGAGCCACCAACACCTGTCAGTGGTTTACAACAACTGATCGAACACAAAGACCATCCACTTGATCAAATCATGGGTGATATGCATCAGGTGTTCTTACAAGAAACCAGCTTTCCAACTTTTGCCTATTCTCAGCATTTATTTCACAGTTGGAACCAAAGAAGTACCAGGAAGCCCTCAAAGACAACAATTGGGTGCAGGCAATGCAAGATGAATTGCTTCAATTTAACAAGCAACAGGTTTGGGAAATCTGTCCCTTACCACCAAACAAGCAACCAATTGGCACAAGATGGGTTTTCAGGAACAAACAAGATGAAGCTGGTATTATAATAAAGAACAAGGCAAGAATGGTAGTACAAGGTTACTCTCAAGAAGAAGGCATTGACTATGATGAAACCTTTGCTCCAGTTGCAAGGCTTGAAGCCATCAGGTTATTTCTGGCCTATGCCATTTCCAACAAAATAAAAGTTTATCAAATGGATGTCAAGAGTGCATTATTGTATGGAAAAATAAAAGAGGAAGTGTATGTTTGTCAGCCACCTGGGTTTGAGGATCCTTCTCATCCTGAGTGGGTGTACAAACTAGACAAAGCTCTTTATGGGCTCAAACAGGCTCCAAGAGCCTGGAATGATACACTTTCAACCTTTTTACTCAAAAATAACTTCACAAGAGGTGCCATTGATAAAACTCTTTTCATAAAACATGCTGGAAATCATGTCTTACTTGTTCAAATATATGTTGATGATATCATTTTTGGTTCAACAAACACAAAATTGTGAGATTAATTTAAGAAACTCATGCAATCAAAATTTGAGATGAGTACAATGGGAGAACTGCAGTACTTTTTGGGACTGCAGATTAAACAACAAACAAATGGAACTTTTATACATCAATCAAAATATGTTAAAGAATTATTAAACAAATTTTCTTTACAAGACTGTAAATCATGTTCCACTACCATGACACCAACCACACAAGTTGAACCAGATGATCAAGGAAAACAGGTTGATCAAACCATGTATAGATGTATGATAGGTTCCCTTTTATATCTAACTGCTTCTAGACCAGATATTATGTTTTCAACATGTGTCTGTGCTAGATATCAATCAGCTCCTAGGGAATCACACCTTATTGCAGTCAAAAGAATTTTCAGATATCTGAAAGGAACTCCCACACTTGGAATTTGGTATCCTGCTTCAAGCAATACCAAGTTATCAGCTTTTTCAGATAGTGACTATGCAGGGTGTAAAATGTCAAGAAAATCAACATCTGGTGGTTGCCAATTCTTGGGAAACTGTCTAGTGTCCTGGCAATCAAAGAAACAAACATCTGTTGCAACTTCAACTGCTGAAGCTGAATACATTGCAGCTGCAAGTTGTACATCACAGATACAATGGCTCCAATATCAACTTCTTGATTATGGAATCAAAGTGACCAAGACACCATTTCTTGTAGACAACAAATCTGCCATTAGCATCATTCAAAATCCTGTTCAGTTTTCAAAGACTAAACACATTGAAATCAGGTATCATTTCATAAGAGATTGCTATGAAAAAGGCAAGATTGAAGTGAAATATGTAGCAACAGCTAATCAAATAGCTGACATTTTCACTAAACCCCTTGACACATCAACATTTCAGAAGTTAGTATCCATGCTAGGGATGCTAAATTTGTAAGTGTTTCTCTTTATTTTTCTGCACAAATTTTTCACTTACATCTGTTTTCAAAAACTTGAAAAACTTCTGAAAAGAGAGAAACTACTAATGAACAAAACATCAGTATGGGGATATTTTCTAAAAAGTGATTAACTTCTGATAAAACAACCTTCAGAAGTTATGAATAAAGTATTTATAAAGTATTTCTCATCAGCTGTCCAAAACTGCTGAAGAGAAAATGGGAACTACTGATGAAGATAATTCTTCATCAGCAGTTTAGTCAAAAAGGGCAAATCTGACTTTTCCCATCATCAGAAGTTTGACCTAGTCGGTTTAAAACTTCTGATAAAGAGGTTTTTAACCTAGGCGGTTTAAAACTTCTAATAAAGAAGATCCAAGCGGTTAAAAACTTCTGATAAATATCTTTATTCAACACTTATCCTTTCAAAAACAACAATTCCCTCCTCCTCTCTCAAGAAAGCTCTCAAACCCCTGAACCTGCAACACAAACACTGTTCGATTCATCAACACACACACAAACCACATGGCTTTAGTTCTTAAACACGGACACAATCTCAGAGCCTATTTAGAAAAACAAGAAGGCTGGTCCCAATACGATGAGATCATTGATCTCGTCGTCAAATCCCAGTATTTCACCGCTCTCACCATAGACCCACCAATACATCCTGAAACTCTCAATGAGTTCTAGGCTAATGCTGAGACAGTGATGGTGGATGATGAAGTTATCTCCCTCAACTCAACAATTAAAGGGAGACAAATGGCCATAACACCGGCCATACTCTCAAACAGACTGGGGTTGAATGATGTGAATGCCTCTGAGAAGTTTGACAACTCTGCAATCCACCTAACCATGACTGAGTGTGGTTATCAAGGACTCTCTCACAAGCTACTATCTTTAAAAAGTATTTTGAACCAAAATATAAACTTTTGTTTCATTATATTATTATGTGCTTGAGTCCTAAAATTGGGTCTTATGACCAGATGCCCTCAACCTTTCAACCAATCTTTCATTCTATTGTGAATGAAACAAATTTCAGGGCATCAAAACTTTTCTTTAATGAGTTGGTGTTACATCACCATAACACTAAGAAAAAGTTTTTGTTATATCCAAGGTTCATTATGCAATGCATAATATCTGAACTGGGTAATGAGGTGCTTGTGGGTAAAACTGAAATTTTAAAACCCTTAACCTCACAAGCATACTCAAGGCACAACAAACAGGCTGCCTGGCCAGAAGATGACCAAGGGGAACCAGAACCAGTGCCCATGGAACCCTCATCTTCCAAACCTACTCCACCAAAGGTCAAGAAACCCAAGATAACAAAACAAAAACCCACCAAACCTAAAAGAAAAGCTGTTCAGGAGGTTGAGATGCCTGAACAACCTATTGTGCAATCTGCACTTGTTAAAGATGTGACTGAAACATCCTCTCAGTCTCATCCATCTCAAACCCCACCAAGAGCACCAATAACAATTCTTTTCAAAAGAAAAAGACTTAAGAAAAATATTCCAATAGACTCCTCTTTTGAAACTGCTGAACCCACTGCCCAAACTACTGAACCAGCACCCCAAATTTCTGAACCAGACATTGAAATAGCCAAACTTCTCTCTGGGCTAAAAGAGAAAGTCCCATCTACACATGTCAGTCCCCATCAACCACATCAAACAGGGGACATAGCCTCAGAAAGTGACATGGATGTGGACACTCAAAGCCCTAACCAAAGAGATGAGGATGAACCAGAGTCTCTAAGCCCAAACTTAGAAACTTTTGGTACTTTTGAGGCTGCTACTACTCATTTACCACCCAGTGGTGGACCTGAGGACAGAAGTAACATAGCTAAGACCTCAACTGTGGCAACTACTGATGAAGGCTTAATGCCTGAGGTAGGAAATCCTCTGAACCAAGAACAAGAGGTACATGAGACAACAGAGTTGGGCTCAGCTCATGATGTAACTGATACAGTCCTCATTGAGGATGTAATCAGGGATTCAGATGACTCCATTGATTTGGATGATGTTTCAAAACACCAAACTACTGAATTGACGGCTACAAGTGAAGGTCCTGCACCTGGTGTCTCTAAGCTCAAGAAGCTAGTCACACCATCTCAGGTTAAAGCCCACTCAATCCATGATTCCCCTAGAGTGGCATCTTCTGTACAACAAGAAGATCAACCAAAAACACACCCCTCACTACAAATGCCTACCCAATTCCCTGGGCACACAAGCATAGACATGAACCAGCTATGCAGCCCAGATGGTCCCCTGTACCACATGATGAACACTCTCATCCAGAATCACTTCCAAACATACACAGCTAACTTGGAGCTGTCAATCAAGAACCAATTTGGAGTGATCAAGACAAAGATGAACGATTTGTCCAACAAAATTGACTTCAACAGCAGACAGATTGCTACTCTTACAGGCCAATTCTCCCAACCCTCAACTTCCAAACTTGATGAATCCAAAAAGGGGGAGAAAATTAGGGAACCTAAGGAGTCATTCGAAGTCAGGATAAGGACAAGAGTGGCTATCCTTGAAAGAGATCAGAAGAATCAAGCCAGAAAAGAAAAACTGGCCAACAATTTGGTGTCTCTATTTAAGAAATAGAGGATGCTGAAAAGTCTGATGAATCCCAAGGGCAAAATGAAGAAACCTCTGATGGCCAAAGTTCTGATGAAGAATCAGAAAGTACTGAAGACAATCCTTCAGTAGTTGACAAACCTTCAGAAATTGTCAATCCATCAGAAGTTAACATTTCCAAGACTCAAACTGCTGACCCTTCCAGATCAACTGCTCCTATTCAATCAACCTCTGTTCCTATCAGGTCTACTACAACAGTTACCACAATGACTGTGCTAAACCCTTCTCCAATCTCTCAATCAGCAGAATTACTTGAGAAGAGTTTAGTGGCAGCCCAAAAGAAGGCCAGAGAAGATCAGATCTGGAAAACACTGGAACAAAGGGATGACTTAGATCTAAGCCATGATGAAAAACTTCAGGCTTATGATGCTGAACTCCAAAGGCAGGCTAGCCTAGATGAAATTGCTGAAGAAGACAAAAGACATCAACTGATGTCTTACATTACAAAAAACAGCAAAATCAAAGCCCACACATTGAAGAGACTCTCTGTGGAAGAGCTGACAAGAAGAGCTCAACTTATTGCAGATAAACTTGCAACAAGTAAAGACACAAAGGCCAAGAGAGCTCAGATAATAGAAGAACTGGTAGCTAATGGTTATGGTTCAAAAGCCTCAGTGTCCAAATGGAAAGAAGAAAGATTGGTGGACACATATAGAAAATACAAGGCTGCAAGGGCTGCTAATCCAGAGAAGTTTCAAACTGCTGAAGCTTCAACTTCAGTAGTTAGAACTTTTGGTGTTCAAAGAAGACCAGCTACACAAAGAAAGAAATTGGAGGAGAAAGTAAAGACTGATTTCAGAATGGTATTACTAGAAGGTAGTACAGTAGTCCATTCTGATTTTGATATAGAAGAAAAGCCTCTGCTCACACAATTCAGGGATCCTTCCACCTTTGCATATCAAATCCAGAAAACCATCACAGACAAACTGCACACTAAGGTAGTAACTGAACATCACTTACCAAGATTTCAGATACCTAATGTGATGCAACAAGAACAAGGAAGTGAGTCCCACCTGAGAGTCACTGAAGTAGAAAACATTCAACACTCAGGAGAAACCCAGGGTACCACCATGGTTCCCTACACTCCAGACTTTGACAAGTCTAAAGTACCAATCATCAGATGGTCCTTTACTGATAACAACTCAGTACTTGTGACAAGAAGAGATCAAACAAGCAGGGCATATAGGTCGATGAATGAACTGAAGAAACTATCAACCAAAGACCTGCTTACAATCCAACACTTAGAACCACAGAAAGGGTCTCTTACTGATGATCAACTGAACCAGCTCAAGAATTCCACTTTTGCAAACCTTAGTCTAATACACTTCTGTCAAAATATTCTAAGTATAGAACTGCTGAAGAGAAGTACTGAAGAAGAAAGTCATCAGAAGTTCCGAAGTTCAAACCAGACACTTCTACTGAAGAACTACTGAAGACAAACTACTCATCAGTAGTTTGTCATTCATCAGTACTTACAGAAGATCTTTTCCATCGCCTTTGTATATCAGTAGTTTATTACTTTAATGTTTCTTTTTGCTTTATGTACAAGTTCCAAGACTGCAACTTGTTGCAACTTGTTTCTGAACTTGCTTTTGGCAACGTTCATGTATTTGTAAAGTGTATAAATAGAAGGGTTCATCCCTCTGTTTTAGACATTGATTTTAATACAAGAAATCCTTCAACACTTATTATTGTTATTTCCATTTCGTGTTTACTGAGAATCTGTCAAAGTGTTTCATTCTCATTCAATACTTAGATTCTCAATAAACACTTTTCATTTATTAGTTCTTGAATCCAGGGGGAGTAATAACTCCTGTTGATAAGTGTAGCTTTAAACTTATAAACATTCCGTTGTGCTATCACTCATTAAGAACTTGCTAAACACTTAAGTGTCAACTAGCAAGTTCAACACAAGAGCAATATACTGATCCAACAGATAAATTCTTTTTCAATTCTGAAACATCCTTTTTATAACCATCAAGTACTCTGTTGAACTCTTTAGCTTCTTTCTGATAGGATTGACAGTTGATTTTAGCACTCTCAAGTTGAACCTTGAGTTGCTTATTCTCCTCTGTCAATTTATCACAAGCTTTGCAATGTTTAACACAATTTGAATTTGAATTAGAGTCAGATTCAGTACTTACCTATTTTAGTGGTTTCCGTCATGGCTATCAAGGCAAAGTGTGCTTCCTTCCCAGCGAAAAACTTGGAATAATCAATCCTGGTACAAGCATCATCCACTATGCATGATTTTCGGGTCATCAAAAAGTCAGCTTCAGCAAGCAACTGATCAATGTCATCATCCAGTGAGTTAACACTAGATTCAGAATCAGACTCACTCTCCGCATCGGAATACACTGAATCATACTGCTTTGGAATATCAGAAACCGAATCAAGAATCATCCCAGACTTCTTTTATGGACAATCATCACTCTCTTCATTAAACTCCTCAATTTTCACCTCAGATATCTTTTCAGTCACTACCTCCTCTTCAACCTCTACCAGCTCATCCAAATTCATCTGCTGTGCAATACACGCCACATTCCCAGTTGTAATCTCTTCAACACCTAACTGCATCCCTGACCAATCAAACCCTTCGTCTTTCTGTATCACCAAAGCTTGGTTTTGATTGTCTGTTTGGGTTTGTGTTTGTGTGTTTGGTGTAGAAATAGGAATGATTGTTCGGTTTGAATTTTGTGGTGTTTGGTTTTGGTTTTGGTTTTGGTTTTGTGTTGTGTGTTGTCTAACAGTGTTATTTTGTTGGGTATTTTGTCGGTTTTGGTGGTTATGTTGTGGTTGAAAGCTTGAAATATTCGAACTTTGGTAAGATACCTGATTTTGGGTTTGACGGTTTTCATAGTTAGAGTTGAACGAATTTCTATTTCCCTGCTGAGATGGTTGTGTACATTCTCTCTTAAAATGTCCTTTCTAACCACAATTGAAACACGTCACTTTGGCTTTGTTGAAGCCATAAGTGGTGTTCGGAGAAGTAGACATATCAGTTCTTCCAGTTTTCTGAATGAAATCAGTAGCTCTCCTCATAATACTTGCAAATGCCCATTGTATATCCATGAGCTCCATCTCTTCTTTATCAATCTGTGCATAGTCTTCATTGGTCAAGTTGTTATTACCAATTTGACTCGCAACAAGCCCATTATACGATGCTACCATAGCTGACACCAATGCTACATGTTGTTGAGCAATCTCAATAGTAACATTGTTTAGATTCGATGTCTCCAACACAATCGGGCTCTGATTTGTTTGACTTTGGTTGACTTGCATCGGGTTCATTTGAGGAATGTGTATTTGTTGTTGAGGTTGGTTAGCTGAATAACATGCTTCTTGTTGCATGGGTGAAAATGGTGGGATATAAGTTGTAGTAGGATATGATGGTGGGGTATATGATGATGTTTGAGCAAGATAATTGATTGGTGTTTTGATTGGTTCAACATGGTTAGAGACGCACGCGATGTGTGGAGCAACATTTGAACTCGAACTTGAACTAGAAAGAGAAGAAGAAGAAATACCACCATGATACAAATCTGGATTATGAGGAATTTGTGCTCTTTTCGCCTTCCTCTTTTCTTCCATCTCCTTATTTTCCAGTTTCTGAATAAACTCATTAATTGTCCAATATTGGTACGCATCCTTTTCTTTCAACACCTCTATATGCTGATTCCAATACGGTGGCAATGCATCGGCAAACTTGTCCACCAATTCTGACATAGGTATGCTTATCTCGTAGCTTGAAAGCTCAGTGAGTAAATGACAATACCTTGAAACCAACTCCTTCAGCGTCTCGTTCCCCATGTAGCTGAAGTTCTCAAATTCTTTCCGAAGTTCCTCCATCCTCAACTTCCTCGTCTTCTCGTTTCCATCATGCCTATTCTTTAACATGTCCCACAGCTGTTTAGATGTTGTGCAAGAACCAAACTGATGTAACAGATCAGTATTGATAGTTTGGGACAATTGAGAAAACGTCTTCTTCTCAATAGCAAATTTCTTCTTTTCATCATCTGCAAGATTCTCCAATGGAATAGGCTCTCCCGTGTTCTCCAAGATCGGAGCAACATAGCCCTTTGCAATCATCTGCCACGCTTCTGTTCCCTCTAAACCCATTCCCTCCAAATGGATTTTGAATTTGGTCTTCCACGTGTTGTAATCGACCATCTCTATAAGCTTAGGTGGACGGCTTCCACTTCCCGAAGACAAGTCTTGGATAAGAGTTGAGATAGCATTTGTCATCTGAGAATGTACTGCTGTTGCTGCCACTCCCCAATAATCAACCATCGGTTGTGGTGCTGGTTGTGTAACATGTTGGGGAATAGTACTAGTCATCGCCATGTAATTAATCGGTTGTGATGGTTGACTAGATTTTTGAGCAGCCACCGACCAAGGATCCATGGTTGTCTGCTGTTGTGGTGTCGGATTAGGTCGTGGTGTAGTAGGAAAGTTCCACATATCGATCTGAAAATGATTAAACACGAAAAGATTAGAAAAGTTTTATAACAGAATCTACTTTCGTATGTATCGAATGGGCGAATGTGCACAAATGTTCACGTTAGACCGTTTAAGAGGATACGAATGTAGAAAATAACAGACTCAAATCACTTTCGACCGTTTACACCCTCGTTCGACCGTTTAAAACTCTCTTTCGACCATCCAATTGGTCGAATGAAACTAAAATGGTAGAATGAACAACTAAACACTAGCAAACTCTAGGTTCGACCACTGAAACATCACGTTCGACAAAAAATTCACACGTTCGACCAAATAAACTCACACGTTCGACCAGTCTCCCTAGGTTCGACCCTGCATATTCAAAAACAGCTATTCTTTGAAAATCAGTTGATTTTGATCAAATTTTTCAAAAGTTGATGAAATTTGATGATTCTAATCAGGTTTTGCTTCGGATTTGATTTGGAACAAGTTTAACAAAGAGAATTATGCATTTTATCCATGAAAACAAGCCTAATCAATCAATTTATCACCAAATCAGTTTATCAATGAAAAACAGAAAGTTTTTGATCAAAATAGGGTCCAAATCAGCTGTAAAATTATCAGTTTGTGGTTGTTTGATCCATATTGCTCTGATACCACTTTGTATGTGCATAGGTTCGTCTTAACAACAAAGATAATGATCAAACAAGTTTGATTCAGGTGCGGAATCCCTGAATCAATCACAAAATGATAATAATACTAACAAAACGCAGAAATCATCTTCAAATCATTCATTTCATTAATTATAAAACTCAATTACACGTTAAAATGATGTTTATAATCAATTACAGACGTGAACAAAGTTGACTCAAAACCCTAGGGAGAACACTAGACTGGAGGGAAAACAAAATGACCAAAACTAGTTTTCAAAAATGAACTTGGCCTTATATAGGCCTGCACATTCGCCCATATAGTATGGTCAAATGTGCAGGTTCGACCAATCACACTGGTCGAACCAAGCAATACATTAACATCTATAACTACCTTCGACCTCCTGTTCTCCTTCGCACCTTCAAGTCTCCTTCGACCGTTCAGAAATCTTCCTTCGACCATATGGTTTCTCCTTCGACCGTTCGACTGATGACAAAACATATGTTAATTATAATCCAAAGCATTAGTCGCACAAAATGCATCTACAGTGTAGTCTTATTTGTTTCACAGGAAATAAGGGAATTTGGGAATTTAGTGAGGAGCGTTAAAAGAAGTTGAAGAATCAGTATTCAATAATTTATTTCTGCAACCTAATAAAAGTGTAATTAGGATCTTTACGTTTTAATATTATGGATTGGATTTGGTTTTGATATCTGTAAAGGTGACACGTCTGCCTTAGTCGGGTTGGGGTGTTACATATTACTGGAGATGTAAAACTCAATTTGTTTCGTAATGAGGCATCAAAAATGATTCCAATATCTGCTGAGACTTTGCTTTTAGAAAACAAGGTATTTCTATACTTATTTCTGCATCAATCATGTTTTACTATTGATGTTGTCTAATTTTTATGTATTACGTTTTTTAACAAAACTAAAGATCCAATATATTTTTTTTACAGAGTGTCTACACTGTTAAGTTTACAGATGAGCTAATGTATCTACGTGATAGAGAGTTTGCATTTAAGATATTTGTAACAAAAGACAATTTGGAAACACTCGATGAAGTTTACCCGATATCTAATGTTACTGATGATAATTTATTATGTCGGAGATTAAGCTGAAGTTTCAATCAGTTGATGAGGTAATTTATTATATTTATAGATTTGTTTTGTATACTAATTAATCGTTTTTTAGAGTAAACATTTTTAAATACGGATTAATAAATATCTTAATTTTATGATACAGGTCAATGAAGGACAATGATCTGCTATTCCTACTGGCGCAAGTTCAATGACATACATAAAGTATAAAAGTACCCGTAAACTAGTTCCTGTGTACCAGATGAATGGCAAGGAAAAATCAAATTAGAAAACTTATGGCGACTTCAACTCAACTACAGTTGTTCTACATTTATGAGAGTTTTTGGAATTACAAATAAATTTTACATAATTTCCTGTTATGTTTTTCTGAAGTTTAACCTGATTGACACATTATATTATTTCCAATTACTAAAGTTGTTAGTAAAATGCATCATAAAATATTCAAAACAGAGGAAACACAAACTATGTTAAGTTTATATTTAACATTCGAAAATAAAAGCTTCATACTTATAAAACATAATTAGCATAAGCAAACTTAACATACTTAATAACCTTCTGTATCATCATCCACCTCAGAATCGGATGGCTCCTCTGGTTCCACCATTGCTGCCTGTTCCCTCAGCCATGTAATTCTTAGACGTATCATTTGTTCCAAATTGAGCATGGTTGTGCTTCTTCTGCTGTTAAACATTCGGACTTGATCGAGTTCTTCCAAAAACTCTATGTCATTGGAATTTTCAATGTCATCTCTGCTAATTAATCGATATTCACCATTGGTAAACTGAACACTTGCTATATTATACTTTTCCACAAAAAACCAACTATTGACAAGAAAAACCTCCATGAGTTCATCAAACTCATCTTCTTCAAACTTTTCATCTAACTTACTTATCAATCTACTCTCTTCATAACACGGCAACCCGATTGTTCTACCAAAATCATATATTTGTCGTTGAAAGTCTTCGTCCATTTCCATCACAGTCTTTCTTGATCCAAAAACTAAAGTTGAATTGTCCTTCATGGTAACCAAATATCTACGGTTGAACCTGCAGAACTGCCAATGCACAACCATTTCCATCTTCTAATCTCTTTTTTGTTAGAATTTGTGTGTGTTTTGTCACACCCCGACTTTTCCCTCGTCGGTTGTGACGTTTGGTAGCTTCGCCGCGCAGCGGAAAGTTGCATCTAAGACTCTTATTTCCTGAACGCCAATTCTAACCCTCCAGGATCCCCGATCCCAAGACGTCGCCCACTCCAACCGTGCCGTTACCAAAGTTTAAACCTGAAAGACATGCTTAAAAAGTCAACATAAAGCTGGTGAGTTCATAAGTTTGCGAAACCAAAAGTTAAGTTTAATCCAAAAAATCATTTAAACCCGAAATCTAAGTAGTCCAAATCTAGGAACTAGTTGCGTAACCCCAAACCAGGGAATAAAGTTATGTTATTCCAAACCAGGAAATAAAGTTTTACGAAAACATTTCCATAAGTTTTGAAAGCCATCATGTTATCACTATGTTAGAAATGATAGCGTTAGCTAGACGCATGAATAATACCACTACGACCGGAAACCATTACAGACAACGATATATGATTTTGCCCGAAACGATTAAGCTTATGACCGAGACAATATGCACCCGCCCGGCTCCCAGCCGACGGGTGGGGTCTGTCAGTCCCAATAGATCTATCCACATTTCCCCCGTTATGCTATCCAGCATATTCATGGTTTCCCCGGGACTTTACGTATCGTATAGTATGTAAACGAATCAACACTAGCATAACATGATAATTTATGTAATAAGTATAAGCAGGTGTCTCCCCCAAAATGTAAAGCGTAAGGCGGGGCCGTGAAACTCACGCAACCCATTTGATTTCCCATGTATGATTTTTCAAAGTGTTTAAAATGTTAAACTTTTCCCAAAACTTGATCACTTTAATTTCATCAGATTTTCATAAAAGAAGCATGTCTCCCCCCCCCCCCGAAAGCATTTATAAAACGATAAAAAGTGGGGTCATGAACTCACCTTAATTTCCATGCTAAGCTAGCAAACAAGCCTGAAACCTCGACCGACTTCCTCGTGCCCTAATTACCAACAAAGGACATCTTAACAGTCTATCACACATAAGCCTAGCTTATTAACCGCTTACAAGATAGTCTACTCGACTGTCTAGACTCGTGTGTACCAACACGAGTCTAAATACGTTTCAACTCGACGAACCGACAATGACTTATCTTAATTTCCCATATACAACATAGCACCCAAGTTGCACACTTGTTACTATTTGTGTATAAACCATGTTGGACTAGTACCCCGAAACGTATAATTATCCTGAATCGTAGCTTGTCTCATAAATCATATAAATGTATTTGTTTTGTGTAATTCTATTTTAGAAATACTTTTTGAGGAGATACAATTGTAGTTATTAAAACCGATTAATAACATTTGTTACTTTTTCTCAAATATCGTTTGGAAATCATCTTTATTGCTACGAGTAAATAGTCCTTAAAAGCATTTCGATTTGTTTGTCCAAAACACTTAGGGGAATTTATTTATAGAAATAGTAGTTCGTTACGCTTTGATTTTATAAAAATTTGGGCAGAGTTTCCTCTGTTTTTGTACGAACCAGACAACACCCGTTGTCTACAATTTTCCCCAAAATCAACTTTCAAACGCAATTCGTCAAGTTCTTTTATCCACAATTCCGATTCACGAGACTATACGTTTCGTCACCTATCTATACTTATTTATATATATTTAGCCATATATATATATATATATATATATAATATAGTCCGACGATATAGTCCAATGTTATTTAGTCCGATGTTCGATATCATAAGTCACGTCAAGTTAACCATTTACCAAATTGTTTGATATATATAATATAGTTACCGTCTATCATTTTTATTCGGTTCGTCCGCGAGATAAAACAAGTTCGCCTATGCCAATATATTTATAAATTTATAATATTCATAAATATAATAATATTTATAAATATATAAATTTATGAATATACGATATCTATAAATAATAATAAATACGAATTTTAAAGTATACCGAATCACACGCGCGTAACCCGAAATCTGATCCGCGAGACGGTTGAACAGATCTGACCCGAGCCGACCTTAACCGCGACTGAAACCCAAATCGAACCGAGATCAAGACCTGTTACGATGACCATTGCATCCTTCAACCAAAACCACCACAAACGGACCTGAAACGTGATCAACCAAACCTGACACCCCATCGGGAACCAACACGAAACGAACCCCCACAAGCATCACAGGCTTGCGCCTGTCAAACCACCACTGTTGTGTCAAACCAAACACCACAAAGCATTATTATCAACCCTGCACTTCCTGCCATCTCCACCCCTAACCGACACGACACTGACCAAAACCCACCTCACAGCTGAGACAACCTCTTTCAGTTGGAGATCACCACCATCGGACCCCACAACAACTAACTACTGCCGCCTATTACCATCCTACACTTTGAACCCGTCGGACCACCACAATCAGCACAAACACGACCCACCAAACCCAACCAGACCTGACACTGACTCCTGAAGACCAACATCAACTGGTCACCTTGAATTCCTCTCGAACCAGCAACCATCTACTA
Source organism: Ambrosia trifida (assembly GCA_028751855.1). Taxonomy (NCBI): domain Eukaryota; kingdom Viridiplantae; phylum Streptophyta; class Magnoliopsida; order Asterales; family Asteraceae; genus Ambrosia; species Ambrosia trifida. The sequence goes on along the minus strand of CM054129.1, from coordinate 58,330,820 downwards.
TAAATTGATCGGAAGTCACGATATCCCGGTGCAACTCCTCGTTTCTGGGCTTCAACCACTATGCCGCCCCCTTATCAATCCAAAACCACCACGCCGCCACCACCCAAGATGGTGGTGGTCGGGCCTGTCTTAAGAGAGGTGAGGAAGGGAGGGTTGGATGGCGAGAGGGGGATGGGGTAGAGAGGGGGTGAGCTGAAGAGAGAGAGAGAGAGAGAGAGAGAGAGAGAGAGAGAGAGAGAGAGAGAGGTGTGTGTGTGGCGGCAGTTTGTTGTGTGGGAGGAAGAAGGATATGTTGGTTTTATAGGTAGGGTTTCCTAGGTGGGTTTCTACCGCGTATCAAATCTCGATTAAACGTAATATGCTTCGGTTTCTGTTTTGGTTCGAAAATAAATTACAAAAGTTAGTCGGTTTCGTTCGTAATTGAAAATAAAAATAAACCGAGCAAAAATATAAATATTTTTGTTGTCCGACGCGTGCTTTTAGAACACGCATTTAAATCGCGTTAAAAGATTCGATCACAGTTTCCTTTGTTAAAACGATCCGTAAACTTCTGAAACTTTATAACTAACAATATTTATAATAAATAGTTATCTCAAATAATAAAAACCACATCAGTATAGATCGGAAGTTGCCAGTTGTCACATTCTCCCCATGTTACAGAAATTTTGTCCTCAAAATTTGAGGTAGGATGTCATCCAAGAACCAATGGTAATACAACAAAAATAGTCAACGGACTTGCCGGTACAAATGGCACGAGATAAGGTTTCAGAATCAACTGGATGCAAAGTGTAGACAATAACTTTGTCAATAATACTATTAGAGCACTTCAAATGAAGCAACTAGTGCACCAACTTTTTCATTACACACCACAAGGTGTGTCTGCATTTAAGGCAATAACAAACGAGTTGATGAAAGTGAGACAGGTCAATAAAAATCATTCATTATTCCAAGTCGATTGAATATTCACCGCAAGGTGCTGTATCAAATTCCAACAATTCGATTCAACTGAAATGTCGACTTTAAAGAAACTCATCGACGAAGTATCAAAGGATTCATTGCCTACACTGGCCAAACATAGCGAGACTAGAAGACAAACATTACGAGCAACGTAATGATAAAGCAAATCATTAATGAAACAATTGTTTGATGCGAAGCCCTACAATGGACCTTCACAGATTTAAAGAATCCAAACATACAATAGTTGACACATGTACAAAAATGCGTGTCTAATTTGGTGAAAAGAATAAGAAATCAACAAAAAAATAAATTCCTTTATGATTGAATGTTGAAGGCCACGAATACAAAAGAAGAGAGATGTAGATCGTACTCAAAAGATATAACTAGGTTCTACAACATGAACCTTAGAAGTTCAAGAAACGAGATCATCAAGAACTTAAACTGGTTCAAGAAAAGCAAGGTCACAAATGACACGAACATGGGAGAATCGACAATCACGTCCGTAACAACAAAATAATGAAAAACCCTTATCCATTATTTATATATATATATATATATATGTATATACAACAACCTAATAGCATAGATACCCTCACGATAGATGTTCTTAGAATTATCAAGTGCCTGTAAATTCGCAATAACGCGACGTCTGCGTTATCGAAAATTTACCTCACCAGATCATCCTATTAACCTCCATCATAAGTTGTATCACGAGCACTCGTCACGTTCATATATTAACACGTATATATATGCAACATAATATAATGTTCGTCGTGTGCGCCACCTTTCCGAGTGCTCTTCCCGTCCGCATTCCAGCTTCACAGCATCATCGGCAAAACGAGGTGCCTCATCAAGACGCCTTCGGCCCAAACCGACCTTGACGACATAGCATACTCCGAACACGGGATGCGAAACCACAGATGCTACAACAATCCCTTTGCCAACTCGTCCAACTAACGTGAAACGTGTGAGCGTCCTAGATACGTCCAAGCTTGAGTCGACAACCATTGGCGATACATATTATATATACTTTACATAAATACACGTTGTATACAAACAAGTAGATTGTTCCTCATATCAAGAAACAATGACTCAGCTAACTCTATGTGAATAACCGCTCTGAAGTCTAAAACGATGACTCGCCAGTCACCAGTGAGGTATGCCTAACCACTACATACCAATGTCTTTTCTATATACCACTACAGAAAATACCGACTTCCTATTCACATAAGAAAAATAAATGTTCCTTGCGCCGAAGGAATGTACGCTGAGCTAGTGTGATACACTAATAATCATGCAACTGGTTTGGCAACGGTTGGAATTCCAGTTCCTAGGCGTTCATACTAATATTATGTCTTAGAAATTTTTGGTCCCAACTTCAAAACAACTCAGGTTAAAGCCTAGATATCTACCCAGACACCTAGTTCGCTAAAACCTATGGCTCTGATACCAAACTGTCACACCCCGACTTTTCCCTCGTCGGTTGTGACGTTTGGTAGCTTCGCCGCGCAGCGGAAAGTTGCATCTAAGACTCTTATTTCCTGAACGCCAATTCTAACCCTCCAGGATCCCCGATCCCAAGACGTCGCCCACTCCAACCGTGCCGTTACCAAAGTTTAAACCTGAAAGACATGCTTAAAAAGTCAACATAAAGCTGGTGAGTTCATAAGTTTGCGAAACCAAAAGTTAAGTTTAATCCAAAAATCATTTAAACCCGAAATCTAAGTAGTCCAAATCTAGGAACTAGTTGCGTAACCCCAAACCAGGGAATAAAGTTATGTTATTCCAAACCAGGAAATAAAGTTTTACGAAAACATTTCCATAAGTTTTGAAAGCCATCATGTTATCACTATGTTAGAAATGATAGCGTTAGCTAGACGCATGAATAATACCACTACGACCGGAAACCATTACAGACAACGATATATGATTTTGCCCGAAACGATTAAGCTTATGACCGAGACAATACGCACCCGCCCGGCTCCCAGCCGACGGGTGGGGTCTGTCAGTCCCAATAGATCTATCCACATTTCCCCCGTTATGCTATCCAGCATATTCATGGTTTCCCCGGGACTTTACGTATCGTATAGTATGTAAACGAATCAACACTAGCATAACATGATAATTTATGTAATAAGTATAAGCAGGTGTCTCCCCCAAAATGTAAAGCGTAAGGCGGGGCCGTGAAACTCACGCAACCCATTTGATTTCCCATGTATGATTTTTCAAAGTGTTTAAAATGTTAAACTTTTCCCAAAACTTGATCACTTTAATTTCATCAGATTTTCATAAAAGAAGCATGTCTCCCCCCCCCCCCCCCCGAAAGCATTTATAAAACGATAAAAAGTGGGGTCATGAACTCACCTTAATTTCCATGCTAAGCTAGCAAACAAGCCTGAAACCTCGACCGACTTCCTCGTGCCCTAATTACCAACAAAGGACATCTTAACAGTCTATCACACATAAGCCTAGCTTATTAACCGCTTACAAGATAGTCTACTCGACTGTCTAGACTCGTGTGTACCAACACGAGTCTAAATACGTTTCAACTCGACGAACCGACAATGACTTATCTTAATTTCCCATATACAACATAGCACCCAAGTTGCACACTTGTTACTATTTGTGTATAAACCATGTTGGACTAGTACCCCGAAACGTATAATTATCCTGAATCGTAGCTTGTCTCATAAATCATATAAATGTATTTGTTTTGTGTAATTCTATTTTAGAAATACTTTTTGAGGAGATACAATTGTAGTTATTAAAACCGATTAATAACATTTGTTACTTTTTCTCAAATATCGTTTGGAAATCATCTTTATTGCTACGAGTAAATAGTCCTTAAAAGCATTTCGATTTGTTTGTCCAAAACACTTAGGGGAATTTATTTATAGAAATAGTAGTTCGTTACGCTTTGATTTTATAAAAATTTGGGCAGAGTTTCCTCTGTTTTTGTACGAACCAGACAACACCCGTTGTCTACAATTTTCCCCAAAATCAACTTTCAAACGCAATTCGTCAAGTTCTTTTATCCACAATTCCGATTCACGAGACTATACGTTTCGTCACCTATCTATACTTATTTATATATATTTAGCCATATATATATATATATATATATATATATATATATATAATATAGTCCGACGATATAGTCCAATGTTATTTAGTCCGATGTTCGATATCATAAGTCACGTCAAGTTAACCATTTACCAAATTGTTTGATATATATAATATAGTTACCGTCTATCATTTTTATTCGGTTCGTCCGCGAGTTAAAACAAGTTCGCCTATGCCAATATATTTATAAATTTATAATATTCATAAATATAATAATATTTATAAATATATAAATTTATGAATATACGATATCTATAAATAATAATAAATACGAATTTTAAAGTATACCGAATCACACGCGCGTAACCCGAAATCTGATCCGCGAGACGGTTGAACAGATATGACCCGAGCCGACCTTAACCGCGACTGAAACCCAAATCGAACCGAGATCAAGACCTGTTACGATGACCATTGCATCCTTCAACCAAAACCACCACAAACGGACCTGAAACGTGATCAACCAAACCTGACACCCCATCGGGAACCAACACGAAACGAACCCCCACAAGCATCACAGGCTTGCGCCTGTCGAACCACCACTGTTGTGTCAAACCAAACACCACAAAGCATTATTATCAACCCTGCACTTCCTGCCATCTCCACCCCTAACCGACACGACACTGACCAAAACCCACCTCACAGCTGAGACAACCTCTTTCAGTTGGAGATCACCACCATCGGACCCCACAACAACTAACTACTGCCGCCTATTACCATCCTACACTTTGAACCCGTCGGACCACCACAATCAGCACAAACACGACCCACCAAACCCAACCAGACCTGACACTGACTCCTGAAGACCAACATCAACTGGTCACCTTGAATTCCTCTCGAACCAGCAACCATCTACTATAAATTGATCGGAAGTCACGATATCCCGGTGCAACTCCTCGTTTCTGGGCTTCAACCACTACGCCGCCCCCTTATCAATCCAAAACCACCACGCCGCCACCACCCAAGATGGTGGTGGTCGGGCCTGTCTTAAGAGAGGTGAGGAAGGGAGGGTTGGATGGCGAGAGGGGGATGGGGTAGAGAGGGGGTGAGCTGAAAAGAGAGAGAGAGAGAGAGAGAGAGAGAGAGAGAGAGAGAGAGAGAGAGGTGTGTGTGGCGGCAGTTTGTTGTGTGGGAGGAAGAAGGATATGTTGGTTTTATAGGTAGGGTTTCCTAGGTGGGTTTCTATTAAACGTAATATGCCTCGGTTTCTGTTTTGGTTCGAAAATAAATTACAAAAGTTAGTCGGTTTCGTTCGTAATTGAAAATAAAAATAAACCGAGCAAAAATATAAAAATTTTTGTTGTCCGACGCGTGCTTTTAGAACACGCATTTAAATCGCGTTAAAAGATTCGATCACAGTTTCCTTTGTTAAAACGATCCGTAAACTTCTGAAACTTTATAACTAACAATATTTATAATAAATAGTTATCTCAAATAATAAAAACCACATCAGTATAGATCGGAAGTTGCCAGTTGTCACATGTTTGTTGTTATGTTTATTTGTTTGTGATTAATTTATTATGTTTATGATTATTTATATTGTTATTATCAAACCGTGTGTAAACATCGGAAGTGAGAACATATATTTTCAACACTAATAATCATTAATATTGGTTAGTATTAATTACTTGATCAGATGAAAAGACATGTACAGACATGCAGTTTACAAGTGACGGTTGTAATTTCTTAGATTAATATTTACATTTTTAATTATACAATAAATATATTAATTGTTATTTCTATTAAAAATACGTGTTGTTGTAGCCCAAGCCCAAATAAGTTTAACCAACTCTTTTGGGTTTCCATGTTTTGTAGGCCAGAATGTTATTTTGGGTTAAATTTGTATACTTATGTTTTAGTGTGTTGATTTTTTTTAAAATCTTATGATACATATAATACGTTTTTAGCCAATACATAAAAAGAAATAAACAAATTTATCTGTATTTTGATATACAAATAAAAGAAAATGTTTTCGCAGCTAATGGATTCTAAGCTAATTTCGTTGAGAATTAGTGTAGTATAGTTGTCCAAGTATAATGTTTAGTCATAATCGAGTATCACTTTGTTATAATTGTGTTTTGATAATAATATTGTTGTGTTATTGTGTCCATGTAACTTGATGATATCTGTGTTTGTATACATTGTATGTCTTCTCCGAATAAAAGCATAAACATGAATATTCGGCCATAATTTGTATCTAATTATGTAATTTATTTTTTCTATTTTTAATGGATATGTCAACACACATATACATATAAATTGTGTTTTGTGTATTTGTATTTGTTTATTAAATGAAGATTTGTGAATCATCACATTTGAATGTGTATATGATTATCTATATATGCTTCGTGGACAATAGTTCTATGTTTAGTTTTCTAAATGATGACTTCTTATAAGTTAACTACATATCAATCTTTATTGGTAATTTAGTATGTTGGTGTTTTTTGTGTATTGGTCATGTTTAAAACAATATCATTTTGGCTTATGTTAGTTATGTAAATTAAAACTACTTAGCTTTCTTAATGAAATGTAGGACATCTACTATTGTATTGTTTTAATGTATTCATCAAGTGATGTTACTGAATAGTCATGTAAAGTTAAAGTATTAGTTGAATGTTGTTATTAACTATCACTTGCTTATATTATATGGAAACACAAATGTTCAAAATTAACGGATTAGTTAAAGCATTTATCTATAGATCGGTCATAAACATTTGAAAAATCAAGTAACTTTAAAATTTTGTTTCAATTTTACATTATCCATTACAATATTAGCAGTTAATCAACTATTATATAAACATTCACTATATAGGTAAAAAAAACGTCAAAAAAATTTCAAATCAAAACAATGCAAAATTCTAATACATAACAAACTTAATAAGCTTCCTCATCATCATCGATTTCAGAGTCGTATGAGTCTTCCACTTCCACCATTGCCGCCTCTTCCATCAACCACATGATTCTCAGGTTGATCATTTGTTCCAAATTTAGCATAGCTGTACTTCTTTTTTCGTTGAACATTCGTATTTGATCAAGTTCCTACAGTAACTCTATGTCATTGGAGTTTAAAATTTTATATATTTTCTTCAAATGATATTCATTGTTGTTAAACCGCAAACTTGATATATTATACTTTTCAACAAAAAAACCGCTATAGACTTTCTCATTTTTAGTGTAATGTGCTTGGTGAAATATGTTTATGTTCATTACAATTGTCATTTATCTTTATTACAATTATCATATTCGATTATTTTCGGTTTAAATGCAAAGGAATACATATTCGTTAATGAAGTTTGTATAAACTCATAAAATTTAAAAATGTTATATGATTACTTAACTATATATTAATACTTTAGTAAAATATATTGTACAAATCAACTCCCAATTTACATTATCCATTTTACATATTCTTTCTATCAATACACATAATTTTAAAATTCCATTAATAACACTTTAATTAACAGATCTTTATCATTCTAATAAAAAATTATGTAAACATTCATTATATAGGTATAAAAGAAGCTTAATCAAAATTCAAATCAAAACAATGCAAAATACTAATCTAATAACTAAACAAACAGATCACCAACAATTATTCATTATAGTTATGACCTTCATAATATAAGAAAATTACAACTTTTGCTAAAGTTGTTAGTAAATTGCATTAACATAATATATTCAAAACATATGAAACAAAATATGTTAGAAAATACTTATAAAACATACTTAGCATATCATAATAAACTTAATAAGTATCCTCATCATCATCCATCCCAGAATCCGTTGACTCTTCCACTTCCACCATTGCTGCCTCCTCCCTCAACTGCATAATTCTTAGACGGATCATTTGTTCCAAGTTCAGCATCGCCGTGCTTCTTTTTTCATTGACCATTCTTATTTGATTGAGTTCCTCTAGTAACTGTATGTCATTGGAGTTCTCAATTTCATATCGTGTCAACAACCGATATTCGCCGTCGTTAAAGTGCACACTTGCAATATTCCACTTTTCATCAAAAAACCAACTATTCACATGAAACTCCTCCATAAGTTCATCAAACTCATCTACTCCAAACTTTTTATCCAACTTATTTATAAGTCTACTTTCTTCATAGCATGGAAAACCGATTGTTCTTCCAAACTCATATATTTGTCTTTGGAAATCTTCACCCATTTGCATGATCGCCTTTCTTGAATTAAAAAATATACGTGTGTTGTCGCTCATGATGACGAAATATCTTTGATTGACCTGTGGAAACGCCAATACACAACCATTTTCATCGTTTAATCTCTTTTTCCTTATAGAACTTGTGTGTATTTGTTTTGGTGTTTATTTGATTTGTGATTTATTTTTTTGTGATTATGATTATATAAATATAATCAAACCGCGTATCTAGATCTTAAGTGACAAAACCGTTTTTCAAGGCTAATAATCATTAATATTCTGTTTGAATATTAATTGGTTGATCAGATGAAAAGTCCTGTATTTTCATGCAGTTTACAAAGTGACGTTTATTTTTTTATGTTAATATTGATACTTTTAATTATAAAATAACAATGTTAATTTATAAAATTTTTACATAGAAGTGTGCTAGCCCTAGCCCTAGCCGAAGCCCAAATAAGTTTTAGCAAGACTTTTGGGTGTCCATGTTTTACAGGCCATAATGTGTATTTGGGTTGTAGTTGTATATCTTCATTTTATTGAAACAAACAAATAACTCACTTATACTTAAGTTAATTAAGTTTCATACATACATTAGTGTGTTGATTTTCTAAATCTTACGCTATATAGAAAAAATATTTAGCCAACACATCAAAAGACATACACATATGTATGTTTAATTTGATATAAAATTAAAATAAATTTCTCCCTTACCTAATAAATTGTAGTCTAATTGCGTAGTGAATTAGTGAATTTGAAACTTTGATTCATGATCAAAATCGTGTATCATTTTGTTTAGATGTATATTTGATTAAAATATTTGTTTGTAATTATATAATTTATGTTTTCTTTTAGTAACGTATATGTGAACAAATATATACATATAGCTTGTGTGATGTGTATGTGTATTTTTGTTTAAATGAAGGTCGTGAATCATCACATATGAATATGTATACGATTACCCTAGTAGGGAACCCGCGCGATGCGGCGGCGCCGACAAAACGCAACACCTGTTTTGTGTTAGTGTATCAATCGTCTCGTGATATATTGCATAGTCGTTACGCTAAATCAATAAGTTTAATTTATATTACTTATAAGTAGATGTTGAATTAGCATGTATTTGATTTTTTAGCATGTATTCAATCATAAACAATTCAGAAAGATCGTGCAATTAATGTTCATGACTCTAAGGATTTTGATAATTGAGGACATTTTGGCTTTGAAGTTTTACTATTTTTTTTTTACATTTTGAGCTTTTTTTTTAAGTATGAAGAATTTGCTATTTAGATATTTTGGTAATTTTTAATGATTGTGGTACTTTATTATATTGATTATGATTTTTGGTGATTGTTATTTTTAATATTTTCGTGTGTTTTTTTTTTATTTGCGTTTTTATTTCTTCAGGCCCGCGCTTTTTTGCGCTTCTCGCCTAGGCCACAGGCAGAGCCTAAGTGCCTTGAGTGCGCCTCACGCCTTTGATAGCTATGTGTGTTACAACTCAATTGAATAAACTTGTCAATCCTCACACGCTACATCTGGGGTTCATTTTTATTGTTATATAAATCCGAAATAAACAAATATATAGACCCATATTTAATACAACATAGAAGGATTCTTGGTAAATAGATTTTTTTTCTAGCATGTTGATCGACAACCATTTCTGCATCAATAACATTAACCTTTATGTTTCAATTGTGTACCATTACATAGACCATGTAATAATAGCCACCGAAGTGGAGCGCTAAAAGCAGCGCTAAAACGAATTTAGCGCCCAAATCCGCCCTACACACCAATACATGCAGGCACTAAAAAGGATGATAGTGTACGTAGTTGTAATGTTTGGTGGTGATGATGGAGTACATGGCTGTGATGTTTGTGTGAGAGAGATGAACAAGAAGAAGATAAAGAAAAGAAGAAGAAGGTTGAGAGAAATGAAGAAAAAAGGTTGATTACGGTATATGTGGCTGTGATCTTCAGTTTTTTTTAATAAAATAATAATGGCCTTATATTTAAAGCTCCCAACCACACATCATTTCTTTTTTAAAGCCCCTACACATGTGCCACGTGGCCCAATCAGTGAGGGGGACCTTAAATTTAAAGCCCCCCGCTACACACGTTCTAACCAATGCTTGATTATAATGTATGTGTTTTTGTCTTGATTACATTTCTATCTTGTAATCTCATCTCACGTATGAGCAGAGACTTTTGGTGCGGCTTATATTTCAACCATCTAGTTTATTCTTCAAGAACCTAGCAGATTTCTTTTGTTAAGGATTTTACCAAAGTTATAATCTGAATGAGAGATTATGCATTTTATATTTAATGCAAGACATAAGAGCACAAGTTCTTAGTAACTTCGTTTAATAAAACTGGAAACATAAGAAAAACTAAAAACATACAACTGTAAAAAAATACTCATCTTTTTAGTTTTTACGTCAATTTTTTTTCGGTTCACAATACCCCGCTGATATCCCGCCGCAACACGCCGGGTGTCCTTGCTCGTATAAACAATAATCAAATGTACTAAATAGTCAAATAAAATTAAAAATAATCTAAAGATAACTTTTGAACATTTTTTTTGAATGGGCGAAATACAATTTATTCAATAACCTAGAAAGGAGCTAATCAATATGAACAAAAGCCCCATAAATGAGCCACCAATTAACAATAAACAACAAGAAAGCTTATAAAGTCAAAACTCCAACCTTACACAAATAGTCAAATCTCCTCCATTTGTTCCATCTTTTTAACTAAACTAAACAAAAAAGAAACATGCACTCTACTCTTTACTCCCAAAGAATACAGAAAAAGAAACTTTCACTAAAAGGGCAAAAAGACAAGACTTGAAGAAAAATTTTCATGTCATCGGATGGGTCAGTGGACATATTTTGGGTGTCTCAGCCCCATTGACTGCATGTGTCAGTGGACATTTTTTGGGGTGTCTCAGCCCATTGACTGTATGAAATCAGAACCCTTTAGTGGTGTCTCAGCCCAGCCCCATTTGACTGCATTTTTCAAGGTTCTTATTCATCACTTTCTCGGTAGGCTCAACAATACTCAGGCCCCAAATCTAGCAAAGACAGTTACAAATAAACAAATTCAAATTCAAAATTTGAAAAACAATACACGAATCAATTTTATATGAAGTTAAATATTTTATATAAAATTAATAACATATATTAGGTAAAAATAAGACATTTCTTACATCATGGACTTTAATTGAATTTCTTGTGGTGGCTTCATAAAAGTAGCCGAGGATGACCATAACAGCAACAACTCCAACAAGGCTACTACAGTACTTGATTTTATTTTTCATTATTGTTCATCTTTGAAATATAGTGTGTAAATTTGTATGCTCCAACAAGGTGGTTGTAGTATTTGATATCTTGTGTAACTCAATAGTGATTGAAGAGTGCGTCCTCATCCTGCATTCAGGTGTTCACAAAATTTAAAGATTGAATATGTGAAAAATCATACCCATCTGGCCTATTTTTTGACCATGTATCTATAATACTCTAATGCACAATCTGTTAAAACAAAATTTTACAAACATTGTTGATTATAGCAGAAGATAGTCCATATACAAGTGATAAAGAAATTGAAAACCCCTTTATTACTTGATTATAGCAGAATATACAAACTATTTTCTAATTGCCAAAGAAATTAGCACTCGAATCAAATTACAAAGCGGCCGATCACCATAACTGCAAAAACAAGTGCGAGCGTTATTATAAAAGCACCAATAATGTATGATACAGCTGAAACCATCGGCTACCATAACATCTACAGATTCAAAATCTTATCCACCATCGCTATCATGTTCTTTTTTTATCATATTTGATAGATGAATTACTATAAAAAATCACGGAAAGAAAAAAAGAAGGTTAATGGTCAACCAACCAAAACCATTTGACCTTAATTAAAAGATGCTCCTTTTGACCAGAAACCACATTGAACACGTACCCAACAACTAAGCCCACCAGTTTTGCCACCTCTAATATTAAGTGATAAATACCTGCCAAAGAGTTCAATGATTAGAATGACTTATGGCTCATAAATCCAAGAAACAAGTGATACCAAAAAGCACAACCTTATATAAGCCGTAAAAATCTCATATTTCATCTTCCAATCAATGGTCCAAAGCCTCGGATCACTAAGTTCAGTTACCTTAGGTCTCCCATGCTTAGCCGCTCCACTATGCTCTACTTGCACACCAGACATTTTTCCTATGCAACCAGAAAACCAAACAACATAAGATAATAATGAAATTTATATTGAGCTGAATGTTCCAATTCTCATTATAAAGTACAGCAAGTACTGAGGCCTGATGACCAGTTTACGGACAAATAATTTTCACATACTTACAAGGCAGCAACATATTACATACAGAGGGAGGTTCATACGAGGTGGCGACAACAGGTACGTATCGGACCAACTTGCACTAACGAACTATAATCGCCGCCGTCACCGTTCATCTTGCATTTTCTTGAGCTTTTGACTATTCTAATTTAGTCTATAATGAGTTATGGAACCAAACGACTTCAACCATACATTTCAACATTATCAAATGTCACTTGCTGCAATGAATATGTCCAATATTCTCACATTAAGCATATCGAACGCCCCCTCAATCCTTACATCAGATATTGACCCACAAGATAAATGCACTAATGTGAATCCAAATAAAATAACTAAAATTCAAAAATCAGTAAGCAAACCTATCAGGTCTTGTAACCTCCCAGTCTCGTGTATTTCCACCGCTCCATCTTCATCTACAATAAAACAACCAAACACAGGTAAAATTGATGTTAGATCTAAGAAAATTTTGAATAGAAAATAAATATTAACCTTACCTGGATCATTTTCCCACCGATTGCAACCAGACCCAAGCTTCATGCTTTTGATTTCTGTAAGAACTGGTGTGTTTGTAGTCTTGTTCTGCATCATTATGACAACAGGAGGGATTAAGATGTGTTGAATGTTTAATAAATATTAAACTTACCTGGATTACTTATCTTCAAGTTTTGCCATTGGCTAGGGTTTCAAAAGGAGGGATTGAGGCAGACAGAAAAAGAGTAAGGGAGAATGACAAAAAGTATAATGGTTTAGGGTTTTCTCTTTTTATCTGGTGGCCCGGTCGATTTTTTCTCTTGGTTCACGCGTTCAACAAAAGGATTTCAAGATGTGTTGAATGTTTAGAGGCTTTAAATGTTTGTACCATCTGCTTCCATTGCTTGTACATGTTGAAATTTGGGTGAAATGACCATATTGTCCTTCTAATATGCTTTATAATATAGTATATATATATATACATAAGGTTTTTCAAAATCTATTATGTTTATATCTATGAAAGTCGATGTTCTGTTATATAATTTATATTGTCACACCCTCAAATTCCACGTGCGGGGTTTTACCGCGAGGCGCGTGACACACCAGGATCAAAGTCAACGGTCACAATAAACGACATCTGTATGTGCGTGAATGGATCGTATAACAACAAAGAATGATCAAACAAGTTAGTTTTAGGTGCGGAATCCCTAAAAGAATCACAAAATAATAGTCAAACAGATCAAAACAAGTAAATCATCATTTTCAAAATCTTTTCATTAATTAACATCTCGATTACACGTTGAAAGATTGATACAAACAGGGTAAGAACGTGAAAAGAGCTAAATAAACTTCTAGAGAGAATATCAGAAAGTGGAGGGAATAATATGACCAAAAGTTTCATTCAAAAATCAAGCCTGTCTATTTATAGACTGCACATTCGCCCATTTTGTTCATGCGAATGTGCAGGTTCGCCCAAACTGTCTGGTCGAACCAAGCTATACAATAAACTATATTCACATTCGTACAAAGCTTCCTCCTTCGCACCTTCTGATCTTCCTTCGCACCTTCCAAAACCTTCCTTCGTACCTAAAAAAACACTCCTTCGCACCAACGACAAATCACAAAACAAGTTTGTTGTACAATCCGAAGCACTAGTGGCACAATTGCATCTACAAACTCCCCCTCGACTATTGCTTGGATTGCTGTCGACGTTGTTCGTCCATTCTAATATTCATCAGTTTGATATGTCGTTGAATCTTCTGTTCTTTAGTCAACACCGGTTCCTGAAATTGCTTTTGCTTTGTCTTTTTTAATTCAGGCACCTTTTGCTTTTCAACAAACTTTCCGAGCTTCTCGCCATAGTCACAACCAGCATTAATGTCATATGCAAAGCACAGAAATACCACACGTTGGTACTTTCCTGCTTGCTCTGCATCCTTCGCATCAGAATAGATCGGATTATAAAACAACATTATTATATCCTCATGTAAACAATTGATTAACCACATGGGATCAAAAATGTGTATTTTCTTGTAAATCTTATCTCCGTCTTTCAATACAATCACAGCCTCTGCTATCTTCCAATCATAATACCACCAAATGAAATCTTTAGCGAAGTGTTGTGGGATCGGCAACAAAGGAATCTTTTTCAACACTCGCGGTGGTTTGTACTTTAACGTCACCATGGGCATACCTGTAATCTGATCAATATCCTTTTTATGAACAATACGTTTCGGATATTGTGGTTCAAACAAATCCCACTTGGTTCAGCTTTCTCTCGTCATCTTCTCAGCAAAGTAGGTAATCTGACTATTTGACGCTCCCGTTAAACGGTGACGGCAAATATCACGAATTGCCCAATAGGGAAGAGTCTTCAAATGATGAAACTTATCGAAGTATAAGATCCCCTTCTCCCACTTCACTGCTATGCATCTCAATTCTTTAACAAACTTCCAGGCCAATGCACGACCTTTGAAAATACCACTATGAAGTTTGTAAAAGCTTCCTTGTATTTCAGCTTTCGGACGATTGTTCTCTTTTTCTTTCAATTTCCTCAAGAATTCCTTCAAACTCTCCGATTGCTCGAACCGTGGTTTATCATGCCCTTTGAAAATTTCATCTTCAAATGCTTTACTCTTTTCTTTCGCCAGTTTCTCGGCTTGGTTTAGCAATTCATCTAAGAATCCAGGAAATCCACAATTTTGATTATTCTTGAAATATTGTGGATATTCCTCACTCGTTATGTCTTCCATTTCAACATCCTCAAAAGCAAGAACATCACGGTCATCAGAATGATTACCGGCTTCCTTCTCAGGTATCTTTGGAATGAAATTATTATCAGCAAGCAATTCTTCCAAAGTCTTTCCCAACTGTTTAGCTAAACCCTCAAGTATCTCTTTTGAAATCACCGCAGAAACCTCTCCATCTTCAAGATCAGGGTCATCAAACTCCAACTCAAATAGTTTATTGCTCGACTCGAATATCTCTGGAAATCTGCTTGTCATGTCAATCGTCCAGACTCGATCTGTAAGCATCTGGCGATACATGTTCTTGTCGTTTTCAGATAACGACTGCAGTTTCTCATTCCAGAAGATATCGTCATCCACATTTTCTCCTGGAGTCTTAGAGCTCGACTCTCCACCCTTACTTGAATCACGCTTTTCATATGTAAACTTGTCAGCGTTATCATCATCATCATCATCACTACTATTGAAAGCAGAGCTGTTTCTATCACTCGATCCACCATCTGAACCTCCATCATCTCCATTATCTTTCTTCTTCTTCTTCTTCTTAGTATCATTTCCTGCATCTTCATCAAGTTCTTCATCTTCTTCTTCGTCAGATGGTTCAAAATCAACCTGTTCTTCTTCTCTTTCCTTATCTTCTTCACCAGCTTGAAGTTGAGGAGCTCGAGAGTACAAGTCTTTGATCAAATTATCCATATTCTTGTTACTCTTCTTCAGCTGTTTGTTCTCCTCCTTCAAGACGATAATTCTTCTGGTGTTTCGTTTCTCGTGCTTCAGCAACTTCTTATTCTCTCTTTTCAACCTCTTGATAGTTTTCTTTAGAACTTCATTATCATCATGTGATGTGACTACGACTTCCAACATCTTTTGATCATTTGTCTTCAATTGCTCGATCTCAGTTTGCTGTTTGTTGATAATATTCATCATCTCAGATAATCTTTGATTCACAGCACTCATAATATCACTATCCACCGAAACTTTCTTCTTCATAGGTGGTTCAACATGTGAGTGTTGGATTTTAACTAAAACAGGATATTATGATCATACAAGTCACAAATCTAGGTGCGGAAACCCTAGATCTGAACAAATTGATAAGATTCTAATCACGACACAATCAAGATCATTTTCAATATCATTTTCATAGATTAACTTTCAATTAATAAGCAATTACAACGTTTATGTTAATCTAGAATCACAAAGACACTTTCACAAAAAACACTACTGAACCTGCACTGAACCTGGACACAAATGATAACACTCTTGCATAATCAAAAACTCAAAACCTATATATAACCTCTGCACATTCGCCCCTTTCTATAGGTCGAATGTGAGAATTTCCACATTCGCCCACTTAGAGTGGTCGAATGTGGTCTTCTGTCCACGTCCATTCTTCATTCGTCCGGTTCCTATCTACCTTCGCCCAGTTATCTACACCTTCGCCCTTTCTGATCTACATTCGCCCCATCCAAAAGTACCTTCGGCTACTCATTAACATATGTTAATAATATCATATCCAATCCTTAGTCGCAAATGCATCAACAAACTCCCCCTCGACTATTGATTGGATAGTCTTCTTTGATAGTCCATCGTCTTGTTCATCAACTTTATTCTGAGCTGCTTCTTTTGTTCATCAGTCATTGGCGGCTCGAATGTTTTCTTCACAGGCTTTGAAACATTGGCGATCTTCACAGTTTTGCCAAGTTTACCCTCCAAGTTGCTTCCAGCGTTTATGTCATATGCAAAACAAACTCCCACAACTTGAGTGTACTTCCTCTCCTGAGCAAAATCGTTCGGTTCATAATAAATCGGATTTGAGATTTTGGTTTCTCAATAGGTTTCTGAACATTGTTACTGAAAGTAACTTTCTTAGCAACCTTATCTGATTGAACAGACTTAGGTCCAACATTTGACTTGACAATTGGTTTTTGTGGAACCTTTTGTCTATCAGTTGTTGTGTTCACCACTGGTTTTCTCCAAGATTGTTCCATTGCAATCCGATTCCTCCGATCATAATGAAATGGACGGTTGTTCCTCATTTGAAAATTGTTTTGATTATGAAAATGTTGTTGTTGAGGAACAGTCCGTCTATGCGGTGGGATATAATGATCAATCGGCTTTTTAATGGAATTCTTAACCTCAACTTCATGTCTCTTGTGCCTTACATATGGACACTGAGCAAGTAAATGCCCGCGTTCTCCACATTTAAAGCACTTTCTATATTCCTCAAACACATAATGAGCATTCGGTGAAGCAAATGATTTTACAGGAAATTGATCATTATATTGTTGATTTCTTAAACTCTCAGGAAGTGGTCCTTTCGAGTAAGAAGGTTCATGAAAACCATTTGCTTTATCATCAGGTCGAATGAACTCAGTGACATGTATTTTTGGCTCTTGAGGAGTTTCTGAAAACAGTTTCTTTAAGATTTCTGGTGGAATTTCATTGGTTCTTTCATGTTTTGGAAACCAAATTGTGCTTTCTTGCCAGATTTTATCAAGTTTAGAATAGTTAACATTTTTAATCGGAAATTCCTCATCAGCAATGATTTTATCGGATCCTTCCATCCGATAAAATACCTTTACAGGTTTGTCACTAGTTTCATTCAGCTCATTCTTTTCAATCACATTCTTAACATCATTCTTAACATCATTCTTTTTCTTAACATCAAGCTTTTTAGACTTCTTGTCATGAATAGCTTTTGCCATCGGATGAATATGATCAGATGGTGATACTGGTTCGGTAGTAATGATGTGATTTTCTTTTGGAATTTCACATTCATTATCAGATTTATCACTACCAGTATCATCATTATCTGAATCCGAACTATCACTCTCAGCATAAACACCCTCATTGTTCAAGCCCAAAATCGGTCTCACATCTTCAGGATATGGTTCACCAATACTCGAGGTATTAGATTCCATATCTGATGATGAGTCCGATTTCACCGAACTCTCCGGTATCACTTGATGATAGTTATGGTTCTCAAAAAGAACCGGAGATGGTACAGACTTGTAGTTGGTGGTGTTATCATCAATTATGTGATCCACGACATAAGCAACATTCTTATAGCTTTCTAACTTCTTGTTAACCTTTTCAGCAAAGCATTTAATGGCAGCCATTTCTAACTTGGTGTTTTCAATTTCATTGATGTAGTTATTTATGGCCAATTGTTTCAATGACAAAGTGGTTTTCAAGTCAGAAATGTCCTTTTTATAGCCATCTAATACTTTGTTAAAAGCATTTAACTCTTTGCGAGTAGATTGACAGTTTTGAATAGCACTATCACGTGAAATTCGGAGTTGTTTATTCTCCTCTGTCAACCTATCACAAGTCCCACAGTATTTATCACTCATGACATCAGTGCTAGATTCAGAACTTACAGGTTTTGGAGGTTCGGTCATGGCCATCAAAGCAAAATGAGCTTCCTTTCCAGTGAAAAACTTTGAGTAGTCGATCTTGGTGAAAGCATCATCAGCTATGCACGACTTCCTCGTCATCAAGAAATCAGCTTCTGCCAGCAACTGGTCAATATCATCATCCAAAGAATCAACACTTCCCTCTGTGTCTGATTCGCTCTCAGAGTCTGAATAGACTGATTTACACTCCTCGGGAACATCAGAAACTGAATCAATCACCATCCCAGATCTCTTCTCCTCAGCCTTAACCTCAACAGGTTCACTCTCCACTTCCATCTCTGTCTCAGAATCATCACTCTCACTCTCCTCAGTTTCTTTCTTCTCATCAACTACCACTGATTCTTTCAAATCAACCTGATAGGCAACACAAGCCACATTCCCACCAGTAGTTACTTCTTCAACCCCTATTTGCATACCCGACCAGTCAAACCTCTCATCCTGCTGAGTAACCAAAGCTTGGTTTTGACCCGCATTCTGTTGAGTCTCAGTAGGTGTAGTGATCGGTACAACTGTTCGGTTTGGGTGATTAGGAGATTGGTTTTGAATCTGGTTTTGAGTGTTTGGTTGTCTGTTTTGGTTGTTAAAGTTTCGGTTTTGGTAGTTGTTGTTTGATTGGTAAGAAACTTGGTTTTGTTGACGGTTCTGGTAGTTTGCATTGAAAGGGTTTCGGTTACCTTGTTTAGGTGGCTGGGTGCATTCCCGTTTGAAGTGTCCTTTCTCTCCACAATTAAAGCATGTAACCTTCTCCTTATTGAAACCATAGGTTGTGTTGGGAGAAGTAGCCAAGTCAGTCCTTCCAGTTTTCTCTATGAACTCTGTTGCTCTCCTCATTATACTCGCAAAAGCCCATTGAATGTCTATGAGTTCCATCTCTTCTTTATCGATCTGTGCGTAGTCTTCGTTGGTCAGGTTGTTGTTCCCAATCTGACTAGCAACCAATCCATTGTATGATGAAACCATAGCAGAGACTAATGCAATGTGTTGCTGAGCAACCTCCACAGTCACGTTTCCTAAGTTGGATGTATCCAAAACCACCGGTTGTTTATGTTGAGTAATTTGGTTTGATGGTTGTTGTGTTTGATTAGCGGTGTAAAAACTAGCTTGTTGCATTGGAGAGACTGGTGAAATGTAGGAAGTATATTGTGGTGGTGTGTATGATGGTGGTTGTTGTGTGTAGGAATTGTATTGTGGTGGTGTATAGTTGGTGGTTGGTTTTGATGAATCCATGACATTGGAAATGCATGCAACATGTGGTGCAACACTTCCAGAGCTCGAGTTTCCAGCTGAAACTGAAGTACCTCCAAAATACAGACTTGGATTCTGAGGAATCTGCGACCTCCTAGCTTTCCTCCTATCCTCCAGCTCTTTGTTCTCCAACTTCTCAATAAACTCTGAAATGGTCCAGAATTGATAAGCATCCTTCTCTCTAAGTACCTCCACATGCTGATCCCACTGTGGTGGCAAAGCATCTGCAAACTTATCCACCTGCTTTGTCATGGGAATCTGTACACCATAGCTAGACAATTCAGACAATAAATGCATATATCTTGGTGTTAGTTCTTTCAAAGTTTCATTATTAATAAACGAAAAATTATCAAACTCCTTAACCAACTCCTCCATTCTCAAACTCCTGGTCTTTTCGTTACCATCATGCTTCCTCTTCAGCTTATCCCAAAGCTGCTTCGACGTTGTACATGTCCCAAACTGATGCAACAGGTCACTTGTGATCGCCTGTGTCAGTTGAGAGAACGCCTTCTTCTCCACCACGTATTTCTTCTTTTCATCCTCTGCCAAGCTCTCCAGAGGAATCAACTCACCGGTATTCTCCAGAATCGGTGCTGTGTATCCTTTGACGATCATGCTCCACGCCTCAGCTCCTTCAACTCCCATGCCCTCCAGATGGATCTTGAACATGGTGTGCCACTGGTTGTACTCTTGCATATCCATGAGCTTAGGTGGCCGAGTTCCACTACCTGTAGACAAATCCTTAATCAAGGTAGAGATAGCGTTAGTGGTTTGAGTATTTACCGCCGCTGCAGCTACTCCCCAGTAATCTGATTGTAATGCCGGATGTGCTACATTCTGAGGCATCGTGCTCGTTGTTGTCATGTAGTTCAGTGGTTGTGAGGATTGCGTGTTCGTCTTTTGAGCTGCCACAGTCCATGGGTCCATTGTCTGCTGTTGTGGTTGTGTTGGTGCTGATCCCGAAGTAGTCTGAAAACGCCACATGATCAAAATCTGAAAATCACAACACTTAGAAAAATTTTTCAGCAAAAATATCCTAGGTTCGCCCAAAAATAACACTTTCGTCCAAAATTTTCTAGGTTCGTCCGATTCAATCACACTTTCGTCCCTTATAACTCACTTTCGTCCAAACAGTGATATCCGAAGGTGAATATGACCAGAATGTAAATCACATAAACACAAATTCCACTTTCGTCCTAAGCAAAACGGTCGAATGTGGAGATTACCACCCGAATGTGAACAATATCAAACAATTTTTCAGGTTCGTCCACTCAAACTCTCAGGTTCGCCCACTTTTCAGTCAAGGTTCCAGGTTCGCCCCATATCAGCAGATTTCACTTTTGAAAAACGGTTATTGTTTGAAAAACGGTTATTTTTAGCTCAGATTTTCAAAAGTTCATGGATTTCAATGATCTCAATCAGGTTATGTTTCGGATTTGATTTGGAACAACTTTAAGTCTTGGAAAACATGAATTTGACCACAAAATCACCTTTAAATCTATCAAAAACTATGTTTTATAAAAGTTTTTGTAAAAACAGATGATAATTTGTCTAAAACATGTCCAAATCAACTCTGATCTTATCGAATTTGTTGTTGTATGATCCTCTATGCTCTGATACCACTTTGTGAGTGTTGGATTTTAACTAAAACAGGATATTATGATCATACAAGTCACAAATCTAGGTGCGGAAACCCTAGATCTGAACAAATTGATAAGATGCTAATCACGACACAATCAAGATCATTTTCAATATCATTTTCATAGATTAACTTTCAATTAATAAGCAATTACAACGTTTATGTTAATCTAGAATCACAAAGACACTTTCACAAAAAACACTACTGAACCTGCACTGAACCTGGACACAAATGATAACACTCTTGCATAATCAAAAACTCAAAACCTATATATAACCTCTGCACATTCGCCCCTTTCTATAGGTCGAATGTGAGAATTTCCACATTCGCCCACTTAGAGTGGTCGAATGTGGTCTTCTGTCCACGTCCATTCTTCATTCGTCCGGTTCCTATCTACCTTCGCCCAGTTATCTACACCTTCGCCCTTTCTGATCTACATTCGCCCCATCCAAAAGTACCTTCGGCTACTCATTAACATATGTTAATAATATCATATCCAATCCTTAGTCGCAAATGCATCAACACAACAACATCAGGCATTTTGCCTTTTCTAATCTTCTTGAGCACATTATCCAATGCTTCGTTAAACTGATCAACAGGTATATCTTCACTCTGTTGTGTGCTCGATGTTGTCGCAGTCTTTTGCTTCTTCTGTGCTGGTGCAGTAACCGGTGACTTAGAACTAGAAGCCGGTGGTAGTTTCTTACCAGCTATAAGCGATTCAATCTCCTTCTTTCTCTTAAGACTTGGTTTCTCTGGTTTCTTCTTCCTTGTCTTATCAGCTTGTACAGGAGAACCAAGTAAATCTTCTTCAGCATTCAAAGTCAATTCATCTTCATCAACAGGAATAGGACTCTTATTCCCTTGATCTTCAACATTCTGACTAGCAGACACACCAGCCTCAATGGCCTTGGGCGTGGCGGTCTTTACCGTCTCAACATCTGAATCCCATTGTTCATCTTCCTGCGTCTCTTCAGAATCAATCGACGCCTCATCAACTAGGTGTAACCCTTTCTTCGCCATGCTCTTATGTCTTCATGGTGTGTTTTTCTTCTTTTCAGGTTCAGTCGCAACCTCTAACCTTATCTCTTTATTCTTAATCTTTCCACTCTTTGCACCGACATTCACAACCTGTCTTTTGCGCTTCGCATCATGATCAACAGGATGTAATGGGTTATCAGGATCAGAATCAGTGTTCGCATGTCTCACAAGCCCTTCACCTGGATCTGTATAATCAACTCTTGCTAGATGTCCAAATAAACGCCTTACTGGTGGACGTTCATTGACTGACAATCCCTTATACGCCTTCATCCTAGCAAGTGTATTAAGCGACATATGTTCCTGAACAACTATGTGCTTTGGATCTCTTTTCAATTCCTTATACTTGTTGTCAAACACCATCTGGAGGAAACGAGGATAAAGTAGAAACTTCAGATTCCTTGTGCCATTCACAGGCTCTAATAAATGATCCATCAGCATGCCTGAAACATTGAACGGTTTGTTCAACACCAAGGCAACCATCATAGAACTGATACTCTTCCGCATTAAATCATATCCTCCAGCTGCAGATCCAAAGACATGTATCAAAACATGTGCCAGATATTTGAATTGAGGGCACAGTTTTCCTTTGTGCAATGAACCGTCAGTGATTGGTCCATTGTATTTCATTCTTAGAAAGCACTTTCGCTGATCCATAAAGCTAAACTCCTTAGGATCTGTCGGCTCATCATCTAAGTTCAACGCTTCTCTTAGATCCTCCTCACAAACAATAACTCTCTGTCCTTGAATCTTGCTAGTCAAACATGACTCGCATTTCCAAAAATCAAGCTTCGCTCCCGACCAGAATTCTTGCATCATATCTCTGTAAATAATCACCGGTGTAGCAATAGCATCTATCACCCTGAATCTCTTCAAGAATTCTATGATTCCGATAAATTCCGTGTGCTTTTTAACCTCTCCGAGATACGCACAGCAGTTATGCGCATTCTCGAAGGCTAAAAGCTCTTCAGGAACTGTCTTGGCAGGCTGTGAGGATGAACCAGCTTGTTCAGTCGTCTTTTCCTGCTCGGACATGGTTAAATCTGCAAAACAAAACAAAGACACATGTTAAAAATCGTCAAAAATTCAAACTTTTAAAATTTTGGTAATATACATTCTCATTCGTCCAAACGGGGGTACGAATGAGAAATCCATAAAGTACGAATGAGAAAGTTTGATGGTACGAATGTATTGATTTTGATAAAAAGCTTCATTCGTCCAAACTTTCTTCATTCGACCGGTTGGTTATCTCCTTCGCCCATTCGAAAGGGTCGAAGGTGACTGTTCTTATTTTAAATTTTCAATTTTGAAATTAAGTGTTTCTGATCATGTTCTTTTGATTGGAACAGATCCTAACAATGCCGATTAACCATTCTATACTAACAAATTCATCAATTAATCATTATATTTGTGTTTTCAATTAAAACTAGGGTTCTAAACACAACTGATGATCAATTGATCAACCTGTTGGTTTTGAATCCATGGTTTAAAGTTATTCTCCCCCTAAAACACACATATAATGAATCCCAATCAGCAATTGTCACAATGAAGTTGATTATAAGCAGTTTTAATAGTTAGGGCTCGAAACATAAAAACAGGGATTAAGTCCATCAATCCTGAGTGTTAACCTGTATAAGATAGTGGAAAATGATCAGTGTTTGGAGACGAACACAATGATATGATTCAAAATGGCAAAGCAACAAGGTGAGGTTAAGATGAAAATTCTGAAAAAAAAATTTGAATGGGTTCGAATGAGACTGGATGGTATATATAGGCATCCTCCTTCGCCCATTCTATACGTACGAAAGAGAAACTTTTGTCTCCTTCGACCCTAGTGAAAGGTTCGAATGATCCAAAAGGGTTCGAATGAAACATATGTTCAAGAACACTGTCCTTCGCCCGTTTAAAACATACGAAGGAACATGAAAAATCCCACATTCGACCAACCGAATGGGCGAATGAGAAATGGGAGTTTTGATAAATTTTCCAAATCTCAAAAACGAGTCCCGGTCCAATTATTTTCCAACTTTTAAGCATCCAACAATCATATTTTCACATTTAAAAAGTTACAAAGCTCAAATGGTGTAACAAGGTTTAGAAAATCGACATCAACCACCATCAGTTATCAAAAATAAGATGGAAATGAAAAATCTTTTTGGATTTTCTAAAGTTTATGCTAAAACACACCTAAAATCTTTTTGAGTTTTGTAATTTTTGACGAGAAAATAAAATGCAGAAATATAAATGAAAAAATGTAAATGTTTTTGGGATTTTCGGTAAAGGGATCATATCAGTTATTGAGAAATCTGATCACACCGTTGATCTTTTGAATTATTATCATTAAAGACAATGTGTGATCTGGCAACTGCTGATATTGTGATCCACATAAACTCACATGCAGAATTTTGTGCAGTGCTTTAAACTGATACTGATATTTATAGTATAAACGTAATTGCCTGTGGTTCCCACGCACACGACATACTCCCGTATCAAGAAGTAAATATACAAAGACTCATTGTAAAGCGTGATTATGCTTTCGTCGTCTGTAATTTACAAAGTATAATGCACAGAGGTATACAGGTCAACAAATTAATGCAGTAAAGTAACATATGCACTATACCAGGTTGAGGACTGATATTAATCATGATTTGCATCAGTGATTAAAACGATGTAATAGATAATCTTTGATCATCATATAACATGGAAAGTTCTTCAATTCGGTAACTTTAGGATTTGGCATAAAGCTCTTTTATAAAGACACCCTATCTGATCTAGGTCCGTAATGACTTACAGCAGAAGATCAGAGAGGCTATCACCAGACAACTAATAACATAACGACCCTAAACCTCCGAGTTTTGTACAAATACCCTATCAAACGAAATTACGGTACTAAGACCATATGCCCATGAGGAGTTCATCCACACAACAATTCGTTTGATATGTATGTATCAGGCACGCAGTAATAGGTCTACGAAGCCTATCAGCACATCGCACAGACTCAGACAAACGCCTTATATAGCAGTACATTACTTAGAATGTGTCAGATCCTCACTGATGTACTATCATTTCCCTCTATACTCCAGGAAATCATTTTTTATTTTTCTAATTTTTATAGATTTTCGAATTTACTGTTCCCAAAGATAAGCTGGAGCATTTCAAATATGTAACTGCCCAGATATCGTTTGTTCACAGAAATCTGACGGCATTAATCTAAGGGAAGAAGATATAGCAGTCAGCAAAGAAATTTTCTAATTTTTATGGTTTTTGAAATTTTTCTGCAAAGTAGTAAAAATTTAAACTAAAAAATGATAGACTGAGGTGGTGATCAGTCCTGTTTTTCTTTATTACCATTAGCTTTTAAAAGAAAATCAAATCTGGATTTGTCAAAAGCTTTGGTAAAAAGATCTGCGCGTTGGTAATCAGTGTGGATTTTGACCATATCGATCAACTCTTTCGCATAACAATCACGGATAAAATGATATTTAATCCGGATATGTTTAGCCTTTGAGTGATTTACTAAGTCTTTTGTTAATGCGATTGCGGCCTCATTATCACAGTAAATAGGGGTTTTAAGAAATTGCAAACCGTAATCCACCATCTGTTGTTGGATCCAAAGAACCTATGAGCAGCAGCTCGATGCTGAAACGTATTCTGCTTCACATGTGGATAGTGCAACTGCGGTTTGTTTCTTGCATTGCCAGGTCACAAGCCTGCTCCCCATAAACTGACATCCAGCCGTTGTGGATTTGCTGTCTTTGTCACAGCCGCCCCAATCTGCATCACTAAAAGCGATTAGGTCAAAATTATCATAATGAGGGTACCAAAGTCCTTTCGATGGACAACCCTTCAGATATCTAAGGATACGCTTGACAGCTGCAAGATGACTCTGTTTCGGCTTCGATTGATATCGTGCACAAAGACATGTCGCAAACATTATATCCGGTCTAGACGCGGTGAGATACATCAGAGATCCGACGATTGCTCTGTATGTAAATGGATTAGTCAGCTCCCCCTTAAGGTCAACTCCAATCCCGTGATTGG
This sequence comes from Ambrosia trifida, assembly GCA_028751855.1. Taxonomy (NCBI): domain Eukaryota; kingdom Viridiplantae; phylum Streptophyta; class Magnoliopsida; order Asterales; family Asteraceae; genus Ambrosia; species Ambrosia trifida. The sequence continues at coordinate 58,304,129 of CM054129.1, read as the reverse complement.
GCTGTATCGGGGTATCCATCGGCTTCGAATCATCCATCTGGAATCGGCTCAAGACTTCAGAAACGTATTTCGTCTGGTGAATAAAGATCCCCGTTGGTCTTTGCTCCACCTGCAAGCCTAGGAAAAACTGCATTTCTCCCATTGCGCTCATTTCGAACTTTTCCTGCATAACTTTTTCAAATTCCCTGCACAGAAGTTCGTTAGTAGGACCCAAAAATAATATCATCAACATAAATTTGTACAAGAAGCAAGTCATCTCCTGCTCGTTTCGTGAACAGTGTGGAGTCTACCAGTCCGCGTTTGAATCCTTTCGAGAGAAGATACGTGCTCAGCTCCTCATACCATTGTCTCGGAGCCTGGTGCAACCCGTAGAGAGCTTTGTTTAAAACATAAACCTTATCCCGGTGAATAGGGTCCTCAAAGCCTGGCGGTTGACCTACGTAAACTTCCTCTTTGACCACACCGTAAAGAAATGCGCTCGTTACATCCATCTGATACACCTTGAATTTCTTCCATGATGCAAACGCTAGGAACATTCGGATAGCTTCCAAGCGTGCAACCGGTGCATAGATTTCATTGTAGTCGATTCCCTCAACCTGATGAGAACCTTGAACGACCAAACGAGCTTTGTTTCTCACTATGACTCCTCTATCATCCTTCTTGCACTTAAACACCCATTTGGTTCCAATTTTCTTTCTTCCCGGGGCAAATCTATCAGTGTCCATACACCGAGTTTCTGAAATTGTAACAACTCTTCTTGCATTGCTTCCACCCAGGCATCATCCAAAAGAGCTTCCTTGTACGTTCGCGGTTCAACCTGCGAAACATAACAAGCGAAAGACCAGTCATTTTGAAAACCAGATTTTTGTATTTTGGCATATAAAGCAAGATTGCCAATATTTTCTGGTGCTTGAGCATTTCTCAACTGCCCTCTTGTCATCACGCTGCTACCAGGATCACCAATAACATGTTCAAGCGGGTGTATCCGATGTATCCGAGATTCCGGATAATCAGGTACTTATACTCCCGTTTGAGTTGTCAAATTCTCTGTAGAAACCTTATCATTACCCACATTCGATGTTGAAGCATCAGTAGTAGTTGGGTTCATTGGTGGTGTCACTGTAGCATTGTCCAGAATAGCTTCACTTGTTGCATCATCGTCTTCATCTTCTGAATCGGGTGAATTAAGCATTGTAGAAGCTTCTTGGAACACCTCTTCTTCCATCACAGGAACAGTGGTATCATTAGAAGCTGCTTGGGGGTTTACAGTGATCGGACGCACTAACGGCGAAGTCACGGCGTTTTCGACCTCGTAATATAAGCGAAGTACAGCTTCTTCAACCATGCTATCTAGATTGAATGATTCAAAGAAGTCTTTGTAATCAAACATCCAATCTAGACCTCCACCCTGTACATTTCGTGTATATCATTGAACTTCGACATTATCCCACTCCTCGACTTTTCTAGTTCTTTTGTTGAATACCCGTTTTAGTGGGGTAGCATATCTAACAAAATAACCTTCTTCAGCCTTTGGTGCGAACTTCTCCGAAGGATTCAGCATTGTACACGGAGCACCAAATGGTTCTAGATACTCCAGATTCGGCTTGCGTCGGTTCAACAGCTCATAAGAAGTTTTGCCAAACTTCTTCACTGTTAAAACACGGTTTAGAGTATAACATGCTGCGTAAATAGCTTCGTTCCAGAACATGACTGGAAGATTTGACTCCGCAAGCATAGTTTTCGCCGTCTCGATTAGAGTCCTGTTCTTTCTTTCTGCGACACCGTTCTGCTGGGGTGTATACGGAGCGCTATATTCATGATGAATTCCCTTGTTTGCACAAAGATCCTCCATCTGAGCGTTTTTGAACTCCGTCCCATTGTCACTCCGGATTCGTTTGATCTTCAAACCATAGATATTCTCCAGACGTGTAAACAGAACTTTCAGGTTGTCAAAAGTGTCGCTTTTCTGATGCAATCACATGACCCATGAAAATCTAGAATAATCGTCAGTCACCACAAGACAGTACAACTCCCCGGCATGACTTTTACGTCTGACTGGACCGAATAAGTCCATGTGCAAACGCTCAAGCGGTAGTTCAACGGAATTGACTTTCTTTAGTCTATGGGACTGTTTGTGCTGCTTTCCCTTTTTGCAACTAACACACTTGTCGTTCAAATGGAAATGTCTCACATTAACTCCCATGACAAATTCATTCTTCACTAACTGGTTCATCTTTCTCAAATGAATCTGTCCCATTCTCCTGTGCCACATTATAGATTCTTTTTCTGTAGCCTTAGAGAGGAAACACGTGACTTGGCCATGGGTGGTCATTGCTTTGGACATATCGAGAATATACAAATTGTTTACTCTCGGTGCCTTTAGCATCACCCACTCTTTTGGAAGTTCAAACCCCGGTTTCAAGATATAGCAAGATTTGTCGTCAAAATATATAGAAAATTGTTTATCACAGATTTGACTAACACTGAGCAGATTGTAATCTATCTGTTTCACGTACGATATCCGCTCAAATGTCACAACCCCATTGCTTACACTACCCTCCATCGTAATGTAGCCTCCTTTATTTCCAGCAAACGCTAAATAACCTCCGTTTATGTTTTTGATATCAAAGTGTAGCGTGAGGTCCCCTGTCATGTGACCAGAAGCTCCACTGTCAACAATCCATAGGCTGCTAACAGGGCCAGCTGGAGCTCCCTGCACATATCAAGTAAAGCAGTTAGATCTTTCGGGGGACCCAAGCCTGTTTGGTCTTGGGTCTTTGAACAGGTTGTTTCAAAGATTCTTTTGATTCACAAACATCTTGGGTTCTCTCAACCCCATTCTTTTCACACTCAACTTTCTTTTTGTCAATTTTCACATTTTGTGAAGTTGAGGCACCTTCAGACTCCTTAGATGACCAAGATTGTTCAGACCTTTTCAAGATCCGGATCTGAGATTTTGAGGTCTCAGCCGGTTTCTTTACTTCGTCTTTACATGCAACCTTCTCGGTTACCTTCTCTGATTTAACAGAGACAGGTCCAACTGCTTGTTTTCCATTAGGTTTAAGAGCAACCTTTTTGTTATCAGCAGTTGAGTTCATCACAGGTTTCTTTACCAGTTTATCAGTGGCTATCCGGTTGCGCTTATCATAAGTCATCGGACGGTTTTCCCTCTTGTTGTAAAAATTGTTTTGATTATAATAAGGTGTTTGCTGAGGGAAATACCGTCTTTGTGTATAACTGTAGTTGTCAACCGGATAATCATGATGTTGCCTCATCCCCACCTCGTGCCCCTTGTGTCGTACGTACGGGCGGGCGGCAAGCAAATGTCCCCTTTCCCCGCACTTATAACACGGACGGTATTCTTCATAGTTTTCTTTGATCGGCGACTTGGAAAAACTAGCAATGGGATATTGATCAACCATGCATTGTTTCCTTAAACTCTCAGGAGCTGGTTCCTTCGAGTAAGTCGGTTCAATAAAACTGTTTGCTTTATCAACTGGCAAAACAAATTGTGTGACATTGACCTTGGCGTCTTTATCCGAATAAATTTTCTCTAAAATTTCTGGAGGAATGTCATTGGTTCTTTCAAATTTTGGAAACCAAATCGTACTTTCCTGCCAGATCTTTTCGATTTTGGAATAATTGACAAATTTAATCGGATATTCATAATCAGACAAAATCTTATCGGAGCCTTGCATCCGATAGAAAATTTTCACAGGTTTGTCACACGATTCGTTGCTCATTTCATTAGGTTTCTCAGATTTAATCTCATTTTTCTTCTCAACCGGTTTAACCACATTTTTCTCAGATTTAGTTTCAATTTTCTTTTCAACCGCTTTAATCACATTTTTCTCAATTTTCTTTACCTCTTTCTTTTCAACACTCTTACCAACAGACTTTTCAGTTTTCTTAACAACATTCTTACGATGAGCATTTGCCATGGGATGAACGATTTGAGATGGTGAGACTGGCTCAGTAGTGATTATATGATTTTCATCAGGGATATCACTTTCATTTTCAACCGTCTCAGATTGTTCATCTTCTTCATCAGAATCGTCTGCAGCGACCACACCCTCATTGTTTCCCAATACAGGTCGCACATCAGAATACAGATCTCCGACACTAGAATGTTGGGCTCGTTTTCTGATGTGGAGTCAGAATTGACTAAAGTCTCCGGTGGTATTGCATGTAAATTATGGTTTTCAAACAACACCGGAGATGGGACCGCCTTATAGTTTGCACTATTCGACTAGGAGGGTTCTTCTATGATATGGTCAACTACATACGCAATGTGCTTATAACTCTCTAGCTTCTTGTTCACTTTTTCAGCAAAGCACTTGATGGTTGCCATTTCTAACTTGGTATTTTCCATTTCATTAATATAGTTATTAATGGCAAGTTGTTTTATTGACAAAGTCTTTTTGAGTTCAGACACATCGTTTTTATATCCATCAATAACTTTGTTGAAATCTTTTAAGTCTTTTTGATAAATCTGACAGTTTATTTTGGCACTCTGAAGTTGTACCTTGAGAAGCTTATTTTCTTCTGTCAGTTTTTCAAAATCAGCACATTTAACACACACTTTAGATTGAGATTCAGAACTTACCAGTTTAGGAGGTTCTGTCATTGCCATCAATGCGAAGTGAGCTTCCTTCCCTGCGAAGAATTTGGAGTAGTCAATCTTGGTGCACGCATCATCCACCATGCATGACTTGCGGGTCATAAGGAAATCAGCTTCAGCTAGCAGTTGATCAATGTCATCATCTAGTGAATTCACACTAGCTTCCGAAACAGAATCACTCTCCATATCCGAATAAGCTGAATCGTAGTGCTCTCCAACATCCGTGACAGAATCAAGAAGCATACCAGATTTCGTGTCTTCACTCTCAGCAATCACATCCTCATTCACTTCCTCTATTTTCAATTCCGACACTTTCTCAATCACAACCTCCTCTTTAATCTCCTCATTCTCATCCAGACTCATCTTCTGTGCCACACAAGCCACATTTCCAGCAGTAATCTCCTCCACCCCCAATTGCATACCCGTCCAATCAAAACCTTCATCCTTTTGAATCACAAGTGCTTGGTTTTGATTGTCTGTTTGGTTTTGGTTTTGAGTGTTAGGTGTAGAGATAGGAACAATGGTTCGGTTTGGATTTTGTTGAGATTGGTTTTGAGTTGTGGGTTGTCCAGTGTTGGTATTTTGTTGTGTATGTTGACGGTTCTGGTAATTGTTTTGAGGTTGAAAGCTTGAGATGTTGGGACTGTTGTATGAAACTTGATTTTGGTTTTGGTTTTGTCTGTTTTGGTAGGTTGAATTGAACGGGTTTCGATTACCTTGTTGTGCAGGCTGTGTACACTCTCTTTTAAAATGACCCTTCTCACCACAATTGAAACATGTAACTTTGGCTTTGTTGAAGCCGTATGTGGTATTAGGAGATGTTGAAAGGTCAGTTCTTCCAGTCTTCTGGATAAATTCAGTGGCTCTCCTCATTATGCTTGCAAAAGCCCACTGAATGTCCATAAGCTCCATCTCCTCTTTATCGATTTATGCGTAGTCCTCATTGGTGAGATTGTTATTTCTAATCTGACTTGCAACCAAACCGTTATATGATGCAACCATAGCAGATACTAAAGCAACATGTTGTTGAGCAATTTCAACAGTCACATTGTTAAGATTCGAGGTCTCTAACACAATCGGACTTTGATTTGATTGTGCTTGAGTAATCTGCATCTGATTCATGTGAGGAGTGTATTGTTGTTGTTATTGAGGTTGACTCGCTGTGTAACAGGCAGCTTGTTGTAATGGTGAAAAAAGGTGGAATAAAGTTTGGTGTTTGATATGATTGTTGTGTGTATGATGGTGTGTATGATGAAGTTTGGGCAAGATAGTTGATTGGTGCTTTTGTGGGTTCAACAACATTGGATACACATGCAATGTGAGGAGCAACATTTGAAGTAGTGCTTGAAGCAGAAAGAGAGTTAGATGTACCACTCACATACAGATCTGGGTTCTGTGGAATCTGCGCTCTCTTGGCTTTCCTCTTCTCCTCCATTTCTTTGTTTTCCAGCTTTTGAATGAACTCGTTGATAGTCCAATACTGGTATGCATCCTTTTCCTTCAACACTTCAATGTGTTGGTTCCAGTATGGTGGTAAAGCATCAGCAAATTTATCCACCAATTCTGACATCGGTATGCTGATCTCATAACTCGAAAGTTCTGTGAGCAAATGGCAATACCATGGAAACAACTCTTTTAGGGTCTCATTGCCCATGTAGCTAAAGTTCTCCAATTCTTTCCGAAGCTCTTCCATTCTCAGCTTCCTTGTCTTCTCATTACCATCATGTCGGTTTCTCAGCATATCCCACAATTGTTTGGATGTTGTACACGATCCAAACTGATGCAGCAAATCAGTGTTGATCGCCTGGGATAACTAAGAAAATGCCTTCTTCTCTATCTCAAACCTCTTTTTCTCATCATCCGCCAAATTCTCCAAAGGTATCAGTTCACCAGTATTCTCCAGAATAGGAGCAACATAACCCTTTACTATCATCTGCCATGCCTCGGCTCCCTCAAGTCCTTGTCCCTCCACATGAATCTTGAACTTTGTCTTCCATGTGTTGTACTCCTTCATGTCCATGATCTTTGGTGGACGATTGCCGCTTCCTGAGGATATATCATGAATAAGTGTGGATTTGGCATTGGTCGTCTGCGAATGAACTGCAGCTGTTGCTACTCCCCAATAGTTGTCAATAGGTTGTTGTAATGGTTGAACAACTTGTTGAGGAGCCGAACTAGTCATAGCCATGTAATTGATTGGCTGGGATGGTGGACTAGTCTTCTGGGCTACAACCGACCATGGATCTTGTGTTCTCTGCTGTTGTGGTGCTTGAGTAGGTCTTGGCGTTGTTGGGAAGTTCCACATCTTAACCTGTAAACGTTTAAACACGAAAAGATTAGAAATGTTTTAAAACAGGATACTCTTTCGTACTATCGAACGTGCGAATGAGAAATAATCTTCTCCTTCGACCGTTTTGATTGATACAAATGTGGACTGAAATCACAAAATCTATTTCGACCGCTTTCTTCTCTCGTTCGACCGTTTTCCTCTTCCTTCGACCGTGCGATCAATCGAAGGTAACACCAATGGGCGAATGAACAAAATAAGCAATGAAAGTCTACGTTCAACCACTAAAACACCTCCTTCGACCACAAAATCCCTCTTTTGACCAAATAAAATTCCACTTTCGACCACTCTCTCTACGTTCGACCCCTGAGAATTCAAAAACGGTTATTCTTTGAAAATCCGTTAATTTTGATCATGTTTATCAAATGTTGATGGATTTTGATGATCTAAATCAGGTTTTGAATCGGAATTGATTTGGAACAACTTTAATGAAGAGAATTATCCAATTTAACCTTGAAATCAAGTTGTAATCAATCAAAATCTTATCAATTCAGTTTGTTCAATGAAAATAGAAACTTTTTGATCAAAATTGGGTCCAAATCAACTGAGAAACTATTAATTTGTGGTTGTTTGATCCAGAATGGCTCTGATACCACTTTGTATGTGCGTGAATGGATCATATAACAACAAAGAATGATCAAACAAGTTAGTTTTAGGTGCGGAATCCCTAAAACAATCACAAAATAATAGTCAAACAGATCAAAACAAGTAAATCTTCATTTTCAAAATCTTTTCATTAATTAACATCTCGATTACACGTTGAAAGATTGATACAAACAGGGTAAGAACGTGAAAGAGCTAAATAAACTTCTAGAGAGAATATCAGAAAGTGGAGGGAATAATATGACCAAAAGTTTCATTCAAAAATCAAGCCTGTCTATTTATAGACTGCACATTCGCCCATTTTGTTCATGCGAATGTGCAGGTTCGCCCAAACTGTCTGGTCGAACCAAGCTATACAATAAACTATATTCATATTCGTACAAAGCTTCCTCCTTCGCACCTTCCAAAACCTTCCTTCGTACCTACAAAAACTCTCCTTCGCACCAACGACAAATCACAAAACAAGTTTGTTGTACAATCCGAAGCACTAGTCGCACAATTGCATCTACAACATCTATATGATATGAAAACAACGTAAATTGCCCATTAAGTTTCAAAATCTATCCATCGATGCGGAAGCGTAAAACTTTATTACTACTCAAAAGTAAAACATGAAAGTCTAATAATACTCAAAATGAAATGCAAATGGATCCTAGACGCCGTAAGACTCCGTGCGCCTAAACTCAATGCTGCTACCTTAGCGACCTAAGAAAACATGCCAAAAAGACGTCAACATATAATGCTGGTGAGTTCACAGGTTTTAAGTTCACAAAGCGTTTCAAGCATAAAGAGTTTCATCTCAAAAGTACCAAGTATGCAAAACCTTTAAGTAAAAAACAAACGTTTCCTTACTACTACGACTGTGTTGCCGAAACCATTACTGACAAGCGTTGCGTGTGTTGCTGCCCGTGTTTGAGTTGCCGAAAATAGAGACAATATGCACCCGCCCGGCTCCCAGCCGTCGGGTGGGGTTCGTCAAGCCCAATAAATCTATCCACATTTCCCCCGTTGTGCCCCGCACATTCATGGTTTCCCATGGACTTAGCGTTGCGTTTCGTCGTATAGTAATTTAAAACAAGCATTGCGTTTCAAAAGTGTTGTGTTTCATAAGCGTTGTGTTTCAAAGGTGTTGTGGTTCATAAGCGTTGCATTTCAAAAGTGTTGCGTTTCATAAGGGTTGCGTTTCAAAAGTGTTGCGTTTCATAAGCGTTGCGTTTCAAATGTGTTGCGGTTCATAAGCGTTGCATTTCAAAAGTGTTGCGTTTCATAAGCGTTGCGTTTCAAAAAGTGTTGCGTTTCATAAAAGTTGCGTTTCAAAACATAAACGTTGTATTTGTTAAAACATGTGGCATGCTTGTCCCCCGAGAAAAAGTGTATAAAAGAGGGGTCGTGAAACTTACCTTAATTTCCATGCTAAGCTAGCAAACAAAGCCTGAAACCTCGACCGACTTACTCGTGCCCTAATTACCAACAAAGGACACCTTAACAGTCTATCACACATAAGCCTAACTTATTAACCGCTCAAAAGATAGTCTATCCGACTGTCTAGACTCGTGTGTACCAACACGGGTCTTAATACGTTTCAACTCGACGAACCGATCGTGACTTATCTTAATCCTCGTATTACATAGCACTCAAGTTGCACACTTGTTACTATTTGTGTATAAACCATGTTGGACTAGTACCCCGAAACGTATAATTATCCTGAATCGTAGCATGTCTCGTAAATCATATAAGTATATTTATTTTGTGTAATTATATTTTAGAAGATGTTGTATTTGTTAAAACGTGTGGCATGCTTCCCCCCTCCCCCCCCCCCAAGAAAAAGTGTATAAAAGAGGCGCCGTGAAACTCACCTTAATTTCCATGCTAAGCTAGCAAACAAAGCCTGAAACCTCGACCGACTTTCTCGTGCCCTAATTACCAACAAAGACACCTTAACAGTCTATCACACATAAGCCTAACTTATTAACAGCTCAAAAGATAGTCTATCCGACTGTCTAGACTCGTGTGTACCAACACGGGTCTTAATACGTTTCAACTCGACGAACCGATCGTGACTTATCTTAATTCTCATATTACATAGCACTCAAGTTGCACACTTGTTACTATTTGTGTATAAACCATGTTGGACTAGTACCCCAAAACGTATAATTATCCTGAATCGTAGCTCGTCTCGTAACAACATATATATATATATATATAATATAGTCCGACAATATAGCACAATGTTATTTAGTCCGGTGCCCAATATAAGTTACGTCCAATTAACCATTTACTAAATCGTTCGATATATAATTTAGTTATCGTTTATTATTATAATTCGGTCCGTTTGCGAGTTAAAACTATTGTCTATATCAATATATTTATAAAAATTATAACATTCTGAAATATATATATATATACATATATATATATATATATATTTACAAATATATAATGTTTATAAATATATGATAAAATAAAATGACAATAAATACAAATATAAGTTATACCGAATCACACGCGCGTAACCCAAAATCTAACCCGCGAGACGGTTGGACAAATCTGACCTGAGCCGAACCTAACCGCGACTGAAACCCGAACCGAACCCAATCACGTACCGAATCTGACCCGAAGACCAAAACCACCAAACTTGACTCGACCATCAATCAAGGACCCGAGACCCGAGTTAAAACCAAACCTGAATCGAATCCAAGACCCGACTCGAACCAATGACTCGGGGACCAATCCACGGCCAAACCACTTGCCGCTGTGACTCGACCCGACTAACCACCACTGTTACAGCCATCACCACCACGAACGTCCGCCATTAGCAACGAGACCCAACCCCCAACCGAGAACCACCACGAGTCCACCACCAAACCACCCGAAAATCACCACCACCGTGCCATCCCTAAAGCCACCATCGAACCACATCAGATTTGGAACACAGTCTGTCACCAACCCCTATTCAATACCCGACGCCATCACTAACCCGTAACCTCCATCAACCCTGCTGAGTCCCACCAGAAACCACCGACTCTGAACAACCATTGCGTCACTCTGCTGCTCTGCCTCCATCATCGGACCAGGTGTTGCGGTTCATAAGCATTGCATTTCAAAAGTGTTGCGTTTCATAGGCGTTGCGTTTCAAAAGTGTTGCGGTTCATAAGTGTTGCTTTTCAAAAGTGTTGCGTTTCATAAGCGTTGTCTTTCAAAAAGTGTTGAGTTTCATAAACGTTGCGTTTCAAAACATAAATGTTGTATTTGTTAAAACGTGTGGCATGATTCTCCCCCCCCCCCCCCCCCGAGAAAAAGTGTATAAAAGAGGGGCCGTGAAACTCGCCTTAATTTCCATGCTAAGCTAGCAAACAAAGCCTGAAACCTCGACCGACTTCCTCGTGCCCTAATTACCAACAAAGGACACCTTAACAGTCTATCACACATAAGCCTAACTTATTAACCACTCAAAAGATAGTCTATCCGACTGTCTAGACTCGTGTGTACCAACACGGGTCTTAATACGTTTCAACTCGACGAACGATCGTGACTTATCTTAATTCTCGTATTACATAGCACTCAAGTTGCACACTTGTTACTATTTGTGTATAAACCATGTTGGACTAGTACCCCGAAACGTATAATTATCCTGAATCGTAGCTCGTCTCATAAATCATATAAGTATATTTATTTTGTGTAATTATATTTTAGAAGATGCTCTTTAAGGAAAATATAAGTTTAGTTATTAAAATCAATTAATAACATTTGTCACTTTTTCCCAAATATTTTTTGAAAATCATCTTTATTGTTACAATTAGTTAGTCATTGAAAACATTTCGATTATGTATATAATACACTTGTCCAAAACACTTAGGGGAATTCATATATAGAAATAATAGCAGTTCGTTATGCTTTGATTTTATAAAAATTTGGGCAGAGTTTCCTCTGTTTTTGTACAAACCAGACAACACCCGTTGTCCACAATTTTCCCAAAATCAACTTTCAAACACAATTCATCAAGTCCTTTTATCAACAATTCCGATTCACGAGACCATACGTTTCGTCACCTATGTATACTTATTTATATATATAGCAATATATATATATATATATAAAATATAGTTCGACAATATAGCCCAATATTATTTAGTCCGGTGTTCAATATAAGTTACGTCCAATTAACCATTTACTAAATCGTTCAATATATAATTTAGTTACCGTTTATTATTATTATTCGGTCCGTTCGCGAGTTAAAACTATTGTTCGTATTATTTATAAAAATTATAACATTCATAAATATATATAAATATTTACAAATATATAATGTTTATAAATATATGATAAAATAAAATGACAATATATACAAATATAAGTTATACCGAATCACACGCGCGTAACCCGAAATCTGACCCGCGAGACGGTTGGACAAATCTGACCCGAGCCGAACCTAACCGCGACTGAAACCCAAACCAAACCCGATATCGTACCGCATCTGACCCGAAGACCAAAACCACCAAACTTGACTCGACCATCAATCAAGGACCCGAGACCCGAGTTAAAACCAAACCTGAACCGAATCCAAGACCCGACTCGAACCAATGACTCAGGGACCAATCCACGGCCAAACCACCTGCCGCTGTGACTCGACCCGACTAACCACCACTGTTACAACCATCACCACCACGAACTTCCACCATCAGCAACGAGACCCAACCCCAACCGAGAACCACCACGAGTCCACCACCAAACCACCCGAAAATCACCACCACCGTGCCATCCCTAAAGCCACCATCGAACCACATTAGATCTGGAACACAGTCCATCACCAACCCCTCTTCAACACCCGACGCCATCACTAACCCGTAACCTCCATCAACCCTGCTGAGTCCCACTAGAAACCACCGACTCTGAACAACCATTGCGTCACTCTGCTACTATGCCTCCATCATTGGACCAGAATAATGACCAGACTTAAACCCATCTCGAACCGAGGCTCGAACCAACAACCTACTGCACTCGAGCCCTCAACGCGATACAACCACCACGAATACCCATCGAACCAGTTAACTCCAACCAACAACCACCTCACCCGCCACCGCCTGTCTGCCTCAAAACTCGAACAACCTACACCATCACAACAACTAACCACCACACCATATCAACAATCCTCCCCTCCCCTCGAATCTTTTGGAAATGAGCCAAATAGACCCTCACGCCGCCACCACCAGGGAAGGTGGTGGTAGTCGGCCGGCGCTGCCACAGGAAGGAAGGAGAGAGCATGTGCGAGAAAGAGTGATAGAGGTTAGAGAAAGAGAGAGGTTTAGAGAGAGAGGAGGCAGATTTGAGAGAAAGAGAGACTAGGGTTTGTGTGTAGGAGGAGAATGAGAATAAGATGAATTTATAGTTAGGTTATTATCAAGGTGCACACCACGTAACAAACCCGTTTAAACGAAATACGACTCGGTTTTATTTTACGGTTCATAAAATAATAAATAAAGAATGTCGGAAATGTTCGATTTTGAAAACGTAACAAAACCGTGAAATTTTAAATATAATGTTTATTATCCCGCGTGTGCATTCGAAACACGCATTTAAAACACGTAATAAGATTCGACCACGGTTTCCTTTGTTAAAACGATCAGTTAACTTCTGAAACATAATAATTAACAATATTTATAATAAATAATTATTTAAAACCACATCGGTATCGATTGGAAGTTGCCGGTTGTCACATATATGCACACTATAATATTTACAAAGAACTTAATATTTTAATCTATTAATTAAGATATTAACTACTACTATCGAACATATACGTGTATGTATTACAAATAAAGAATGTTATACTGTTCTTTGTCATGTAAGATATTAACTACTACTATCGAACATATACGTGTATGTATTTTATAAACTTGCGTTTAATATCATCTTAGATGCTTTTTCATTTTATTCGGGAACTTGTCGTGTGTCAACACGGGTCTCCAACCTAGGTGATCTTTATGAATCCGATGTTGAGGAAACACGAAATTTTGCAAACTGGCTTTTAGATATAGGTGAAGGGAAGGTTGAGACTGTAAATGAATTTCAAGATGTTATTCAGGTACCTCATGACTTACTCATCAAAGAATCTTTGGATCCAGTTTCTGATCTGATAGAATTTGTATATCCGTCTATACTAGATAATATCAATACTCCGGATTACTTTCAAGAAAGAGCAAATTTGGCACAAAAGAATGAAGTGGTCCACGAAATAAATGATCGATTGCTCTCATTGTTTCCAGGTCAGGAGATTGAATACCTAAGTTCAGATAGCGTTTGTCTAACTGAAAATGTTAAAGAACATTTTAATGAAAGATTGGTCTCACCTGATGTTTTGAATGGTCTAAAGTTATCAGGTATACCAAACCACCGATTGGTGTTGAAAGTTGGTGTCCCTGTAATGTTACTTATAAACATTGACCAAAAAAGCGGTTTATGTAACGGTACAAGGTTGCAGGTTGTAAAGATGGGCAAACGAGTTATAGAAGCAAAAATAATTTCAGGTACTAATATTGGTATGCAGACATTTATCCCCAGAATAAGTTTGTCCCCATCCGATAAGAAGATTCCCTTTAAATTTAACAGGAGACAATTTCCCATTTCTTTGTGTTTTGCAATGACAATAAAAAGAGCCAAGGACAGTCTCTATCCAAAGTTCGTTTGTACTTGAAAGATCCCGTTTTTTCACATGGACAACTGTATGTTAATTACAATAAAAAGAGATGGTCTCAAGATACTAATACTTGATAAAGAAGGTAATGTTAAGAACGAAACTTCAAATGTTGTATACCAAGAAGTATTTGCAAATTTATGAATGAGTCTTATGTATTCAAGCAATATATTTTCTTTTTTAGTGTAATGTAGTTTGTGAAATATGTTTATGTTCATTACAATTGTCATTTATCTTTTATTGGAGGTGAATACATATTCGTTAATTAAGTTTGTATAAAGTCATAAAATTTAATGATGTTATACGATTACTTAAATGTATAGTTGTATTTTAGTAAAATATACTGTATAAATCAACTCTTATTATTAATCCTTTTTTAATCTCGGTAAAAACTTTACCAATTATATCAAAGTGCATAATGGAAATACCTTAGTTTACTTTATAATCCTTCAAATCATCAACATTAATCACAACATTCGGCTGATTCTCCTGCTTAATCTTCTCTATTATTTTACGATCAAGGTATTTTCCATATTTTGTAAAATACATTAACTCAACAAATCATTTCTATCTTTTTTTTATCGAAGGTAGTTTTCAATCACCGTGTAATTTGATCTAAAATTAAAATAAATTTTTTGCTTACCTAATGAATTTTAGCATAATTGCGTAGTGGATTAATGAATGTTGAACTTTAATGCATGGTCTATACAATTATTGAGTATATACATATTTTAAACAGTTATATGAAACGTTCACATGTGATTATATTATAATAATTTATAGTGTTTGCAAAAAAATATATAAACAGATATTTTACACATTAAAGCTACTAAATCTTATACGTTTGTTTGTCATGTTAGAGATTTAAGTACTATTATACAACACATGCATGTATGTATTTTATAAATTCTCACTTAATATCATCTTATATTCATTTTCATTTTACTCGGGTATTTGCCGCGTGTTAACGCGAGGCTCTAACCTAGTTATATCGAATATTGCAAACTTAAAAGTCTATGTAATAATAGAAATAATAATACTTTTTTTTCTTTTTACTAGTAACTTACAATTCATTAATCTTACTCTTGAATCTAAACTTAAATTCACCATGACACTTAAAATATCAACCACTAAACACCCTTTCCAACACATTTTCTACTCCTAAACCATATAAAATTTTGGTGTGGAGTTATAATTTAAAATACTATTGACGCCGGCATTGAAAAACCGATTTTAATTTGAACTCACCTGTTGGATCAACATTTTAGACGATCTTGACCGTTTAAATTAGACGATTTTCGTGTTTAGTGACGGTTATTCAATAACCGTTCCCTCAAATTTTTTTACAACCGTTCCCACTTTAATTTGAATTTGAATTCAAACTATCCCAAATTCTTCTATAAATAAGAGGTATCCATGCATTACTTTGCTTTGTTCACAAAATTTATGTAGTCTAATTCTCACCTCAAATGCTCATATATTATGCTAACATCATTCATCTCAGAAACATACCTGCCTCTACTAACCATATCTGCATGTAACTGAGTGCTTGCATTCTTCATGTTGTTAAGCTGCAATAAAACTTGATATTTTACGAATGTAACATGTATTGAAAGAATTTGCGTATACTCACATTGTTCTCAAACATGATCATCATCATATATTGATCTGAAGTTAGTTAGAGGTACATATTTATGCCATCTTATTTTTGTTTATATTTAACATTGTTATTCATGTTGATAACGTATAGTTTAATGTAGTGTTTTACTCTGTTTTATAACTTGGTATATGTATGTTTAAAGTTCATCTTCAATGTTTTAATTTATATAACCATTTTTTATGTATGCTTTTGATGGTAATAAGAATTAGTAGATAACAATCTAATTCTCTTCTTATTGCTTATTCTTTATTATCATCATCTCGGAGTATCTTTTGATTCTTTTTAACATCAAAAGCATGACAAAAAAGATCGTTGTAAAATACCACACTCAAGATGAAGTTGTAAACATTTATACACCTTTAATTTTGTACAGTTTTTGTCTACAAGTTTAGAATTTATATTAAATGTTGTAATTAAAAAATCAAATTGTTTTGTTTGGATTTTGATGTTACAAGAATTTGAAGATAATTAATAAATTCTAATTATCTTTTAATCCCTTTAACATGAAATTCAACAACAATAAGTGTTTTTTATTACAATATTGAATATAAATTTTAAACATACAGACACAAAGTATAAAAAGTTTTGCATGTGTTTAATTAATCTGCTTTGTTATTAGCCTCTTGTCCTTTATTGCACAACTGCAGAAGTTTGCTTCATCGAATGTTTATACACGTCTATTTTCATAATTTAGTATATGTTTGTTTAAATTTTATCTTCAATGTTGTAATTTATATAACCGTTTTTTATGTATGCTTTTGATGAAAATAAGAATTAGTAGATAACAATGTAATTCTCTTCTTATTGCTTATTGCTTATTCTTTATTATCATCATCTTGAAGTATCTTTTGATTCTTTTTAACATCAAAAGCATGACAAAAAAGATGGTTTTAAATTACCACACTCAAGATGAAGTTCTAAACATTTATACACTATTAGTTTTGTACAGTTAGTGTCTGCAAGTTTAGATTTTATATTGAATGTTGTAATTAAAACACCCAAAGTGTTTTGTTTTGATTTTGATGTTACAAGAATTAGAAGATAATTAATAAATTCTCATAATCTTTTAACATGAAATTCAACAAACAATAAGCTTTTTTTTATTACAACATTGAATATAAATTTTAAACATACAAACACAAAGTATAAGAAGTTTTGTATATGTGTAATCAATCTGCTTTGTTATTAGCATCTTGTCCTTTATTGCACAACTAGTATACCTCATGTTTTTTAAATACATGATCCTTAGATTTCTGGAAACTACTAATGAAGAAGTCAAACTACTAACGAGGCAAAAAAGTAAACAACTGATTAAGGAAACCTCAGATGATAACAACTGCAGAAGTTTGCTGCATCAACTGTTTACTTCTTTGCCTCATCAGTAGTAATTTTAATCAACCAGTGTTGAGTTGCATTAAGTTTCTATATGTATGCACTACACCAAAATGTGGCTTTAGCCACACATTTCCTAAAATCGCCCTGCCACACTTTTGATTGAATGTGTGGCTAAAGGTCATTTCTAACATTTGAAAAACTTCCAGCCCAGCTTTCGCCACACATCTTATGTATTCATGTGACCATTGTATAATAGCTCAAAACCTTTAGCCACACTTAAAAAAAAAATGTGACATTTATTAGTCACGCCAAAAAAAAGTGTGGCCAATTATGATCTAGGGCAACAATATTTATTTCATGTGACAAAAAACTATAACTTCTCGAATCCTTTAGCCACACTTCAAGAAAAAATTGTGACATTTAGTAGCCACACTAGAAAAGTGTGCTCAAATGTGATTTACAGCCACAGTATTTTTTTAATGTATGGCTATAGCTAATACATATATGGCCACATATATTGTTGTGTGACCAGAAATTAATCAATAGCCACACTTAAAATTAAAAAATTTCATGTGGCTTTACATAAACATTCATCACACCATCGACCCTTTATTTATTTTTGTATTACGGAATGATAATATATGTCATGGAAAAATATATGTGACCAAAGTTAGACAATAGTCACAATTAAAGTTACAAAAAAAAAAAAAATCATGTGTCTTTAACTATTAGCCACACTAATGTCATTGTTTATTTTCATGTGACGAAATGATAAATAATGTTATTTAAAAATATGTGTAACCAAAGTTTAGACAATAATCATAGTTAAAATTGTAAAATTTCATGAGGCTTTATATAACTATTAGCCACACCATCTTCACTTAGTTTTTTTTGTGACGTAATAATAGCAAATGTCATGAAAAAATATGTATGGCCAAAGGTAAAACAATAGTCACACTTATAATTACAAAATCTAATGTAACTATACATACTACCAGGGCCGGCTTAACGTTTTTGAAGGCTTAAAGCGAAAAAAAAAATTTGAGCCCCCTTTTGAATCAATGAATCAATTGCTTTGGTACAAGAGTATAAAAGAGATTTTAATAAAATAGATAAAATCTTATGTTCAAGTACTATCTTATAAATGATGAACAAGTGGTCGGCATAAAATATTCACGCAAAATTAGGCAAAATAAGCAATGATCGGATAAATAAATTAACTAAATTGTTATAGTCTAGCTATAGCAATGAATAATTGTTTTTTTTTAAGAACATTAATTAACTAACATGTAACAAAATAATAATGCATAACTAAATAACAGTTAACAACTAACAAAACACAAACAAATAAATAAATGAATTTTAAGTTTTAAGAATAAAAGGCAAACTCAACAGCCAGCATTTTTTGGTGTCCATGTTCACTCAAATACCAATGTCCCAAGTTCTAATATAATACAATACACAAAACGAACTGAGGGGCTCTAAAAAAAAAGTGGTGGCCCTAAGCAAATGCTTCACTTAAATGGGCCTAGAGCCGGCCCTGCATACTACAATTTCCTTTTCAAAATATTTTTCTTTTAAAATTACAAAATTTCAATATTTCTCTAAAAACTCCCCCCAAAATAATTCATCCTCTTAAAATTACAAAATTTTAATTTCCCTCCAAAAACTCTCTCCAAAATATTTAATCCTAAAAATTCCCTCTCAAATACTACTCTCATTAAAAAAAATACATTATTTAATATAAATATACAAAAGATATAAAATTGTAAAATTTCATTTTATCATTTTAGTAATTTCTTTTCAAACTTTTATATATTTGTCTTTGTAACTAATTTAGGTAAGAATATACATAACAAATGCGTCAATTTTGAAGTTTATGCGTTTCATCATGTTATGAATGTATTAAAGGCTTATTGCGTTGTAATGAGTATAGATGATCTCGGAACTGAACCGGTACCGGTAATGGAAGTACCGGTCCTGAAAATGGAAGAAATAAGTACCAGTACAAGTAGAAAACGAGTATTATGATATAAGAATTTGAAGGTAAATCAACCCAAAATATCAGATTGTATTAAACTGGTACCGCTACAAAAAGTACCGCTGTCGAGAACGCAAAAAACTAACCGGTACCGAAAATGGTCGTACATGTCTTAATAGACCATATTGGCCTTAATGGATCACAATGGACACTAGTATATCATATATGTATTAATGGACCATATTGGGCCTTTATGGATCACAATGGACATTAATAGATCATATATGTCATTATGGGTCAAATTGGGCATTAATGGATCATAATGGACAATAGTATAGCATATATGCCTTAATAGGCCAAATTGGGCCTTAATGACTCATAGTGTCTTAATAGGCCATTTTGGGTCTTTGTGGATCACAATGGACAATTGTAGATAATACATGTCTTAATGGATCAAACTGACCTTAATGGATCACAATGGACAATAGTAGATAACACATGTCTTAATGGACCCTATTGGGCTTAACGGATTAGAATGAAAAAAAATAGATCATATATGTTTTATTGGGCCATATTGGGACTTAATGGACCACAATGAACAATAGTAAATCATGTATGTCTTGATGGACCGTATTAGGCCTTAAAGGACCAAAATGGACAATAGTAGATAATACATGTCTTAGTGGACCGTATTGGTCTTTAATATATCACAATGGAAAATAGTAAATCATACATGTCTTAATGGACCATATTGAGCCTTAATGTATCACAATGGATAATAGTAGATCATATTTGTCTTAATGGACCATATTGGGCCTTAATGGATCAGAATGGACAATAGTGGATTATATATGTCTTAATGGGCCATATTGGGTCTTAATGGATCAGAATGGAAAATAGTTGATTATATATGTCTTAATGGCCCATATTGGGCCTTAATGTATCACAATGGACAATAGTAGATCATATATGTCTTAATGGACCATATTGGGCCTTAATGGATCAGAATGGACAATAGTGGATTGTATATGTCTTAATGGGCCATATTGGGCCTTAATGGATCAGAATGATTATATATGTCTTAGTGGGCCTTAATGTATCACATTGGAAAATAGTATGTAATACATGACTATATTCGAGGTTAGTGGATAACTACAACTATTATTAGATTGTATGTCTTAATGGTCCCCATTACGCCTTAACAACAACATATACATTTTTATAGTTTATTTTATTTTTAATGAATATATTCTAAGAAAATATATATCGAGACGACATGCAGGGTAATTCATATTTTCTATTTGGATTTTTTAAATATATCTATATATATATATATATCTATATCTATCTATACATATAAAAGAAAACATATATGCTGACGTGGCGTGCAATGGAGGCCTCAACTTCCCCTTGAGAGTGACACGTGGCTTAATAATTGAAAGATTTTATTGTTTTTTAATTTTTTCATTTTTTTATTAAAAAACTCTCCCTCCCCTCCGATTATTATCGCCTTATTCCATAATCAAAATCCTAATAATCCCTTCTCCTTCTTCTTATTCACAACCCTAATCAAATCAAACCAAACCAAACCAAACCAAACCAAACCAAACCAAACAATCAAACACCAATGGCCAGAAATCAATCAAATCTAGATTCTAGACTCACACTCTTCATTCACATCATCTCAATCCACCATGTATCCACCCCTCCAACCCAAAGATCTCGCTGAGAAACTCTTCCCAGACCCGATCAACAACAAGTTTCTATCGAGTCATCAGAGGAAGTCGCCATTAAAATACCCAACTCAATTGTTCACTTAATCGACAAAACAACAGAGCATCGAATTAGCCTCCGGTATCTTCGAAATAATCCAGTTACGACAGTCCGGTAACGTCGTCGCTGTCCTCGCACGTATCGGCGGCGACATCCAGTGGCCGTTAGCCAAAGACGAAGCCGCCGTTAAACTTGACGGCTCTCTCTGGGTTTCTATTCAATTCATTCCTAAGTTCGTTCGCACCTCAAACAACCCAAAAAGGTTATTAATTTCTTCCTTTACTTCGTTTTTTTTTCATCTTATTTTGTTTATTTCGTTAATCTACATATGGGTTTTGTGTACTTTCATTGTAATGTCTTCAATCGTTTATAAAATTTCGCGTTGAACGTTTGTGTGAAACTTGGCATTTTAGATGAGTTTTAAGGCTAACTAGCAGATCTTTGTTGGAGGCTTTACGGTTAAGGTATATCAATATTTATATTAATTATATGTTTTCTAAAATATGACTGGATGTAAATTTTGGTTATAGGTTGATTCGGGTTGTAACAGTTGGTGAGTATATGTGTTTGTTTGTTGGAGATGTGTGTTTTTATGAAATTAATAAGGTTTTTGATCGGAGCATGTTGCATAAACCGACCCGACCCGGCAAAAGACCGACCGACCTGAAACCGAATAAAGAAGAAAACAAGGAACCGAGGACTGGACCAAGTGAAATAATCGCAGCTGGTTGTGCTCACGGCAGTTTTCGACAAATCAGTGGTAGCTAGAAAGGTGAATGCCATTGTCAAGAAAACTCATAGTTGGTTTTGTTCCATTTTCAAGCTAATTTTAACTCAAATTTTAATTTCACATATGTAAATATTGATAAGTTTACTAATATTATGATTATTTATTCACGTCTGATGCAGGGTAGTGCTTTTCCTATAATACATATATCAAGAAGTTAATAAATACTATTATTTTATAGTTATTGATGTGTGGTTTTTAAAAGGTTAGTAGTTATTAGTTATACATGTTAGTAGAAATTAGTAATTAGATAATGCAATTTGAAACATATGCTATAAAAATACCCGATATATTTAGTCACAGTTTTTAGATTAGTTGCTCTTTTATTTTGATTCAATGATAAAAGATGGCTTACACATATGTTTTGCTTTATAATATGAAACTAGGTGTATTGCAGACGCGCATTGTGCGATCTAAGAGAACTGTTGTTTATAAATTGTTCGTAGAGGTTTGCCAAATTCCTGGTTAGAAAGTTATAATATAAGTCTGGTGATCCTTTGTCAATCAGTATTGGTTTATTTGCCATGTATTTTTTTAGATAATCAGGAGCTAAAGTTGGTTTATTTGCCATGTATTTTTTACAGGGATGAACATTGATGCTGCATAAGGTGCGACTTTGAGGTACATGATTTCACCAAATTTAGCTATAGGGGTGTAAACGAGCCGAGCCGAGTCCGATCTTGACTAGGCTCGAGCTCGGCTCATCATGCTCTTTTGAGGCTCGAGCTCGGCTCGGTTCGAGCCTACTATTCTAAGCTCGAGCTCAGCTCTAATACTTGATATGTTTTGAAGCAGGTAATAGATCAATCCCAGGCGCTGTAGTTAGTGTTCTAGCTACACAATTGCTAAGGTTGACATGATAACTAGGCTTTATTGAACAAGATGATATTTATGTGTTCAAAAGAATCTCGTCCCTGTATTTTTTTAAGCCAGCGATACATGAGACAATGATGAATGTTAGTGCATATCAGTTTGGAGAATACAACCACATTTTGGCCGCCAGACGACCTCCATATTGTAGTCCAAAGGTTTGTTTTTTTTAAATAATCTTGAATTAAGTATAACTAAATTAGGAATTTTTATATATGTTTTCTTGTTTTTGGTTCTCCAGCTATCAGATTCACCATCCAATCAACACATAAAACATCACAAAGTTTGCCAAGAAGCAAAAGAAGAGTTTTACAACTCTAGATGGATTAAAAAAATTGCAGGAAAAGAACAAGAAGATGAAAACCGGCTGAGAATTAGATTTTTAGTATTTAAGCTTGAAACTTATGTATGGAATTTGGTTTATTATTTTTATAATAGCATTTGGTTTTCTCATTTTTAATGGCCATATAGAATCACAGACAATATGTGTCACCAAATGTTAGAAATTAGCTACACGTAAAATTATAATATTTCATGTGGCTTTATATAACCATTATGTGTGACCAAAGGTTAAACAATAGTCATACTAAAAATTATAGTGGCTTTACATAATAATTAGCCACACAATCTTAAATTTGTTTATTTTTGTGTGACGGAATGATAACAATTGACATAGGTAAAATGAAATACGTGTGACCAAATGTTGGACAATAGTCACAAATAAAATTACATTATTTCAAGTGGCTTTATATAATCATTAGTCACATTATCATCCATTTGTTTTTTTTTTTTTTTTGTGTGACGGAATGATACCAAATGCCATGGACAAATCGAATTATGTGTCACCAAAGTTAGGCAATAGCCACGCCATTGTCACTTTTTTTTATGTGACGGAATAATAGCAAATGTCATAGGAAAAAAAATACGTGTGACCGAAAGTTAGAATATAGTCACACATATAATTATAAAATTGTTTCATGTGTCTATAAATAGTTTTTGACCACACTTACAGTAAATTCATGTGACTATATACTAAAAACGGACACACATACAGTGAATTCATGTTGTCATTCCTACCCTTTAGCCACAGTTAATAGATGGAAAGCTTATTAAAGCAATTATTTTTGCCACATTTTTTTTATTGATGTGGCTAAAACAAAACTTTTAGTGACTATATAACTAAAATGGCCACACTTAGAGTAATTTCATGTGGCTGTTACTACCATTTAGTCACATTTAATAGACAGAATGCTAGATTTTAAAAAGAAATATTGGTATCCTTTAGCTACACTTTTTAAGTGCTACGGCCACTAAATGTGAATGTGACCGTATGATACCTACGATGACTCGACCTATGGTCACACTTGAGATGGAAAAAAAAAGTGTGGCGAAAGGCATATGGTCACACTTTTTTTGTGTGGCCGTAGGCATATTTTGGCGTAGTGATGATATTTGTCGTGATACGATAATGCAACGTTATTATTTTCTGGTAAAATCCTTTAATAATAAAGTATTGTAAGAAATGTAATTTTGTGTTACAAAGTTTAGTTGCAATGTTACTATTTATGTATAATTAATGCCTATAATGCATTAACGTTATTTCTTCTATTATTCTATATATGAAATAATGTACATGGAGAAGGGTTGTTAATATATTAAGCAAATGTGTATGCATCATTTAGTTAGGTTGTCTTCAAGGTGTGTTGGGATGATATCATAAGTAGTATGTTTGCTAATCCAACTATGTCAGTATGTCTCATATTATTTAGTAAGAAGGTAAAATATTTTTCTGGATAAAAAGTGTAACTACTGATAACAAATCATCAGAAGTTACATTGTATGATTTAAGAATTTCATTTATCATAAGTTTTGAATAACAACTGAAAGAGATAATGGAATCTACTGATGAACAAATCATCAGAAGTTATATTGTGTGATTTAAGAATTTCATTTATCATCAGTTTTGAATAACTACTGAAAGAGATCATGGAAAATACTGATGAGCAAATCATCAGAAGTTACATTGTATGATCTAAAAATTTCATTTATCATTAGTTTTAAATAACTACTGAAAGAAATAATGTGAAACTACTGATGAATAAATCATCAGAGGTTACATCGTGTGTTTTTAAATTTAGGCATTTATATTTTGAATATATGAAGTTGCATTATGTGGACAAGGTATATAACAGTCTGAAAGATTTTCATCAACATATTAATTCAAATTCTGATTCTTCATAATATCAACAAAATATTGTAAGTTAAAATAAGAATACAAGTTACTTTGCAATTAGTTCATCTTAATGTTTATAAGTTACTTTGTAATATATTGTTTGTTTTTTCATAATTTGTTTCCAGTAAACCAGTAGTATGTTTGCTAATCCAGTTATGTCATTTACGTCTCATATTATTTTGTAAGAAGGTAAAATATTTTTCTAGATAGAAAGAGTAACTACTGATAACAAATCATCAGAATTTACATTGTGTGTTTTAATAATTGGATTTGTGATCAGTTTTGAATAACTACTGAAGAGATAATAAGAAAATACTGATTAACTAATCATCAGAAGTTACATTGTGTGTTTTTAAATTTATGCATTTATAGTTTGAATATATTAAGTTGCATTAAGTGGACAAGGTATATAACAGTTGTATGTGCTTAGAGGATCGACAAATAACAAAGAATTAATCAAACAAGTTTGTTTTAGGTGCGGAAACCCTAAAACAATCACAAAATGATAATCAAACAGATCAAAACACGTAAATAATCATTTCAAAGCTTTTTCATTAATTACGAACTCAATTACACGTTGACAAATTGAAAACAACAAGGTATGAACGTGAATTAAGCTAAATAATATCCTAGAGAGAGAATCAGAAAGTGGAGGGAACAAAATGACTCAAAGTTACATTCAAAAAATCAGCTTGACTATATATATACAACACATTCTCCCACATTGTTCGTGCGAATGTGCAGGTTCGACCACTTTGTCCGGTCGAACCAAGCCATACATTAAGAACCTATTCTACCTTCGACCAAAACATCTCCTTCGCACCTTCTGAGTCCCCTTCGCACCTTCTAATTCTCCTTCGACCAAACAACAATCAACAAAAACAAGTTTATTGAACAATCCGAAACACTAGTCGCATAAATGCATCTACAAACTCCCCCTCGACTATTGCTTGGATTGCTGTCGACATTCTTCGTCCATTCTGATGTTCATCAACTTGATATGTCGCTGAATCTTCTGTTCCTTAGTCAGCACCGGTTCATGAAATGTCTTCGGCTTCGTCTTTTTCACTTCAGGCACCTTCTGTATCTTTACAAACCTCCCGAGCTTCTTGTCATAGTCACATCCAACATTTATATCATACGCAAAGCACAGAAATACCACACGTTGGTATTTGCCTGCTTGTTCAGCATCCTTAACTTCAGAATAAATCGGATTATAGAACAACATTATTATATCCTCATGTGAACAGTTAATCAACCACATGGGATCAAAAATGTGTATCTTCTTGAAGTTCTTTTCACCATCTTTCAGCACGATCATAACCTCTGCTATCTTCCAATCATAATACCACCAAATAAAGTCTTTGGCGAAGTGTTGTGGAATCGGCATCAAAGGAATCTTCTTCCACACTCGCGGTGGCTTATACTTCAGTGTCACTTTGGGCATTCCAGTAATCATATCAATATCCTTTTTATGAACGATTCATTTTGGAAATTGAGGTGCAAATAAATCCCACTTAGTTCGGCTCTCTCTCGTCATCCTCTCAGCAAAGTATGTAATTTGATTATTTGATGCTCCCGTTATACGGTGACGACAAATATCACGAATAGCCCAGTAAGGAAGAGTCTTCAAATGATGGAATTTATCAAAATATAGAATCCCCTTCTCCCACTTCACTGCTACACATTTTAATTGCTTAACAAACTTCCAGGCCAATGCACGACCTTTGAAAATTCCACTGTGAAGTTTGTAGAAGCTACCTTGTATCTCAGCTTTAGGACGGTTATTCTCTTTCTCTTTCAGTTTCCTCAAAAGTTCTTTCAAACTATCAGATTGCTCGAACTGTGGCTTATCATGCCCTTTGAATACTTCATCTTCAAACAATTTTCTCTTTTCCTTAGCAAGTTTCTCGGCCTGGTTTAGCACTTCATCAGAAAATCCAGGAAATCTAGAATCTTGATCATTCTTAAAATATTGTGGATATTCCTCACTTGTTGTAACACCCCAACCGATGGTAGAAACATCGAGGTGTCACGTAGTGATGATTGTTCAGTAGCACATGGAGATCAATAAATTTCAATAAATGATTTAAATAATTTACATATAATTGTTCTACAAGAGTTCGTACATCAAATTGAATAAAACTATGCATATATCTTCAAGCAAATCTTCAAGCAAGTAGAACCTGAAACATGTTAAGTTGAAAATATTTTGGGTCAACAAAAGTTGGTGAGAATTACATAGGTTTTTGAAAAAAAACAATTGATAACAATAGTTTGTACAACACTCAGAGTTGTATAGTGATAGAGTATGATACCGACATGTAACAATGCGTCTTTGTACAACCAAACCTTGTGTCGACTGTTGACTAACTCGCAAGTTAGTTAAATGTTGTTACTGTTATCGATCATCCCTGAATTTATGCGGGGGATGGGTTTGTCAGACCTATAGCGCTATAATCTAAACAGGCGGCTTGATCATTGTTAATGATTGTACTGTGTCTTTTTGTTACAGTCAAATGATAGAATGATGATGTACTTGAATCACAAGTAAATATGAGTAAATGATAGTATAAAATGTTTAAACATGTTTCACCCCAAAAATAGTGAAAATAGAGAAAAGGGGCTATGTAAACTCACCTTGGTAAAATGTTATATCTGTTGAAAAATTGAATAGTGGTGTTGCCCAAATGTCAAGTATCACCCTATAATGAGTAATAAATATGTCTAAGTCTATCAAGTCTACAAATGTATAAGTTTCTAGGGCTTCGAATTTGGGGATAAATGCTTGTTTGATTAATATTAAAATTGTTTGATAATTGAGAGAATTTTTGTAAATAAATAAACAAAAATTCTTTTTAAGAAATTTAAATTTAAGATGGTCACAATAATGTGTTTAAAGTATAAAAATAATTTTTATAAAATTATTTTCTTTAAAATAGATTATTAAATCTATTTATTACAAATTGTCAAACTTTCACTTTAATAATTAAAAATACTAAAATTAAAGAATTATTATTTTAAAAATCATATTTCTGTTCTAAATATTCAGAAATAAATTGTATAAAATTTTGGTGCAAAAATAATAAAAATTGAATTTATTATGATTTACTTATGATTAAAACTAACAAAAATTGATTAAAAATATTAAATAATTGATTTTTCAGAATTAAAAATCATTTCAGTAAAGTTTATCGTTGTACAAACATAGGATAATTTTTGTGGGAATTTATAAAATTGTTTTGATATTTTAATGGATTTTTATAAATATAATAGCATAAAATTGATTTAAATATTATATATATTAAATAAATTAATTTCAGAAAACTAAAAATTGTGGGTAAAACTTTTACATCAGATTTGTTAAAAATAATTTTTTTAGAATTTATAAAAAGGTTTTAATTATTAAAAATGAATTTACAAGATTAAATGTAATATATATATATATATATAATTTGTTTTGTTTAAAAAGATGAAAATAATGCAAAATGGGAGCCATAGCCGGGACTCGAACCCGGGTGGCTGAGGTTATAGGCATCAGTCACAACCACTTGGGATGAGTGTTCACTTATAGGCTAAAGCATGTCTTCATATGTTATTAGAATTTAGAATCTTTGATAAGTCAACGTTTTCGTTTATTCGTTTTAATTAATGAATAAATGATTACACTCCTTATATAATCTCATTCATTTCACTGTGTCTCTTACAGATCATGCCTCCGCGTCGCAGTGCTCGTCTTAATAGTGGTGACAATCATGATGAAGGAAGTAGCAATCACAATCACAACCATGACACTAACCACAACAACAACAACAATAATGGTATCGATGCTCAACTAGCTGCAATCATTTCCCAACAAATGGCGCAACAAATCGCAACTCTGGTTCCCAACTTACTAGCTCAAGTCATCCAGTTGCACGGCAACGGGAACGGCAACGACAACGGGAATGGAAATGGAAACCACAATGGGAATGGACTTCCAGCCTGTACCCTTAAACACTTTAATTCTTGTAATCCCCCAAAGTTTAGTGGTGAAGAAGGAGCTACGGGACTCCTGCAATGGTTTGAGGGTATTGAGAATACTTTTATCAACAGTGAATGCCCCGACAACTTTAAAGTCCGTTATGCCATGAGTGTTCTTCACAAACAAGCACTCACTTGGTGGAATGAAGAAAAACGCACTCGCGGAGCTGAAGTTGCACTTACTATGATGTGGGATCAAGCCAAGGAGATAATGAAAGATGAATTTTGCCCACGTAACGAGGTCAAGAAATTAGAAGACGAGTTCCACACCCTTGCTCAGGATAGTGGGCAAAACCTTGCCTACAATACCCGCTTTCACGAGCTTAGCTTATTGTTACCCCACAAAGTCACTCCCCTGCCGGTAGCCATCGAGAAGTACATCGGTGGTCTGCCCATGTAAATCCAGGACACGGTGTGGGGAAGGAATCCTGCCACCTTGGAGGAAGCCAAACGTTAGCAGCTACCTTAACTAATAATCACGTAAAGAACGGGACCTTAATTCGGAAAGGCAATAAAACAAGTATTGTAGCCGCGGTAACTACTGAGAATCAGAAGCGTAAGGCCAAGGATCCTGATGTCAACCTCACTACACAAGCTTCTAACAAGAAACCTTATACAGGAAACCATCCATTGTGTAACACATGCAACCGACATCATCCCACTACTTCAGCGTGTCGCTTGTGCACCAATTGTGGTAGGTATGGCCATCTAGTTAACACATGTCGCGAGACCCCAAACCCTAATGCCAATCAACCCACCAACCCTGCTCAGGCTGCTAATCCTAATCGATACAACTATGGTCAGTGTTATGAATGTGGAGACCCAAATCACTTCCGTAACCGATGCCCTAAATTAAACAGAGATCAAGACCCTTCAGCTACTTAACAGCAAGTCCCACCATTTGAACGTTGTTTGCTTTTAATTCTATGTATCAACACTTTTTGATTCAAATAATAAATCTGTAACATCGCAAAATTTTCCCCAAATTTTTTAATATAAAAGCCCTCATTTTTGTACCTAAATCTCTATTCTCCTAATTCACACCTTATATATATATGTATATATATATATGTATAGTAATAATAATATTAATAATAATAATACTAATATGTAATAACATTAATATGATTCAAAAAAAAAAAAAATATATAAACTAGTATTTGTTAACCCAACCCCAGCGGCCCACCCAGACAGCTCCCACCATTTCTGTTCAAAACACAACGAAGCCCAAAGACCCGAGCCCACAGCCCAGGGCCCAATTCCCTTCTTCTATACCACGAGTTAATCAAAAAAAAATATAAGCCCCCAACAGGTTTCGAACCGGGGACCTTTCAGAGACACACACACGCGCCCCACCAACTGAGCTACAACCTTTTATCTGATTCAAACCCAACTCTATAAGTATTTAACCCTTTTTCGCTGCTTTCCTTTTTCCCTTTCATCCCTCACGAGCAGCAATCAGCAACAGGTTTGGTTTTTATCCAACTAATTCGCTGGGATTTTTGGAAAGATTGAGCCGATTATGGTCGTTGACCCATTATATTAATTATTTCGCATTCATTACACGTCAAACAACAACAAATTTAGTCAATCATTATCAATTCACGCGTACCTATTCAATTCAAATTCAACGATTTCCTTTTTAAACATACGAGCCATAGTACTATAAATTGATCATCCTCGTAGCATTACAACTCGCCAATAAACTCTCCTCGACCCCCAATCTTCTTCAATTCACTCTAATTATCTTTGCACGATCACGGTTTGACTTTTAAGTTTGACCGAGCATACGAGATCGATTAACCACTGTAAGTACAATGTTTTTGTTGGGTTTTGATCTTCGGGATACACACAATGATAACCCTAAGGTTAATTGGGTTATCATTGTGTAATCAGTCCGATTGATTAGGCTAGGGTTCGTTATTGTTGATTTGGGGATAAACTAGGTTTGCATAGCGTATTTATATAATTAAAAACAAAAACAATCACAACCACTGGTCTAGACCAAGTGGTTGTGACTGTTGTTTGGCCCCTAATCCACCCGGGTTCGATTCCTGCCCATGGCATCCCATTTCTTTCTTTTTTTTTCAGTAAACCTTTTTAAACCAATTAATAATATATAAATTACATTTAATCTTGTAAATTCATTTTTAATTATTAAAACTCTTTTATAAATTCTAAAAAAATTAATATTAACAAATCTGATGTAAAAGATTTATTTACAATTTTTATTTTTCTGAAATTCATTTATTTAATATTTATTATAATTAAATCAATTTTATATTGTTTTATTTATAAAAATCCATTAAAATATCAAAACGATCTTATTATTTTCCACAAAAATTATCCTAAGTTTTTATAACATTAAACTTTACTGAAATAATTTTTAATTCAGTAAAATCACTTATTTTATATTTTTAATCAATTTTTGTTAGATTTAATCATAATTAAATCATAATAAATCCAATTTTCATCATTTTTGCACCAAAATTTTATACAAATTATTTTTAATCATTTAGAACAGAAATATGATTTTTAAAATAGAAATTCTTTAATTTTAGTATTTTTGAATATTAAAGTTAAATTTTGACAATTTGCGATAAATAGATTTAAAAATCTATTTTAAAGGAAATAATTTTATAAAAATTATTTTTACACTTTAAACACATTCTTGTAACCATCTTAAGTTTAAATTTCATAAAAAGATTTTTAGTTATTTATTTACTAAATTTCTCTCAATTGGCGAATATTTTTAATTTTAATCAAACAAGCAATTATCCCCAATTCGAAGCCCTACAACTTATACATTTGTAGAATTGGTAGACTTAGACATATTTATTACATTATTATAGGGTGATACTTGATACATTTGGTCAACACATTTCTCAACAGATATAACATTTTACCAAGGTGAGTTTACATAGCCCCTTTACTCTATTTTCACTATTTTGGGGTGAAACATGTTTAAACATTTTATACTATCATTTACTCATATTTACTTGTGACTCAATTACAACATCATTCTATCATTTGACTGTAACAAAAAGACACAGTACAATCATTAACAATGATCAAGCCGCCTGTTTAGATTATAGCGCTATAGGTCTGACAAACCCATCCCACCCGCATAGACTCAGGGATGATCGATAACAGTAACAACATTTAACTAACTTGCGAGTTAGTCATCAGTCGACACAAGGTTTGGTTGTACAAAGACGCATTGTTGCATGTCGGTATCATACTCTATCATCATACAACCCTGAGTGTTGTACAAACTATTGTTATCAACTATTTCTCAAAAACCTATGTAATTCTCACCAACTTTTGTTGACCCAAAATATTTTCAACTTAACATGTTTCAGGTTCTACTTGCTTGAAGATTTGCTTGAAGATATGTGCATAGTTTATTCAATTTGATGTACGAATTCTTGTAGAACAATTGTATGTAATTTATTTAAATCAATTAATGAAACTTATTATTTCTCCATGAGCTACTGAACGATCATCATTACGTGACATCCCGATGTTTCCGCCATCGGTTGGGGTGTTACAGATTGGTATCAGAGCCAGGTTTATAGGGAATTAGGTTATTAGAAAAATAATCTAGTCTATAACCATAGGATTTAACAAGTACATGATTCCTTTACTTGCTAATCTCTATCTCCTACTTCTTATCCCTACTTTCATTCCTACAAGAAGGTTGCTCTCCATCAGTGGATCTACTCTTAGATTGATAGGACAAAATCCTCAGGTTTAACCTGAACCCCCTTGA
The DNA here is from genome assembly GCA_028751855.1 of Ambrosia trifida. Lineage (NCBI taxonomy): Eukaryota > Viridiplantae > Streptophyta > Magnoliopsida > Asterales > Asteraceae > Ambrosia > Ambrosia trifida. Next base: position 58,271,433 of record CM054129.1, on the reverse strand, counting down.
GATCTCGTCGAAGTTCTAGATCTTAATAACGAACACGTGCAATCTGGAAGGGTGAACGCCTGTATTCTGAGTCTTCTGTCTAGGCTGGCATTGCGCATATATCCCAATCAGACGAGGGACCCGGATGCCTACCTGGGAATTCTCGGGATGAGTGTTCACTTATAGGCTAAAGCATGTCTTCATATGTTATTAGAATCTGGAGTCTTTGATAAGTCAACGTTTTCGTTTATTCGTTTTAATTAATGAATAAATGATTACATTCCTTATATCACCTCATTCATTTCATGCCACATTGAGCCTTCATTGTGTCCCTTACGGATCATGTCTCCACGTCGTAGCACTCGCAATAACAGTGGTGAAAACCAAGAGGAAAGTAACAACAACCACAACACCAACCACAACAACAACAAAAACAACAAAGGTGTTGATGCCCAACTGACTGCAATTATTCACAACCCTGGTAATTATGCTATGAATGTGGAAACCCAAATCATTTCCGTAACCGATGCCCTAAACTAAACCGAGATCAAGACCCTCCAGCTACTTAACAGCAAGTTCCACCATTTAAATGTTGTTTGCTTTTAATTCTATGTAATTGACGTTATTCGATTCAAGTAATAAAATTCAAGTATTATCATAACATTTGTGTGCATGCTTGTTAGAATGTGAACTAATTGCTATATCTATACTTGCTTACTTGTACATCAATTAGTTAACTACCAAACAACCAGCTTAACGATTGGTAGAGGTCATCATGTCATTCCAACAGTCGGGAGAGGCCCTACCACCTGAACGACTGGCGGAGACTATCAGACCTGCTCAACAATCGGAGAGTCATTGAAGGACGCAAAACCCTAATGTAAGGTAAATTAGTGATTACGGTCCGGAACGTAATCGTGAATTTACAGGTACGTTAAGGTGGTGTGGAATTCTATCAAAATTTTCGGTAGTTAACCAAATGTAAACTCTAGATATCTAGTAGTTCATTTAATAACTCAACTCACGCATAACACGCCTCTTATCCACACTATTCGAGACAGGTTACTCTATTCATTGTCGTAACATAAAATTCTTCAAGCCACACTTGTCCTAAATTTTTTTTTCCTATCCCCTTCAACCCTGTGTTTTCAATAAACTTCGGGACGAAGTTTTCAAAAGTAGGGGAGACTGTAACATCGCAAAATTTTCCCCAAATTTTTTAATATAAAAGCCCTCATTTTTGTACCTAAATCTCTATTCTCCTAATTCACACCTTATATATATATGTATATATATATATGTATAGTAATAATAATATTAATAATAATAATACTAATATGTAATAACATTAATATGATTCAAAAAAAAAAAAAATATATAAACTAGTATTTGTTAACCCAACCCCAGCGGCCCACCCAGACAGCTCCCACCATTTCTGTTCAAAACACAACGAAGCCCAAAGACCCGAGCCCACAGCCCAGGGCCCAATTCCCTTCTTCTATACCACGAGTTAATCAAAAAAAAATATAAGCCCCCAACAGGTTTCGAACCGGGGACCTTTCAGAGACACACACACGCGCCCCACCAACTGAGCTACAACCTTTTATCTGATTCAAACCCAACTCTATAAGTATTTAACCCTTTTTCGCTGCTTTCCTTTTTCCCTTTCATCCCTCACGAGCAGCAATCAGCAACAGGTTTGGTTTTTATCCAACTAATTCGCTGGGATTTTTGGAAAGATTGAGCCGATTATGGTCGTTGACCCATTATATTAATTATTTCGCATTCATTACACGTCAAACAACAACAAATTTAGTCAATCATTATCAATTCACGCGTACCTATTCAATTCAAATTCAACGATTTCCTTTTTAAACATACGAGCCATAGTACTATAAATTGATCATCCTCGTAGCATTACAACTCGCCAATAAACTCTCCTCGACCCCCAATCTTCTTCAATTCACTCTAATTATCTTTGCACGATCACGGTTTGACTTTTAAGTTTGACCGAGCATACGAGATCGATTAACCACTGTAAGTACAATGTTTTTGTTGGGTTTTGATCTTCGGGATACACACAATGATAACCCTAAGGTTAATTGGGTTATCATTGTGTAATCAGTCCGATTGATTAGGCTAGGGTTCGTTATTGTTGATTTGGGGATAAACTAGGTTTGCATAGCGTATTTATATAATTAAAAACAAAAACAATCACAACCACTGGTCTAGACCAAGTGGTTGTGACTGTTGTTTGGCCCCTAATCCACCCGGGTTCGATTCCTGCCCATGGCATCCCATTTCTTTCTTTTTTTTTCAGTAAACCTTTTTAAACCAATTAATAATATATAAATTACATTTAATCTTGTAAATTCATTTTAAATTATTAAAACTCTTTTATAAATTCTAAAAAAATTAATATTAACAAATCTGATGTAAAAGATTTATTTACAATTTTTATTTTTCTGAAATTCATTTATTTAATATTTATTATAATTAAATCAATTTTATATTGTTTTATTTATAAAAATCCATTAAAATATCAAAACGATCTTATTATTTTCCACAAAAATTATCCTAAGTTTTTATAACATTAAACTTTACTGAAATAATTTTTAATTCAGTAAAATCACTTATTTTATATTTTTAATCAATTTTTGTTAGATTTAATCATAATTAAATCATAATAAATCCAATTTTCATCATTTTTGCACCAAAATTTTATACAAATTATTTTTAATCATTTAGAACAGAAATATGATTTTTAAAATAGAAATTCTTTAATTTTAGTATTTTTGAATATTAAAGTTAAATTTTGACAATTTGCGATAAATAGATTTAAAAATCTATTTTAAAGGAAATAATTTTATAAAAATTATTTTTACACTTTAAACACATTCTTGTAACCATCTTAAGTTTAAATTTCATAAAAAGATTTTTAGTTATTTATTTACTAAATTTCTCTCAATTGGCGAATATTTTTAATTTTAATCAAACAAGCAATTATCCCCAATTCGAAGCCCTACAACTTATACATTTGTAGAATTGGTAGACTTAGACATATTTATTACATTATTATAGGGTGATACTTGATACATTTGGTCAACACATTTCTCAACAGATATAACATTTTACCAAGGTGAGTTTACATAGCCCCTTTACTCTATTTTCACTATTTTGGGGTGAAACATGTTTAAACATTTTATACTATCATTTACTCATATTTACTTGTGACTCAATTACAACATCATTCTATCATTTGACTGTAACAAAAAGACACAGTACAATCATTAACAATGATCAAGCCGCCTGTTTAGATTATAGCGCTATAGGTCTGACAAACCCATCCCACCCGCATAGACTCAGGGATGATCGATAACAGTAACAACATTTAACTAACTTGCGAGTTAGTCATCAGTCGACACAAGGTTTGGTTGTACAAAGACGCATTGTTGCATGTCGGTATCATACTCTATCATCATACAACCCTGAGTGTTGTACAAACTATTGTTATCAACTATTTCTCAAAAACCTATGTAATTCTCACCAACTTTTGTTGACCCAAAATATTTTCAACTTAACATGTTTCAGGTTCTACTTGCTTGAAGATTTGCTTGAAGATATGTGCATAGTTTATTCAATTTGATGTACGAATTCTTGTAGAACAATTGTATGTAATTTATTTAAATCAATTAATGAAACTTATTATTTCTCCATGAGCTACTGAACGATCATCATTACGTGACATCCCGATGTTTCCGCCATCGGTTGGGGTGTTACAAAATCCAAGTATTATCATAACATTTGTGTGCATGCTTGTTTGAATGTGAACTAATTGCTATATCTATAATCATACTTGCTTACTTGTACAACAATTAGCTGACTAACAAACAACCTACTTAACGATTGGTAGAGGTCATCATGTCTTTCCAACAGTCGGGAGAGGCCCTACCACCTGCTCAACGACTGGTGGAGACTATCAGACCTGCTCAACAATCGGAAAGTCATAAAAGAACGCAAAACCCTAATGTAAGGTAAATTGGTAATTACGGTCCGGAACGTAATTATGAATTTACAGGTACGTTAAGGTAGTGTGAAATTTTATCAAGGTTTTCAGTAGTCGACCAATTGTAACTTGGTGTCTTTCTTTAACTTGGGGACGAAGTTCCTAAAAGTAGGGGAGACTGTAACATTTCGCATTAAATGATTGTACGTTACGACACGTTTTATTATTATTTTTGGTAATATTTAGAACCCTAATACAATGATAAATATTCATACATATATATATATATATATATATATATATATATATATATATATATATATATATATATATATATATATATATATATATATATATAAAGGTTAATAATAATAATAATAATAATAACAATAACAATACCTTTTGTCAATCGTCCAGACTCGATCTGTAAGCATCTGGCGATACATGTGTTTGTCTTCTTCAGATAAAGACTGCAGTTTTTCATTCCAGAAAATGTCATCATCTACATTTTCACCTGGAGTCTTTGAGCTTGACTCTCCACCTTTACTCGAATCACGCTTCTCATACTTATATTTACCAGCGTTCTCATCATCATCGTCATCATCACTATCAAAAGCAGAGCTGTTTGCATTACTTGATCCACCATCTGAACCACCATCATCTCCATCATCTTTCTTCTTTTTCTTTTGAGGATCGTTACCAGCATCTTCATCAAGATCTTCATCCTCTTCATCGTCAGATGGTTCATAATCAACTTTCTCTTCTTCTTATTCTTTATCTTCTTCACCAGCTTGAAGTAGAGGAGCTCGAGAGTACAAGTCTTTTATCAGATCGTCCATGTTCTTGTTACTCTTCTTCAGCTTTTTGTTCTCCTCTTTCAAGGCTATTATCCGTCTGGTGTTTCTCTGCTCGTGCTTCAGCAACTTTTTGTTCTCTTTCTTCAACTTCTTGATTGTTTCCTTCAACTCTTCACTGTTATCATGAGATGTGACTACAACTTCCAATATCTTTTTATCATTCGACTTCAGTTGCTTAATCTCTGTTTGCTGTTTGTTGATAATGCTCATCATTTCAGATAGCCTTTGGTTCACAGCAGTCATTACATCACTATCAACTGTGACCTTCTTCTTAACAGGCATCTCAGCAACTTCAGGCAGTTTGCCTTTCCTCATCTTCTTGAGCACATTGTCTAATGCTTCATTGAACTCATCAATAGGTAAATCATCTCCCTGTTGTGTGCTAGAAGTAGTTGCAGTCTTTTGCTTCTTCGATACAGGTGCAGTAACCGGTGACTTAGAAACTGGTGGTAGTTTCTTTCCAGCAATGAGTGACTCAATCTCTCTCAATCTCTTCTGACTTGGTTTTAGTAAGTTCTCTTGTTTCTTGTACTGAGGCTTCTTCTTTGATTTCACAGCCTGTACAGGTGAACCAGGAAAATCTTTTTCTACATTAAGACCCTCTTTATCTTCATCAACAGGAATTGGGCTCTTATTACCTTGATCTTCAACCGACTAACTAACAGACTCACCAGCCACAGTGGCCTTGGGCGTGGTAGTCTTTAGCGTTTCAGTTTCCGAATCCCAATGTTCATCTTCTTGCGTCTCCTCATAATCAATCGACGCCTCATCCACAATATGCAAACCCTTCTTAGCCATTGTCTTGTTTCTTCTCGGTGTACTCTTCTTCTTAGCAGGTTCAGGTACAACCTCTAGTCTGATCTCTTTTTCCTTACCCTTTCCACTCTTTGCACCGACATTAACAACTTGTCTCTTGCGTTTTGCATCTGGATCAACATGATGTAATGGGTTATCTGGATCTGAATCACTGTTAGCATGTCTTACAAGCCCTTCACCTGATCCGTATAGTCAATCGTTGCTAGATGTCCAAATAAACGTCTTACAGGTGGACGTTCATTTACTGACAATCCTTTGTAAGCTTTCATTCTAGCAAGTGTATTGATCGACATATGTTCTTGAACAACAATGTGCTTAGGATCCCTCTTTAAAACTTTGTATTTATTATCAAACACCATCTGGAGGAATCGAGGATACAATAAAAACTTCAGATTCCTCGTGCCGTTCACAGGCTCCAACAAGTGTTCCATTAGCATTCCTGATACATTAAACGGTTTGTTCAATACCAGTGCTACCATCATTGAGCTAATACTCTTACGCATCAAGTCATATCCTCCAGCGGCTGATCCAAAGACGTGTATCAAAACATGTGCCAAGTATTTGAACTGTGGACACAGTTTTCCCTTATGCAATGAACCATCAGTGATCGGTCCATTGTACTTCATCCTCAAGAAGCACTTTCGTTGATCCATGTAACTAAGCTCTTTGGGATCCGTCTTCTCATCATGTAGATTCAATGCTTCTCTAATATCCTGCTCACATACAATCACCATCGTCCCTTGGATCTTGCTAATCACAGATGACTCGCAATTCCAGAAATCTAACTTCGCTTCAGTCCAGAATTCTTGCATCATATCTCTGTAAATAATAGTAGGTGTAGCAATTGCGTCTATCACCCTACTTCTCTTCAAGAACTCTATGATCTCGATAAACTCAGTATGCTTTTTAACTTCTCCAAGATACGCACATCAATTATGCGCATTCTCGAAGGTTAAAAGCTCTTCAGTGACTTTCTTTGCAGGCTGTGAGGATGATCCGGCTTGCTCAGTAGTCTTCTCCTGTTCAGACATGGTTTGATCTGCACAACAAAACAAAGAAACATGTTAAAAATCGACAACAAATTCAAACTTTGAAAATTTGGTAATTAATCTTCTCATTCGCCCAAACGGGGGTGCGAATGAGAAAAACTTAGTGCGAATGTGAAAATTTAAAGGTACGAATGTAATAGTTTTTGATAAAAAGTTTCATTCGCCCAGTTTTTGTTCATTCGACCAGTTAATCATCTCCTTCGCCCATTCTATAGGTGCGAAGGAGTCTGTCTGCAATTTTAAATTTTCAAATCTGAATTTTATTGTTTCTAAACATGTAATTTTGATTTGTTTGGCAAGTAACAATGCCGATTAACGTTTTTAAACCAACAATTGTATTAATTATTCATTTTATCCATGTTTTCAATTCAAAATTAGGGTTTATCCATTCATCATGATCCACTGATCAATCTGATGGATTAACACCACTTATTGTTGTTTCTTCTCCCCCTAAAACATTGATAGAATGAATCCTAAGCATCAATTGGAACAATGAACATAATTATTGCAGGTTTTAGAAAACTAGGGCTTGAAACAGAAAAACAATGATTAATCCTTGAATTCGTGATGTTAACCTGTAAAAATGAATGGCAAATGATCAGTAACACTAGACGATCACAATGGTATGGTGCAAAATATCAGGGCAACAAGGTGACTTCAGAGAAGAATTTTTGAAAAATTTATGTAATGGGTCAAATGAGGCTGAAAGGGTATATATAGGCAAGCTCCTTCGACCATTCTTACCGGTCGAATGAGATACTTTTGTCTCCTTCGACCCTAATTAAAGGTTCGAATGAGGCAAAAGGGTTCGAATGAGACAGATGTTCAAGAACACTCTCATTCGCCCGTTTTAAACATACGAAGGAACATGAAAAATCCCACGTTCGACCAAACGAATGGGCGAACGAGAACTGGGATTTTTGATAAATTTTTCAAATCTCAAAATCGAGTCCCGTTCCAAATATTTTTCAACTTTAAAGCATCCAACATTCATATTTTCACATTTAAGAGATTACAAAGCTCAAATGGTTCATCAAGGTTTAGAAAATCGACATCAACCACCATCAACTATCAAAAAGAAGATGGAAATGTAAAATCTTTTTGGATTTTCTAAAGTTTATGCTAAAACACACCTAAAATCTTTTTGAGTTTTGTAATTTTTGACGAGAAAATAAAATGCAGAAATGTAAATGAAAAACAGTAAATGTTTTTGTGATTTCCGGTAAAGGGATCATAACAGTTATTGAGAAATCTGATCACACCATTGATCTTTTGAATTATTATCATTAAAGACAATGTGTGATCTGGCAACTGCTGATATTGTGATCCACATAAACTCACATGCAGACTTTTGTGCAGTGCTTTAAACTAATACTATTATGTATAGTATAAACATAATTGTCTGTGGTTCCCACGCACACGACATACTCCCGTATCAAGAAGTAAATGCACAAAGACTCATTGTAAAGCGTGATTATGCTTTCGTCATCTGTAATTTACAAAGTATAATGCACAGAGGTATACAGGTCAGCAAATTAATGCAGCAAAGTAACATGTGCACTTTACTAGGTTGAGGACTGATATTAATCATGATTTGCATCAGTGATTAATATGATGTAATAGATAATCTTTGATCATCATAAAACATAGAAAGTTCCTCAATTCGGTAACTTTAGGATTTGGCATAAAGCTCTTTTATAAAGACACCCTGTCTGATCTTTGTCCGTAATGACTTACAGCAGAAGATCAGAAAGGCTATCCCCAGACAACTAATAACATAACGACCCTAAACCTCCGAGTTTTGTACAAATACCCTATCAAACGACATTACGGTACTAAGACCATATGCCCATGAGGAGTTCATCCACACATCAATTCGTTTGATATGTATGTATCAGGCACGCAGTAATAGGTCTACGAAGCCTATCAGCACATCGCACAGACTCAGACACACGCCCTATATAGAAGTACATTACTTAGAATGTGTCAGATCTCCACTGATGTACTATCATTTCCCCTTTTACTCCATGAAATCATTTTTGATTTTTCTGATTTTTATAAATTTTTTAATTTACTGTTCCCAAGGATAAGCTAGAGCATTTCAAATATGTGACTGCCCAGATATCGTTTGTTCACAGAAATCTGACGACATTAATCTAAGGGAAGAAGATATAGCAGTCAGCAAAGAAATTTTCTAATTTTTTTATGGATTTTGAAATTTTTTAATGTTTTTGGATTTTCGAAATTTTTCTGAAAAGCAGTAAAAATTAAACTAAAAAGTGATAGACTGAGGTGGCGATCAGTCTTGTTTTTCTTTAATACCATTAGCTTTTAAAAGATAATCAAATCTGGATTTGTCAAAAGCTTTGGTAAAAAGATCTGCGCGTTGGTAATTAGTGTGGATTTTGACCATATCGATCAACTCTTTAGCATAACAATCACGGATAAAATGATATTTAATCTGGATATGTTTAGCCTTTGAGTGATTTACTAAGTCTTTTGTTAATGCGATTGTGGCTTCGTTATCACAGTAAATAGGGGTTTTAAGAAATTGCAAACCGTAATCCACCATCTGTTGTTGGATCCAAAGTACCTGTGAGCAGCAGCTCGATGCTAAAACATATTCTGCTTCACATGTGGATAGTGCAACTGCGGTCTGTTTCTTGCATTGCTAGGTCACGAGCCTGCTCCCCATAAGCTGACATCCAGCCGTTGTGGATTTGCTGTCTTTGTCACAGCCTCCCCAATCTGCATCACTAAAAGTGATTAGGTCAAAATTATCATCATGAGGGTACCAAAGTCCTTTCGATGGACAACCCTTCAGATATCTAAGGATATACTTGATAGCTGCAAGATAACTTTGTTTCGGCTTCGACTGATATCGTGCACAAAGACATGTTGCAAACATTATATCCGGTCTAGACACGGTGAGATACATCAGAGATCCGACAATTGCTCTGTATGTAAATGGATCAGTCAGCTCCCCCTTAGCGTCGACACCAATCCCGTGGTTAGGTTGTATCGGGGTATCCATCGGCTTTGAATCATCCATCTGGAATCGGCTCAAGACTTCAGAAACGTATTTGGTCTGGTGAATAAAGATCCCCGTTGGTCTTTGCTCCACCTGCAAGCCTAGGAAAAACTGCATTTCTCCCATTGCGCTCATTTCGAACTTTTCCTGCATAACTTTTTCAAATTCCCTGCACAGAAGTTCATTAGTAGACCCGAAAATAATATCATCAACATAAATTTTCACAAGAAGCAAATCATCTCCTGCTCGTTTCGTGAACAGTGTGCAGTCTACCAATCCGCGTTTGAATCCTTTCGAGAGAAGATCGTGCTCAGCTCCTCATACCATTGTCTCGGAGCTTGGTGCAACCCGTAGGGAGCTTTGTTTAAGACATAAACCTTATCCCGGTGAATAGGGTCCTCAAAGCCTGGTGGTTGACCTACGTAAACTTCCTCTTTGCCACACCGTAAAGAAATGCGCTCTTTACATCCATCTGATACACCTTGAATTTCTTCCAGGATGCAAACGCCAGAAACATTCGTATAGCTTCCAAGCGTGCAACAGGTGCATAGATTGCATTGTAGTCGTTTCCCTCAACTTGATGAAAACCTTGAACAACCAAACGAGCTTTGTTTCTCACTATAACTCCTCTATTATCCTTTTTACACTTAAAAACCCATTTGGTTCCGATCTTCTTTCTTCCCGGGGGCAAATCTGTCAGCGTCCATACTCCAAGTTTCTGAAATTGTAACAACTCTTCTTGCATTGCTTCCACCCAGGCATCATCCAAAAGAGCTTCCTTGTACTTCTTTGGCTCGACCTGCGAAACATAACAAGCGAAAGACCAATCATTTTGAAAACCAGATTTTTGTATTTTGGTATGTAACGCAAGATTGCCAATATTCTCTGGTGCTTGAGCATTTCTTAATTGCCCTCTTGTCATAACACTGCTACCAGGATCACCAATAACCTGTTCAAGCGGGTGTATCAGATGTATCCGAGATTCCGGATAATCAGGTACTTGTACTCCCGTTTGAGTCGTCAAATTCTTTGTAGAAACCAGATCATTACCCACATTCGATGTTGAAGCATCAGTTGTAGTTGGGTTCACTGGTGGTGTCACTGTAGCATTGTCAAGAATAGCTTCACTTGTAGCATCATCATCTTCATCTTCTGAATCTGATGAATTAAGCATTGTTGAAGCTTCTTGGAACACCTCTTCTTCCATCACAGGAGCAGTGGTATCATTAGAAGCTGCTTGAGGATTTACTGTGATCGGACGCACTAACGGTGAAGTCACTGCGTTTTCGACCTCGTAATATAAACGGAGTACAACTTCTTCAACCATGCTATCTAGATTGAATGATTCAAAGAAGTCTTTGTAATCAAACATCCAGTCTGGACCGCCTCCCTGTACATTTTGAGTGGGGTTGCATATCCAACAAAATAGCCTTCTTCAGCCTTTGGGGCGAACTTCTCCGAAGGATTAAGCATTGTACACGGGGCTCCAAATGGTTCTAGATACTCTAGATTCGGCTTTCGTCGATTCAACAACTCATAAGAAGTTTTGCCAAACTTCTTCACTGTTAGAACACGATTTAGAGTGTAACACTGCGTAAATTGCTTCGTTCCAGAACATGACTGGAAGATTTGAGTCCGCAAGCATTGTTCTCGCTGTTTCGAAAAGAGTCCTGTTCTTTCTTTCTGCGACACCGTTCTGCTAGGGTGTATACGGAGCACTGTATTCGTGATGAATTCCCTTGTTTTCACAAAGATCATCCATCTGAGCATTTTTTTTAACTCCATCCCATTATCACTCCGGATTCGTTTGATCTTTAGACCATAGATATTCTTTAGACGAGTAAACAGAACTTTCAGGTTGTCAAACGTGTCGCTTTTCTGGTGTAAGCACATAACCCATGAGAACCTTGAGTAATCTTCAGTCACCACAAGATAGTACAATTCCCCGGCATGACTTTTACGCTTGACTGGACCAAATAAATCCATGTGCAAACGCTCAAGCGGTAGTTCAACAGAATTGACTTTCTTTGGTCTATGGGTCTGTTTGTGCTGCTTTCCCTTTTTACAACTAATACACTTGTCATTCAAATGGAAATGTTTCACATTAACTCCCGTGACAAGTTCATTCTTCACCAACTGGTTCATCTTTCTCAAATGAATGTGTCCCATTCTCCTGTGCCACATGATAGATTATTTTTCTGTAGCCTTAGAGAGGAAACACGTGACTTGGCCATGGGTGGTCATAGCTTTGGACATATCGAGAATATACAAGTTGTTTACTTTCGGTGCCTTTAGCATCACTCACTCTTTTGGAAGTTCAAAACCCGGTTTCAGGATGTAGCAAGATTTGTCGTCAAAATAAACAGAGAATTGCTTATCACAGAGATGGCTGACACTGAGTAGATTGTAATCTATCTGTTTCACATACGATATCCGCTCAAATGTCACTACCCCATTGCTAACACTACCCTCCATCGTAATGTAGCCTCCTTTATTTCCTGCAAACGCTACATAACCTCCATTTATATTCTTGATGTCAAAAAGTAGCGTGAGATCCCCTGTCATGTGGCCAGAAGCTCCACTATCAACAATCTAGAGACTGCTAACAGGGCCAGCTGGAGCTCCCTGCACATATCAAATAAAGCAATTAGATCTTTCGGGGGACCCAAGCCTGTTTGGTCTTGGGTCTTTGAACTGGTTGTTTCAAAGAATCATTAGATTCACAAACATCTTGGGTTTTATCAACCCTTTTCTTTTCACACTCAACTTTTTCTTTATCAGTTTTCTCATTCTGTGAAGTTGAAGCACCCTCAGACTCCTTTGATGATCAAGACTGTTCAGACCTTTTCATGATCCGGATCTGAGATTTTGAGGTCTCAGCCGGTTTCTTTACTTCGTCTTTGAATGCTACCTTCTTGGTTACCTTCTCTGATTTAACAGAGACAGGTCCAACTGCTGATTTGGCATTAGGTTTAGCAGGAACCTTTTTGTTTTCAGCAGTTGTGTTCATCAATGGTTTCTTCAATGGTTTCTCAGTGGCTATCCAGTTGCGTTTGTCATAAGTCATCGGACGATTTTCCCTTTTGTTGTAAAAATTGTTTTGGTTATAATAAGGTGCTGGCTGAGGGAAAAACCGTCTTTGTGGATAACTATAATTGTCAACCAGATAATCATGTCTTTGCTTCATCTCCACCTCGTGCCTCTTGTGTCGTACGTACGGGCAGGTTGCAAGTAAATGTCCCCTTTCCCTGCACTTAAAACACGCACGGTACTCTTCATAGTTCTCCTTGATGTGCGACTTGGAAAAACTTGCAATGGGATATTGATCAACCATGCACTGTTTTCTCAAATTCTCAGGAGCTGGGTCCTTTGAGTAAGTCGGCTCAATGAAACTATTTGACTTATCTACTGGCTTAACGAATTGTGTGACATTGACCTTTGCGTCTTTAGAATTATCCGAATAAATTTTCTCTAAAATGGCTGGAGGAATATCATTGGTTCGTTCATGTTTTGGGAACCAAATTGTACTTTCCTGCCAGATCTTTTCAATTTTGGAATAGTTCACAAATTGAATCGAATATTCATCATCAGACATAAAACTTTTACAGGTTTGTCACATGATTCGTTGCTCATTTCATTTGATTTCTCAGTTTTAGTTTCAGTTTTCTTTTCAACAGATTTAACCACATTTTTCTCAACTTTCTTGACCACTTTCTTTTCAACATTTTTACCAACAGACTGCTCAGCTTTCTTAACAACATTCTTTCTGTGAGCATTAGCTATGGGATGGACAATCTGAGATGGTGAGACTGGTTCAGTAGTGATTATATGATTTTCATCAGGAATATCACTTTCATTCTCAACAACCATCTCAGACTGTTCATCTTCTTCATCAGAATCATCTGCAGCTACCACACCTTCATTGTTTCCCAAAACAGGTCTCACATCAGAATACGGGTCTCCGACACTGAATGTGTTGGACTCGTTATCTGATGTGGAGTCAGATTTGACTATGTTTTCTGGTGCTATTGCATGTAAATTATGATTTTCAAACAACACCGGAGATGGGACAGCTTTGTAGTTTGCACTACTTGACTGTGAAGGTTCTTCGATGATGTGGTCAACTATATAAGCAATGTGCTTATAGCTCTCTAACTTTTTATTCACTTTTTCAGCGAAGCACTTGATGGTTGCCATTTCTAAGTTTGTGTTTTCCATTTCATTTATATAGTTGTTAATGGCAAGTTGCTTTATAGACAAAGTCTTTTTCAGTTCAGAAACATCCTTTTTATAACCATCAAGTACTTTGTTGAAAGCTTTTGATTCTTTTTGATAATTTTGACAGTTTAGTTTAGCACTCTCAAGTTGTACCTTGAGTTGCTTATTTTCTTCTGTCAATCTTTCAAAATCAGAACATTTAACACAAACTTTAGATTGAGATTCAGTACTTACCGGTTTAGGTGGTTCTGTCATTGCCATCAGCGCGAAGTGAGCTTCCTTCCCTGCAAAGAATTTTGAGTAGTCAATCTTTGTGCAGGCATCATCCACCATGCATGACTTGCGGGTCATAAGGAAATCTGCTTCAGCTACCAACTGATCGATGTCATCGTCTAGTGAGTTCACACTAGCTTCTGAGTCAGAATCACTTTCCATGTCCGAGTAAGCTGAATCATATTGCTCTCCAACATCTGTGACAGAATCAAGAATCATTCCAGACTTCTTGTCTTCACACTCAACATTCACATCCTCATTCAATTCTTCTATTTTCAACTCCGACATTTTTTCTGTCACAACATCCTCTTCAATCTCCACATGTTCATCCAAACTCATCTTTTATGCTACATAAGCCACATTTCCTCCGGTAATCTCTTCAACTCCTAATTGCATACCCGTCCAATCAAAACCTTCATCTTTTTGAATCACAAGTGCTTGGTTTTGATTTTCATTTTGAGTTTGGGTTTGGGTTTGAGTGTTAGGTGTAGAGATGGGAAGAATGGTTCGGTTTGGATTCTGTTGTGGTTGGTTTTGAGATGTGGATTGTCTAGTATTGGTATTTTGTTGTGTGTTTTGACGGTTCTGGTAGTTGTTTTGAGGTTGAAAGCTAGAGATGTTAGCACTGTTGTATGATACCTGATTCTGGTTTTGGTTTTGTCTGTTTTGGTAGCTTGAGTTGAACGGGTTTCGATTACCTTGCTGTGCCGGCTGTGTACACTCTCTTTTGAAATGACCCTTCTCACCACAATTGAAGCATGTAACCTTGGCTTTGTTGAAGCCGTAAGTGGTGTTTGGAGTAGTCGAAAGGTCAGTTCTCCCTGTTTTCTGGATAAAATCAGTGGCTCTTCTCATGATGCTAGCAAATGCCCACTGTATATCCATAAGCTCCATTTCCTCTTTATCGATTTGTGCATAGTCCTCACTGGTTAGATTGTTGTTTCCAATCTGACTAGCAACTAAACCGTTGTATGATGCAACCATAGCAGATACTAATGCTACATGCTGTTGAGCAATCTCAACAGTAACATTGTTAAGATTAGAAGTCTTTAACACAATCGGACTTTGATTTGATTGTGTTTGAGTGATCTGCATTTGGTTCATGTTAGGATTATATTGTTGTTGTTGAGGTTGACTTGCAGTGTAACAGGCAGCTTGTTGCATAGGTGAAAAAGGTGGAATGAAATTTGGTGTTTGATAAGATTGTGGTGTGTATGATGAAGTTTGGGCAAGATAGTTTATTGGTGCTTTTGTGCGTTCAACAACATTAGATACGCAAGCAATATGAGGTGCACCACTTGAAGTAGAGCTAGAAGTAGAAAGAGAAGTAGATGTACCACTCACATACAAATCTGGGTTCTGTGGAATCTGTGCTCTCTTTGCTTTTCTCCTCTCCTCCATTTCTTTGTTCTCCAGTTTTTGTATGAACTCATTGATAGTCCAATACTGGTATGCATCTTTTTCTTTCAACACTTCAATGTGTTGGTTCCAATATGGTGGTAAAGCATCAGCAAATTTATCCACCAGTTCTGACATCGATATGCTAATCTCGTAGCTTGAAAGCTCTGTGAGCAAGTGGCAATACCTTGGAACCAATTCTTTTAGAGTCTCATTACCCATGTAACTAAAGTTCTCGAACTCTTTACGAAGCTCTTCCATTCTCAGCTTCCTAGTCTTCTCATTACCATCATGTCTGTTTCTCAGCATATCCCACAATTGTTTTGAAGTAGTACACGATCCGAACTGATGCAACAAGTCAGTGTTGATCGCCTGAGATAATTGAGAAAACGCCTTTTTCTCGATCGCAAACTTCTTCTTCTCATCATCAACCAAATTCTCCAACGGTATAGGTTCACCCGTGTTCTCCAGAATAGGAGCAACATAACCTTTCACTATCATCTGCCATGCCTCAGCTCCCTCTATGCCTTGTCCCTCCACATGTATCTTGAACTTTGTCTTCCATGTGTTGTAATCCATCATATCCATGAGCTTTGGTGGACGATTGCCACTGCCTGATGATAGATTGATGGGATTGGGTGCTCATCACTGCGCAGAGCATACCCAAACCCGGATTGCAATATCGCGGAGAGGCTTCTCGCGCGCAAAGTAAACTTCGCTAGCAAGTAAAGCAGTAACGACTCTCCTATAATTATGGAGTAATGCCCGCGCGCGTAAGCGGTAAAAGCGGTAATCGTTCCATATTTCCTTATTTATGGGTACCTCTTAACTACTTTACTAATATAATCATTGGGTAGTGGAGACAACCCTAATCGGGCCTGGCCCATTACGATTAGGGTTTTGGGTAATGGTGGCATACGTCCATCTCTATATAAGGGATCATATCCTTAATAGAGGGGACACTTTTGGCTAACCCTAAGAGCTATCACACTTGATAGTATCCTCATTCACCCACGTTTTTGTTATAAACTACTACCTCGTGTAGTCGTCTCCCTACCCACTCGATCTTGTTTGCAGGTTACTCCAATCCAGGAAGTGCTAGTGAAGGATCAATCTTGTGGTTGCATCTAGGCTATCATCCCTATAAGGAGGTTAGGCTACGTGTTTCTTCATTGGCGCCATCCCTTACGGTCTACCAATCTTTCAAACTAGTGCAAATGGATTCTGGAACCGAACAACGTGCCGACCCCATCAATGTTGATGATGGAGTTCAAGCGAATCAAGACACAGGAGCACCAACGACGGTGACTAAGAATGTGAATCAGAAACAGGCTACCACAAACTTTCAAATGTTTGCATCAAGAAAGCCAGCGTTAGCAGCGCAAAAGAAAACGGCTTAAGAGCCTGTGGAAGACCTAGAAGAATGGCTGGCTCAAGAAAATGCTAAGACAATAGCAGAGTACCAGAGGAAACTGATAGCAAAGGCCAGGTTGGAAGCAAGAAAAACTTTGAATTTTGACACTGAAGATAATTCTCAAAACGATGAACAACCTGCTTTTCGTCATACAGCTAAACCCCGCCAGGCGGTACGTGGTGGATAACGTGGTAAGACTACTCACGTTCAGGACCACGTCATCCTGACTGGGGAACCCGATGGTTATGAATCTGAAAATGAGATCAATTCCGATCCAACTTGGAAGCCGTGTAATAAATCTGTAGCCAGCAATCAGACTAACCCAGACGATGATCTTCACAAGCCGTATCGTCCAAAATCGTTTGCGGAGAGATCCAAATTTTGTGCAAGAATCGCGCTGGCACCCATGCCAGTCGAATGTAAGCTGCCAAATACGATTGGAAAAAATGATGGCCTGCGCGATCCGGATGATCACCTGCACGCATTTGATTGCGCAGGAAGTTCTAAGCCATGGCCGGTTTAAGCTTGGTGCCATCTGTTTGTTCAAACCCTAAAAGGAGCGGCAAGAGTATGGTACGAAAGTTTACCGGTAGGAAGTCTTGTAGACTTTGATGATTTGATAAAGAAATTCAAGAATCATTTCTCCCATCTGCGGAAGCACAAGAAAGACAAGGCTCAGATTTTGTTATGTTCCCGGAAAGATAATGAGAGCCTGGAAGATTATATTGTCCGATATAACAAAGAAGCCTTACAATTGGAGTGTGGTGAAGAACTTACCAGGGCCGCATTCATTCACGGAGTGCGAAACGATGATCTCATGAGATGCTTGACTGGGAAAGAAGGTGTGCCTGAAGCATGGGATGAACTGATAGAGGCAGCGAAGGTATATGCGTCGTCGGAATGCTCGTTTACACGCTCGAAAAACTTTTATCACAACGGTAATCAAGGTGCAAACACGCATGACAAAGGAAAAGGGAAATAGTCTGTGTGGTCTAGAATTTCGGGTACCGCAGAGGAAGGGAAATACTCCTCAGGACAAGATGCGCAGCAATTTCTCAACAGCAGGCACTCACGCGATTCGAAGCCGCCGAGTAAGAAGAATTATGATTGGACCCCACTGTCAAAAACACCTTCGGAAGTTTTGAAGACTCAACAAATCCAGTTCCCCAAGCCTAGGGAACTAAGCAAAGATAGAAGAAATGTGGACACATCAAGGTATTGTGAATACCATGAAGATTATTGCCATCTGACGGACAACTGCTACAGTCTAAAGATGGAGATTGAGAATGCAATCAAGTCAGGCCAACTCTCCCATTTAGTAAAGAACATGCGGAAGAAGTCCAGGGACTCGAAGGGGAGGCCGATCCCAATAACAAGAGGATCAAAAACCTTAACGCGCACCATGTGCAGCGCTCAGGACGCCACAACTGTTACATGACTCGCAACAGGAGTCAAAAGAAGAGATCTTACTCCATTATTCAAGACGATTCCTGGAAGGAAACACCTGTCGTTATGCCGCGCGTTAAGGGAGGTGCGTCTTCCACAACGCCACTGATCATAACCGGAGTCATTGGGCACTACCGCACAAGGTATATGTTCCTCGATAACAGGAGCAATACCGACATCATGTACCAACAGTGTTTTGATCAGTTAGATGCGGACGACAAAGCAAAGCTCGTTCCAACTACGGAGCCAATATCCGGATTCATCCATGAGGTGATCCTCCCATTGGGTGTACTCACACTTCCCGTCACATGGACGGACGGACAACTCTCTCGCACGGAGGTTTGTGACTTCATGGTCTTACCAGTGAGTTCATCGCATGATGTCCTCATAGGAAGAGAGGGATTGGCAAAGTTTAATTGTAACGCGTCCACACCGCACCAGATGGTCGGTTTTCCAACGCGCGGAGGAGTGGCTTTCATACGGGGAAACAAGCACTGTCATGCAACGGACACATGTAAGCCCCCCAAGATGATGAAACCGGAAAACTGCACTGATCCCGAAAAATGGGTTATAAACCCTAAATTCCCAGATCAGACGGTTGTCATAGGCCCAGTAATCTCAGACACCATACGTGCGCACTTGAAGCAGTTATTAACCAAGAACATGGATGTCTTTGCTTTTCAACCTGCGGACATGGTGGGCGTTCCACGCCATATTGCGGAACATCGGCTCAACGTTTACAAGTCTGTCGAACGAACCGTTCAGAAAAAACGCAGTATGGGGCCAGAGAAAACAAGGGCCATGAACGAACAAGTTGCTGAATTATTAGACGCAGGCATTCTGCGAAGGACAAGATACCAAACTTGGGTTGCTAACTCGGTCATGGTAGGGAAATTCAATGGGGGCTGGTGGATGTGCGTGGATTATAAAGACATAAATAAGGCATGTCCGAAGGAATGTTATCCACTACCCGAGATAGACTTAAAGGTAGACTCACTGGCACCATTTAGGTTCAAGTGTTTTCTTGATGCCTATAAAGGGTATCATCAAATCCAAATGGCAAAGGAAGATGAAGACAAGACATCCTTCCGCACGGATACGGGGACTTATTGCTATACCAAGATGCCATTCGGATTAAAAAACGCAGGTGCTACATATCAGCGTTTAATGGACACCGTGTTCAATAAACAAATCGGAGTCAATCTCGAAGTATACGTGGATGATTTGGTTATCAAAAGCACGGAAGAAGACCAAATGCTTTTGGATATCCAAAAAACCTTTGATCAACTCCGCACAGTCCGGATGAAACTTAATCTGAGCAAGTGTTCCTTTGGCATGGAGGAGGGCAAATTTTTAGGAGTAGTTGTTACTAAAGATGGTTTCCGAGCAAACCCCGATAAAGTACAGGCAATTGAACGCATGCCATCCCCATCTTCGGTCCGGGAAGTTCAGACACTCATGGGGCGCCTAGTAGCTGTCAATCGTTTTCTCTCAAATTATGCCTCCAAGTCATTCCCTTTCGTGAATACATTGAAAAGTTGCCTCAAGAAGTCGAATTTCACTTGGACAGATGAGGCCGAGGCTGCCTTTAAGGAAATGAAAGAATGTTTGAGTCACTTGCCTACGCTCACAGCGCCACTTCCAAAGGAGCCATTAACGTTATACTTATCGGTAACAGAAAAGGCAATAGGTGTTGTTCTCCTGGTTGATCGAAAGGGTGTTCAAACCCCAGTGTATTATGTCAGCAGAACTTTGCTCGACGCAGAAACCCGATACTGCATGATGGAGAAGCTTGTGCTGGCATTAGTTCACGCATCACGAAGGCTGCGGAGATACTTCCAAGGACATCCTATCATTGTCCTCACAGACTTCCGTATTAATGATATCTTGCGCAAGCCAGAATTATCAGGTCGCCTGGCTAAGTGGGCCATTGAGCTGGGAGAGCACACAATTGAGTACAAGTCCAGAACATCCTTTAAAGGGCAGATACTCGCAGACTTTGCCGCAGAGGTCCCCTCCCAAAGCATCACTGAATGTCAACAAGCACAAGTTACTTCCCCCACTCCCGAACCAGCGAAGAAATGGGAACTATACACAGATGGGGCATGCAATGAGGACGGCGCAGGAGCAGGCTTGCGCCTAATCACTCCGGAGGGGAAGGATTTCACATACGCAATCCGGCTCGATTTCCCAACAACAAATAACGAAGCGGAGTATGAAGCGTTGCTCGCAGGATTGCGCATCGCAAAATAGATGGGTGTACAACACTTGGAAGCTCACGTCGATTCCCAACTGGTAGCAAACCACATCGACGGCTCATACGAAGCGCGCGAAGCATCGATGATTTTGTACCTGGAACAAGTTAAAGTTCTCATGCGTGATTTCGAATACTGCAGGGTTAACCACATCAAGCGAAGTCAAAATAAGCCCGCAGACGCGTTAAGTAAGATGGCATTGACAGTTTTTGACCATCTGGCAAAAGATGTGCGGGTGGAAGTGTTGGATCATCCATCCGTGCCCCAAAAGCAAGTTAATGTTGTCCAAACCGGCAAGACATCGTGGACAACTCCCATCAAAGCTTATCTCATGCATGGGACACTCCCAGATAACAAGGCAGAAGCCCGAAAGCTCCAAAACAAGGCACTGCATTATCAAGTCATAGACGGAACATTATATCGGCGCTCGTATTTAGGGCCATTGCTGCGGTGTGTTGACTCCGTATAAGCAATGTACCTCATCAAAGATATACATGAAGGGTCATGCGGATTACACGCTGGCCCAAGGATGGTTGTGGCTAAAATAATGAACGCGGGATACTACTGGCCCGGAATGCACATGGATGCCATGACAGAGCTGGGCAAATGCAAGTCTTGCCAGCGCCATGCGCCAGGAACTTTGCGGCCTAAGAACAACTTGGTACCCGTTACCACGGCTTGGCCATTTCAAAAGTGGGCCATTGACCTTGTGGGCCCTTTCCCCACAGCTCCCGGAAACGTCAAATATTTGGTGGTGGCAATTGATTACTTCACCAAATGGGTGGAAGCAAAAACCTTAGCGTCAATTGATGGAAAAAGCATCAAGAAGTTTATTTGGGAATTCATCATCTGCCGTTTTGGCTTACCGATGGAGGTCGTAAGTGATAATGGCACGCAATTCGCAGACCAGCACTTACAAGAATGGCTCTCTTCCATGGGTATCAGTCAGATATTCACCTCAGTAGCGCACCCACAAGGTAACGGGCAAGTCGAGCGCGCAAACAGAAGCATAGTGGAAGGCATAAAAACCAGGCTTGGTACAAAGCGCACTAGTTGGGTTGACGAGCTGCCCCATGTCCTATGGGCTCACCGCACACTGTCCAAAACAAGCAACGGAGAAACACCGTTCAGCCTCACGTATGGGACAGAGGCTGTCATACCCGCAGAAATGCATTGCGCATCACCAAGGATCTTACTGGCAAATCATCGGGTCAATGACACAGAGTTAAAGCTCAATCTAGATCTGCTAGAAGAGCGCAGAGATATGGCCGCTATTAAAGAAGCCAATTACAAGCGGCGGCTCAAACGATACTATAATGCAAAGGTTAAGGCAGAAGCTTTTCGCGTAGGGGATTATGTTTTTCGCAACAATGAAGCATCCAACGCGGAGAAGCCAGGAAAGCTCTCACCAAACTGGGAAGGGCCATACAAGGTGCAAGAGGTATTGGGGAAGGGCGCTTATGCTTTAGAGCGCTTGGATGGTACCCCAATCCCGCGCACATGGAACGCAGCCCAGTTACGCATTTGTTACCTATAGGGCATTATTATATGATTGTAATAAACAGCCTATGGCTACGTTCATTTCAATTTCAATAAAAGAGAACTTTCATTTTACTTTATACTATTTCAATGTCGATTACATGCAATGACAATCATGATCAAAAAGCATTACAATCAGTTACGAAGCATCAACAGGCTGCAAAAAACAACACGACAAGCCGATACTACTAACCAAAAAGACAGATACAAAAAGCAAAAGGGGTGGCCTAATCAGTACAATATATGCATCATTAACTACTTAGCAAAAAAAAGACAACCATCCCTGCTACGCGGCATGCTGCTAGCCGGTGGATGTTCGACGAAGCCTATGTTTGGGAATCTTTGGCATATCACTGAGCTCATCCAACTTCTTCATCTTCACTGGAGCAGCAGACGGACCTTGCTGATTCACTTGGTCTCCAGTCAGCAGGAGATAACCGCAGTAGGTGGCCAGCTGGTGCATCGGAGTAGGAGGTACTTTGATCACAGGAGGATGATCGGATAACATCAACATACCGTGCAGTGCTTCAACTTCAATGTTGGTGATTCTTAAAGGAGAAGCCATTGGAGTAAGAAGTGAGGAAAAGAAAGTATTGTATCAAAAATGATAAACAATAGTTAACCTTTTATAGGAAGGAAAGAGCAGCCCATTAATTACCATTAATGGTTAATACTCGAGTAAGGAGGCTAACCGTCACATCAATCACCTGGAGCGCCGTCAAAACTGTCAGACGACATCAGCACACAGGGACAAGTGGCATTCGTTTCAATGGTGACGTCATACAATAATTATGACAAATTTAATTATCACACAAATTCAAGTTAAGCACAAAGATCCAAAAAATACAGAATGCAAAAGGGCAGATAATTGTTCAGCAAAGTAACAAGAGTTTAAACAACAAAGGAAGATAACGAAAATCACTCATAGTCTATAAGATCTATGTAGGTGTCATCTTCAGCTTCTTCATGCGCTGCGCCAGAGCCTGCACCAGCAGCGGACGACTCTCCTCCTCCCTGCGCCGCAGCTCTCCACGCTTCTTCCTCCCTGCGCTCTTTCTCTTCCATCTCCGCGCCAAGGCGGTCAGACTCTTCGAAGTAGCTGCGAAGCTGCCTAATGGGATCTTCCGATCTCAAGCATTGGTCCACCACATCAAAGACATCAAATGTAAGGGTCTCAAATTCTTGCTGCGCAACAATGGCTTCATCCTCATATGTCTTACCAAAATGTTCTCCATCTTCGAGCGCTAAGCCAGCAGCATGATGATGATAGCCTTCAGCAAATCCCTGTTGCAAACCACTACGCATGGATGTGGCTCCAATCTTCGCTACCGCATCACCAAATTTGGGCTCATTCCATATGCGCTTGAAGACCTATGGATTACACATGAACCAATAAAGTTAAAACCACATAACAAAAAGAATAGGACATAAATTACGAATAATCTCACCCCTTGAAGACCATGCTGCATCATCCAGGATAATCGCTCTTGCGCAGCTCGAGAAGTTTGCACGGTAGTTTGAAGCTCATTTTGAGTCTGTTGAAGGCTTACTTCCAATTGCATGCGCGAAGAATCCAACAAAGCATTCGTCTCCTCAAGCTGCGCCTTCTCACTAACAAGCCCCTTAACCTGTCCTTCCAACTTGGACATCCGCGTTGTGGCAGTTACAAGGGCTTCATGCTGCTCCTTCAATTTTATCACAGTGTCAGACAACTCAGCCTGTTTGGCATCAAGAGCCTTCTGCTTCTCCTCCGCCTCGAGCACCACTCGGGCAAGATCATTCTTCACCATCTCAACAGCCTTCCCCTACGCTCAAGGTCTAGGTTGGTACGCTCACAAGATTCTTTCCACTGCTTGGCAGCTTCAGCTTTCTCCGCCTTCAACTTTTGAATCTCACCTTCGGCTGTTCGAAGTTGACCCCTCAATTGCTCCACTTCCGAACGAGAGTCCACGCGGGAGCGCTGGAACTCCTCCTCCCTTTTTCTTTGTGCATCCTCTGCACTCCTCAAAGCTTGCCAAGATCGCTGGAACTCTTCTACTTGCCTCATGATCGACCCATAGTTACTAAAGCACAGCGCCAGGTTCAAGCTCATATCAGACATCAGCGAACGACGGTCAATGCCATCCTGGTAGTCTCGTTCGCTAGGCGGCACAACGTAGGCGATGAACTCTTCCGCGACAAGCGGATTGGTAAATCGAGTCGTCTGCCTAATGTCTCATCGGGGTTGATAAGGTCTGTTTGGATCATAGTCTGGGGGAGCTATTCTTCCCCTACCTCCACTTGTTCTTCCCGATCCCTGCAATGTCTCGGTTGCACTCTTTTTAGGGGTTGAGACAGATGACATCACACCCACAGACATTTTCTCCGCATGCACCTCTGTGGTAACAAGTACACTCGGTGCAGGAGGCTGATCAAGCTGAATACCTCCCTCCTCATGAAAAACGTCAGTGGCCACATTTGCAACATCAACATCCACATGCGATGGCTCCATCAGCGGACGTTTCCCATGTAACATCGCAAAATTTTCCCCAAAATTTTAATACATAAAAAGCCCTTATATATATATATATATATATATATATATATATATATATATATATATATATATATATATATATATTTTTTTTTATTACACCTTTATCTTTAATATTATACAAATGTGCCTAAGTCTTTATTTATCCTAACTCACAACTTATATACATACATAAATGTATATAAATAATAATAATAATAATATGATTCTAAATTCTTTTTTTTTTCACATACAAGATTTTTTTTTTAAATAAAGCCTTGAGTCAAATAGTCAAAGTCCTAGTCAAAGTCTTAGTCAAACAGTCGAAGTCTTAGTCAAATAGTCAATTCATCATAAAACCTTACTTTATGGTGTTGACCAATTTTAATGGCTAATTGACTCCAAAACTAGTATAAAAACCCACCTATGACCCATTATACTTTGCACCTCTAAATCGATTGTTTCAATTCGATTAAACTTTCTCTCATACCTTTCTTCTATAGTCTATTACTTCTACAATTGAAGCTTTGATTATAAGCTCTTGTAATTGGCGAATTGGAAGCTTGATATTCTTTCTTTTTCGTTTTCTTCAATTTGGACTAGCTACGTTGTTGAGTCTTTGGGATTCGCCTCGCATACATTCACAACACATTATTCTATTTTTTTTTACGAGACATAACATTTTGCTAAGGTGAGTTTTACATAGCCCCTTTTCTATTTATCACCATTTTTGGGGTGAAACATGTTACAACATCATTTATGCAATTCAATCATCAATGTGTCTATGTGTTTTTCTATGTTGCATTATGTCTTGAACATGACTAGGGTAAGCACAATTCTAGCATAATCATTAACTCCGTACAAGCCGACGGTATACATTGATAGATCTATTGGACTGACAATCCCACCCGGATACGTGCCTCCTACAAAGGTAGCGTGGGTGTTTGTTATCGTATAACATATTTAGGTGAACCATGAGCGTATGGGAGGTACCACATTATAACAGTCATCAGGTTTGGTTATGCACTCGATTTATTTCTAGTATGTTCTCACATATGGACTAGATTGACATGACACATGAATTGCCCAACATTTTTATTCAATTATCAAAAACCTATGTAATTCTCACCAACTTTTGTTGACCCAAAAACATTTTCAACTTAACATGTTTCAGGTTCTATTTGCTTGAAGATTTGAATTGATGCTTGAAGATATGTGTATAGTTTTATTCAATTTGATGTACAAATTCTAGAACAATTGTATGTAATTCATTTAAATTATTTAATGGAATATATTATTCACCATGAGCTACTGAACAATCATCATTACGTGACATCCCGATGTTTCCGCCATCGGTTGGGGTGTTACAGATTGGTATCAGAGCCATGATTATAGGGAATTAGGTTATTAGAAAAATAATCTAGTCTATAACCATAGGATTTAACCAGTACTTGCTTCTTTTACTTGCTATTCTCTATCTCCCTCCTACTTCTTATCCCTACATTATTCCCTACGAGAAGGTTGCTCTCCATCACTGGATCCACTCTTAGACTAATAAGGCAAAACCCTCAGGTTTAACCTGAACCACCTTGAGATCTCGTCGAAGTTCTAGATTTTAATAACGAACACGTGCAATCTGGAAGGGTGAACGCCTGTATTCTGAATCTTCTGTCTAGGCTGGCATTGCGCATATATCCCAATCAGACGAGGGACCCGGATGCCTACCTGGGAATTCTCGGGATGAGTGTTCACTTATAGGCTAAAGCATGTCTTCACTATGTTGTTGGAATCTGGAATCTTTGATACGTCAACGTTTTCGTTTATTCGTTTTAATTAATGAATAAATGATTACATTCCTTATATCACCTCATTCATTTCATGCCACATTGAACCTTCATTGTGTCCCTTACAGATCATGTCTCCACGTCGCAGCACTCGCAATAACAGTGGTGATAAGCAAGAGGAAAGTAACAACAACCACAACAACAACAAAAACAACAAAGGTGTTGATGCCCAACTGGCTGCGATTATTTCCCAACAAATGGCGCAACAAATCACAACTCTGGTTTCTAACTTGTTGGCTTAAGTCATCCCAATGAATGGGAACGGCAATGGAAATGGAAATGGCGATGGAAATCACATAAAGAACGGGACCTTAGTTCAGAAAGGCGAGAAAACAAGTATTGTGGCCGCGGTAACTACCGAGAACCAGAAGCGCAAGACCAGGGATCCTAATGTAAACCTCACTACACAAGCTTCTAACAAGAAACCCTATACAAGAAACTTTCCATTGTGTAACACATGCAAACGACATCACCCCACTGTTTCAGTGTGTCGCCTGTGCACCAATTGTGGTAGGTATGGCCATCTGGTCAACACATGTCGTGAGTCCCCAAACCCTAACACCAACCAACCAACCAACCAACCCTGCTCAGGTTGCTAATCTTAATCGTCCTGCTAAATACAACTATGGTAAATGCTATGAATGTGGAAACCCAAATCATTTCCGTAACCGATGCCCTAAACTAAATCGAGATCAAGACCCTCCAGCTACTTAACAGCAAACCCCACCATTTGAATGATGTCTACTTTTTAATTCTATGTATTGACACTTTTTGATTCAAGTAATAAATTCAAGTATTATCATAACATCTGAGTGCATGCTTGTTTGAATGTGAACTAATTGCTATATCTATAATCATACTTGCTTACTTGTACAACAATTAGTTGACTACCAAACAACCTACTCAACGATTGGTAGAGGCCATCATGTCTTTCCAACAGTCGGGAGAGGCCCTACAACCTGCTCAACGACTGGTGGAGACTATCGAACCTGCTCAACAATCGGTAGAGTCATAAAAGGACGCAAAACCCTAATGTAAGGTAAATTGATAATTACGGTCCGGAACGTAATCATAAATTTACAGGTACGTTAAGGTAGTGAGAAATTTTATCAAGGTTTTCGGTAGTCGACCAATTGTATACCTGGTGTTTTTCTTTTAACTTCGGGACGAAGTTCCTAAAAGTAGGGGAGACTGTAACATCGCAAAATTTTCCCCAAAATTTTAATACATTAAAAGCCCTTATATATATATATATATATATTTTATTACACCTTTATCTTTAATATTATACAAATGTGCCTAAGTCTTTATTTATCCTAACTCACAACTTATATACATACATAAATGTATATAAATAATAATAATAATAATATGATTCTAAATTCTTTTTTTTTTCACATACAAGATTTTTTTTTTAAATAAAGCCTTGAGTCAAATAGTCAAAGTCCTAGTCAAAGTCTTAGTCAAACAGTCGAAGTCTTAGTCAAATAGTCAATTCATCATAAAACCTTACTTTATGGTGTTGACCAATTTTAATGGCTAATTGACTCCAAAACTAGTATAAAAACCCACCTATGACCCATTATACTTTGCACCTCTAAATCGATTGTTTCAATTCGATTAAACTTTCTCTCATACCTTTCTTCTATAGTCTATTACTTCTACAATTGAAGCTTTGATTATAAGCTCTTGTAATTGGCGAATTGGAAGCTTGATATTCTTTCTTTTTCGTTTTCTTCAATTTGGACTAGCTACGTTGTTGAGTCTTTGGGATTCGCCTC
Source organism: Ambrosia trifida (assembly GCA_028751855.1). Taxonomy (NCBI): domain Eukaryota; kingdom Viridiplantae; phylum Streptophyta; class Magnoliopsida; order Asterales; family Asteraceae; genus Ambrosia; species Ambrosia trifida. The sequence continues at coordinate 58,243,015 of CM054129.1, read as the reverse complement.
GCATACATTCACAACACATTATTCTATTTTTTTTTACGAGACATAACATTTTGCTAAGGTGAGTTTTACATAGCCCCTTTTCTATTTATCACCATTTTTGGGGTGAAACATGTTACAACATCATTTATGCAATTCAATCATCAATGTGTCTATGTGTTTTTCTATGTTGCATTATGTCTTGAACATGACTAGGGTAAGCACAATTCTAGCATAATCATTAACTCCGTACAAGCCGACGGTATACATTGATAGATCTATTGGACTGACAATCCCACCCGGATACGTGCCTCCTACAAAGGTAGCGTGGGTGTTTGTTATCGTATAACATATTTAGGTGAACCATGAGCGTATGGGAGGTACCACATTATAACAGTCATCAGGTTTGGTTATGCACTCGATTTATTTCTAGTATGTTCTCACATATGGACTAGATTGACATGACACATGAATTGCCCAACATTTTTATTCAATTATCAAAAACCTATGTAATTCTCACCAACTTTTGTTGACCCAAAAACATTTTCAACTTAACATGTTTCAGGTTCTATTTGCTTGAAGATTTGAATTGATGCTTGAAGATATGTGTATAGTTTTATTCAATTTGATGTACAAATTCTAGAACAATTGTATGTAATTCATTTAAATTATTTAATGGAATTTATTATTCACCATGAGCTACTGAACAATCATCATTACGTGACATCCCGATGTTTCCGCCATCGGTTGGGGTGTTACATCCCAGCTTTCTTGCTTGCCTCCGGAGTCAACATCACTCCTTCAGCTTGAACAGCCGACTGAGTCCCCAAAACAGACAAATTCGTCCCTTCCGCGTTTTCGGGGACGGGCTCCCTCACCTCCTTCACGTTCACAGCCGGTTTCTTCATAGCCCCTTGTTGAACAGGACCCTTACCTGAAAAATCAAACAAGGGAAATCAATTAACTTATGCTCTCCATCAGTGAGGGAAATCTAACCGGGGAGCTCACCAGAGGCTTGCTTGACAGATTTTATGAACAGGGGTTGACGTTTGGGCGGAGGCTTAACAACCAACTTCACTCTGCTCGGCATAGCATTCGTTTCCTAACCAGTAGCCGGAACCGCACCCACACTTGACGGTGCCACCTTCACGCTCTCCGAAGTTGGCTTCGGGACTTGCACTTGCGTTTGGGCAAGTTCGTCAAGGCGCTTCTGATACAACTCAGTTGATACTTCAACGGAATCGTCCGGGGGAGTAGGCCCGCTGGTACATTGGCGTTTAACCTCCTCATCGGATTCTATTGCCTCATCATCTCCCTTAGACGCTGCGGAGCTCGAGGCCACCTTTTTCCCCTTGCGCGACTCTTTGCGCTGGCGTTTCGGCCCAGTTCCTAAAATCACATACAAACGAAGTTTCAGAGGCCATCACCATTCAAACAACATAAAACAGGCTTACCTGTACATGCCATCTTTTTACGAATTGGGGAGGTCTCCCCCTGGCCAACCCCAGGTTTCTTCACGGAGTGGATTCCTGCGCCTGAAACAAAGGGCACGCCGGATCAGAGTAGGAAATGCGCGGATCACACCGCACCCTTTTTGGCGCAGGAACAGTCCGCTACCGTGACTGTCATAACCGACACATAGCAACAAAGGGAAGGGAATACCTGTACGCGCATAATGGCGCGGAGCATCTTTGAGTTGAGGCATCAAGAAATTGCGTTCCAATCGCTCCATGACTGAAGGCGCACCAGGGGGTAGAGCTATGTAACTTAGCTTAGCAGCACCACGGGCATCGAACAAATCAAACTTCGTCATCCCTACAAAGACAGAAATATATGGAGCACATACCACATTGAAGTAAACCACTAAGCGAAAAGGGAGTCGACATGTTACTTACTGGCATCAGCCGCGGTAGGCTCACGACCCTCCGGGTTCCCCAAACGGCTGAGACCCAACATTACAAGGACTCCTTCAGGGCATTTCTCCATAGACAGAGGAGTAGCATGGGCGCACAGGGTTTCATACCAAGGTTGGTTTTTGTAATCTTTCATCGGAGGGAACTCCGCAATTCTCTCCTTCACCCCAACGCTCATCCACTATAGAGCAACAGGGATTACCCCCCTATGAATGTAGAAAATTTTTTCCTTCCAGTCATACATCGACTTTGGACTCTCCGAGACAACCTGAGTCCGATTCCGTTGGGGTGATACACTATACCACCCGGGTCCCCCACGAGCCTCTTCCAAAACGTAGAACACGTTCAGCATGTCAAAGGTCGGCTCCAAGTCTAACGATCGGCAGGTCGCCTCGAAATGTACAAGTCTTGATAGCCCAAAAGGAGTCATCTGTGTGGGATGAACCCCATATTTCATAAAGGCACTAACCAGGAACTTCGTAATTGGAAGACAGAAGCAACACCGGGTGAAGAACGCTTCATATAATGCAATCTTACCAGGGGAAGCTTCCAAGGCCGTTTTACCGGCGGCCGGTAATTCCGGCTCCCAGGCGGCTTCAATCCCGTACTGGTCAAGAAATGTGGAAAACGAAGACGCATCCCACTTGACAACGGTGGTGGTAATACCTTTCTCGGTTTTCTCGGTCACTTTGGATTAGTCGGCAGCACCAGACATTTCTTGAGACATTTTTTATGGAGAATGGATAACAAGAAATCAGGTAAAGAAAGGAATGGGAAATGTGTTAGTTGAAAAAACTTTGAAATGCCTTTATACTGTGTGCAATAACTGCCAGTGACGTCAGCCTGGGTAAGTGGAAAAGACTTTCCACACGACACGTGGCATTGAATAGCGAAATAGGCGGCACACGCGCTTAGCACGCGCTTTCACGCGACTGACGCAGCCGTCTGCCATAACTGATGGGATGCTCACTGACACAGGCATAGCTTGCACCAGACGCCACCCACCATGCTTCGCTAAAAAATGGACAACTGTCCTCCACCAACGTGGCACGTCACGCGATTGCGGAGAATTTACGTCAAATAAAGTACCGTTCTCCGCAATCCGCGTTAGCGACACTCCGGGTCCTCCTCAATCCGGACAAATTCTCCACCAACAACCTTATTTTCGCTACCAAAGCAGGATGAGCTATCATCAGAGTGTCAATACTATGAGTCCACCATCCACCCTCCTCCCTCATACACTCGAGAAAAGGGTACACACTGGACTGGGGGGACTTGATGGGATTGGGTGCTCATCACTGCGCAGAGCATACCCAAACCCGGATTGCAATATCGCGGAGAGGCTTCTCGCGCGCAAAGTAAACTTCGCCAGCAAGTAAAGCAGTAACGACTCTCCTATAATTACGGAGTAATGCCCGCGTGCGTAAGCGGTAAAAGCGGTAATCGTTCCATATTTCCTTATTTATGGGTACCTCTTAACTACTTTACTAATATAATCCTTGGGTAGTGGAGACAACCCTAATCGAGCCTGGCCCATTACGATTAGGGTTTTGGGTAATGGTGGCATACGTCCATCTCTATATAAGGGATCATATCCTTAATAGAGGGGACACTTTTGGCTAACCCTAAGAGCTATCACACTTGATAGTATCCTCATTCACCCACGTTTTTGTTATAAACTGCTACCTCGTGTAGTCGTCTCCCTACCCACTGGATCTTGTTTGCAGGTTACTCCAATCCAGGAAGTGCTAGTGAAGGATCAATCTTGTGGTTGCATCTAGGCTATCATCCCTATAAGGAGGTTAGGCTACGTGTTTCTTCATAGATCATGAATGAGTGTGGATATGGCATTGGTCGTCTGTGAGTGAACGGCAGCTGCTGCTACTCCCCAATAATTGTCAATTGGTTGCTGTAACGGTTGCACAACTTGCTGAGGAGTAGAACTAGTCATAGCCATGTAATTGATTGGCTGTGATGGTGGACTAGTCTTCTGAGCTGCAACTGACCATGGATCTCTTGTTGTCTGCTGCTGTGGTGCTTGATTAGGTCTTGGCGTAGTTGGAAAGTTCCACATCTTAACCTGTAAATGTTCAAACATGAAAAGATTAGAAAAATTTTAAAACATGCTTCTCTTTCGCACTTACGGATGGTCGAATGAGAAAAATTCTTCTCCTTCGACCGTTTGGAAGGGTACGAATGTGGACTGTGATAACACACAAACTCTTTCGACCATTTGTTCTCTCTTTTTTACCATTCTGTCCCTCCTTCGACCGTTCGATCAGTCGAATGTAACTCAGACGGGCGAATGTACACAAATAATCTATGAAAGTCTACGTTCGACCACAAAATCAACACCTTCGACCACAAAAATACTCGTTCGACCAAATTAAGTGACACCTTCGACCGTCTCTCTACGTTCGACCCCTGGTATTTCAAAAACGGTTATTCTTTGAAAATTAGTTAATTTTGATCATGTTTATCAAATGTTGATAGATTTTGATGATTTTAATCAGGTTTTGAATCGGAATTGATTTGGAACAAGTTTATCAAAGAGAATTATCCATTTTAACCATGAAAACAAGTTGTAATCAATCAAAAACTCATCAAATCAGTTTGTTCTATGAAAACAAAAACTTTTTGACCAAAATTGGGTCCGAATCAACTAAGAAACTATCAATTTGTGGTTGTTTGATCCAGAATGGCTCTGATACCACTTTGTATGTGCTTAGAGGATCGACAAATAACAAAGAATTGATCAAACAAGTTTGTTTTAGGTGCGGAAACCCTAAAACAATCACAAAATGATAATCAAACAGATTAAAACACGTAAATCATCATTTCAAAGCTTTTTCATTAATTACGAACTCAATTACACGTTGACAAATTGAAAACAACAAGGTATGAACGTGAATTAAGCTAAATAATATCCTAGAGAGAGAATCAGAAAGTGGAGGGAACAAAATGACTCAAAGTTACATTCAAAAAATCAGCTTGACTATATATATACTGCACATTCGCCCACATTGTTCGTGCGAATGTGCAGGTTCGACCACATTGTCCGGTCGAACCAAGCCATACATTAAGAACTTATTCTACCTTCAACCAAAACATCTCCTTCGCACCTTCTGAGTCTCCTTCGCACCTTCTAATTCTCCTTCGACCAAACGACAATCAACAAAAACAAGTTTATTGAACAATCTGAAGCACTAGTCGCATAAATGCATCTACAACAGTTAGAAACAGTTTGATCAACATATTAATTCGAATTCTGATACTTCATAATATCAACAAAATATGTTAAGTTAAAACAAGAATACAAGTTACTTTGTAATTAGTTCATGTTAATGTAATAAGTTACTTTGTAATATATTGTTTGTTTTTTCATCATATGTCTCCAGTAATCCAGTAGTATATTTTGTAATCCATCTATGTCATGTACGTCTCATATTATTTAGTAAGGAGGTAAAATATTTTTCTAGATAGAAAGAGTAACTACTGATAACAAATAATCAGAAGTTACATTGTGTGTTTTAATATTTGGATTTATGATCAGTTTTGAATAACTACTGAAGAGATAATAAGATAATACTGATTAACTAATCATCAGAAGTTACATTGTGTGTTTTTAAATTTATGCATTTATAGTTTGAATATATGAAGTTGCATTATGTGGAAAAGGTATATAATAGTAGTCTGAAAGAGTTTGATCAACATATTAATTCAAATTCTCATAGGTCATAATATCAACAAAATGTGTTACGTTAAAGTCAGAATATAAGTAACTGGAACATGATTCAAAAAAGCATAAAAAACTTTATATAAGGTTACAATTTTTAAGTTTTGCCATGTCTAACATAGCTTTCAAATCCAATATATATATATATATATATATATATATATATATATAACCAAATCATGCAGAAAGTTACTATTGTTGATTCTTGGTGATTTCATCTCAACGTTGCTTCCTTTCTTTACTGATGCTAATTATGTGATCAGTAAGTTGTTTCATCTTACTGGCAATATTGTTGTTTAGTTCGAGTTGATCTGCTAGGTACTTTAGAACTGTGTTTCGTTCAATGGAAGCCTGAATTTTCACAAGTTCACTTATGTGCTTAGTGTTTTTCCTCAGGTCTGAAATTGCAAGACCAGTAACCATTGCATATGAGAGTCTTAATGTTGCTTCTTCAAAGGATTCTTTACTGAAAGCCTTAATAAGAAGTTCATTTGCTTTTTGTGAGATTCTGGTAGGGTGGTTTTGTGAGGATGACATGGTTTTATTGTATGTATGTAAGAGACGGTTATGGTTAGATATGCATGGTAGTGGAGTGGTTTATATATATGTATGTGGATCGTGTGAATACAAAATAAGTTGGAAAAACGAGTTAAAATAAATTTGCCACCTTACTTTAACTCATGGGAGACGATTGGTAAGCCAATTCGGGTGATATATTTCTATATGTAGTTGTTCATGTACCACATTTAAAGCATTAAATTTCGGTGGTTAATGCTACATGGGGAACAGTGACAAATCTAGAAATGAATTTCAGTAGTAACGTTTTTCATTTTTTTCATTTTAGTAGGAACGTTTTCCAAATTTCGTAAAAAACAAATTTCCACTAAATTTCCACTACGCGCGCGAAGTTCAACGGCAACGGACGCGACACCTAGCTCTATGCTAGGTCCGCCCATTATGGTGAAGTTGGATTATGCTGTTGGTGTTATAAATATGAAGATTTTATACAAAAATTCTACAATACAGAAATTATATAGAAGGTAATAGTGGTTACTCAAAGCATGGCATCATCATCAATAGCACCATCAGGAAACGATTTGAAGGCTAAAGTAATTAGGGAGGTTTTTGTGCAATACGAGAAGGATGTGTTGTATTCTGATGTGTTGAAGCAGAGTTACACTCATATTTCCTAGTGTATTGAAAAGAGAGCAAAGTTAACAATATAACTGAAGGCATTGCCTCCGTCTACAAACTTTGACATTGGTTTGTTGTTTTCCATTGATGAGAGTAAAAAGGATTTGGAGCAGCAAGAAATAATTTTTTACATTCTTAATTCACTTAAGTCTTCGATGGAATTGAAGATGAAGTTTTTGAATTCATTTTGATTTGTATTATGTTCAATGTGTTTGTTTTCTGTGTTCGTTATAGTTATGTAGTAGATCTGATTGTAATCAACCCTTTTATTTGAATATCATATTAATTTTCTGTTTATTTTTTTTTTTGGAATAATTGTATAATAATTAACATAAGTTAATGATAATGTATTAATTATATACTAATTTATATAAAAAAAGTGTTAATAACCAATTGAGTTGTGAAAGTGTCTCTTTTTTATCTGATGCTTTTGAATCGTATATTAACTACCTTATTGAATCCTGTAATGTATTTTACACACATAAAAATATATTATAAAATTTATAATATAATAAATATACAATATATACATTAATCAGTTACCGATAAGTGATAAGTGGTCCGATATTTTAGGTTATGGTAACCGCTTTATATTATTCTCTATATAGGTTGCACGATACTTAGATATGAAATTTGTAAATTGGTAGTCATTATCTACTCTTTCACAGCTGTTGTATATCAGTAATTTCCTCTTAATAGTTTTATGATGTGTTTTTTGTTTGTTTTAAAATTGTCTTATCATATAAGTTGTTTTTTTTATTAGGTTTGATGCACAATGGAGCATAAAATTTATGTACTTTTGGAAAATGGAGTGAATGCTAGCAATATTAAATGTTGCATCTTGTGCAACAAAGTCTGCAATAGCCTACAGCAGTATCATGACCATTTGAATTCGAGAATGCCTACTTCAAACGTAAAATTATTTGAGGATTCAAGTATAAATATATGTTTTTTTAACTTTTTTTTTCACTAAACAGATATCTAGAAGTGTGATACTCGGCATATTCAGTGTTAATACTTTTCAAACATATAAGTCTACCTTAGCGAAAAACATTTATTAACGTACTTAACTGGACCAGTTGAGTCGGGTTACATTACGTATTGTCCATGGTTCAATGATTAGGAGGATCATTGGGGTTATCATATGCACACATGAGTCTTGAGTCCCGTTGTTAGTAAATTACATGAATTGAATTAAGTGATAAACATAAATTGATCCATATATGTTATATAATGTGCAAATACGTGTTTAAATGGTGTTTATATGATTATACATGCTTAGCATATCTTAGGATTGCATGTTCATGTGTTAGGATGTGTTAACATGTGTTAAAACGCGTTTAAACAAAAAAATTACAAAAATTGGAAACTGGTTTGACCCTTAGGGGGTTCGAACCAGCCAAAGGTCATTCATTCAACCCTTTAAAATCACTCATTCGACCCCTGCAGGGTGCGAATGATCGGGGACTATAAATACCATACTTTGCAACTTTTTCATCATTTCACAAACCCTAAACGCCCCAAAGTGCTCTCTCTCAACCACAAACCTATAGGGAGGAGTTTTGACCTTGTTTTTCAGATCCTAACATAAAAACACGTTCTACATCATGAACAATAGAATATTCAAGGTGTGTTCTTGATCTAAAACCTTTTTAAGCATTTTTCATTTGTTTTTATCAAACCCCAAAGATCCAGATCTGATTTAAGGAAGTTTTCATGGATAAAAACCTTTCTAACATCTTTCTAAACAAAACCTTATCCTTAATAATGAGTTTTTATGCAAAAATACACGTGTTAATGATGTTTAATGTCGTGTTATGTATTATTTGAAGTTTGAGTGATGTGTAGATGATATAACAATGATCTAGGACTGTTATAGATAATGGTTTATGATTATTATAGGTTACAATTGATGATTGATGATGTTTTGCCCATTTTAGCGATTTTGTGTTAGATCTAGGGTTTGTTCATCATAGTATTGTTGATGAAATGATTAGGGGTTTTTCATACACATGATAATCTGAGCATATTGATATGATTATTAGACGATTTTGATAAGTTTCCATTTTAGGAAAGTTGTAAAACGGACTGATTTCTGGATAAAATTAGTAGGGTTTTGTGGGGATAGGTTAATGACAGTTGACTGCTATGATTTGTGATGTTTCGTGATGTTTTCGGACTGTTTAGATGCGATTTGGTGCGTTTTGAAGGCTCCTGACAGCAACAAGCACAAGTGGGATGGCTCTCTGAACAATTCTGCTCCATCACAGCCTTAGCAGCAGCAGAAGGAGAATGATTCTTCTACCCCTTCATCTAGAGCCCAGTCTGGGCAGAAATATGGTTCTTATCATGGTGGATTCCCTAAGTGCAACAAGTGTAACTATCATCACAATGGGCAGTGCCGCAAGGTTCAGTTTCATCGGTGTGGGAAACCAGGAGATGAGGCGCAGACTTGTCAAGTTTGTCTGAATGACAAGGGTGTTCCTAAAGCTGCTAATTAGCCTAACTAGGGATGTTACAACTATGGTCAGGCTGGACATTTTAAGCGGGATTGTCCCAAGCAAAAGCATGGTGATGGTGGAAAGAACGGTGGTGGTAACGGGAACAACGGAGGCAGCGGCAAAAATGCACGTGCTTTCGTCATTGGATCAGGGGAAGCCTGACAGGACCCAGACACAGTTCCCGGTACATTCCTTCTTAACGATCGCTATGCTTCTGTTCTGTTTGATTCTGGCGCCAATATAAGTTTCGTATCGGTAGGGTTCAGTCAGTTGCTATATATAGTACATATACCTTTAGAGGCTAAGTACTTGATAGAATTGGCTGATGGTAAGAAAATCGAGGCGACACATATTATTCGGGAATGTCGCTTGGAACTTTCGGGTTTGTCCTTCCCTATTGACCTTATACCGGTATCCTTGGGTAGCTTTGACGTTGTTGTGGGCATGGATTGGTTATCGTTGTATCATCCGGAAATCGTTTGTTTTGATAAGGTTATTCGGATCCCTCTCCCTGATGGAGAGATTATTTCAGTGCATGGTGAGAAAAGTGGTGCTCCTTTGAGTATCATTTCTTGTATGAAGGCCCATAAGTATCTTCGGAAGGGTTATTCGGCCATTCTGGCTCTTGTTTCTGTATCATCTAATGATGAGAAGAAGATCGAAGATATTCCTATGGTTCGTGATTTCCCGAATGTGTTCCCTGAAGACTTACCTGGTCTTCCTCCTTATCGTCAGGTTGAGTTTGGTATTGATCTTGCACCTAGTGCAGCCCCTATTGCTCGAGCTCCATATCGTCTTGCACCTCCCGAGGTCCAGGAATTGTCTAACCAGTTACAGGAACTATTGGAAAAGGGTTTCATTTGACCTAGCTCTTCCACGTGGGGAGCCCCTATTGTGACACCTGCCACATAGCTAGGTAAAAATCCGTACACTTTCTAGTCAATGTTTAATTTTCCGTGCATTATTTATGACATTTTATATGCATAAGTCCCCTGAGATAGTCTAGCAATGTCCGAACAAGTATAATTTCACCCATATCAACGAATCTTGGTGACACAAGTCTATATGTTTACAAGTGATTTTCCAAAATCATGTATAGATGCCCATTTATTTTACATTACAATGGGAAGCATCATGAGTTTTACGTATAAAATCTAGTGTTTATTCAACTAGCATACCTATACATATGTGTACATGTGTACACGGCACCCACACACACACACACATTATATATATATATATATATATATATATATGAACATGCAAATACATCTATAACTAGCACTACATATTCTTTTTGTTCCATCTTAAATGAACTAACTAGTTCTTTTATAAACTTAACCATTTTTGGTGAAACAAGTGATCAACACTAGTATTTATGAAAACTACTAGACAATTGGAACACCATCAATGTAGTGTCATGTTTTATAATTCTTTCTAAGACAATTAAATACAAGATTTTGTGGCTTAACCACATAAGGTAATATTCCTTAAACACCTAAGATCAAGGATGTTGGTTTACCCCATTTGTTAAATGTCCATGTTTTCCTTTCTCCGGTTCTTTCTTTTCGGCCGAACACCCCCCCCCCCCATATCATACTATTCTTTTTTTCCAATTCATCACATGTTTATTCAAACCTCTAGAAATCCCAATGTGTTGTCACATTAAGATCAAGTCTTGTTAACCATCATCATGGTGATTAGTCAACTTTGAGATATGATTTAAGACTTTGGATTTGCTTTTAAGATTGGAGACAAAGTAAGATTACTTACCAAACCTAGTAATATTCCTTAATTCACTTAGAATTAGGAAAGATCATTACCACATTAAGAAAGCACCTCCCCTTTCTTGCACCCTTCCAAACCGTCGCCCCCTATGTCCCTCTAATCCTTTTTTAAACCTTAGTCAACCTCTATATTTACATGTGCTCATTAGTCCCATGAGTTGACTTCATGTGTTGTCAATCATGCTTAGAATCCACCTAACACCAACACAAGATTAGTTACCATCCATGACATGATTTAGACCTTAGATTTGTCATTAAGATATGGAACATATGGAGATTACTAGCCAAATAAGGAAGGATTCTCTAATCACCCTAATCCATAAGAGTTTACTTACCTAAATTGTTAATCACCTTCCTTGCACCTTGTCATCTCCACCTCTATATAAGGAGGCTTTGGGTGACCATTTCACCACACCATAAGCTCTCTTGCCCCCTCTCCCTAGTTCGAAACACACACACACACACAACATAAATTCTAGGAGCAACCAAGGAGTTCTAGCATTTTGCCTTCTATCTTGGATCCACTAGGAGGTATAAACTCTAACATAGTTACTTCTTTACTTTGTTTAGTTATCACATGGTTCACCTTAGCTCCTAGTTTATTATTTATAATAAAACATCCCCATAGATAATTTCAAATGCATATATGTATTTGTGAACATACATACACATGTATGTGTATGTGCGACATACATATGTATATGCGCGTGTGTATATGCGTATGTAGAGGAATAGAGGAACCTAAATTATCATGTTACTTTAGTAGTGAAAACAAAGTCCATTTGTGTACATATATACATATGCGTGCGTGTATATACATGGTGTATGTGTATGTGTAAAGCAAACTCATAAGCATAGATAGAGATGTGTATGGACTACCAAGATGCATATGTATATGGGTATGTATGTACAAGTGTAGATTCCTTATACATCCCTACCTATGGTTATGTGTGGAAATACACATATGTATAGATATGAGTATAGATGCACGCATAATTAGGTATGAATACATGTGTATATGATATTTTAGTATAGTAAAGATCAATGTGTTTATGAACTAAACAACTCTTTTTTTCAAAATAAACATATACTTTATGGAAAGTATCATATGTTGGAAAATAAGATCTATTTTCTTATAAGAACTATTATTTTCAAGTAATATATCGTTGTCACCAAGAAAAGCTAAACTAACATACCGCTAAGGATCGGGTGAACCACGAGTACCATGGATTACCTATGTGTATAAACCTAAGGTACCCATGTATGTATATAGGACGAGATACCTAGTTGTCGAACATACGCTTTTTCTAGACTACATGCGGACTTGAGGTGAGTTCTCACGGCCCCTTTTTACTGTTTTCCAATTTGGGGAAAAGCATGCATTGTTTACTAGTTTTAAACACGAAATCCTAGCCGACGGGTGTACATGAGACGATATGTTTAGAGTACTCGCTAAAGCCCTCGTATATAGTTTAACATAACCATTAGCTATGGATATAGCCTAGAAACGCTTGAATAGATCTATTGGGTTGACACCCCCACTCTCGGTTAGTCGCTCTAACCGGTTTATGCTACATGAGGGTGCTTGCATTTCTTTTATGACGATTCATTGCATGGATGTGTAATGTGCGAGGCACCATTCGTCGAGGTTTGGTTATGGACTCATGATAGTTTATCATCGTTGTTCTTGATCAAACAACGATGGGTCATTCATGGATTTCATTAAACTTTACATTGGTTTACAAAACCCGTGAACTCAGCAACATTTTGTTGACAAAGATTTTATGCATGTTTTTCAGGTAACTAAAGCATGGGCGGAACTTGGTTTATGATTGGAAAATCATTCACAACTACCACACATCGTGTCGTTAAAACTGTTGACCCCACTAAGGGTTTTAAATTGTATCTTGAGAAACTTGTTGTCATTGAACACGTATGGTACTTTTATAAATAAATAAATATGAATGTTTGCTCATATCTTATGCTTGAAAACCTTTCGTGGTTACACCTCGTGTTTCAGCCTAGGCAGGGTGTGACAAATTGGTATCAGAGCTCAAGGTTATAGCGAACCAGATTTCACTAAAAACTTAACTATAACTACAACGATTTTCGAACAAAAAGTTTTCCTTGCATGAAAAATGTTTTCATCACAATGCACTGCCCAAGTTCCGTGCCCTTTTTCTAACATTGCATTCATGTGAGTATAGCATATGAGTTCTTAACGCTTATTGATGTATATATGTGTACTTTGGAATTTGACAGGATCATGGCTACCCCTACTTATGTGATTGTTATTTCGGATTCAGAGGATGATTCCTCTGTAGTCCCCGAGACTTCTAGTGATAGCGACATTGATGGTTACTTCGCCGATACGGAGCCCGAGGAGGATGAGGATGTAGACATTATAAGAGATAGCGCGCCATTAGGTCCCGTCGTGTCGGATGATGAGCTTGACGTTCCCGTCGTTGAGGCTCAGGGTGATGCTGCGGATACCGCTATCCCAGCCCCTGTGGCCGCGGAGCCGCCAGCCGATGTGCCGGAGTCTTCCCGCTCTCGCCGCCCATTTCTTGGTGGTATGCGCACTGTATGCCCCGCCAGGAAGCGTGTGGGCAGGCCCTGGCCCATGGAGCCTGTGGCACCAGCCAAGCCTAGCCATGCTGCTCAGTCTTCCAAACCCCCTCGAAAGAAGCTACTTAGGAGGTCCCAGGCCCGCAAGTGGACCTTCCTACCTACTGTAGCAGGCTACTTGGCCCATAGCGATGAGGATTCCTACGACGACATCTTTATTACTGCTCATAGTGTTGAGTCCTCCCAGCCCCCGGCTGACCCTCTTGTCCCCGGTTCCCTTGGTACCTTACCTATGCGTCGCACCCTCCACTCGGTGTGTGGCATGATTGGTACCCATGACGATCTGATTCGTGATCTTCGGGATCGTATGGATACGATGGCCATCGATGCACAGGCTGAGGGTTCTGCGAGGGCCACCATCATCTAGCACCTCACTACTTTTCGAGCTCGATTGGAGGAGGCCGAGCGCGGACGTGTGGAGGCCGAGCGCGTACGTGCGGAGGCCTAGCATGGCCGTGTGGATGCCTGGAGACGTTTGGACATACTCGATCAGAGGATGGGTGAGTTGGACCATGGGATGAGGGCTGCTCTAGCTGCCCTGGTTGCTATTTTCCTTCCACTTCCCAATAGTTAGGTTTTAGCTGTTATAGTTGTAGCTGTTGATACCAAACCTAATCTATGGTAGTATTTGTTGGGTCATTTCATTGAATGGTTTGGGTTGTAGTATTCTACATATTTTGTATCATTATCACAAACCGATGTACTAAAAACGAAATGAGTTAATGAAATGACGATGTTATTTTTATTTATGTCTCTTTATTATTATCTGCTTATGTCACACCCTCAAATTCCACTTGCGGGATTTTACCGCGAGGCGCATGACAAACCAGGATTTAAGTCAACGGTCACAATAAACAACACTATATGCATAACACAATACTCAAAAGTTATAATTATGAAAACATAAACTGTAGCGGAAGCTTTAAATGTTTACAACCCAAAAGACATTGTTTAAAGTTTAACAAGACCATGCTCCTAATTCTAGACGCCCGTGCAGACTTGTGCGCCTAGTTCCCGTTGTAGCTACCTTAGCGACCTGAGAAAAACATGCCAAAAGACGTCAACATATAATGCTGGTGAGTTCACAGGTTTGTTCAAAAGAATTACCAAGTGTTACCATGTCCATACTATATAAATGTTACCAAGTACGCTAGCTAGGCGTATGTTTTGTTACTACTACGATTGGAAACCATTACTGGACACGTTTAGCAATGTTTAGCATGTTTAGCAGCCCGTAATGTTCAGCACGATAATGTTCCTGTTCGAGACAATATGCACCCGCCCGGCCCTCCAAGCCGACGAGTGGGGCAGGTCACGCCCAATAGATCTATCCACATTTCCCCCGTTGTGCAACCCCGCACATTCATGGTTTCCCCCGGGACTTTCAAAAGATCGCATAGTACACAAGTTCAAAACCATAGTATGACATATGTTACCAAAACAGTTTAGCGCATGTTTTCTTCCCCAAAAGTTAAAGCAGTAAAAGTGGGGCCGTGAACTCACCTTAGATTGCGTTCCTCAAATGTAAGTAAAAGATGTTTAGCCCTTGATGATCCCTCTACCGGAGATCTATCAAAATGTTCACATAAGTGTTCCGACTAATAACCATAAGGTTATCTAGTCCCCGATTGTCCAGATCATAACCGAGTATGTTTTAAAACGTGTTTAAATGTTCAACCGACACACTAGACCGACCCGACATCCCGTTGGTGACCCATTACCCTAACTAATCTAGTACACATAGATTACACATAAGGTTCAAGCATAAAACACTTAGTTTGTATCAAAAATCTCATTTTTGTTAACGTAGGGTCGAATGTAGTTCTGGGTGGTCGAAGGTGGCTGTAAGTGGTCGAAGGTGTCCTTGTTTGGGTCGAATGTGTCTTTGAAATTCCACATTCGCCCCTTTTCTTCCCACCTTCGCCCATTTGCAGCACCTTCGCCCCTTCAGCTTCCAGGTTCGCCCCCTGGAATCCACCTTCGACCATTCGACTGGTCGAAGGTATTCCAGGTTCGCCCCTGATGTCAGATTTTTCCAAAAACGCGTCGAAAAACATCCGAAAACATCACGAAACATCACGAGTTACAGCAGTCAAGCATCATTAACATATTCCTACGAAACCCTACCAATTTTACCCCAAAATCTATCTGTTTTACAAGTTTCCTAAAATAGTAAATTATGGAGATGTCACATCATCATGCATGCAATTATTACCCAATTAGGAAACTTTCTGAAATCGATCAATAATCAGTTTATCATACTCGAATCATCATGAACAAGAAACCCCTATCATAACCTTATCATAATCATTCAAAAACAAACCTAAATCTAACTAAAAACCCCTTTTAATCATCAAAACACCATCAACAATCAAAGGTAACACGTTTCAATCATAACCCATCATTAATAACAGCCCTAGGTTGTTGTCATGTCATCTATACGACAAGAAATCATCAAACAATGCATAATATCATATTAACACATGTTTATTTGCATAAAAGCTCATTGTTTATGAATAGGTTTTGGTTAGGAAAGGTTTTTATTCATAAAATAGTTTGTCATCAGATCTGGACTCATTGGGGTTTAGATTAAAACAAGCCAAAATTGTTTAAAAAGGATTTGAAATGAAGAACACACCTTAGATCTTCACTTGTAATGATTTAGAGAGTTAGGTTATGAAAAACAAGCTCAAAAACTCCTTCCCCAATGTTAATAGCTGATAGAGAGTGTTTGGAGGCGTTTAGGGTTTGTGAAATGGTGAAAAATGGCTAAGGATGGTATTTATACCATCTGCACGTTCGCCCAGTTTATGTGGTCGAATGTGGAATTTTTCCACATTCGCCCCTTTTTAATGGTCGAATGTGGAACTCTTCCACATTCGCCCACTTTGTTTCTACGTTCGCCCACTTTTCAGATCCCATTTCCACATTCGCCCAAAAGTTCCACATTCAGGTCATCAGCACTTTTTAACACATGTTAACAGCACTTTTAACACATGTTAACCATTTTCCAGTTTATCGTGTTTAACGCATTCTAACACATCCTAACACATAAACATGCATCTATAGTCTATACTTAGCATGTTTAGGCACGTATAATCATTCGTACATCATTTAAGCAAGTATAAGCATACAATCCACCACACGACCCGTAATCTACACATATACTTAATTAGTTCATGTAATGTCACCAACGACGGAACCCGGTACTAATGTATTCCCAAAACGACTCCCAATGATCCTCCAGATCATTGACCCTGGACAATCCTAATTGACCCGACTCAACTAACCCAGTTAAGTTTGTTTATAAACGTTTCTCGCTAAGGTAGACTTAGATGTTACTATTATGTTTAAGCCGAACATGCCGGGTGTCACATCATCCCCACGTTGAAAGAATTTTCGTCCCGAAAATTGCACGAAGCCCAAAAATGAAAAAGACGAAAAGGAAGAAAACGAAAAGAAAGGTTACCGGTTGTCACATCATCCCCACGTTGAAAGGGAATCTCGCCCCGAGATTCACTCTGCTTCAGCAGTAACATGCCTGGACTCGAACGCGCGCTTCGGAAAGAGATGAGGGTACTTAGCCTTCATCTGGTCCTCTCGTTCCCACGTGAACTCCGGTCCACGATCCGAGTTCCAACGAACTTTAACGATGCGGATTTTACTCCGCCGAAGGCTACGAATCTTGTAATCCAGAATCTCTACGGGTTCTTCCACAATGCGAAGACGATCATCAACCTTGATCTCTTCCAGTGGCACAACAAGAGATTCATCAGCCAAACACTTCCTTAAGTTAGACACATGGAAGACGTTGTGAACATTACCGAGCTCCGTCGGTAAATCAAGTCTGTACGCCACCGGCCCAATCCGTTCCAGGATTGCGAACGGTCCGACGTAACGAGGGTTAAGCTTGCCACGCTTTCCAAAGCGTATGACGCCCTTCCATGGTGAAACATTCAGAAGCACCTTGTCCCCAACCTGGAATTCTAGCGGTTTGCGACGGCGATCGGCATAGCTCTTCTGACGATCCCGCGCAGCTGCCAAACGGTTACGGATCTGTACGATTTTCTCCGAAGTTTCGTACACCAGTTCCGGGCCAGTGAGCTGACTCTCGCCCACCTCAGCCCAACACAAGGGAGATCGGCATTTCCGTCCATACAGAGCTTCGAACGGAGCTGCCCCGATACTGGAGTGGTAACTGTTGTTGTAGGAGAACTCCACCAACGGCAGGTGAGTCTCCCAACCCTTGCCAAAATCGATGACACATGCCCGCAGCATGTCCTCCAGTGTTTGTATCGTCCGCTCACTCTGGCCGTCAGTTTGCGGATGATAAGCCGTGCTCATATCCAGCTGAGTACCCAAGGCCTTATGAAGAGCCTTCCAGAAACGCGAAGCAAAGCGGGAATCACGATCAGAAATGATAGAAACAGGCACCCCGTGCCGAGAGACCACCTCCTTAAGATAGAGCCGAGCCAACCGCTCGAGTCCATCCGTTTCCTTAATAGGTATGAAGTGTGCCGATTTCGTCAACCGGTCGACGATCACCCAAATCATGTCGCAACCACTTGGTGATCTCGGTAGTTTGGTGACGAAATCCATCGTGATCCGCTCCCACTTCCATTCTGGAATCTCAGGTTGCTGTAGGAGACCAGACGGCTTCTGATACTCCACCTTGACCTTAGCACAGGTCAAGCATTTGCTCACATAGGAGGCTATATCAGCCTTCATGTTCGGCCACCAATAAAGTATCTTCAAATCCTGATACATCTTATCGGAGCCTGGATGGATAGAATACCGGGATTTGTGAGCCTCATCCAAGACAAGCTCCCGTAATCCCCCGAGTAAAGGAACCCAAACACGCCCAGCGAAGTAGTGTAGGCCATCAGACCTAAGCTCAAGGTGTTTGTCCGCACTGTGCATCGTTTCGGCCTTAAGGTTTTCCTCCTTCAAAGCGTCTACCTGAGCCGAACGGATCCGGTCAGGTAAGGAGGAATGAATGGTAAGCTGCAAGGCTCGGACACGCCGAGGCTTCGCCGACTCCTTCCTGCTCAAGGCATCCGCCACAATGTTTGCCTTGCCAGGATGGTACTTGATCGCACAGTCGTAATCGTTCAAAAGTTCAACCCAACGACGCTGCCGCATGTTCAACACCTTCTGGTCGAAAATATGCTGGAGACTCTTGTGATCGGTGTAAACTTCACACTTGGTACCGTACAAGTAATGTCTCCAGATTTTCAACGCAAAGACTACTGCACCCAGCTCCAAGTCGTGAGTAGTATAGTTCTTCTCGTGAACCTTGAGTTGACGAGAAGCGTAAGCGATAACCTTCCCGCGTTGCATCAACACGCAACCGAGACCCCGAATCGAAGCATCACAGTACACAACGAAATCATCCGTACCCTCGGGTAAGGATAAGATAGGAGCAGAACAAAGTTTAAGCTTCAGCATCTGAAATGCTGATTCCTGTGGTTCGCCCCAGTCGAACTTTCGGCCCTTCTGGGTGAGAGCAGTGAGGGGTTGAGCAATCTTCGAAAATCCCTCGATAAAACGCCGATAGTACCCTGCAAGACCCAGGAATTGCCGCACCTCAGATGGCGTCTTTGGTGCTTCCCAGTCTTTAATAGCTTCGATCTTAGCCGGATCGACATGAATTCCCAGTTCATTCACCACATGCCCTAGGAATTGAACTTCACGTAACCAAAAATCAAACTTTGAGAACATAGCATACAACTGCTCCCGTCTCAAAAGTTCCAAGACCAACCGCAGATGTTCCTCATGATCCGCCTTGTTCTTGGAATAAATCAGAATGTCGTCAATGAACACGATGACGAACTTATCCAGGTACGGTTTACAAACACGGTTCATCAAATCCATGAACACTGCCGGTGCGTTAGTGAGACCGAAAGGCATAACTAAGAACTCAAAATGGCCATAACGAGTGCGAAAAGCAGTCTTCTGTATGTCAGCTTCCCTGACGCGCAACTGGTGATAATCGGACCGTAAATCAATCTTCGAGTAGTAGCTGGAGCCCTGAAGCTGGTCAAAGAGATCATCAATGCGAGGGAGAGGATAACGATTCTTGATGGTCACTTTGTTCAGCTCACGGTAATCAATACACATACGAAGGCTCCCATCCTTCTTCTTCACAAACAAAATAGGAGCTCCCCACGGGGACGAGCTCGGTCGAATGAAACCCTTTTCCAAGAGTTCCTGCAACTGGCTGGACAACTCTTGCATCTCGGGAGGTGCAAGACGATACGGAGCTCGGGCAATGGGAGCTGCGCCCGGAGCAAGATCAATTCCAAACTCAACCTGACGATGGGGAGGAAGACCAGGCAATTCATCAGGAAACACATCAGGAAAGTCACGAACTACCGGGATATCCTCGATCTTCTTCTCATCGTCAGTAGAAACATTAACAAGTGCCAGAATGGCCGAACAGCCCTTCCGAAGATACTTACGGGCTTTCATGCTAGAAATGATACTCAGCGGAGCACCGCTTTTCTCGCCATGAACCGAAAGAATTTCTCCATCGGGGAGAGGGATCCGAATAACCTTGTCAAAGCAAACAATCTCTGCACGATACAACGATAACCAATCCATGCCCACAACGACATCGAAACTACCCAAAGGTACAGGCATAAGGTCAATGGGGAATGACAGACCCGACAATTCCAAGTGACACTCCCTAAGGACATGAGTCGCCTCGATGTTCTTACCATTAGCCAATTCTATCAAGTACTTAGCCTCTAAAGGTGTGGGTACTATATCTAGCAACTGACTAACATCCACAGACACGAAGCTCTTATCGGCACCAGAATCAAATAAAACAGAAACATAGCGATTGTTGAGAAGGAACGTACCGGTAACTGTGTCTGGATCCTGCCTAGCCTCCGCAGACCCAATGACGAAAGCACGCGCGGTCCTGCCTCCGCCGCCATTCCCGTTACCGTTACCGTTTCCGCCCCTCCCATTATCGCCCTGCTTCAGCTTGGGACAATCACGCTTGAAGTGTCCCGTGTCACCACAGTTGTAACACCCCTGCCTCCCCTGAGTCCCCTGAGCAGCAGGAGCAGGAGTAGCCGCAGGAGTCTGAGTTGGGGTGAGCGCCACCTTGCAATCCTTAGCATGGTGCCCCAACTGATGGCACCGATGACAACGAGCTCGATCACAATTCCCAGAATGGTGAAAGCCACACTTGTTACACTTGGGGTGCTTCCCAATGTATCCACCTGTCTTCTGCGAAGAAGACGACCCAGATCCTTCAGTCTTCTTGGCCGGTTGAGACGGCGCCGGCACTGCACTCTTACCCACATTCTCCCATTTCCTCTTGTTGCCATCAGACCCCTTCGCAGTCGAACCCTTAGGAGGTAAAGCGCCCTCCAAAATCTTCATGTTGGTCATCTTGTGTGCAGAACGGACGACCTCAGCCAGTGTAGGAAGGTTCCCAGCAGCTACTCTTCAATCTCGGACCCCACCATCTTGCAGTTCCAAACTTCATGTTCCAACTTCTGTACTTCCTCCCTGGGACAGTACTCGCTCTTCAATAACCGAACAAAATCCGCCCACAGCATAGCATGAGCTTCCCCCAAGCCCATGTTCTGTGTAGTAGCATTCCACCATGTCAAAGCAGGACCCTCAAATGTTGCAGTGGCATACTTGACCCGGTCCTCAACAGGACAGTTACACATCAAGAAAACAGATTCAACCTTCTCCAACCATCGGAGCAGTCCCACTGCCCCTTCAGTTCCAGCGAAGTTGTGGGGCTGACAGTCCCTAAACTTCTTGTAAGAACACTGAGGTGGAGGCGGGTTGACAGCAGCACCTGAAACACGGCACCAAGATAAACCACAAAAGAAACATGACAGCCAAGAACGAAACAAGGCAGGTAAGAACCAACTTACCACCCATAGCATTGTGCCCAGCCTGGAAAGCAGCCAAGGCTATGTTCACTTGCTGTTGAAGCAAGTTGTTCAGTTCTGCTTGGGTCATGTTAATGTTACCACGACCACCGCCACGGCCACCGCCGCCACGACCACCACCACGACGTCCACCACCACGTGCGCCCGACATGATCTGCTAAATCAGAAATCGAGAGATTCAGATTCACTGCTAGTGTCAACCACTAGTAGCTAGAAAAGTTACGTCTAGACCCAATCCAGGACTATACATCCAAGTTCAGAGTCCACTTGAATTCTCATGCATTCCAGTTTATGATTTCGTGTGCACCCGAAATGATAAACTGCTCTACATGGTCCTCCAAGCTTTCCCTCAGCTTGAACTCAAGTCACCGAATGTCGGCATCTAGCATCATGCCATCACAAGCATAAGTGCACAAGAAAATGTGTAAGCAAGTGCGTCTATTGGGGTACGAAAGGGAGACGTCCGAATCCTGGACAGACCTCGAGAGCACGCAAGACCACCCCAATACACGACACTGCCGTGCAAAAACCAACGAGTCAACTCCTTCTTCTTCAAATCCCGAAGAAGAACATAAAAGTGTGTAAAGCCAAGAGCGAGGACGGATGATGTAACAGAGAGGTGTGATGATGATGTAAAGACACCTCGACAAAGTTAGTACATGTCCCAAACCGACTCAAGTATGTGACCGTCTAGTGTGTGCGACTCGGCTATAGACTAGACTCTAAATGCAGTCCTAGTTCACTATAACCTGGCTCTGATACCAATCTGTCACACCCTCAAATTCCACTTGCGGGGTTTTACCGCGAGGCGCATGACAAACCAGGATTTAAGTCAACGGTCACAATAAACAACACTATATGCATAACACAATACTCAAAAGTTATAATTATGAAAACATAAACTGTAGCGGAAGCTTTAAATGTTTACAACCCAAAAGACATTGTTTAAAGTTTAACAAGACCATGCTCCTAATTCTAGACGCCCGTGCAGACTTGTGCGCCTAGTTCCCGTTGTAGCTACCTTAGCGACCTGAGAAAAACATGCCAAAAGACGTCAACATATAATGCTGGTGAGTTCACAGGTTTGTTCAAAAGAATTACCAAGTGTTACCATGTCCATACTATATAAATGTTACCAAGTACGCTAGCTAGGCGTATGTTTTGTTACTACTACGATTGGAAACCATTACTGGACACGTTTAGCAATGTTTAGCATGTTTAGCAGCCCGTAATGTTCAGCACGATAATGTTCCTGTTCGAGACAATATGCACCCGCCCGACCCTCCAAGCCGACGAGTGGGGCAGGTCACGCCCAATAGATCTATCCACATTTCCCCCGTTGTGCAACCCCGCACATTCATGGTTTCCCCCGGGACTTTCAAAAGATCGCATAGTACACAAGTTCAAAACCATAGTATGACATATGTTACCAAAACAGTTTAGCGCATGTTTTCTCCCCCAAAAGTTAAAGCAGTAAAAGTGGGGCCGTGAACTCACCTTAGATTGCGTTCCTCAAATGTAAGTAAAAGATGTTTAGCCCTTGATGATCCCTCTACCGGAGATCTATCAAAATGTTCACATAAGTGTTCCGACTAATAACCATAAGGTTATCTAGTCCCCGATTGTCCAGATCATAACCGAGTATGTTTTAAAACGTGTTTAAATGTTCAACCGACACACTAGACCGACCCGACATCCCGTTGGTGACCCATTACCCTAACTAATCTAGTACACATAGATTACACATAAGGTTCAAGCATAAAACACTTAGTTTGTATCAAAAATCTCATTTTTGTTAACGTAGGGTCGAATGTAGTTCTGGGTGGTCGAAGGTGGCTGTAAGTGGTCGAAGGTGTCCTTGTTTGGGTCGAATGTGTCTTTGAAATTCCACATTCGCCCCTTTTCTTCCCACCTTCGCCCATTTGCAGCACCTTCGCCCCTTCAGCTTCCAGGTTCGCCCCCTGGAATCCACCTTCGACCGTTCGACTGGTCGAAGGTATTCCAGGTTCGCCCCTGATGTCAGATTTTTCCAAAAACGCGTCGAAAAACATCCGAAAACATCACGAAACATCACGAGTTACAGCAGTCAAGCATCATTAACATATTCCTACGAAACCCTACCAATTTTACCCCAAAATCTATCCGTTTTACAAGTTTCCTAAAATAGTAAATTATGGAGATGTCACATCATCATGCATGCAATTATTACCCAATTAGGAAACTTTCTGAAATCGATCAATAATCAGTTTATCATACTCGAATCATCATGAACAAGAAACCCCTATCATAACCTTATCATAATCATTCAAAAACAAACCTAAATCTAACTAAAAACCCCTTTTAATCATCAAAACACCATCAACAATCAAAGGTAACACGTTTCAATCATAACCCATCATTAATAACAGCCCTAGGTTGTTGTCATGTCATCTATATGACAAGAAATCATCAAACAATGCATAATATCATATTAACACATGTTTATTTGCATAAAAGCTCATTGTTTATGAATAGGTTTTGGTTAGGAAAGGTTTTTATTCATAAAATAGGTTGTCATCAGATCTGGACTCATTGGGGTTTAGATTAAAACAAGCCAAAATTGTTTAAAAAGGATTTGAAATGAAGAACACACCTTAGATCTTCACTTGTAATGATTTAGAGAGTTAGGTTATGAAAAACAAGCTCAAAAACTCCTTCCCCAATGTTAATAGCTGATAGAGAGTGTTTGGAGGCGTTTAGGGTTTGTGAAATGGTGAAAAATGGCTAAGGATGGTATTTATACCATCTGCACGTTCGCCCAGTTTATGTGGTCGAATGTGGAATTTTTCCACATTCGCCCCTTTTTAATGGTCGAATGTGGAACTCTTCCACATTCGCCCACTTTGTTTCTACGTTCGCCCACTTTTCAGATCCCATTTCCACATTCGCCCAAAAGTTCCACATTCAGGTCATCAGCACTTTTTAACACATGTTAACAGCACTTTTAACACATGTTAACCTTTTTCCAGTTTATCGTGTTTAACGCATTCTAACACATCCTAACACATAAACATGCATCTATAGTCTATACTTAGCATGTTTAGGCACGTATAATCATTCGTACATCATTTAAGCAAGTATAAGCATACAATCCACCACACGACCCGTAATCTACACATATACTTAATTAGTTCATGTAATGTCACCAACGACGGAACCCGGTACTAATGTATTCCCAAAACGACTCCCAATGATCCTCCAGATCATTGACCCTGGACAATCCTAATTGACCCGACTCAACTAACCCAGTTAAGTTTGTTTATAAACGTTTCTCGCTAAGGTAGACTTAGATGTTACTATTATGTTTAAGCCGAACATGCCGGGTGTCACAGCTTATGCCATGGTTTAGTTAGTTATTCTTGATATATGATTATATGTGTATAAATTAGCGCTATTATATTCACCGGTTGGGTGAAAACGCTTGTCACGGGAATCGTGATGTCCATGGTTGTTCATTCGCGCGCCCATGATTGACAATATTTTCGATAAATATGTGTCTCATTCTTTTTATTTCTGATGCAATAGAAAGAAGTCACCCAACCACGTCGAAAGAGATAGCCCGCATGATTGCGCAAGCCATTCCGCAGCACTACGCCAACCGCACAGACTCCAGTGGTGGGTCTGGCGGTAATCACAGGCGAAGGACAAACGACAATGACACTGGTAAAATATCAATTCGCTATGCTCCCTATGGCCTTGTAATCAATACTGTTGTTGATGATGTTTCATTATCTATGACACAGACGGTGAGAACATGGTTCATGGTTGTTCCTACAAGACTTTCATGGCTTGTAAACCATGGAGTTTTCGTGGACGGAAGGAGCGATCGGTATTTGTCGTTGAATCGAGAAAATGGAATCAGTTCTGGATATCAGCCGTTGCGTTGAGAACCAAAGAGTCAAGTACTCTACCCGCACCTTCCAGGATGAGGCGTTGACTTGGTGGAATCTGCAAGTCCAGACTTTGGGTAGAGATGCTGCGTATGGTCTCTCGTGGATTGACTTGAAGTCCATGTCGATGGAGAAGTACTGCCCCCGTAGTAAGCTACAGAAACTTGTGTCAGAGTTCTGGAATCTGACTATGTTTGGAGCGGAGGTCGCTGCCTACACTACTCGTTTTCATGAGCTGTCGCGTCTAGTACCCCACATGGTTACTCCGGAGTACAAACGGGTTGAAAGGTAGATATGGGGTCTCTCCCCTAAGATTCGCAGTATGGTAACTGCTGCTGAACCCACCACCATTCAAGGAGCCGTCACCCTCGCGCATAGACTTACGGATGACTCAGTGCGTATGGGCGCATTGCTCAAGAAGGAGGTTGAGAAGAAAGGAACCGCGGATGATAAAAGAAAGTGGTCAGATACTAGGAAGGGTAATAATGGTGGAAATCATTCAGAAAAGAAACAAGAGACTGCCCAGGCATTTGTTGCAACTTCTACTGCTGCGGCTGAGCCCCGGAAGAAGTATAGTGGACCGCACCCACTTTGCAACAAATGTAACTATCATCATGTTGGGTCACGTGACAGCATTCGTTGTGACTTCTGCAAGAAGTTCGGGCATCAGACTTCCCGCTGCCGTGCTAAGGCTGCTGACAACCCTCCCTGGAAACCAGGATGCTTTGAGTGTGGTGTTGCGGATCACTTAAAGAAGGATTTCCTGAAATTGCGGAACCAAGCTCGCGGTAGAGCTTTTGTGATCGGAGCTGGTGAAGCTCGTGAGGATCCCAACATTGTTACTGGTACGTTCCTCGTTAACAACACTAATGCTTCCATACTTTTTGATACCAGTGCCGATTTAAGTTTTGTGTCGACCAACTTATGAAAGGTCCTTGGGGTAGGATCTAGTAAGTTGGGCACACGTTACTCTATAGAATTAGCCAATGGTAAGGTTATTGAGTTGGAAAAAGTCGTTGAAGGATGTACCCTAAACTTGGTAGATCATGAGTTTCCCATTGACTTACTACCAATCGAGTTGGGTAGTTTTCATGTGGTCGTTGGCATGGATTGGTTATCGAATAACCATGCGGAGATTGTGTGCCAAAAAAGATTGTCCGTATTCCCTATCACAGTGGTGAAGTTCTCTCGGTCAAAGGAGAGAACAGTCGAGCCACGGTATGGATTATATCTTGCATGAAAGCCCAAAAGTGCCTTCGCAAGGGCCATTATGCGTTTCTAGTACACGTGACGGAGAAGAAGTCGAAGGAGCTGAAGATCGAAGACATCCCTGTCGTGAGGGATTTTCCTAAAGTCTTTCCGGAAGAGTTGCCTGGACTGTCGCCTCTGAGGCAAGTGGAATTCCATATTGACTTAGCACCTGGATCTGCGCCTATCGCCCGTTCTCCCTATCGCCTAGCGCCGTCTAAGATGCAGGAGCTTTCGAGCCAGTTGCAGGAGTTGTTGGACAAGGGTTTTATTAGCCCAAGTTTCTCCCCGTGGGGCGCGCCTGTGTTGTTCGTTAAGAAGAAGGATGGATCCTTCCGGGTGTGCATAGACTACCGTGAACAGAACAAGCTTACTATCAAGAATCGCTACCCTCTCCCCAGGATTGATGATCTGTTTGATCAGCTGCAAGGCTCTAGCTACTACTCTAAGATTGACTTGAGGTCTGGATATCATCAACTTCCTGTGCAAGAGGAAAGCATACCTTGTAAGCACGTAGGATCGTCTAAACAACAAAGAGAATGATCAAACAAGTTCAATTCAGGTGCGGAATCCCTGAATTGATCACAAAATGATAATAAAACTAGCAAAACACAGAAATCATCATAAACATCTTTAATTTATTCACTTTGATAAAGGATTACACTTGAAATAGCAGTTTATAATGATTAAAAGACTTTTACAGACTCAATAATAAACCTAGGGAGAACACACACAGGGAGGGAAAACAAAATGTCAAAACTTACAATTCAAAAACCAACTTGACCTTATATAGGCCTGCACATTCGCCCATTTAAGTTGATCGAATGTGCAGGTTCGACCATTCGACATGGTCGAACCAAGATAAACATAATCTAAGTTCTACCTTCGACCTCCCTATGTACCTTCGACCCTACAGTTGCACCTTCGACCATTCATATTTCTACCTTCGACCGTTCGACTGTGAACAAAACTTTATATAATCCGCAATCCAATAGCATTAGTCGCAATATATGCATCTACAAACTCCCCCTCGACTATTGCTTGGATTGCTTGAGTTTACGTTCTTGGTCCATCGTCTTGTTCATAAGCTTGATGCGCAATAACGTCTTTTGTTCCTTGGTCATCACTGGTTTAAAAGTTTGTTTCGGCTTTCTCTTTTTGACTTCCTGAACTTCTTGAACTTTCACAAACTTCCCCAGTTTCTTGTCAAAATCACACCCAGCATTCACATCCCATGCAAAGCATACGAATACCACACGTTGGTATTTACTTGCCTGTTCACTATCCTTAGCTTCGCAGTAAATTGGATTATAATAGAGCATTATAATATCTTCATGCGAACAGTTGATCAACCACATAGGATCAAAGATGTGAATCTTCTTGAAATCCTTTGCACCATCCTTCAACACTATAATAGCCTCTGCAGTCTTCCAATCGTAGTACCACCACATGAAGTCTTTAGAAAAGTGTTGTGGGATCTGCATCAATGGAATATGTTTCAACACTTTAGGTGGTTTATACTTTAACGTCATCTTGGGCATCCCAGTAATATCCTCCTTCTCTTTCTTATGAACAATTCTTTTCGGATACTGGGGAGTAAACAGGTTCCACTTAGTTCTGCTTTCTCTCGACATACGATCTGCAAAGTAAGCAACACGATCGTTTACAGAACCTGTCATCTCATGTCTACAAATGTCACGAATAGCCCAGTATGGTAATGTCTTCAAGTCATGGAATCTGTCAAAGTACAGAATTCCTTTTTCCCATTTAACAACTACACACTTCAACTGTTTCACGAACTTCCATCCAAGAGCTTTCCCTTTAAAAAAGTCATTGTGAAACTTGTAGAAGCTACCTTGAACTTCTCTCTTTGGACGGTTCGCCTCTTTCTCTTTAAGCTTTCTCAACAGTTCTTTCAAAGTGTCAGATTGTTCAATGTTTGGCTTATTACAATCTGAAAACACTTCTTCCACAAATCTCTTACTCTTTTCATGAGCAAGTTTCTCAGCCTGGCTTAACATCTCATCAGTGAATTCAGGAAATCCAGAATCTTTATTATTCTTGAAATATTCTGGATATTCCTCACTCGTGATATCCTCAATCTCTACCTCCTCAAATACTGGTACATCTCTGTCATCAGAGTGATTACCTGCTTCTTTCTCAGGTATGTTAGGTATCTGATTATCAATCATCAACTCCTCCAGAGTTTTACCAACCTGTTTTGCCAGTCCTTCCAAAATCTCCTTTGACATGGCTGCAGAAACCTGTCCATCTTCTAGGTCAGGATCATTGTATTCCAACTCGAATCTCATATCATTAGACTCAAATATCTCAAGAAATCTGCCTGTCATCTCGATCGTCCAGACTCTGTCAGTCGACATCTGGCAATACATATTCTTGTCATCATCAGATAAAGATCTGATCTTCTCATTCCAAAAGATACTATCATCGTCAACAGTACCACCAGGAGCTTTTGAACTAGATCCTCCTGTATCTTTTCCTGATCCTCTCTTCTCACACTTTTACTTGTCAGTGTCATCATCATCATCACTATCAGAACTCGCAGAGCTATTACCTTCACCTGAATCATCTCCCGAACCATCATCATCACCATCTTTCTTTTTCTTAGGAGCTTTACCAGCATCCTCATCTAACTCATCATCTTCTTCTTCCCCTTCATCGGATGGTTCAAAATCAACTTCTTCTTCATCACGCTCTTTATCTTGTTCACCAGCTTGTAATTGAGGAGCTTTAGAGTATAAATCTTTAATCAGATTATCCATACTCTTGTTACTTGCTTTCAGCATCTTGTTCTCCTCTTTTATAGCAATATATCTCCTGGTGTTTCTCTGTTAATGCTTCAACAACTTCTTATTTTTCTTTCTGAAGCTGTTTAATCTTAGCTTCCAGAGCCTCATGATTCTCATGTGATGTTTCAACAACGTCTAACATCTTTTTGTCATTGTTTCTCAACTGTTCTATCTCTGCTTGTTGCTGATTTATAATCTTCATCATGTCAGCAAGCTTCTGGTTCACTGCAGTCATAACATCACTATCTACAGTAACCTTTGGTGTTGAAGCTTCAGCAGCAGAAAACTTTCCTTTCTTCAACTTCTTTAACACTCTATCCAATGCATCGTGGAACTCATCAGTTGGTAACTCAGTCTGTTCAGCAGCAGATGATGTCTTTTGTTTCTTCGCTGCTGGAGATGTGATAGGTGTAACGCCCAGCGTTTCCCGAATAATATAATAATAATTTTATTTATCTAATTATACATAAAACGATTTTTAATTCGTTAACACTAATATCTCATTAGCATATAATACGTTCTTACACGACATTAACTTATAAAACATATATGTAATTGTCGTTATAATTATTAGAAACAATAACTGCTCATGGTAAATAAAATGCGATAAAATATATACGTATAACTAAAATATAGTCCAAATACTCGTTTTAACTTGATCAAAACAAATATAACTCGTGAAATAATCATCTAGCATTTAAACGAGTAAAATCCATAAACGTGACCCGAGTCGGTAACTAGTTCGTGTAAGTAACAACTTCCCACCTAACCCACCTACAAAACCTTACCTATATAACATATCTTCCTCTTCACCTTTACCTTCATCTTCTTAATCAAAACCCTAGCCACCATCCCTTATAATCTCCTTCAAACTCCTTCTTCCTCACTTCACCATCAACATAAAACCCTAATCTTCACCATCCTTTCTTCATCTCCTTCCACACACACTCGAGCTACTTCCTTTCCTCTCCCTAATCTCCGACCGGCGACCCCTCTGCTCCGGCCGCCGCCACCAACAGCAAACAAGCACCACCCGAACCACCGTCCGCCGCCAACAACCATCATATCCTCATCATCCATCTACCTTCAGCCACCATTAAACACATCTATTTAACCCCTCCCTCTCGTTAATCTGATGCCGGACTTGGGTTCCGATCGGACCCGTCAGCCGACACACCACACACACCAGACCACCACCCTATCACCGCCTTTAACCTCCTTTCTTATCTTCCTCTTGTACAGTCCGAATAGAATGATGGGTCACGAGTGTAACACCCCAACCGAAGGCGGAAACATCGAGGTGTCACGTATGAAATGATTGTTCAGTAGCTCATGGTAATACATATGTTTAAATAATCCTTTATTACATTACAAAATTGAATTACATTAAAGTGTACATCAAATAATCAAACAAAGCTTAAAACTTCAAATATCTCCTCATGCTAGCTCTAGACTTCAAGCATCAGTATTTCCTGTTGAGTTTGGAAAAATGGGGGGGGGGGGTCAACTAGAAGTTGGTGAGAATACATAAGCCATGTCAAGCAAATAGTTTAAGTATAAAAGTTTAGCAATTCGTATGTCTATCGTAAATTTAAGTCTACATGAATAGTATAATATGTTGACATAATCAAACCTCCGACTAGTTTAGGTCCATCCCGTCATCTACGGTTCACCTTAGTAATATGTTGAACGATAACAATCACCCACGTTACCTATGTAGGAGGTACACGTATCCGGGTGGGGTTGTCAATCCAATAGATCTATTATTGAGTATCGCCGGCTTGGCCATAGCTAATGATTATGTAAATGTTGAAACTCGTTGAAACTCGTTGAAACTGTTGACTAATTCATGAGGCAATAAAGTTTACTACTAGACATGCATGTTGAATTGCTTAAAATTGTTGCAAGTATTAAGAATCACATAAACATGGTTACGTAAACTCACCTTAGTATAGTATTAAGTCTTGAGAAATAGAATATGTGTAGCCCCAAAGTTGCCAATTACAAGAACTTATAATCAAAGCTTCAATTGTAGAAGTAATAGACTATAGAAGAAAGGTATGAGGGAAAGTTTAATCGGATTGAAACAATCGATTTAGAGGTGCAAAGTATAATGGGTCATAGGTGGGTTTTTATACTAGTTTTGGATTCAATTAGCCATTAAAATTGGTCAACACCATAAAGTAAGGTTTTATGATGAATTGACTATTTGACTAAGACTTTGACTAGGACTTTGACTATTTGACTCAAGGCTTTATTAAAAAAAAAATCTTGTATGTGAAAAAAAAAAGAATTTAGAATCATATTATTATTATTATTATTTATATACATTTATGTATGTATATAAGTTGTGAGTTAGGATAAATAAAGACTTAGGCACATTTGTATAATATTAATGATAAAGGTGTAATAAAAAAAAAATATATATATATATATATATATATATATATATAAGGGCTTTTTATGTATTAAAATTTTGGGGAAAATTTTGCGATGTTACGGTCTCCCCTACTTTTGGAAACTTCGTCCCGAAGTTTATTGAAAACACAGGGTTGAAGGTGATTGGGTAGAAATTAGGACAATGGTGGTTTGGGAAGTTTCGAGTTAAGGCATGACATAAATTTATAGGTAACAGAATAAACTGTTTCGAATAATTTGGGTAAGAGTTTTGATATGTGTGAGTTTTAAGGGTTGGATTAGGTTCATCTGAAATAGCAAGGAGAATAAGAATCTTAAGTTTTAGGAGTCCTAAAAGGAATGAGTTGATGGACTATTGAAAGACTAAATGAACTACCAGATAACTAAGGTTTATAATTGGTCAACTACCGAAAACCTTGATAGAATTTCACACTACCTTAACGTACCTGTAAATTCATGATTACGTTCCGGACCGCAATCACCAATTTACCTTACATTAGGGTTTTGTGTCCTTCTATAACTCTAGACACACATGTAAAATAATATGATTAACCATGTATCCAAAGATGAGTCCAACTGTTGAGCAGGAAAAAGACTTCTACCAGTCAGTGAGTAGGAACCTCTACCGATTGTTGAGCAGGTATGATAGCCTCTACCAGTCGTTGAGCATAGGGCCTCTACCGACTGTTGAGCAGGCATGATGACCTCTACCAATCGTTGAGTAGGTTATTTTGTACACTACTAACTGTTGAGCAAGTACTTCATCCTCTATCAGTTATTTGATTAAGTGAATCAATTATTACACACATGAATTGCAAATTGATAATATGTACATGTAAGCAATCAAGTATCAAGTATAGCATACGAGTTGTAATAGAGTTGCCCTAGATAAGGTTAATGACTCTAGGTGTGTCTATAGTAAATAGTTTATATTCCATGAATTCTAGTTTCAAATGTTCAAATAAGACAAATAGTTGAATCCTCATGTATAACTAAGGATTATGTTTGATGCAACACACAATCAAGTTTCAATAATTTGGTTATCATGGGTAACTAGCTCATGTGTGAGAAGGTGAAGGATATGAATTTAGTTCTTAAGAGGATGATGAAAAATTCTTGAAGCAGAATCAAAGTTGTGAGAGATAGTGAATGTGAAGATAGTTGATAAAGAGTTTATTTTATAGTATGGAGATTATATGATTTGGGTAGGGTGTTGAATATTTAAAAAGTGGCTAAGATGGTAAGGTGAAGCATGAATGTGAAATCCATGGATGGGTATGAAATGAGATGGATTTAAGCTGTAAAATTTTGAGATTTTTGAGCTTAGTTTAAGGAAGGTGAGTGTAATCATTTATTCATTAATTAAAATGAATAAACGAAAACGTTGACTTATCAAAACTTCTAGATTCTAATAACATAGTGAAGACATGCTTTAGCCTATAAGTGAACACTCATCCCGAGAATTCCCAGGTAGGCATCCGGGTCCCTCGTCTGATTGGGATATATGCGCAATGCCAGTCCTAGACAGAAAACTCAGAATACAGGCGTTCACCCTTCCAGATTGCACGTGTTCGTTATTAAAATCTAGAACTTCGACGAGATCTCAAGGTGGTTCAGGCTAAACCTGAGGATTGTCCTATTAGTCTAAGAGTAGATCTTGTGATGGAGAGCAATCTTCTCGTAGGGGTTGAAGTAGGGATAAGAAGTAGGAGTGAGATAGAGAATAGCAAGTAAAAGGAGCAAATACTGGTTATATTCCTATGGTTATAGACTAGATTATTTTTTTTTCTAATAACCTAATTCCCTATAACCAAGGCTCTGATACCAATCTGTAACACCCCAACCGATGGCGGAAACATCGAGGTGTCACGTATGAAATGATTGTTCAGTAGCTCATGGTAATACATATGTTTAAATAATCCTTTATTACATTACAAAATTGAATTACATTAAAGTCTACATTAAATAATCAAACAAAGCTTAAAACTTCAAATATCTCCTCATGCTAGCTCTAGACTTCAAGCATCAGTATTTCCTGTTGAGTTTGGAAAAATGGGGGGGGTCAACTAGAAGTTGGTGAGAATACATAAGCCATGTCAAGCAAATAGTTTAAGTATAAAAGTTTAGCAATTCGTATGTCTATCGTAAATTTAAGTCTACATGAATAGTATAATATGTTGACATAATCAAACCTCCGACTAGTTTAGGTCCATCCCGTCATCTACGGTTCACCTTAGTAATATGTTGAACGATAACAATCACCCACGTTACCTATGTAGGAGGTACACGTATCCGGGTGGGGTTGTCAATCCAATAGATCTATTATTGAGTATCGCCGGCTTGGCCATAGCTAATGATTATGTAAATGTTGAAACTCGTTGAAACTTTGACTAATTCATGAGGCAATAAAGTTTACTACTAGACATGCATGTTGAATTGCTTAAAATTGTTGCAAGTATAAAGAATCGCATAAACATGGTTACGTAAACTCACCTTAGTATAGTATTAAGTCTTTAGAAATAGAATATGTGTAGCCCCAAAGTTGCCAATTACAAGAACTTATAATCAAAGCTTCAATTGTAGAAGTAATAGACTATAGAAAAAAGGTATGAGGGAAAGTTTAATCGGATTGAAACAATCGATTTAGAGGTGCAAAGTATAATGGGTCATAGGTGGGTTTTTATACTAGTTTTAGATTCAATTAGCCATTCAAATTGGTCAACACCATAAAGTAAGGTTTTATGATGAATTGACTATTTGACTAAGACTTTGACTAGGACTTTGACTATTTGACTCAAGGCTTTATTAAAAAAAAAAAAAAATCTTGTATGTGAAAAAAAAAGAATTTAGAATCATATTATTATTATTATTATTTATATACATTTATGTATGTATATAAGTTGTGAGTTAGGATAAATAAAGACTTAGGCACATTTGTATAATATTAATGATAAAGGTGTAATAAAAAAAAATATATATATATATATAAGGGCTTTTTATGTATTAAAATTTTGGGGAAAATTTTGCGATGTTACGACGAGTACAAGCCAGAAACATAGGGATGGGTCCGGTTCGGTGATGGTTATGGCGTGGATAGGACTGTTGGTTCAGCTCAGTACAGTGGCCGGTGATGGTTGCGATGTCAGGGGGCAGCCGGAGGTGCTTGGGATTAGTTATAAGACTCAGTCAACGATAGTTAACCAGGTCAAACCTGGTCAACATTAATCAGTTTCGGGTTATGATCTTTTCGGGTCAGACATGGTGCAGCTTGGTTGCGGTTTTGATGTTTTCCTTTCCTTTCGGGTCAAACCTTCATGTCCTGGTCAACATTAGTCAACGGTCAGCCATGGTCAAACCAGTCGACACGCGGAACGGGACGAGTTACGTGTTGGTTCGCAAGATCAGATATCGGGAAGGTATAAGCGCGCGCCATATTATTTCTTTTACTTACTTCAAGTTAATTCATATATGTGTTGATATATATTATATTTAAAAGTGTAAAACGAAGCGAACCGACTTACGACTAAAAATTACCTTACTAACTTGAATGTATATTACTTGTCAAAATTAAATATAGTTTCTCGCTTATTATGACTTTAATGACTCGAGCCATTAATCGCGTATAAAAAAATTTAGTTAATTAGTATTGCGTTTTGTGATTTTTGGACAATTGATGTTTTGGGAAAATATAGACAACTTGTGTTGTCTGGTTTCTTATAAAAACAGAGGAAACTCTGCCCAAATTTTTATAAAATTTAAGAACCAAATCGGCCTTTCAAGTTTATAACTATGTGTAGACAAGATGATGTTCTTACAAATAAATCCTAACTTTCAAATCTTACGCCGTCAAAAATAGAAATATTTATGTTTATTAACAAGTACATATATATACTACCAGGATACGAGACAAATTAACATTTGAGTCTAACTACATAAATATTATTTTGTTATACAAAGTGTGTCTTTATCAATAACTTCAATAATGTATTTAAATTCAAATAGCTATACATAACCAAGTTACTATCGGTTCGTTAAGTCATACACTTATTAAGACACGCTTTCTTTCAATACGTGTCTAGGTAGTTGGATAAACTATCTTTACAACCATAACAAAAACAAGTTTATTTGCATTAGAATTTAAGGCATCGTTTATTTGTATTAGGATACAAGAGTTCAATTAATCCAAGTTCAGACTTGTTGCTACTTGCTAGTACTTACACAGGGAATTTCAGGTGAGTTTACGTAACCATGTTTATGCAATTCTTTATACTTGCAACATTATACTTAAGCAATTCTATATACATGTCTGGTTGTAAACTTTAATGCCTCATGATTTAGACAACAACAACAGTTAGACTTACGCTTAAACATACATAATCATTGGCTATGGCCAAGCCGGCGATACTCAATAATAGATCTATTGGATTGACAATCCCACCTAGATTCGTTGACCATCTTTTATGGGGAGCGCGGGTGATTGTTATCGTTCCAACATGATATTAAGGTGAACCATGGATGACGGGATGGACCTAAACTAGTCGGAGGTTTGATTATGTGCATTCGACACTTCATGTTTATTCATGTAGACTTAAACTTACGATAAACATATGAATTGCTAAACTTTTATTATTAAACTTAATTGCTTGACATGGCTTATGTATTCTCACCAACTTCTAGTTGACCCCCCCCCCCCCATTTTTCCAAACTCAACAGGAAATAATGATGCTTGAAGTCTAGAGCTAGCATGAGAAGATACTTGAAGTTTTAAGCTGTGTGTGATTATTGGATGTATTAGATTTCATTTAAGACATTTAATGTAATTCAATATTGTAACGAAATAAAGGATTATTTAAACTTATGTATTACCATGAGCTACTGAACAATCATTCATACGTGACACCTCGATGTTTCCGCCATCGGTTGTGGTTTTACAGATGGGTATCAGAGCCATGGTTATAGGGAATTAGGTTATTAGAAAAATAATCTAGCCTATAACCTTAGGACTTTAACTAGTACTTGCTTCAATTACTTGTAGCTCTACCTTATCCTTATCTCTATCCCTATCCTTATCCTTATTCTTAGCCTAACTTGGTCTTGCCTACTCTCTTTCACTTACTTGCTATAATCCTAACGTACTTCTAGATTATTAGGGCAAATTCGTTGGGCTTAGACCTGATCTGTTTTGATAAGCCAACATTTTCGTTTATTCGGGGTTAGATATTTACAATCTTTGTGTTTCATTTTCATTTATACCGCTTCACTCCCGTATAAAATCTAAGTTTTGAATCTCAAAATTTTTACAATTCAAATATATTTTCTTCTTATATAATTCCCTCATTAGCTTAAACTTCATGAATCATTTCTGGTTTTCACAATCCTAATTCGTTTTACAAACTTATAATATTATCCATAAGTCTAATTATTTTTAACATCTAACCCAAATCATATGTTTCCCTTTACATCATACATAAATCTGTTATCTTTGATGTTTCTGGCCAATTTTATTTTAAACCCCTCCCCCTACATTTTTATTTATGTGTCTTTATATATGTATATTTTGAAGATACCATCAACCATAAAATTTTATCACATTCGAGATTTTAAAATCCTTGTTTAAACTGTAACCTTATAATCTGTGTATAGGAGATACTGTCGCACCAAAGCTAAAGAGTACTGAATTTTGTCAAACTTTCATCACTTGGGAATTTTACAAACTATAACAAATAAAAATAATTTTTTTTTAAAAAAAAGAGTCTTTTATTTCCACAAACTTATTTGCTAAATTTCAAATTTTTATTGAACAATTTCTTGGCGTAACAAATGATTTACGATAAAAATGTTTTAATCTATTAAGAATGACTTCTTTTATGTATTACTCGAAGCCTATTATACAAAACGTCTGAACAAATCCTTGATTTTTTTTTAAAATCCGACATCGTGTTTAAAACCTATGACTCATCGAAATATTTTGATCTAAATCAATTTAGTTGTACTATTTAATGACTTTTGCTTTACATACAAAACCAAATTTTGAAAATAAAATCTTTCCATCCACAAGAACAAAATTTACTCTACAATTTTTCCATTGACACCTACTTATTTTAAACTTGTTCGAACTATTACAAATTTTTGGCAAATACCACGATCATGTTTTCTCATACGCTTGTATCTAACTATTTATTCAAACCCCACGATTATTCTGCATGATCACCTTACTACTTGCGTTTTTTTTGAAACCCTATAAATTAAACCCTTTATCAACCATCTACACATCCATCATTTTTCACAACCTTGATGTTACTTTGAGTTTTCATCATCTCTCAAAAACCAAATTCACATCCTTTACCTCCTCGAACATGAACTTGATCTCCACGATAACCAAACTATTGAAAAACTTAATTGTTCGTTGCATCAAACTTGAATCTTAGTTATACATGAGGATTTGATTATCTACCTGAACATTTGATTATTCATGATACTTGAAAGAATGGAATATAAACTATTTGCTATAAACACACCTAGAGTCATTTACCTTGTCTAGGGCAACTCTGTTACAACTCGCATGCTATACTCGATACTTGATGCATATACAAACTTGCTTACATGTATATATTACCAATTTGTAACTTATGTGACAAACCAAAAACAATTGTTACACTTAATCAAAACAACCGATAGAGGATGAAGTACTTTGTGACACCCCGCATTTTCAGGTTAAATACTTTTACTGAACTCTAGTTAACTTACATGTTCATACATGGCTAGATACTTAACTAGGGGTAGTTAAGTAGGCCTAACACATGTTAGAGGTTATTAACATATGTGTTAAATAGGATAAGTATTGTTTAACACACACATGAGTCCTGTATCCCGAACGTTGGTGAATAATAAACTTATGTGAAAACCATACGTGATTATGTGAACCTAAACCGAACACGTTAATAAAAATCATTAAAAGTGGAGCATGAGGTTGATTAGGGTCTTAACGCATGGGGTTACACTTGTTACGGTCCGAAATAACGAAAACGTCGATGGATAACGCGTCGGGAGGCGAAACGAAGCAAAAGCGCGCGCCTCGGACCTGTGAGCGGCCGCTCACAGGCTCCTAGCGGCCGCTCGAACATCCCTGACGGGTTTAAACCGCCTCAAACTCATATTTATGCATCCTAAACCCCCATGTAACCCCCATACTCAACCCTAATCGCCCCCTTACTGCCCCACACGAATATTTCACTCCAAAAATTCCTGCTAAGGCTCAAGATCATCAATTGGGAGGCTCCAAGGCGCGCGATTGATTGATTTGAAGAGCTAAGGGTATAACTTATGATTTCTTACGCTTTTACCTTATGTTTTTACTATAAAAATCATATAACAAGTTTGTCCAGGTCTGAAAGTATTTTTTAAAAGTTAAAACATGATGATTACAAAGATTAAAAGGGTCAACCACATTGTTACATAATGAATGTTATATGTTTTGCATGATTATGTATGTTCTTGATGTTTTAGACTTCTAGGGTTTGTGGATAATGATGGTTGTGATGTATAATTAGGGTTTTGATCAGATGTGGTTCTTACTAAAGTTGTATGATGATTATTAGGTGTTATTGATTGATAATATGCAACTAGGGTTTGATATAATTGATAATATTGCATGATTAGAATCTGGACAGATTCTGAATGTCGACTTGTAGGGTCTGTTTCGTGGCTTGAAAATAATTGGTTTGATCGATTCTTTGCATGATTGTAATGTACAAGGTCTTAGCTTTTCATAATGGGCAAAACCATCGAATTTGGACATCGTTTGAGTCGTTTTTGGAATTTTAATTGATTAGGGGTCATATCAGATTTTCGGATTTGTAAATTGGGCTAACTTTTAATGGTCATAACTTGAGATTTACAAGGATTTAGGTTATGAAATTTATACAGTAGGTCAATACTGGAAAATAGAGCTTTTCCAAGTGGATTCATCTCGTTTGGATGAATACACAATTTTTAAGAATTTTCCTACTAAACTGACCTGTTGAGGAAATTTTCTGGACACTGCTGTGTTGTACGAATTTTTATAATTTTTGTGTTTGAAATTAAGACAAAAAAAAAATAGATATTGTCGAGTGAATCCCAAATAAAATTCAGTAAAAATTTGGGACTCTAATTCATTCGTTAAGTATTTTAAATAAATTGTTTTTCACAGCGCACAATCAGTCCTAAAAACACAGATTGTGTACGGGGTCTTTAAGTGACTATTTGGAGTTCTATGTGGTGTGTAATTGACATGTACTTGTGTGGAAACTTGTATGAGATGTGTTTGATGCGTTAAACTTATAATAGTCACCACGATCACCAACGGGATACGTAGGACATACTTGTGCATGTAGAGTCACTAGGTGTCACTACACGATTTTGAAACTTTTAAGAATCGAATAAACGTGCTATGTGGTATATTGGTTATGCAAGTGTACTCACATAGTGACACATATAATAGGGAGTCGGTAGCGAGTCTCTATTACGTTGAAGTTTGGATATTCTTGCTTGCAACCTAAGGTGAGTTTCACTACTCTTTTCTCAAAAGCATGTGTCTCGGGTCGAGACAACTTACGTAACGTTTCTAGTCCGGGTTAGGACTACTTTTACACATCCCGGGTTTTGGGGTGCATGGTTCACGTGGTGAATCTATTTTTACTAATTCATATATATGTCCTTGATGAACTAAACCAAACACATCTTTTAAGTCCTTCAAAATACCGAATCAATTGCCGGTTGGGCAAGCGGGTTAATTAGTTGATAGCGCTATTAGGTCTAACAAACCTCACATCGTGCTGGGAGCACGGATGTGAACTATTAGCTTCAAACATAATCATTGTCGATGGACAATGATGCAAGGCATCCTTATCCCGGTTATGGGAACTTGTTCATTAGTAGTTCGGTATTCGCCGGTTTTAGTTATCATGAGTGGGCTAGCTACCCCTGGCATATGAATTAGCTATTTACTTGTGGCCAAGGAGGCCGACGTTCTTACGTACTGTTATGTGGTCTGGGAGACCGACGTTTTCATTT
This sequence comes from Ambrosia trifida, assembly GCA_028751855.1. Lineage (NCBI taxonomy): Eukaryota > Viridiplantae > Streptophyta > Magnoliopsida > Asterales > Asteraceae > Ambrosia > Ambrosia trifida. The sequence goes on along the minus strand of CM054129.1, from coordinate 58,201,899 downwards.
GGTTACATGGTTTGGGAAACCTACGCTTTTACTTACTCACCTACTTTACTCAGTGAACTCACCAACATTGTTTGTTGACCCACGATTTACATGCTTTTGCAGGTAGTTAGCTTCCGGTGCCAGGATTAGAAAGCACTGTACACTTCACTGCATTTGGGCTCTCGGGCATACACATAAATCATATATTATGCTTTCGTATGGTTTTAATTTGGGTGCGTTGTTTTGCGCATGGTTTTAAAAGGTTTAAATTTGGTTTACGCTTCCGCAGCTTAACTAAACTTGGTTTTTGAAAACAAACTAAATGGTTTGGGCATTTAGAGTTCGTTCCTATGACTTATGGCTATGGGATCCTGGTATGTCACGCGCCTCGCGGTATAAACCCCGCAGTGGAAATTTGAGGGTGCGACATACTTGCTCAACAGTTAAATGAGTACCAAATAACCTACTCAACGATTGGTAGAGGTCATCATGCCTTTTCAGCAGTCGGGAGAGGCCCTACAACCTGCTCAACGACTGGTGGAGGCTATCACACCTGCTCAACAATCGGTAGAGGTTCTTACTCACTAACTGGTAGAAGTCTTTTTCCTGCTCAACAGTTGGACTCATTTTTGGATACATTGTATACGATTCAATCACAAGGTTAATTTCATTTTTTACATTGTATAGGAGGACACAAAACCCTAACGTAAGGTAAATTGGTGATTGAGGTCCGGAACGTAATCATGAATTTACAGGTACGTTAAGGTAGTGTGAAATTCTATCAAGGTTTTTCGGTAGCTAATCAATTATAAACGCTAGTTACCTAGTAATTCATTTAGTCTTTCCATAGTCAATCAACTCACACATATCAAAACTCTTACCCAAATTATTCGAAACATATTATTCTATTACTTATAAATTCACGTTGTGCCTTAACCCAAATTTTTCCAAACCATAGTTGTCTTAATTTCTACCCAATCACACTCAACCCTGTGTTTTTAATAACTTCGGGACGAAGTTTCCTAAAGTGGGGGAGACTGTAACGCCCAGCGTTTCCCGAATAATATAATAATAATTTTATTTATCTAATTATTCATAAAACGATTTTTAATTCGTTAACACTAATATCTCGTTAGCATATAATACGTTCTTACACGACATTAACTTATAAAACATATATGTAATTGTCGTTATAATTATTAGAAACAATAACTGCTCATGGTAAATAAAATGCGATAAAATATATACGTATAACTAAAATATAGTCCAAATACTCGTTTTAACTTGATCAAAAGAAATATAACTCGTGAAATAATCATCTAGCATTGAAACGAGTAAAATCCATAAACGTGACCCGAGTCGGTAACTAGTTCGTTTAAGTAACAACTTCCCACCTAACCCACCTACAAAACCTTACCTATATAACATATCTTCCTCTTCACCTTTACCTTCATCTTCTTAATCAAAACCCTAGCCACCATCCTTTATAATCTCCTTCAAACTCCTTCTTCCTCACTTCACCATCAACATAAAACCCTAATCTTCACCATCCTTTCTTCATCTCCTTCCACACACACTCGAGCTACTTCCTTTCCTCTCCCTAATCTCCGACCGGTGACCCCTCTGCTCCGGCTGCCGCCACTAACAGCAAACAAGCACCACCCGAACCATCGTCCGCCGCCAACAACCATCATAGCCTCATCATCCATCTGCCTTCAGCCACCATTAAACACATCTATTTACCCCCTCCCTCTTGTTAATCTGATGGCCGGACTTGGGTTCCGATCGGACCCGTCAGCCGACACACCACACACACCAGACCACCACCCTATCACCGCCTTTAACCTCCTTTCTTATCTTCCTCTCGTACAGTCCGAATCGAAAGATGGGTCACGAGTACAAGCCAGAAACATAGGGATGGGTTCGATTCGGTGATAGTTATGGCGTGGATAGGACTGTTGGTTCAGCTCAGTACGGTGGCCAGGTCAAACCTGGTCAACATTAATCAGTTTCGGGTTATGTTATTTTCGGGTCAGATATGGTGCAGCTTGGTTGCGGTTTTGATGTGTTCCTTTCCTTTCGGGTCAAACCTTCATGTCCTGGTCAACATTAGTCAACGGTCAGCCATGGTCAAACCAGTCGACATGCGGTACGGGACGAGTTACGTTTTGGTTCGCGAGATCAGATATCGGGAAGGTATAAGCGCGCGCCGTATTATTTCTTTTACTTACTTCAAGTTAATTCATATATGTGTTGATATATATTAAATTTAAAAGTGTAAAACGAAGCGAACCGACTTACGACTAAAAATTTCCTTACTAACTTGAATGTATATTACTTGTCAAAATTAAATATAGTTTCTCGCTTATTATGACTTTAATGACTCGAGCCATTTATCGCGTATAAAAAAAATTTAGTTAATTAGTATTGCGTTTTGTGATTTTTGGACAATTGATGTTTTGGGAAAATATAGACAACTTGTGTTGTCTGGTTTCTTATAAAAACAGAGGAGACTCTGCCCAAAGTTTTATAAAATTTAAGAACCAAATCGGCCTTTCAAGTTTATAACTATGTGTAGACAAGATGATGTTCTTACAAATAAATCCTAACTTTCAAATCTTACGCCGTCAAAAATAGAAATATTTATGTTTATTAACAAGTACATATATATACTACCCAAGATACGAGACAAATTAACATTTGAGTCAAACTACGTAAATATTATTTTGTTATACAAAGTGTGTCTTTATCAATAACTTCAATAATGTATTTAAATTCAAATAGCTATACATAACCAAGTTACTATCAGTTCGTTAAGTCATACACTTATTAAGACACGCTTTCTTTCAATACGTGTCTAGGTAGTTGGATAAACTATCTTTACAACCATAACAAAAACAAGTTTATTTGCATTAGAATTTAAGGCATCGTTTATTTGTATTTGGATACAAGAGTTCCATTAATCCAAGTTCAGACTTGTTGCTACTTGCTAGTACTTACACAGTGAATTTCAGGTGAGTTTACGTAACCATGTTTATGCAATTCTTTATACTTGCAACATTATACTTAAGCAATTCTATATACATGTCTGGTTGTAAACTTTAATGCCTCATGATTTAGACAACAACAACAGTTAGACTTACGCTTAAACATACATAATCATTAGCTATGGCCAAGCCAGCGATACTCAATAATAGATCTATTGGATTGACAATCCCACCTAGATTCGTTGACCATCTTTTATGGGGAGCGCGGGTGATTGTTATCGTTCCAACATGATATTAAGGTGAACCGTGGATGACGGGATGGACCTAAACTAGTCGGAGGTTTGATTATGTGCATTCAACACTTCATGTTTATTCATGTAGACTTAAACTTACGATAGACATATGAATTGCTAAACTTTTATTCTTAAACTTAATTGCTTGACATGGCTTATGTATTCTCACCAACTTCTAGTTGACCCCCCCCCCCCCCCATTTTTCCCAAACTTAACAGGAAATAATGATGCTTGAAGTATAGAGCTAGCATGAGAAGATACTTAAAGTTTTAAGCTTTGTGTGATTATTGGATGTATTAGATTTCATTCAAGACATTTAATGTAATTCAATATTGTAACGAAATAAAGGATTATTTAAACTTATGTATTACCATGAGCTACTGAACAATCATTCATACGTGACACCTCGATGTTTCCGCCATCGGTTGGGGTGTTACAGTAGGTGATTTGGAGCTAGATGCTGGAGGCAGTTTCTTTCCAGCAACCAAAAACTCAATATCTCTAGCCCTTTTCTCCATCGGCTTCAATATTTTCTCTTTCTTCTTGTACTGTGGCTTCTTCTGTTTCTCACCTGTCTTTGGCGATCCCACAAAGTCTTCGGATACCAATCCTAAACCTTCATCTGTTTCATCCAATGCAACAGGACTTTTTGTCCTTTGCTCCTCAACAGACTTATTTAGACTCTCAGACTCACCAGCCACAGTGGCCTTAGGCGTGGTGCTCTTTACAATCTCACTATCAGAATCCCATCTCTCGTCTTCTTGTGTCTCTTCAGAATCGACAGACACTTCGTCAACCAGATGTAAACCTTTCTTAGCAACACTCTTTTTCCTTCTAGACACCTTCTTCTGAGCGGGTTCAGTATCATCTAGTTTTTCTTTACCTTTCCCTGTCTTTGCCCCAATGTTTACAACTTGACGCTTTCTCTTTGCATCAGGATTAACTGGACAAAGAGGATTATCTGGATCTGATTCATTGTTATCATGTCTGACCTTATCCTTTCCTGGATCTACATACCCTGGGTTAATCAAATGAACAAACAGGTTCTTGTGAGGTGGTCTTTCATTCAATGGCACACCCTTATAACCCTTCATTCTGACAAGAGTATTCAGGTTCATGTGATCCTGAATAACAATCTGGGTAGGATTTCTTATCAACTTCTTATGCTTCTTATCCAGTATCATCTGTATGAACCTCAGATAAAGCAAAAACTTCTTGTTCTTCAAGCCTCTAAATGGTTCTAACATGTGTTCCAGTATCATACCAGCTACATTGAACGGCTTGTTCAATAAAAGAGCCACCATCAAAGAACTAATGCTCTTCCTCATCACATCATACCCTCGACTCACTAATCCAAATACGTGCAACATAACGTGAGCGAGATACTTAAATTGGGGGCATAGCTTCCCTTTATGTAACGAACCATCAGTTATCGGTCCGTTGTACTTCATTCGTAAGAAGCACTTTCTCTGTTCTATCTAAGAAAGTTCTCTAGGATCTGTCTTCTTCTCATCATGCAGCTTCAATGCCTCACAGATGTCATCTTCAGAAATGATTACAACTCCCCCTGAATCGTGCTAACCACACCAGATTCGTTGTTCCAGTAGTACATTTTAGCATTCTTCCAGAACTCCTGTTGATGATCCTTATAAATGATGGCGGGGGTAGCAAGTGCAACAATCACACGGCTTCTTTTAAGGAAATCTACGATGCCAGTGAACTCTTGATGTTTCTTCAGATCGCCCATGAACGCACAACAGTTGTGCGCCGGTTCAAATGGTAGTTCTTCCATTTGTTCCTTTCCAGTAGCCTTTTCAGAAGATCCAGCGGGAATATCAGCACTACCCTGTTCAGACATTATCAGACTGCGAAACAAATCAAGAAAACATGTTAAAAACGAACAAAAATAACAAAACTTGAAAATTTTTGATTATCAGTTTCTACATTCGACCGTTCGTAGGTTCAAATGTGAAATCAGAAAGGTTCGAAAGTGGGAATAAAGGCTCGAATGTGAAAATTATTTTGTAAACTTGTGCATTCGACCATTTGTTTCCAGGTTCGACCGTTTAAACATCTACATTCGCCCAATCAGTCACATTCGACCATTTGAATTGGGCGAATGAGACTGTTCATCTTCTTCATTTTCAAATTTGGATATGGTTTTTTTTATCATGCCATTTTGATTTGAACACACTCTAACATGACCGATTAATCATTTCTAAGGAACAATTTCAATTATCATCCATTGATTATGTGTTTTCTAATAAAACTAGGGTTCGAAAGTTTTGCAACATCAATTAAACAATTTGATTAAGTTTAAACCTAAGTTTTTGTTTATTCTCCCCCTAAAACTCATAAGCAATGAATCTTGTGCAAAATTTATAGCAATTATCAGTTTAAAAGCAAGGTTCGAAGTCAGTTAGGTCTCAGTCAAAAAAACAACGATTCAGACTTGAATAAATTATAATAACCTGCAAAAAGTTATAGGAAAATGATCAGTGAAACAAGACGAACACAATGATATGATTCTTAATACACGGGCAACAAGATCACTTAATCTCAGAATTTTGAAAATTTTTAAAAGTGGGGGTCGAATGTGCAGATCTGATATATATATATATATATATATATATATATAGGCTCCACATTCGACCGTTTGACTAGGGCAAATGTGAAACTTTTTCCACCTTCGACCCTATTGAAAGGTTCGAATGTAGAAAAAGGGTTCGAATGTGAAAATGCCACATGAACACTCACATTTGACCGTTTAAAAGGTACGAATGAGCAGATAAAATTCCACCTTCGACCCAACGAAGGGGCGTATGAAAATTGGAATTTTTGAAAATTTTACCAAATCTCAAAATCGAGTCCTGTTCAAAATATTTTTCAACTTTTAAGCATCCGACATTCATTATTTTTCATTTAAATATGACAAAATTCAAATGGTCCATCAAGTTTTAGAAAATCATCATCAATCACCATCAGCTATCAAAAATAAGATAGAAATGTAAAATCTTTTTGGATTTTCTAAACTTTTTGTTAAAAACACACCTAAAATCTTTTTGAGTTTTGTATTTTTGACGAGAAATGTAAAATGCAAAAATGTAAAGATAAAGCAGTAAATGTTTTGTGATTTCCGGTAAAGGGATCATATCAGTTATTGAGAAATCTGATCACACCGTTGATCTTTTGATTTATTATCATTAAAGACATTGCGTGATCTGGCAACTGTTGATATTGTGATCCATATAAACTCACATGCAGACTGTTGTGCAGTGCTTTAAGCTGATACGATTATTTATAGTATAAACTCAATTGTCTGTGGTTCCCACGCACACGACATACTCCCGTATCAAGAAGTAAATGTACAAAGACTCATTGTAACGCGTGATTATGCTTTCGTCATCTGTAATTTACAAGGTATGAGGCACAGAGGTATACAGGTCAGCAAATCAATGCAACAAAGTAACTTGTGCACTCAACCAGGTTGAGGGCTAATATCAATCATGATTTGCATCAATGATTGGATACGATGTAATAAATAATTTTTGATTATCGTCATACATGGAAAGTTCCTCAATTCGGTAACTTTAGGATTTGGCTGTAAAGCTCTTTTATAAAGACACCCTGTCTGATCTAGGTCCGTAATGACTTACAGCAGAAGATCAGAGAGGCTATCCCTAGACAACTAATAACATAACGACCTGAAACCTCCGAGTTTTGTACAAATACCCTATCAAACGAAATTACGGTACTAAGACCATATGCCCATGAGGAGTTCATCCACACAACAATTCGTTTGATGTGTATGTATCAGGCACGCAGTAATAAGTCTACGAAGCCTATCAACATATCAAACAGACTCAAACACACGCCTTATATTTGCATTACATGTCTTTAGAATGTGTCATATCTCCACTGATGTACTATCATTTCCCCTTTTTCTCCAGGAAATCTTTTTGGGTTTTTCTAATTTTTATGGTTTTTGAATTTTTCAATGATTTTGGCTTTTCTGAAAATAAATTCTATCTAAGAAATGTAATACATATTTTTGGAGTTTTGTATTTTTCTAAAAAGCAATAAAAACTGTACTAAAAAGTGATAAACTGAGGTGGTGATCAGTCTTGTTTTTCTTTAATACCATTAGCTTTTAAAAGATATTCAAATCTTGATTTATCAAAAGCTTTGGTAAAAAGATCTGCACGTTGATAGTTAGTGTGGATTTTGACCATATCGATCAACTCTTTTGCATAACAATCACGGATAAAATGATATTTAATCCGGATATGTTTAGCTTTCGAGTGATTTACTAAGTCTTTGGTCAATGCAATTGCGGCTTCATTATCATAGTAAATAGAGGTTGTAAGAAATTGCAAACTGTAGTCCACCATCTGTTATCGTATCCAAAGAACCTGTGAGCAGCAACTTGATGCTGAGATGTATTCTGCTTCACATGTGGATAAGGCAACTTCGGTCTGTTTCTTGCATTGCCAGGCCACGTGCCTGCTCCCCATAAACTGGCATCCAGCCGTTGTGGATTTGATGTCTTTGTCACAGCCACCCCAATCTGCATCACTAAAAGGGATTAGGTCAAAATTATCATAATTAGGGTACCATAGTCCTCTCGATGGACAACCCTTCAGATATCTAAGGATACGTTTGACAGCTGCAAGATGACTCTGTTTCGGCTTTGACTGATAACATGCACAGAGACATGTGACAAACATTATATCTGGTCTGGAGGCGATGAGGTACATCAGAGATCCGACGATTGCTCTGTATGTGAAAGGATTAGTTAGCTCCCCCTTAGCATCAATACCAATCCCGTGATTAGGTTGTATCGGGGTATCCATCGGCTTTGAATCATCAATCTGGAATCGGCTCAAGACTTCAGAATCATATTTCATCTGGTGAATAAAGATTCCCGTTGGTCTTTGGTCCACCTGCAAGCCTAGGAAAAACTGCATCTCTCCCATCGCACTCATTTCGAACTTTCCATACATAACACGTTCAAATTCTCTGCATAGAAGTTCGTTAGTAGAACCAAAAATAATGTCATCTACATAAATCTGAACTAGAAGCAAGTCATCCCCTGTTCGTTTTGTGAACAGTGTGCAATCTACCAAACCTCGTTTAAATCCTTTGGACAGAAGATACGTGCTCAGCTCCTCATACCATTGCCTTGGAGCCTGGTGCAACCCATAAAGAGCTTTGTTTAGGACGTAGACCTTATCCCGGTGAATAGGATCCTCAAAGCCTAGTGGTTGACCTACGTAAACTTCCTCCTTGACCACACCTTAAAGAAACGCACTTTTGACGTCCATTTGATACACCTTGAATTTCTTATAAGATGCAAACGCTAGAAACATTCTGATAGCTTCTAAGCGTGCAACCAGTGCATAAATATCGTTGTAATCAATTCCCTCAACTTGATGAAAGCCTTGTACGACCAATCGAGCTTTGTTCCGGACAATCACTCCTCTATCATCTTTCTTACACTTGAACACCCATTTCGTTCCTATCTTTTTTCGTCCTGGAGGTAAATCTGTCAGTGTCCACACTCTGAGTTTCTGAAACTGTAATAACTCCTCTTGCATAGCCTCTACCCAAGCGTCATTCAAAAGAGCGTCCTTGTATGTCCGCGGCTCAACCTGCGAAACATAACAAGCAAAAGACCAGTCATTTTGAAAACCTGATTTTTGAATTTTGGCATATAAAGCAAGAGCGCCAAGGTTTTTTGGTGAGTTTGCATTTCTCAGTTGACCTCTCGTCATCACACTGCTACCAGGATCACCAATAACCTGCTCGATCGGGTGAATCCGATGTATCTAAGATTCCGGATAATCAGGTACTTGCACTCCCGTCTGAGTAGTTAAAATCTCTGTGGAATCCAGATCATTACCCATGTTTGATGATGAAGCACCATGTGGATTTGGGTTCACTGGTGGTGTCTCTGTGGCAACATCTTGAATAGCTTCACTTGTAACATCGTCGTCATCTTCAGATTCCGATGAATTAAGAGTTGTGGAAGCTTCCTCAAATACCTCTTCTTCAGCTACAGGAGCATTGGTATCATTACAAGCTGTTTGGAGGTTCACAGTGATCGGACGCACCAACGGTGATGTCACTGCGTTTTCGACCTCGTGGTATAATCGTAATACAGCTTCTTCAACAAAGCTATCTAGATTGAATGATTCAAAGAAATCCTTGTAATCAAACATCCAGTCTGGACCGCTTCCCTGTATATTCTGAGTATATCTTTGAACTTCGACATTAGCCCACTCCTCGACCTGACGAGTTCGTTTGTTGAAAACCCGTTTGAGCGGGATTGCATATCCACAAAGAATCCTTCTTCATCCTTTGGTGCGAACTTCTCAGATGGATTACGCATTGTACATGGGGCTCCAAACGGTTCTAGAAACTCTAAGTTCGGCTTTCGTCGATTCAACAGCTCATAAGAAGTTTTGCCAAACTTCTCCACCATTAAAACACGATTAAGAGTATAACAAGCTGCATAAATTGCTTCATTCCAGAACATTACTGGAAGATTTGAATCTGCGAGCATTGTTCTAGCCGTTTCAATTAGAGTCCTGTTTTTGCATTCTGCGACACCGTTCTGTTGAGGGGTATACGGAGCACTGTATTCATGATGAATACCTTTGTTTTCACAAAGAGCTTCCATCTGTGCATTCTTAAACTCCGTCCCATTATCACTCCTAATTCTCTTGATCTTGAGACCATAGATATTTTCCAATCGAGTGAACAGAACTTTTAAATTATCAAGCGTGTCGCTCTTATGTTGCAAGCACATAACCCATGAAAATCTGGAATAGTCATCGGTAACCACAAGATAGTAAAATTCACTAGCATGACTTTTACGTTTGACCGGTCCGAACAGATCCATGTGCAAACGCTCAAGTGGCAGTTCAACGGAATTGACTTTCTTTGGCTTATGGGATTGCTTGTGCTACTTACCCTTCTTGCAACTCACACACTTGTCATTTAAATGAAAATGTTTAATATTCACGCCTGTGACAAGTTCATTCTTCACCAATTGATTCATCTTTCGAAGGTGAATGTGTCCCATCCTCCATTGCCACATGATAGATTCTTTTTCAGTAGCCTTGGAGAGGAAACACGTGACTTGGCCTTGTGTAGTCATAGCTTTTGACATATCGAGAATGTACAAGTTATTCACTCTCGGTGCCTTTAACATCACCCACTCTTTTGGTAAAACGAATCCCGGCTTGAGTATATAGAAAGATTTGTCATCAAAGTAAACAGAAAACTGCTTATCACAAATCTGACTGACACTGAGCAGATTATAATCGATTTGCTTCACATACGAAATTTTCTCAAAACTCACTATTCCATTACTAACACTACCCTCCATGGTAATGTATCCACCCTTGTTACCAGCAAACGCTACATAACCTCCATTGATATTTCTGATATGGAACAGTATCGATAGATCCCCTATCATGTGACCAAAAGCTCCACTGTCAACAATCCAAAGACTGCAAACAGGGCCAGCTGAAGCTCCCTGCACATATCAAGTAAAAAAATAGATTTTTCGGGGGACCCAAGCCTGCTTGGTCTTGGTCTTGGTCTTTGAACTTTGTGTTTCAAAGATTCTTTCTTACAATCAGATTGATTTGAATTGATCTTTTTTTGATCAATTAAATCTTTTTCGGTTTCAGTTTTCACATTCTCATTTTCTTTTGAAGATGAAGCACCCTGAGAACCCTTAGGCGACCAATACTGTTTCGAACGTTTCAAGATCCGGATTTGAGACTTTGGGGTCTTAACCGGTTTCTTTACTTCGTCTTTGACTGAAATTTTCTTGGTTACCTTCTCTGATTTAACAGAGACAGGTCCAACTGTTGGTTTGACAGCAGGTTTAACACGAACCTTTTTCTTGTCAACAGTTGTGTTCACTATCGGTTTCTTAAGGGGTTTTTCAGTTGCTATTCGGTTACGACGATCATATGTCATCGAACGATTATCCCTTCTTTGATAAAAATGATTTTGATTGTAAAAATGTGGTTGTTGAGGGACAACACGTTGTTGTGGATAACATTGATTATCGACTGAACGTTGATGATTTTGCTTCACTTCCACCTCGTGCCTTTTGTATCTAACATACGGGCAGTAAGAAAGTAAATGCCCTCTCTCCCCGCATTTATAACACGCACGGCATTCCTCAAAGTTATTCTTGTCGTTCGACTTAGAGTATGCGGTGATAGGATATTGGTCCTCCACACATTTCCTTCTAAGACTCTCAGGAGCTGGATCCAAAGAGTAAGTCGGCTCAAGAAAACTGTTAGCCTTATTCTTTGGCTTGATGAATTTTGTGACCTGAACTTTTGGTTCTTTAGGAATATCCAAGTAAATTCTTTCTAAAACCTCTGGAGGTACATCATTTGTTCGCTCATGCTTTGGGAACCAAATGGTACTCTCCTGCCAAATCTTTTCAATCTTTGAATAATTGGCGAACTTGATTCGATATTCCTCGTCAGACATTATCTTATCGGATCCAATCATCCGATAGAAAATCTTGATGGGTTTGTCACAGGATTAATTTTTCTTTTCAACAGGCTTAACTGATTGATTCTTTCTATGACCGATAGCCATGGGATGCAGAATCTGAGATGGTGAAACAGGTTCATTTGTGATTATGTGATTTTCAACAGGAATATCACATACCTTCTTAGATCCCTTCTCAAATTGATCATCCTCAGAATCGAAATCATCAGTTACAGCAACTACACCTTCATTATTTAGTCCCAAAACTAGTCGAACATCAGAATTTGGGTCTCCCACACTAGAAGTGTTCGACTCATTATCCGATGTCGATTCAGACTTGACTATGCTCTCCGGTGTTATTGAATGTAGAGTATGATTTTCAAATAACACTGTAGATGGGACGGCCTTGTAGTTTCCACTACTAGCTTGTGAAGGCTCCTCTATTATATGATAAACAACATAAGCAATATGCTTATAACTCTCAAGTTTCTTATTCACTTTTTCTGCAAAGCACTTGATGGTATCCATTTCAAGTTTTGTATTTTCTAAATCATTGATGTAGTTGTTTATGGCTATTTGTTTCAAAGATAAAGTCTTTTTCAGTTCTGAAACATCTTTCTTATAACCATCAAGCACTCTATTAAACTCTCGTGCTTCTTTTTTATACGGTTGACAGTTGATCTTAGCACTTTCAAGCTGAACCTTGAGTTGCTTATTATCCTTTGTCAATTTATCACAAGCATCATAATGTTTATCAAAAATTGAGTTTGATGTAGATTCAGTACTTACCTGTTTTAGAGGTTCTGTCATCGCCATCAGTGCAAAGTGTGCTTCCTTCCCAGCGAAAAACTTTGAATAATCAATCCTGGTACAAGCATCATCCACCATGCATGATTTGCGGGTCATCAAAAAGTCAGCTTCAGCAAGCAGTTGGTCAATATCATCATCCAGTGAGTTAACGCTAGATTTAGAATCAGACTCACTCTCCACATCAGAATAAGCTGAATCATACTGTTCTAGCACATCAGTAACCGAATCAAGAATCAAACCAGATTTCTTCTCTCCACAATCATCACTTTCTTCACTCAACTCTTCGATTTTCACTTCAGACATCTTCTCAGTCACTATTTCTTCTTCAACACATACCGGCTCATCCAGATCCATCTTCTGTGCAACACATGCCACATTACCAGTGGTAATCTCCTCAACACCCAGCTGCATACCCGTCCAATCAAAACCCTCGTCTTTCTGAATCACCAAGGCTTGGTTTTGATTATCTGATTGGGTTTGTGTGTTTGGTGTAGAAATAGGAATGATTGTTCGGTTTGGATTTTGTGGTGTTTGATTTTGGTTCTGGTTTTGTGTTGTGGTTTGTCTAGAAGTGTTGTTTTGTGAAGTATTTTGACGGTTCTGGTAGGTATTTTGTGGTTGAAAGCTTGAAATATTAGGACTTTGGTAAGATACCTGGTTTTGGGTTTGACGGTTTTGGTAGTTGGTCTTGAAAGGATTTATGTTCCCCTGCTATGCTGGCTGTGTGCATTCCCTTTTAAAGTGACCTTTCCCACCACAATTGAAACATGTCACTTTGGCTTTGTTGAAGCCATATGTGGTGTTTGGGGAAGTAGAAAGATCAGTTCTTCTGGTCTTCTCAATGAATTCGGTAGCTCTCCTCATAACGCTAGCAAATGCCCACTGGATATTAATGAGCTCCATCTCTTCTTTATCAATATGTGCGTAGTCATCACTAGTCAAGTTGTTGTTACCAATTTGACTCGCAACCAGCCCATTATAAGAAGCTACCATAGCTGACACCAATTGTATGTGGTATAAGGATCGACAAATCAACAAAGAAATGATCAAACAAGTTTGATTTAGGTGCGGAAACCTTAAACCAATCACAAAATGATAATTAATTAGATCAAAACAAGTAAATCATCATTCAAAGCTTTTTCATTAATAATCAAGACTCAATTACACGTTGATAAAGTGAAAACAACAAGGTATGAACGTGAATTAAGCTAAATAATATCCTAGAGAGAGAATCAGAAAGTGGAGGGAACAAAATGACTCAAAGTGACATTCAAAAAATCAGCTTGACATATATATAGTCTGCACATTCGCCCACTTTGTAAGTGCGAAAGTGCAGGTTCGACCACTTCATCTGGTCGAACCAAGCCATACATAAGAAACCTATTCTACATTCGACTAAAACCTCTCCTTCGCACCTTCTGAGTCTCCTTTGACCAAACTAAAACTCTTCGCCCATTCGACTATCAAGAAGAACAAGTTTATTGGACAATCAGAAGCACTAGTCGCATAAATGCATCTACAAACTCCCCCTCGACTATTTCTTGGATTGTTGTCGACGTTCTTCGTCCATTCTGATGTTCATCAACTTGATATGCAGCTGAATCTTCTGTTCCTTAGTCAGCACCGGTTCATGAAATGGCTTCGGCTTCGTCTTTTTCACTTCAGGCACCTTCTGTATCTTTACAAACCTCCCGAGCTTCTTGTCATAATCACATCCAGCATTTATATCATAAGCAAAGCATAGAAATACCACACGTTGGTATTTGCCTGCTTGTTCACCATCCTTAACCTCAGAATAAATCGGATTATAGAACAACATTATTATATCCTCATGTGAACAATTAATCAACCACATGGGATCAAAACTGTGTATCTTCTTGAAGTTCTTTTCACCATCATTCAGCACGATCACAGCCTCTGCTATCTTCCAATCATAGTACCACCAAATAAAGTCTTTGGCGAAGTGTTGTGGAATCGGCATCAAAGGAATCTTCTTCAACACTCGCGGTGGCTTATACTTCAGCGTCACTTTGGGCATTCCAGTAATCATGTCAATATCCTTTTTATGAACGATTCGTTTTGGATATTGAGGTGCAAATAAATCCCACTTAGTTCGGCTCTCTCTCGTCATCCTCTCAGCAACATATGAAGTTTGATTATTTGACGCTCCTGATATTCGGTGACGACAAATATCACGAATAGCCCAGTAAGGGAGAGTCTTCAGGTCATGGAATTTGTTAAAGTACAGAATTCCCTTCTCCCACTTGACTGCTATGCATTTCAGTTGCTTAACAAACTTCCAGACCAATGCACGACCTTTGAAAATTTCATTATGAAGTTTGTAGAAGCTACCTTGTATCTCAGCTTTAGGACGGTTATCATGCCCTTTGAACACTTCATCTTCAAACAATTTGCTCTTTTCCTTAGCAAGTTTCTCAGCCTGGTTTAGCACTTCATCAGAAAATCCAGAATCTTGATAATTCTTAAAGTATTGTGGATATTCCTCACTTGTAATGTCTTCCATCTCAACTTCTTCAAATGCAGGAACGTCATGGTCATCTGAATGATTCCCGGCTTCCTTTTCAGGTATCTTTGGAATGAAATTATCAGCAAGTAGCTCTTCCAAAGTCTTTCCAACCTGTCTAGCTAAACCTTCAAGTATTTCCTTAGAAACCGCCACAGAAACCTCTCCATCCTCTAAATCTGAGTCATCAAACTCAAATTCATACGGCTTATTACTAGACTCGAATATTTCTGGAAACCTGCCTGTCATGTCAATCGTCCAGACTCGATCTGTAAGCATCTGGCGATACATGTGTTTGCCTTTCCTCATCTTCTTGAGCACATTGTCTAACGCTTCATTGAACTCATCAACAGGTAATTCATTTCCCTGTTCTATGCTAGAAGTAGTTGCAGTCTTTTGCTTCTTAGATACAGGTGTAGTAACCGGTGACTTGGGACTAGAAACTGGTGGTAGTTTCTTTCCAGCAATGAGTGATTCAATCTCCCTCATTCTCTTTTGACTCGGCTTTAGTACATTCTCTTGTTTCTTGTACTGAGGCTTCTTCTTTGATTTCACAGCCTGTACTGGTGAACCAGGAAAATCTTTTTCTACATTAAGACCCTCTTCATCTTCATCAACAGGAATTGGGCTCTTATTACCTTGATCTTCAACTGAATGGTTTAAACTAACAGACTCACCAGCCACAAATGGCCTTGGGCGTGGTAGTCTTCAGCGTTTCAGTTTCCGAATCCCAGTGTTCATCTTCTTGCGTCTCCTCAGAATCAATCGACGCTTCATCCACAATATGCACTCCTTTCTTAGCCATTGTTTTGCTTCTTCTTTGTGTACTCTTCTTCTTAGAAGGTTCAGGAACAACCTCTATTCTGATCTCTTTTTCCTTACCCTTTCCACTCTTTGCACCAACATTAACAACCTGTCTCTTGCGCTTCGCATCTGGATCAACAGGATGTAATGGATAATCTGAATCTGAATCACTGTTAGCATGTCTCACTTCCCCTTCACCTGGATCCTCATAATCAATCCTTGCTAGATGTCCAAATAAACGTCTTACAGGTGGACGTTCATTCACTGACAATCCTTTGTAAGCTTTCATCCTAGCAAGTGTATTGATTGACATATGTTCTTGAACAACAATGTGCTTAGGATCCCTCTTCAAATCTTTGTATTTATGATCAAACACCATCTGGAGGAATCGAGGATACAGCAAAAACTTCAGATTCCTCGTACCATTCACAGGCAACAATAAATGTTCCATTAGCATCCCTGATACATTGAACGGTTTGTTCAATACCAGTGCCACCATCATCGAGCTAATACTTTTACGCATCAAATCATATCCTCCAGCGGCTGAACCAAAGACGTGTATCAACACATGTGCCAAGTATTTGAACTGTGGACACAGCTTTCCCTTATGCAATGAACCATCAGTAATCGGTCCATTGTACTTCATCCTCAGAAAGCACGTTCGTTGATCCATAAAACTAAGCTCTTTAGGATCCGTCTTCTCAACTTGCAGATTCAAGGCTTCTCTAATATCCTGCTCACATACAATCACCATCATTCCTTGGATCTTGCTAATCACAGATGACTCGCAATTCCAGAAATCCAACTTCGCATCAGTCCAGAATTCTTGCATCATGTCTCTGTAAATATGGTAGGTGTAGCAATCGCGTCTATCACCCGACTTCTCTTCAAGAACTCTATAATCTCAATAAACTTAGTATGCTTTTTAACCTCTCCAAGATACGCACAGCAATTATGCGCATTCTCGAATGTTAAAAGCTCTTCAGTGACTTTCTTTGCAGGCTGTGAGGATGATCCTGCTTGTTCAGTAGGCTTCTCTTGTTCAGACATGGTTTGATCTGCAAAACAAAACAAAGAAACATGTTAAAAATCGACAAAATATTCAAACTTTGAAAATTTGGTAATTAAACTTCTCATTCGCCCAAACGGGGGTGCGAATGAGAAAAACTTGGTGCAAATGAGAAAATATAAAGGTACGAATGTAAGAGTTTTTGATAAAATGTTTCATTCGCCCAATTGTTTTTCATTCGTCCAGTTAATCATCTCCTTCGCCCATTCGAAAGGTGCGAAGGAGTCTGTCTGCAATTTTAAATTTTCAATTTTGAATTTTATTGTTTATAATCATGTTATTTTGATTTGTTTGGCAAGTAAAGACACCGATTAATGTTTTTAAAGCAACAATTTTATCTATCATTCATTTTATCCATGTTTTCAGTTCAAAATTAGGGTTTATCCATTCATCATGATCAACTGATCATTCTGATGGAACAACACCACTAATTGTTGTTTCTTCACATTCATTTTGTAGATGCATTTATGCGACTACTGCTTCGGATTGTCAAATAAACTTGTTTTTGTTGATAGTCGAATGGGCGAAGGAGTATTAGTTTGGTCGAAGGAGACTCAGAAGGTGCGAAGGAGAGGTTTTGGTCGAATGTAGAATAGGTTTCTTATGTATGGCTTGGTTCGACCAGATGAAGTGGTCGAACCTGCACATTCGCACTTACAAAGTGGGCGAATGTGCAGACTATATATATGTCAAGCTGATTTTTTGAATGTAAATTTGAGTCATTTTGTTCCCTCCACTTTCTGATTCTCTCTCTAGGATATTATTTTACTTAATTCACGTTCATACCTTGTTGTTTTCACTTTATCAACGTGTAATTGAGTCTTGATTATTAATGAAAAAGCTCTAATACCACTTTGTATGTGCTATAAGGATCGACAAATCAACAAAGAAATGATCAAACAAGTTTGATTTAGGTGCGGAAACCCTAAACCAATCACAAAATGATAATTAATCAGATCAAAACAAGTAAATCATCATTCAAAGCTTTTTCATTAATAATCAAAACTCAATTACACGTTGATAAAGTGAAAACAACAAGGATGAACGTGAATTAAGCTAAATAATATCCTAGAGAGAGAATCAGAAAGTGGAGGGAACAAAATGACTCAAAGTTATATTCAAAAAATCAGCTTGACATATATATAGTCTGCACATTCGCCCACTTTGTAGGTGCGAATGTGCAGGTTCGACCACTTCATCTGGTCGAACCAAGCCATATAGAAGAAACCTATTCTACATTGACCAAAACCTCTCCTTCGCACCTTCTGAGTCTCCTTCAACCAAACTAAAACTCCTTCGCCCATTCGACTATCAACAAAAACAAGTTTATTGGACAATCCGAAGCACTAGTCGCATAAATGCATCTATACCAATGCTACATGTTGCTGTGCAATCTCAACGATAACATTGTTCAAGTTCGAGGTTTCCAGCATAATTGAACTCTGAGTAGATTGGGTTTGGTTCATCTGTGTTTGATTCACTTGAGGAATATAGGATTGTTGTTGAGGTTGGTTAGAGCTTGCAGAATAACAAGCTGCTTGTTGTATTGGTGAGAAAGGTGGGATGAAAGTTGTAACATTTCGTATTAAATTCCATGTATGTTTGAGTCATTTATTAATAAACGTCGCATTTTTATCATTATCGTACCTTCTAAAAAAAATATTTCGTGACACTTTTGGACTCCTAGTACCATACTATAACCATATATTAACTATATAGTGGAGAAATAATTGTAAAAAAATAAGTGCCTGGGCCGGGAATCGAACCCGTGTCCATGGCCGGCTCACACAAACCACACAGCCCAACCAGCTGAGCTACCCATACTTATTGAATATATCTAAATCCATTTAAAATTTAAACACTCCCTGATTAATCACAGTTGACTTGGGAAAGTCAACTGCGATTCAAAATCTTCCAATTAAGCTTCAATCAGCATTGATTAAGCCCAATATGGTAAAAGAGCTGGATTGACAGACTATCATGCGTTTAATCACCATTAAAACATACCAAAATTGGACCTATACGCGTCTACACTAAAAGCATGGGTCAAACTTTATTAATAATCCAACCCATTGGTGTTAGTATAAATTGAGCCCTCCTCCTCAAGCTAAAATCGCCAAAAACAAAACCCCTACTCTCAATTCTTTTCAAAAACTTTGTATTAATCTGCATTTTGCTCGCGTTTGACTTTTCGTTTGACTTGATCATCGAGCATCATCGTGCACTGTAAGTTCCAATTCCTTCTTTGGTTTTGTTAGTCGGCCCCTGATAACCATTAACCCTATGGTTAATCAGCCTTTAAGTCCGTTTTTAATCGGATTAGAAAACTAGGGTTCATTTGGGGAAGACGACAGTTAACTGTGACTATTTATATATATTTTGAAACGAAAATGTCAACCAACTGATCCACAGATCAGTTGGTTATTCTTGTTTGTTCAAAAACCTGAACCGGCAGAAGGCCTGGGTTCAAGTCCCGTCGTTTAAATTCTATTTTTTAACAAAACAGTTAACCTATTTAATAAATGGGAATCAAGAATAATCGTTCTCAGGGTCTAGACCAGCTGGTCTAGGTTTGTGATATAAACATCGAACCGGCCAGTGGCCCGGGTTCGATCCCTAGCATATGCAAACCATTTTTTTAAAACCCTTTATACTTATATATTCATTATTATTTTTAAAAAATGTTTTATAATACTAAAAATGCTTTATAAATTCTACAAAAATTATTTTTTGATATTCTGATAATAAAGTTTATCATACAATTTTTAGTTTTTCAAAAATCATTTATTTATTATATATAATAAATATTACAAGTTTATTCCTTAATAATTTTAGAGTTCTATAAAAATATCAAAACGACTTTATAAAATTCCACAAAAATTATTCTAAGTTTATAAATCAATAAACATCTCTGAAATAAATTTTATTTCAAAAAAATCATTTATTTAATATTTTTAATCGATTTTTGTTATTTTAATCATAAATAAATCATAATAAATTCATTTTTCATTATTTTTACATCATATAAATTATTATTAATCATTTAGATCAGAAATATAAATTTTTGATTCGAAAATTGTAAATTTTAATATTTTTAATATATTAAGTCTATATTTTGTCAAATAAGTATTAATATATAAATATTCATTAATTAAGAAAATAATTTTATAAAAATTATTTTCACATCTATTACATCTTAATTCAACTACTTTACTTTATATTGGTCAGAAAATATTTTTATTAATTATTTCTTTATTTATTAAAGTTATTAACAAATTACTCAAATTTAATCATAAATCAATTATTAATCCCCAAATTAGGAACCCTGGCACATTTTAGACTAGAAAACTTAGACTTATTAAGTTTTTGCCAACACTTATTTATTACCTTGAAATAGGGTGATATCTGGATATACACAAGCCACATTTACGTATATAACAAGGGTCTCCATTCTAACACTAAGGTGAGTTTTACATAGCCCCTTTTCCATTTCACTATTTTGGGGTGAAACATGTTACAACATTCAATTTACAATTCAATCATAAGTGTCTATGTGTTATTCTATGTTTCATTATGTCTTAAACATTACTAGGGTAAGCACAATATTCTAGCATAATCATTAACATTGATCAGCCGACGATATACAATGATAGATCTATTGGACTGACAATCCCACCCGATACGTGTACCTCCTACATAGGTAGCGTGGGTGATTGTTATCGAATTTATAACATAATCGAGTGAACCATGAGTGTATGGGATGGACCACAATATTCTAGTCACAAGGTTTGATTATGCACTCGATTTACCCGATTGTTTTGTTTTCACATATGGACTAGACTTGCCATGACACTCGAATTGTACAAGTTTTATACAATTATCAAAACCTATGTAATTCTCACCAACTTTTGTTGACCCAAAATATTTTCAAACTTAACATGTTTCAGGTTATGGCTTATTCGAGGATTAGAGTTAATGCTTGAAGATGTGTAGCTAGTATTTTTCATTTTGATGTACAAATTTTTAGAACAATTGTGTGTAATTCATTTAAATCATTTATTGGAACCTATTATTTACCATGTGCTACTGAACAATCATCAATACGTGACATCCCGATGTTTCCGCCATCGGTTGGGGTGTTACAGATTGGTATTAGAGCCATGGTTATAGGGAATTAGGTTATTAGAAAAATAATCTAGTCTATAACCATAGGATTTTAACTAGTACTTGCTCCTTTTACTTGCAACCTTACTTATTTCTATTCTCTATCTCCCTCCTACTTCTTATCCCTACATTAATCCCTACAAGAAGAATGCTCTCCATAACTGGATCTACTATTAGACTAATAGGACAAAATCCTCAGGTTTAGCCTAAACCACCTTGAGATCTCGTCAAAGTTCTAGATTTTAATAACGAACACGTGCAACCTGGAAGGGTGAACGCCTGTATTCTGAGTTTTCTGTCTAGGACTGGCATTGCGCATATATCCCAATCAGACGAAGGACCCGGATGCCTACCTGGGAATTATCGGGATGAGTGTTCACTTATAGGCTAAAGCATGTCTTCACTATGTTATTAGAATCTAGAATCTTTGATAAGTCAACGTGTATGTGCTTTAAAGATCGACAAATCAACAAAGAAATGATCAAACAAGTTTGATTTAGGTGCGGAAACCCTAAACCAATCACAAAATGATAATTAATCAGATCAAAACAAGTAAATCATCATTCAAAGCTTTTTCATCAAGACTCAATTACACGTTGATAAAGTGAAAACAACAAGGTATGAACGTGAATTAAGGTAAATAATATCCTAGAGAGAGAATCAGAAAGTGGAGGGAACAAAATGACTCAAAGTTCCATTGAAAAAATCAGCTCGACATATATATAGTCTGCACATTCGCCCACTTCGTTCGTGCGAATGTGCAGGTTCGACCACTTCATCCGGTCGAACCCAGCCATACATAAGAAACCTATTCTACCTTCGTCCAAAACTTCTCCTTCGCACCTTCTGATTTCTTCCTTCGCCCATATCAATTCTCCTTCGACCAAACGACAATCAACAAAAAACAAGTTCTTTGGACAATCCGAAGCACTAGTCGCATAAATGCATCTACAAACTCCCCCTCGACTATTGCTTGGATTGTTGTCGTTGTTCTTCATCCATTCTGATGTTCATCAACTTGATATGCCGCTGAATCTTCTGATCCTTAGTCAACACCGGTTCATGAAATGTCTTCGGCTTCATCTTTTTCACTTCAGGCACTTTCTGTATCTCCACAAACCTCCCGAGCTTCTTGTCATAGTCACATCCAGCATTTATATCATACGCAAAGCACAGAAATACCACACGTTGGTATTTGCCTGCTTGTTCAGCATCCTTAACCTCAGAATAAATCGGATTATAGAACAACATTATTATATCCTCATGTGAACAATTAATCAGCCACATGGGATCAAAAATGTGTATCTTCTTGAAGGTCTTTTCACCATCTTTCATCACGATCACAGCCTCTGCTATCTTCCAATCATAGTACCACCAAATAAAGTCTTTGGCGAAGTGTTGTGGAATCGGCATCAAAGGAATCTTCTTCAACACTCGCGGTGGCTTATACTTCAGCGTCACTTTAGGCATTCCAGTAATCATGTCAATATCCTTTTTATGAACAATTCGTTTTGGATATTGAGGTGTAAATAAATCCCACTTAGTTCGGCTCTCTCTCGTCATCCTCTCAGCAACATATGAAATTTGACTATTTGACGCTCCCGATATTCGGTGACGACAAATATCACGAATAGCCCAGTAAGGGAGAGTCTTCGGGTCATGGAATTTGTTAAACTACAGAATTCCCTTCTCCCACTTGACTGCTATGCATTTCAGTTCCTTAACAAACTTCCAGGCCAATGCACGACCTTTGAAAATCACTGTGAAGTTTGTAGAAGCTACCTTGTATCTCAGCTTTAGGACGATTATTCTCCTTCTCTTTCAATTTCCTCAAAAATTCTTTCAAACTATCAAATTGCTCGAACTGTGGCTTATCATGCCCTTTGAATACTTCATCTTCAAACAATTTGCTCTTTTCCTTAGCAAGTTTCTCGGCCTGGTTTAGCACTTCATCAGAAAATCCAGGAAATCCAGAATCTTGATCATTCTTGAAGTATTGTTGATATTCCTCACTTGTAATGTCTTCCATCTCAACTTCTTCAAATGCAGGAACGTCACGGTCATCTGAATGATTACCGGCTTCCTTTTCAGGTATCTTTGGAATGAAATTATCAGCAAGTAACTCTTCCAAAGTCTTTCCAACCTGTCTAGCTAAACCATCAAGTATTTCCTTAGAAATCGCCACAGAAACCTCTCCATCTTCTAGATATGGGTCATCAAACTCCAACTCATACGGCTTATTACTAGACTCAAAAATTTCTAGAAACCTGCCTGTCATGTCAATCGTCCAGACTCGATCTGTAAGCATCTGACGATACATGTGTTTGTCTTCTTCAGATAAAGACTACAGTTTTTCATTCCAGAAAACGTCATCATCTACATTTTCACCTGGAGTCTTTGAGCTTGACTCTCCACCTTTGCTCGAATCACGCTTCTCATACTTATATTTCCCAGCATTGTCATCATCATCGTCATCATCACTATCAAAAGCAGAGCTGTTTGCATCACTTGATCCACCATCTGAATTACCATCATCTCCATCATCTTTCTTCTTTTTCTTTTGAGGATCGTTACCAGCATCTTCATCAAGATCTTCATCCTCTTCATCGTCAGATGGTTCAAAATCTACCTGCTCTTCATCTAGCTCTTTATCTTCTTCACCAGCTTGAAGTAGAGGAGCTCGAGAGTACAAGTCTTTTATCAGATTGTCCATGTTCTTGTTACTCTCCTTCAGCTTTTTGTTCTCCTCTTTTAAAGCAATTATCCGTCTGGTGTTTCTCTGCTCATGTTTTAGCAACTTTTTGTTCTATTTCTTGATCTTTTTGATTGTTTCCTTCAACTCTTCACTATTATCATGAGATGTGACTACAACTTCCAACATCTTTTTATCATTCGACTTCAATTGCTCAATCTCGGTTTGCTGTTTGTTGATAATGCTCATCATTTCAGATAGCCTTTGGTTCACAGCAGTCATTACATCACTATCAACTGTGACCTTCTTTTTGACAGGCATCTCAGCAACTTCAGGCAGTTTACCTTTCCTCATCTTCTTGAGCACATTGTCTAATGCTTCATTGAACTCATCAACACGTAATTCATCTCCCTGTTCTGTGCTAGAAGTAGTTGCAGTCTTTTGCTTCTTAGATACAGGTGCATTAACCGGTGACTTCGGACTAGAAGCTGGTGGTAGTTTCTTTCTAGCAATGAGTGATTCAATCTCCCACAATCTCTTTTGACTCGGTTTCAGTACGTTCTCTTGTTTCTTGTACTGAGGCTTCTTCCTTGATTTCATAGCCTGTACTGGTGAACCAGGAAAATCTTTTTCTACATTAAGACCCTCTTCATCTTCATCAACAGGAATTGGGCTCAAATTACCTTGATCTTCAACAGACTGGTTTAAGCTAACAGACTCACCAGCCACAGTGGCCTTGGGCGTGGTAGTCTTCAGCGTTTCAATTTCCGAATCCCAGTGTTCATCTACTTGCGTCTCTTCAGAATCAATCGACGTCTCATCCACAATATGCAAACCCTTCTTAACCATTGTCTTGTTTCTTCTTGGTGTGCTCTTCTTCTTAGCAGGTTTAGGCACAACCTCTAACCTGATCTCTTTTTCCTTACCCTTTCCACTCTTTGCACCAACATTAACAACCTGTCTCTTGCGCTTATGCAATGAACCATGAGTGATCGGTCCATTGTACTTCATCCTCAGAAAGCACTTTCGTTGATCCATAAAACTAAGCTCTTTAGGATCCGTCTTCTCATCTTGCAAATTCAAGGCTTCTCTAATATCCTGCTCACATACAATCACCATCTTTCCTTGGATCTTGCTAATCACAGATGACTCGCAATTCCAGAAATCTAACTTCGCTTCAGTCCAGAATTCTTACATCATGTCTCTGTAAATAATGGTAGGTGTAGCAATCGCGTCTATCACCCTACTTCTCTTCAAGAACTCTATGATCTCGATAAACTCAGTATGCTTTTTAACATCTCCAAGATACGCACAGCAATTATGCGCATTCTCGAATGTCAAAAGCTCTTCAGTGACTTTCTTTGCAGGCTGTGAGGATGATCCTGCTTGTTCAGTAGGCTTCTCCTGTTTAGACATGGTTTGATCTGTAAAACAAAACAAAGAAACATGTTAAAAATCGACAAAAAAAATTCAAACTTTGAAAATTTGGTAATTAATCTTCTCATTCGCCCAAACGGGGGTGCGAATGAGAAAAACTTGGTGCGAATGAGAAATTTTAAAGGTACGAATGTAATAGTTTTTTATAAAAAGTTTCATTCGCCCAATTATTGTTCATTCGCCCAGTTAAACATCTCCTTCGCCCATTCGAAAGGTGCAAAGGAGTCTGTCTGCAATTTTAAATTTTCAATTCTGAATTTTATTGTTTCTAATCATGTTATTTTGATTTGTTTGGCAAGTAAAGACACCGATTATTGTATTTAAAGCAACAATTTTATCTATTATTCATTTTATCCATGTTTTCAGTTCAAAATTAGGGTTTATCCATTCATCATGATCAACTGATCATTCTGATGGAATAACACCACTAATTGTTGTTTCTTCTCCCCCTAAAACATTGATAGAATGAATCCTAAGCATCAATTGCAACAATGAACATATTTATTGCAGATTTTAGAAAACTAGGGCTTGAAACTGAAAAAAAACGACGATTATTCCTTGTTGTTGAAGTGTTAACCTATAAAAATGAATGGCAAATGATCAGCTAAGATAAACGATCACAATGGTATGGTGCAAAAGATCAGGGCAACAAGGTGACTTCAGTTCAGAAATTTTGAAAAAACTTTTGTGAAGGTTCGAATGAGACTGAATGGGTATTTATAGACAAGCTCCTTCGACCATTCTTACCGGTCGAATGAGATACTTTTGTCTCCTTCGACCCTAGTTAAAGGTTCGAATGAGGCAAAACGGTTCGAATGAGACAGATGTTCAAGAACACTCTCATTCGCCCGTTTTAAACATACGAAGGAGCATTAAAAATCACACGTTCGACCAAACGAATGGGCGAACGAGAACTAGGATTTTGATAAATTTTTCAAATCTCAAAAACGAGTCCCGTTCCAATTATTTTTCAACTTTTAAGCATCCAGCATTCATATTTTCACATTTAAAAGATTACAAAGCTCAAATGGTTCATCAAGATTTAGAAAATCGACATCAACCACCATCAGTTATCAATAAGAAGATGGAAATGTAAAATCTTTTTGGATTTTCTAAAGCTAAAACACACCTAAAATCTTTTTGAGTTTTATAATTTTTAACGAGAAAATAAAATGCAGAAATGTAAATGAGAAACAATAAATGTTTTTGTGATTTCCGGTAAAGGGATCATATCAGTTATTGAGAAATCTGATCACACCGTTGATCTTTTGAATTATTATCATAAAAGACAATGTGTGATCTGGCAACTACTGATATTGTGATCCACATAAACTCACATGCAGACTTTTGTGCAGTGCTTTAAACTGATACTGTTATTTATAGTATAAACATAATTGTCTGTGGTTCCCACGCACACGACATACTCCCGTATCAAGAAGCAAAAGCACAAAGACTCATTGTAAAGCGTGATTATGCTTTCGTTGTCTGTAATTTACAAGGTATAATGCACAGAGGTATACAGGTCAGCAAATTAGTGCAGCAAAGTTACATGTGCACTTTACCAGGTTGAGGACTGATATTAATCATGATTTGCATCAGTGATCAATACGATGTAATAGATAATCTTTGATCATCATATAACATGGAAAGTTCCTCAATTCGGTAACTTTAGGATTTGGCATAAAGCTCTTTTATAAAGACACCCTGTCTGATCTAGGTCCGTAATGACTTACAGCAGAAGATCAGAGAGGCTATCCCTAGACAACTAATAACATAACGACCCTAAACCTCCGAGTTTTGTACAAATACCCTATCAAACGAAATTACAGTACTAAGACCATATGCCAATGAGGAGTTCATCCACACATCAATTCGTTTGATATGTATGTATCAGGCACGCAGTAATAGGTCTACGAAGCCTATCAGCACATCACACAGACTCAGACACACGTCCTATATAGCAGTACATTACTTAGAATGTGTCAGACCCCCACTGATGTACTATCATTTCCCCTTTTACTCCAGGAAATCATTTTTGATTTTTCTGATTTTTTTTTATAAATTTTTGAATTTACTGTTCCCAAGGATAAGCTGGAGCATTTCAAATATGTGACTGCCCAGATATCGGTTGTTCAAAGAAATCTGACGGCATTAATCTAAGGGAAGAAGATATAGCAGTCAGCAAAGAGATTTTCTAATTTTTATGGATTTTGAAATTTTTCAATGGTTTTGGATTTTCGAAAATTTTCTGAAAAACAGTAAAAATTAAACTAAAAAGTGATAGACTGAGGTGGTGATCAGTCTTTTTTTTCTTTAATACCATTAGCTTTTAAAAGATAATCAAATCTGGATTTGTCAAAAGCTTTGGTAAAAAGATCTGCGCGTTGGTAATCAGTGTGGATTTTGACCATATCGATCTACTCTATAGCATAACAATCATGGATAAAATGATATTTAATCTGGATATGTTTAGCCTTTGAGTGATTTACTAAGTCTTTTGTTAATGCGATTGCGGCTTCATTATCACAATAAATAGGGGTTTTAAGAAATTGCAAACCATAATCCACCATCTGTTGTTGGATCCAAAGAACCTGTGAGCAGCAGCTCGATGCTGAAACGTATTCTGCTTCACATGTGGATAGTGCAACTGCGGTATGTTTCTTTCATTGCCAGGTCACGAGCCTGCTCCCCATAAACTGGCATCCAGCCGTTGTGGATTTGCTGTCTTTGTCACAGCCACCCCAATCTGCATCACTAAAAGCGATTATGTCAAAATTATCATCATGAGGGTACCAAAGTCCTTTCGATGGACAACCCTTCAGATATCTAAGAATACGCTTGACAGCTTCAAGATGACTTTGTTTCGGCTTCGACTGATATCGCGCACAAAGACATGTTGCAAACATTATATCCGGTCTAGACGCGGTGAGATACATCAGAGATCCGACGATTGCTCTGTATGTAAATGGATCAGTCAGCTCCCCTTTAGCGTTAACTCCAATCCCGTGATTAGGTTGTATCGGGGTATCCATCGGCTTCGAATCATTCATCTGGAATCGGCTCAAGACTTCAGAAACGTATTTGGTCTGGTGAATAAAGATCCCTGTTGGTCTTTGCTCCACCTTCAAGCCTAGGAAAAACTGCATTTCTCCCATTGCGCTCATTTCGAACTTTTCCTGCATAACTTTTTCAAATTCCCTGCACAGAAGTTCGTTAGTAGACCCGAAAATAATATCATCAACATAAATTTGCACAAGAAGCAAGTCATCTCCTGCTCGTTTCGTGAACAGTGTGCAGTCTACCAATCCGCGTTTAAATCCTTTCGAGAGAAGATACGTGCTCAGCTCCTCATACCATTGTCTCGGAGCTTGGTGCAACCCGTAGAGAGCTTTGTTTAAAACATAAACCTTATCCCGGTGAATAGGGTCCTCAAAGCCTGGTGGTTGACCTACGTAAACTTCCTCTTTGACCACACCGTAAAGAAATACGCTCTTTACATCCATCTGATACACCTTGAATTTCGTCCAGGATGCAAACGCCAGAAACATTCGTATAGCTTCCAAGCGTGCAACAGGTGCATAGATTTCATTGTAGTCGATTCCCTCAACTTGATGAAAACCTTGAACAACCAAACGAGCTTTGTTTCGAACTATAACTCCTCTATCATCCTTTTTACACTTAAAGACCCATTTGGTTCCGATCTTCTTTCTTCCCGGGGGCAAATCTGTCAGCGTCCATACTCCAAGTTTCTGAAATTGTAACAACTCTTCTTGCATCGCCTCCACCCAAGCATCATCCAAAAGAGCTTCCTTGTACGTCCGTGGCTCGACCTGCGAAACATAACAAGCGAAAGACCAGTCATTTTGAAAACCAGATTTTTGTATTTTGGCATATAAAGCAAGATTGCCAATATTCACTGGTGCTTGAGCATTTCTCAATTGCCCTCTTGTCATAACGCTGCTACCAGGATCACCAATAACCTGTTCAAGCGGGTGTATCCGATGTATCCGAGATTCCGGATAATCAGGTACTTGTACTCCCGTTTGAGTCGTCATATTCTCTGTAGAAACCAGATCATTACCCACATTCGATGTTGAAGCATCAGTTGTATTAGGGTTCACTGGTGGTGTCACTGTAGCATTGTCCAGAATAGCTTCACTTGTAGCATCATCGTCTTCATCTTCTGAATCTGATGAATTAAGCGTTGTTGAAGCTTCTTGAAACACTTCTTCTTCCATTACAGGAGCAGTGGTATCATTAGAAGCCGCTTGAGGATTTACAGTGATCGGACGCACTAACGGTGAAGTCACTGCGTTTTCGACCTCGTAATATAAGCGGAGTACAGCTTCTTCAACCATGCTATCTAGATTGAATGATTCAAAGAAGTCTTTGTAATCAAACATCCAATCTGGACCGCCACCCTGTACATTTTGAGTGTATCTTTGTACTTCGACGTTAGCCCACTCCTCGACTTTTCTAGATCTTTTGTTGAATACCCTTTTTAGTGGGGTTGCATATCCAACAAAATAGCCTTCTTCAGCCTTTGGTGCGAACTTCTCCGAAGGATTAAGCATTGTACACGGGGCTCCAAATGGTTCTAGATACTCTAGATTCGGCTTTCGTCGGTTCAACAGCTCATAAGAAGTTTTGCCAAACTTCTTTACTGTTAAAACACGATTTAGAGTGTAACATGCTGCGTAAATTGCTTCATTCCAGAACATGACTAGAAGATTTGAGTCCGCAAGCATTGTTCTCGCCATTTCGATTAGAGTCCTGTTCTTTCTTTCTGCGACACCGTTCTGCTGGGGTGTATACGGAGCGCTGTATTCGTGATGAATTCCCTTGTTTTCACAAATATCATCCATCTGAGCGTTTTTGAACTCCGTCCCATTATCACTCCGGATTCGTTTGATCTTTAGACCATAGATATTCTCCAGACGAGTAAACAGAACTTTCAGGTTGTCAAACGTGTCGCTTTTCTGGTGTAAGCACATAACCCATGAGAATCTTGAATAATCGTCAGTTACCACAAGACTGTACAATTCCCCGACATGACTTTTACGCTTGACTGGACCAAATAAGTCCATGTGCAAACGCTCAAGCAGTAGTTTAACGGAATTGACTTTCTTTGGTCTATAGGCCTGTTTGTGCTGCTTACCCTTTTTACAACTAATACACTTGTCATTCAAATGGAAATGTTTCACATTAACTCCAGTGACAAGATCATTCTTTACCAACTGGTTCATCTTTCTCAAATGAATGTGTCCCATTCTCCTATGCCACATGATGGATTCTTTTTCTGTAGCCATAGAGAGGAAACACGTGACTTGGCCATGGGTGGTCATTGCTTTGGACATATCGAGAATATACAAGTTGTTTACTCTCGGTGCCTTTAGCATCACCCACTCTTTTGGAAGTTCAAAACCCGGTTTCAGGATGTAGCAAGATTTGTCGTCAAAATAAACAGAGAATTGCTTATCACAGATTTCGCTGACACTGAGTAGATTGTAATCTATCTGCTTCACATATGAAATCCGCTCAAATGTCACTACCCCATTGCTAACACTACCCTCCATCGTAATATAGCCTCCTTTATTTCTTGCAAACGCTACGTAACCTCCATTTATGTTCTTGATATCAAAGAGTAGCGTGAGATCCCCTGTCATGTGACCAGAAGCTCCACTGTCAACAATCCATAGGCTGCTAACAGGGCCAGCTGGAGCTCCCTGCACATATCAAGTAAAGCAATTAGATCTTTCGGGGGACCCAAGCCTGTTTGGTCTTGGGTCTTTGAACTTGTTGTTTCAAAGATTCATTAGATTCACAAACATCTTGGGTTTTATTAACCCCTTTCTTTTCACACTCAACTTTTTCTTTATCTGGTTTCACATTCTGTGAAGTTGAAGCACCCTCGGACCCCTTTGATGACCAAGACTGTTCAGACCGTTTCAAGATCCGGATCTGAGATTTTGAGGTCTCAGCCGGTTTCTTTACTTCATCTTTGAATGCTACCTTCTTGGTTACCTTCTCTGATTTAACAGAGACAGATCCAACTGCTGGTTTTACATTAGGTTTAGTAAGAACCTTTTTGTTTTCAGCAGTTGTGTTCATCATTGGTTTCTTCAATGGTTTCTCAGTGGCTATCCGGTTGCGTTTGTCATAAGTCATCGGACGATTTCCCTTTTGTTGTAAAAATTGTTTTGGTTATAATAAGGTGCTGGCTGAGGGAAAAACCATCTTTGTGGATAAATGTAATTGTCAACCGGATAATCATGTCTTTGCTTCATCTCCACCTCGTGCCTCTTGTGTCGTACATACGGGCAGGTGGCAAGTAAATGTCCCCATTCCCCGCACTTAAAACACGCACGGTACTCTTCATAGTTCTCCTTGATGATCGACTTGGAAAAACTTGCAATGGGATATTGATAAACCATGCACTGTTTTCTCAAACTCTCAGGAGCTGGGTCCTTTGAGTAAGTCGGCTCAATGAAACTATTTGACTTGTCTACAGGCTTAACGAATTGTGTGACATTGACCTTTGCGTCTTTAGAATTATCCGAATAAATTTTCTGTAAAATGGCTGGAGGAATATCATTGGTTCGTTCATGTTTTGGAAACCAAATTGTAATTTCCTTCCAGATCTTTTCAATTTTGGAATAGTTCACAAATAGAATCGGACATTCGTCATCAGACATAATCTTATCGGAGCCTTGCATCCGATAGAAAACTTTTACAGGTTTATCACATGATTCGTTGTTCATTTCATTTGGTTTCTCAGTTTTAGTTTCAATTTTCTTATCAGCAGATTTAACCACATTTTTCTCAACTTTCTTAACAACTTTCTTTTCGACATTTTTATCAACAGATTGCTCAGCTTTCTTAGCAACATTCTTTACTGGTTGATTCTTTCTGTGAGCATTAGCCATGGGATGGACAATCTGAGATGGTGAGACTGGTTCAGTAGTGATTATATGATTTTCATCAGGAATATCACTTTCATTCTCAACAACTATCTCAGACTGTTCATCTTCTTCATCAGAATCATCTGCGGCTACCACACCTTCATTGTTTCCCAAAACAGGTCTCACATCAGTATACGGGTCTCCGACACTGGATGTGTTGGACGCGTTATCTGATGTGGAGTCAGATTTGACTAGAGTCTCCGGTGGTATCGCATGTAAATTATGATTTTCGAACAACACCGGAGATGGGACAGCCTTATAGTTTGCACTACTCGACTGTGAAGGTTCTTCCATGATGTGGTTAACTACATAAGCAATGTGCTTAT
Organism: Ambrosia trifida; assembly: GCA_028751855.1. NCBI lineage: Eukaryota > Viridiplantae > Streptophyta > Magnoliopsida > Asterales > Asteraceae > Ambrosia > Ambrosia trifida. The sequence continues at coordinate 58,169,326 of CM054129.1, read as the reverse complement.
AGCTCTCTAACTTTTTATTCACTTTTTCAGCGAAGCACTTGATGGTTGCCATTTCTAACTTTGTGTTTTCCATTTCATTTATATAGTTGTTAATGGCAAGTTGCTTTAAAGACAAAGTCTTTTTCAGTTCAGAAACATCCTTTTTGAAACCATCAAGTACTTTGTTGAAATCTTTTGATTCTTTTTGATAATTTTGACAGTTTATTTTAGCACTCTTAAGTTGTACCTTGAGTTGCTTATTTTCTTCTGTCAATTTATCAAAATCAGAACATTTAACACAAACTTTAGATTGAGATTCAGTACTTACCGGTTTAGGTGGTTCTGTCATTGCCATCAGTGCGAAGTGAGCTTCCTTCCCTGCAAAGAATTTTGAGTAGTCAATCTTTGTGCAGGCATCATCCACCATGCACGACATGTGGGTCATAAGGAAATCTGCTTCAGCTAGCAACTGATCGATGTCATCGTCTAGTGAGTTCACACTAGCTTCCGAGTCAGAATCACTTTCCATGTCCGAGTAAGCTGAATCATAGTGCTCTCCAACATCTGTGACAGAATCAAGAATCATTCCAGACTTCTTGTCTTCACTCTCAGCTTTCACATCCTCATTCAACTCCTCTATTTTCAACTCCGACACTTTCTCTATCACAACCTCCTCTTCTATCTCCTCATGCTCATCCAAACTCATCTTCTGTGCCACACAAGCCACATTTCCAGCAGTAATCTCCTCCACTCCCAATTGCATACCCGTCCAATCAAAACCTTCATCTTTTTGAATCATAAGTGCTTGGTTTTGATTGTCAGTTTGGTTTTGGTTTTGAGTGTTAGGTGTAGAGATAGGAACAATGGTTCGGTTTGGATTCTGTTGTGGTTGGTTTTGAGATGTGGGTTGTCTAGTATTGGTGTTTTGTTGTGTGTTTTGACAGTTCTGGTAGTTGTTTTGAGGTTGGAAGCTAGAGATGTTGGGACTGTTGTATGATACCTAATTCTGGTTTTGGTTTTGTCTGTTTTGGTAGGTTGAATTGAACGGGTTTCGATTACCTTGTTGTGCTGGCTGTGTACACTCTCTCTTGAAATGACCCTTCTCACCACAAAGCATGTAACCTTGGCTTTGTTGAAGCCGTAAGTGGTGTTTGGAGAAGTTGAAAGGTCAGTTCTTCCAGTTTTCTGGATAAAATCAGTGGCTCTCCTCATTATGCTCGCAAATGCCCACTGTATGTCCATAAGCTCCATCTCCTCTTTATCGATTTGTGCGTAGTCTTCATTGGTGAGATTGTATGATGCAACCATAGCAGATACTAAAGCAACATGCTGTTTAGCAATCTCAACAGTCACACTGTTAAGATTAGAGGTCTCTAACACAATCGGACTTTGATTTGATTGTGTTTGAGTAATCTGCATTTGACTCATGTGAGGAGTATATTGTTGTTGTTGAGGTTGACTTGCTGTGTAACAGGCAGCTTGTTGTAAAGGTGAAAAAGGTGGAATAAAGTTTGGTGTTTGATAAGATTGCGGTGTGTATGATGAAGTTTGGGCAAGATAGTTTATTGGTGCTTTTGTGGGTTCAACAACATTGGATACACATGCAATGTGAGGAGCAACATTTGAAGTAGTGCTTGAAGTAGAAAGAGAAGTAGATGTACCACTCACATACAGATCTAGATTCTGTGGAATCTGCGCTCTCTTGGCTTTCCTCTTCTCCTCCATTTCTTTGTTCTCCAGTTTTTGTATGAACCCGTTGATAGTCCAATACTGGTATGCATCCTTTTCCTTCAACACTTCAATGTATTGGTTCCAGTATGGTGGTAAAGCATCAACAAATTTATCCACCAGTTCTGACATCGGTATGCTGATCTCATAGCTCGAAAGTTCTGTGAGCAAATGGCAATACCGTGGAACCAATTCTTTTAGAGTCTCATTGCCCATGTAACTGAAGTTTTCGAACTCTTTTCGAAGCTCTTCCATTCTGAGCTTCCTTGTCTTCTCATTACCATCATGTCTGTTTCTCAGCATATCCCACAATTGTTTAGATGTTGTACACGATCCAAACTGATGCAGCAAATCAGTGTTGATCGCCTGAGATAACTGAGAAAACGCCTTCTTCTCGATCGCAAACCTCTTTTTCTCATCATCAGCCAAATTCTCCAACGGTATCGGTTCTCCAGTGTTCTCCAGAATAGGAGCAACATAACCCTTTACTATCATCTGCCATGCCTCGGCTCCCTCTAATCCTTGTCTCTCCACATGTATCTTGAACTTTGTCTTCCATGTGTTGTACTCCTTCATGTCCATGAGCTTTGGTGGACGATTGCCGCTTCCTGATGATAGATCATGAATGAGTGTAGATATGGCATTGGTCGTCTGCGAATGAACGGCAGCTGCTGCTACTCCCCAATAGTTGTCAATTGGTTGCTGTAATGGTTGTACAACTTGTTGAGGAACAGAACTAGTCATAGCCATGTAATTGATTGGCTGGGATGATGGACTAGTCTTCTGGGCTGCAACTGACCATGGATCTCGTGATGTTTGCTGCTGTGGTGTTTTAGTAGGTCTTGGCGTTGTTGGGAAGTTCCACATCTTAACCTATAAATGTTCAAACACGAAAAGATTAGAAAAGTTTTAAAACAAAATACTCTTTCGTACTATCGGACAGGCGAATGAGAAAAATCCTTCTCCTTCGACCGTTTTGAAGGGTACGAATGTGGCCTGATATCACTCAAACTTCTTTCGACCGTTTACTTCTCTCGTTCGACTGTTTTCCTTCTCCTTCGACCGTTCGATCAGTCGAATGTAACACCAACGGGCGAATGAACACAAATAAGCAATGAAAGTCTACGTTCGACCACTAAAACAACACCTTCGACCACAAAATCTCTCTTTCGACCAAATGAAATCACACTTTCGACCGTTCTCTCTACGTTCGACCCCTGGTAATTCAAAAACGGTTATTCTTTGAAAATCCGTTAATTTTGATCATGTTTATCAAATGTTGATGGATTTTGATGATCTAAATCAGGTTTTGAATCGGAATTGATTTGGAACAAGTTTAATGAAGAGAATTATCCAATTTAACCATGAAAACAAGTTGTAATCAATCAAAATCTTATCAAATCAGTTTGTTCAATGATAACAGAAACTTTTTGACCAAAATTGGGTCCAAATCAACTGTTAGACTATCAATTTGTGGTTGTTTGATCCAGAAGGCTCTGATACCACTTGTGAATCCGTTTTAGGATCGTAATCTGGAAACGTGATCTCACGAGTATCAACCGTAGGGTGCGGAATCCCCAACGATCGTGCAAAATGATTCAGAAATAAACGATAAAGATCGTGATGAAAACAGATAACAAATCACCGAGCAATTTCCATAACTTTAATCTTTGTATTAGATCAAAACATCAACAATTACAATGCAAAACCTAGATCTAATAACGAGAATAACACACACAAAAACTAGGGAAAGGCTCAAATGATCAACTCTCTATAAAAATTACAAACTTTTCCCTTTATATAGGATCCCACCTTCGCCCCTTTAAGGAGGTCGATGGTGTTCATTCGACCCTTTTAAGGGTTCGAATGAATCCTTCTGCTACATTCAATCTACATTCGACCAGAGATAACTACATTCGACCATACGACTGGTCAAATGTAACTTTAAGCTAAAGTCTTGGTCGTTTTTCTGATTATCTGAACCTTCGACATTCAGTACTGGATCACTAGCTGGGGACATACATGAATAATGCACTTACAATCTCCCCCTTGGACCTAGCTAGTGATGTACCAAATCAGAAAGCTATCAATTCTTCAAGTCTTGCAATCATCATCTTGAACGAATTGAAAACTTTCCATTTTCATGCACGTTTGTGTCGAGGTTCTTGTCTATCTCTGCAATAAGCTTTGAAATCTCAGACAGACTCAAGAAATCTTGGCTTTGTCTTTTGTTGGTCCAGAGATGAAGATAGACATCAAATCTTGAATTCTTCGATCTTCAATCTTTTCTTTAACAATCTCTGACTAGTTTCTGTTGTTCTGGTTCTAGATGTTCAGGTTTGGGTCTTTTCAGTTACACACTTTGTCGATGAATCTTGAGCAATGCACCTGTTGTGTTTGATTCTGCAGAAAAATTTACTAAAAACTGCACAAACTACAACCAGCGTTAGACACGACAAAAATCTCAGAAGTACTCTTCACATTCCTTTTGACCCTCAATTGTTCTCCCCGTGAACTATTAAACATTTTTAATACGCACCAGAAACTTGAAAATCTGTAGTCTTTTTCAACTTTTAAGTATCTGAGTATTCACATTAAGTATCCCATCATCGGTTATCGAAAATAAAGTAGAAACAAAACATTTTGATTTTTCAATGTTTATGCTAAAACACACCAAATTTTTTTTTTTTTTTTTTTTTTTTTTTTGAGTTTTCAAATGGAATTGCATAAAAGTAAACTGAACATATTTTTGTGAATTTTCCGGTAAGAGGATCGTATCAGTATTGGAACAGTCAGTCAAAACTCTATTTGACTAATTTTCTGATTTTTTGGCATTGAGCATCCTACAACCATTACCAGTATGTTTGTCCACCTAAACTCAAAATCATTATTCATTGTTCAGCACCTCAGATACATTATGATAATATTAGATACTGAAAAATCTATGGTCCCCGCACACGCGACACATTCCCGTATCAAAAATTGCACAAAGTTTCATCGTAACGTGTGATTATATTGTAGTTATCCGTTAGTTACAAGATACGAGGCACAGCGGTGACAGGTCAGCAAATTAATGCTTCAAAGCGACTTATGCACTCAACCAGGGTGAGGACTAATATCATACATGATTTTCATCATAGTGCTGATACGATGCATTAGATAATCTTTGATTATCATCACACATGTAAGTTCCTCATTCGGTAACTTATGGTTTTGTCATTAAAGATCTTTTATTAAGATACCCTGACTGATCTAGGTCCGTAAATCAATACGACAAAAGATCAGTTAGGCTATCCCCAGATAACATTCAATATAATGACCCGAAACCTCTAATTTTGGCAATCTATCAAACGAAATTTCGGTACTAAGACCATATGTCAACAAGACGTTGATCCACATGATTGTCAGTTAATGTTTTTATGTTTATATCATCATGCTGAACTTTAAACTTTGATTTCAAGCCTACCAATATATAATTGTAGTGGCTACTCAATGTTTATCAATACATTTACATTTTTTTTTCAGAGTAATCTGACAGTCCACTGATGTACTATCATCTCCTCTTTTTCTCCAGGAAAACTCATTTTGGATTTTATAAATTTTTACTTATATTTTTCTGAAAATTTTCTCCCCCTAAAAATCTAAAAATAAGCATATTTTTGGATTTTTCAACTTTTGAAGAAAAACAAAACAAAATGATATCCGATGAGGTTTACTCATTGAGTTTCAAAAACCATTTTCCCACTCAGATTACTTTACTCACAATGATCTTTCAAATTAGTAAAATCATTAACAAAGATAAGAGAGTTTAGAATAAACCGTTTTGTCGTATCTTGTTGTAGAAATCCAAAACTAGAAAGCAATTGCATGAGATTGCAACGTTTTCCGGCTTCACAGGTAGGAAACAAACAACAAACACTCTCCTCTCTGTTGACATCATTCTTTCTTTCTCAAAATCCTTTCCTTGACCTTCACCTCTCCAATAAATAGCTTGTATACAGATGCTCCACTATCAACTATCATAAGATAACTAATAGGTCTGTCTGGAACAATCTGCACACTTGTAAAACAATTAGCACGAGAGAGGCACCCATCCCTTCACAATGATGGGTCGTCCAAGGTCATCAATCCTCGGAACATCAATCCATTCTCCTTTTGAAAAATAAATTGGTTTTTCAATGGATTGATTTGAAGTTGAAATTGCTATTGATTTAGAAAGTGATTTGGGTTTCCAAACGCGTTTAGAGTTTATTTTTGATTTTATTGAAATCGTTTTGATTGTTGACTTTTCAGATTTCTCATTTGAAACCTGCTTCTGAACTTTGTTTGGAACCTTCTCAAACTTAACTGATAAAGGTCCAGGTTTAGAGTTATTCTTAGGCTTAGCCTTCGAACTCCCCCTTACCTTAGTAACCTGTTCACTATCTACATGTTTGTTCAAGGCAATCTTGTTACGATTGTCATACACAACCTGTTTCCCCTTTTGTTTCTTGATTGATTTTGGGGATACATACTTTTTGACATTGCCTGAATTTTTAGCAAATTTCACTTCGGTCTTTTTCTGTTTAACATACGGACAGGAAGCAACTAAATGCCCACACTCTCCGCAGTTATAACAAGACCTATAATCCACAAAATCACATGCATACCCTTCATCCCAATACCAGTAGGGACAATGAGCAGCAATATGACCAACTTCACCACATTCAAAACAGCTTCTCCATTCAACATAACCATGAGAATACTGTGGTGAGTTGTTTCTCCAATAACCATCAAATCGAGAGTGACTTGGATAATTATCAAAATCATGTGATCTAGATGAAAAACCTCTTGAATTCCATTGATAAGAATTTTTCATCTGATCATTGGCTTTCGATTTGTTTTGTTTTGGTCCTTTTGTCTTTTGATTTTTCTTTTTGTTCCCAGACTGATCCATTTTATTTTCATGTTGGTTAGGACTGAGTTCAAAATGTAAATGATCAAATTGATTTCTAAATTGAGTTATTAAATCATTATTATCGACAAAAATACATTTAAGTAAAGATTGTTCGATATTATCAATTGGAAAATCTTTGTTTAAAATCAATTTGTCCTGTCCTACCAACATATAGGATCCTTCAATTCCTTCAGGAAACTTGAATATGGGTTTCTCTTCAGATTCAGGTTCTGAAGTTTCTATCACATTTTCAATTTTCTCTTCAAACACAGATGTCACTTCAGAATCAAGATCAACAACACAAGGTGTTATGATTTCCAACTCTGATGTGGAATTATTCTTTGAAATGGTGTTATGAAGTTCTGAAATCTCTTTCTTAAAAGATTCAATTTTATTCATAAAATTTCTTTCATTATTTGTCAAAATTTTATTTTCAATTTGAAATCTTTCAAGTTTATTTGTTAAGTTTTGTTTGTCCTCAAGAAGTTTTAGCACTTCATTTTTCAATTTGACACAATCAGAACAATTAGCACATTCAGATTTTGAATTTACCTCATAATCTGAATTATTACCATTCTCAGAACTATTCTCATCAACCTTTGATGCGTCACTTCCTCTTGATTCACTCCGTTCTGAACTCGTATCAAAACTCAAATCACTCTCTGACAATTCACTTGAATCATCATTCCCCATTTGTTTGACAAGACACACAACATTACTTTTAACACAATCTCTATTAATACACTCATTCACATTAACCATTTTATCAGTTGGTTGCACAGCTGGTCGTGTAACAGATTGTTGAATCTTAGATGCAACAACTTGTTCCCATGTTAGCTTTTGTTGCATTGCAGCTTTTATCTGATCATTAGTTCTTGACATAGCCTTAAAATTTGAAAAATATTATCTGAATATTCGTAGGTTCGAATGTGGAAGTAACCAGTCTTATTCGACCTTTTACAAGGATCGAATGTGTCTCATTCTTGGTTCGACCTTAAAAATGAAAATCTTTGAAAATCAGATTCTACGTTCGACCCTTTTCAATTTTCGAGTGGTCGAATGAGCCAAAATGATCTCCTTCGACCGTTTGAAAAGATACGAAAGAGAAGTATGACAAACACTAATCTCTTTCGACCCTTTAACTCTCTTTCGACCGTTTGATTTTCTCCTTCGACCGTTCGAATGGTCGAATGAACAAAATAACACTGAAAAACTCTAGATTCGACCAGTTAAAACTCCACGTTTGACCAAAAAATGCTACGTTCGACCCTCAAATCTCACCTTCGACCGTTTCAGATCTGTTCATCATCTTCAACCTCAAGAACACGAATCTGATCGGTTTTTGATAAAATTTTCACCAAATGTAATGAAATTTGATAAGTTTTGTTCGGATTTGAATTTAGACAACATTTGTGAAAGAATTTGTGAAAATAACATCAAATTCAACTCCAATTCAATCAAAAACCATGTTTTTATGAAAAGCTTCAAAATTTCTTGGGTTTTTAACTTTTAAACCAGAATTCTAATCAGTTTTCATCAATTCAGATCAATTTGCAATCGTGAAATCGAGCCTATGCTCTGATACCACTTTGTATGTGATGTATGGATCGTATAAACAACAAAGAATGATCAAACAAGTTAGTTTTAGGTGCGGAATCCCTAAAACAATCACAAAATAATAGTCAAACAGATCAAAACACGTAAATCATCATTTCAAAGCTTTTTCATTAATTAGAAACTCAATTACACATTTAAAGATTGAAACAAACAGGGTAAGAACGTGAAAAGAGCTAAATAAACTTCTAGAGAGAGAATCAGAAAGTGGAGGAATAATATGACTCAAAGTTCCATTCAAAAAATCAGCTTGACTATATATAGACTGCACATTCGCCCAAATGATTCGTGCGAATGTGCAGGTTCGACCAAACCAACTGGTCGAACCAAGCCATACATAAAACACTATTCACATTCGTCCAAAACTTGCTCCTTCGCACCCTTTGATTCTCCTTCGACCAAACAAAAACCTTCCTTCGCACCTTCGACATTTCACAAAACTAGTTTATTGTACAATCCGAAGCACTAGTCGCACAACTGCATCTACACATAGCCATGTAATTGATTTGCTGAGATGGTGGACTAGTCTTCTGAGCTGCAACTGACCATGGATCTCTTGTTGTCTGCTGCTGTGGTGCTTGATTAGGTCTTGGCGTAGTTGGAAAGTTCCACATCTTAACCTGTAAATGATCACACACGAAAAGATTAGAAAAATTTTAAAACAGACTTTTCTTTCGCACTTACGGATGGTTGAATGAGAAAAATTCTTCTCCTTCGACCGTTTGGAAGGGTACGAATGTGGACTGTGATAACACACAAACTCTTTCGACCGTTTGTTCTCTCTTTCGACCGAATTGTCCCTCCTTCGACCGTTCGATCAGTCGAATGTAACACAAATGGACGAATGTAAACAGATAAGCTATAAGACTCTACGTTCGCCCACAAAAACAACACCTTCGACCACAAATTCACTCGGTCGACCAAATTAATTCACACCTTCGACCGTCTCTCTAGGTTCGACCCCTGGTATTTCAAAAACGGTTATTCTTTGAAAATCAGTTAATTTTGATCATGTTTATCAAATGTTGATAGATTTTGATGATTTTAATCAGGTTTTGAATCGGAATTGATTTGGAACAAGTTTATCAAAGAGAATTATCCATTTTAACCATGAAAACAAGTTGTAATCAATCAAAACCTCATCAAATCAGTTTGTTCTATGAAAACAGAAACTTTTTGACCAAAATTGGGTCCAAATCAACTGAGAAACTATCAATTTGTGGTTGTTTGATCCATATGGCTCTAATACCACATTGTATGTGCTAAAAGGATCGACAAATAACAAAGAATTAATCAAACAAGTTTGTTTTAGGTGCGGAAACCCTAAAACAATCACAAAATGATAATTAAACAGATCAAAACACGTAAATCATCATTTCAAAGCTTTTTCATTAATTACGAACTCAATTACACGTTTACAAATTGAAAACAACAAGGTATGAACGTGAATTAAGCTAAATAATATCCTAGAGAGAGAATCAGAAAGTGGTGGGAACAAAATGACTCAAAGTTCCATTCAAAAAATCAGCTCGACATATATATAGTCTGCACATTCGCCCACTTCGTTCGTGCGAATGTGCAGGTTCGACCACTTCATCCGGTCGAACCAAGCCATACATAAGAAACCTATTCTACCTTTGTCCAAAACTTCTCCTTCGCACCTTCTGATTTCTTCCTTCGCCCATATCAATTCTCCTTCGACCAAACGACAATCAACAAAAAACAAGTTTATTGGACAATCCGAAGCACTAGTCGCATAAATGCATCTACACAACGTTTTTGTTTATTCGTTTTAATTAATGGATAAATGATTACATTCCTTATATTACCTCATTCATTTCGTGTCTCATTGAACCTTCATTGTGTCTCTTACAGATCATGCCTCCACGTCGCAGCACTCGCCTTAACAGTGGCGACAATCATGATGAAGGCAGCAGCAACCACAACCACAACCACAACACTAACCACAACAATGGAAGTGATGCCCAACTAGCTGCGATCATTTCCCAACAAATGGCGCAACAAATCGCAACTCTGGTTCCTAATTTGCTGGCTCAAGTCATTCAAATGAATGGAAACGGCAATGGAAATGGAAATGGCAATGGGAATCACAATGGGAACGGGAAGGGAAACGGGAATGGTCACCCAGTCTGCACCCTCAAACACTTTAATACCTGCAATCCTCCTAAGTTTAGCGGGGACGAAGGAGCTACTGGTCTCCAACAATGGTTCGAGGGTATCGAGAATACCTTCATTAATAGTGAGTGTCCCGATAACCTTAAGGTTCGTTATGCTATGAGTGTTCTTCAAAAACGAGCACTCACGTGATGGAATGAGGAAAAGCGTACCCGTGGAGCTGAAGTCGCACTGGCCTTAACTTGGGAACAAGCCAAAGACATTATGAAGGCGGAGTTCTTTCCTCATAATGAAATCAAGAAGTTGGAAGATGAGTTTCATGATCTTGTCCAAGATAGTGGAGAAAACCTTGCCTACAACACTCGTTTCCACGAACTTAGTCTACTGCTACCACATAAGGTCACCCCCTTGCCTATTGCGATCGAAAAATACATTGGTGGCTTACCCATGCAGATTCAGGACACGGTGTGGGGAAGGAACCCTGCTACTCTCGAGGAAGCAAAGCGTTTGGCAGCCACCCTAACAGATAACCATGTGAAGGCAGGAACCCTGACTCGGATACTCCCCAACCTGGTGTTGAAATTAAAACTGAGTCCTCAACCAATGGAAGGCGCAAGGCCAAGAATTTCGCAATAGATACCACCCCTCCACCCAACAAGAAACAGTATATCGGGAACCAACCTAAGTGTGACACCTGTCAGTATCATCACCCAACCCAAGTGCCCTGTCGTCAGTGTACCTATTGCCAAAGGTATGGGCATCTTGCGAATGTTTGTCGAATTCCTGCTGCAAATGCCCTTGCTGCTCCAAATAATCCTGCTAGGGACCCTCCAGCTACTTAACAGCTAGCCCCACCATTTGGATGTTATCTGCTTTTTAAAATTCTATGTATTGACGCTTTTTGATTCAAGTATCAAAATTTTTGTCTTTTACATGAGAGACGTTTGTATAGTATGATCATAACACTTGGATGCATGCTTGTTTCAATGTGAACTAATTGCTATATCAATATCTAAATCTATACAACTACAACTCACATACTATACTCGTTATACTTATAAACTTGCTTACATAAACATACTATCAATTTGCAATAAATACTACACTTAATCAAACAACTACTTGCTCAACAGTTAGTTGAGTACCAAATAACCTACTTAACGATTGGTAGAGGTCATCATGCCTTTTCAACAGTCGGGAGAAGCCCTACAACCTGCTCAACGACTGGTGGAGGCTATCGAACCTGCTCAACAATCGGTAGAGGTTCCTACTCACTAACTGGTAGGAGTCTTTTTCCTGCTCAACAATTGGACTCATTAAAACAAAGGTTCAACCACAGGATTATTTTTGCATTACTTACATGTTTGTTAGAGTCATAGAAGGACACGAAACCCTAATGTAAGGTAAATTGCTTATTGCGGTCCGGAACGTAATCATGAATTTACAGGTACGTTAAGGTAGTGTGAAATTCTATCAAGGTTTTCGGTAAATAACCAATTATAAACTCTAGTTACCTGGTAGTTCATCAACTCATGCATTTCTTTTAGGATTCCTAAAACTTAAGTTTAGTGTTTTGCTAGATTCTTATTCTCCTTGCGATTTCAAGACACACCTAATCCTACCCTTAAAACTCACAGATAACAAACCTCTTATCCAAATTATTCGAAACAGATTATTCTATTCATGTCGTGCCTTAAATTTCCCAAACCACAGTTGCCCTAAAATTCTACCCAATCACCCTCAACCTTGTTTTTTTTTAACTTCGGGACGAAGTTTCTAAAAGTAGGGGAGACTGTAACATTTCGTATTAAATTCCATGTACGTTTGAGTCATTTATTAATAAACGTCGCATTTTTATCATTATCGTACATTCTAAAAAAAATATTTCGTTACACTTTTGGACTCCTAGTAACATACTATAACCATATATTAACTATATGGTGGAGAAATAATTGTAAAAAAATAAGTGCCTGGGCCGGGAATCAAACCCATGCCCATGGCCAGCTCACACAAACCATGCAGCCCAACCAGCTGAGCTACCCATACTTATTGAATATATCTCAATCCATTTAAAATATAAACACTTCCTGATTCATCACGCGTTTATTAGTCCCAATATGGTAAAAGAGCTGGATTGACAGACTATCACGCGTTTAATCACCATTAAAACATACCAAAATTGGACCTATACGCGTCTACATAAAAAGCATGGGTCAAACTTTCTTAATAATCCAACCCATTGGTGTTAGTATAAATTGAGCCCTCCTCCTCAAGCTAAAATCGCCGAAAACAAAACCCCTACTCTCAATTCTTTCTAAAAACTTCGTATTAATCTGCATTTTGCTCACGTTTGACTTTTCGTTTGACTTTATCATCGAGCATCATCATGCACTGTAAGTTCCAATTCCTTATTTGGTTTTGTTAGTCAGCCCCTGATAACCATTAACCCTATGGTTAATCAACCTTTAAGTCCGTTTTTAATCGGATTAGAAAACTAGGGTTCATTTGGGGAAGACGACAGTTAACTGTGACTGTTTATATTTATTTCGAAACGAAAATGTCAACCAATTGATCCACAAATCAGTTGGTTATACTTGTTTGTTCAAAAACCTGAACCGGCCGAAGGCCTAGGTTCGAGTCCCGTCGTTTAAATTCTTTTTTTTTTTAACAAAACAGTTAACCTATTTAATAAATGGGAATCAAGAATAATCGTTCTCAAGGTCTAGACGAGATGGTCTAGGCTTGTGATATAAACATCGAACCGGCCAGTGGCCCGGGTTCGATCCCTAGCATATGCAAACCTTTTTTTTTTAAAACCCTTTATACTTATATATTCATTATTATTTTTAAAAAATGTTTTAAAATACTAAAAATGCTTTATAAATTCTACAAAAATTATTTTATGATATTCTGATAATAAAGTTTATCATACAATTTTTAGTTTTTCAAAAATCATTTATTTATTATATATAATAAATATTACAGGTTTATTCCTTAATAATTTTAAAATTCTATAAAAATATCAAAACGACTTTATAAAATTCCACAAAAATTATTCTAAGTTTATAAATCAATAAGCATTTCTGAAATAAATTTTATTTCAGAAAAATCATTTATTTAATATTTTTAATCGATTTTTGTTATTTTAATGATAAATAAATCATAATAAATTCATTTTTCATTATTTTTACATCAAAATTTCACATAAATTATTATTAATCATTTAGATCAGAAATATAAATTTTTGATTCGAAAATTGTAAATTTTAATATTTTTAATATATTAAGTCTATATTTTGTCACATAAGTATTAATATATAAATATTCATTAATTAAGAAAATTATTTTATAAAATTTATTTTCACATCTATTAAATTTTAGTTCAACTACTTTTAGTTTATATTGGTCAGAAAATATTTTTATTAATTATTTCTTTATTTATTAAAGTTATTAACAAATTACTCAAATTTAATCATTAATCAATTATTAATCCCCAAATTAGGAACCCTAGCACATTTTAGACTAGAAAACCTTAACTTATTAAGTTTTGCCAACACTTATTTATTACCTTGAAATAGGGTGATATTTGGATACACACAAGCCACGTTTACGTATATAACAAGGGTCTCCATTCTAACACTAAGGTGAGTTTTACATAGCCCCTTTTCCATTTCACTATTTTGGGGTGAAACATGTTACAACATTCAATTTACAATTCAATCATAAGTGTCTATGTGTTATTCTATGTTGCATTATGTCTTAAACATTACTAGGGTAAGCACAATATTCTAGCATAATCATTAACATTGATCAGCCGACGATATACAATGATAGATCTATTGGACTGACAATCCCACCCGGATACGTGTACCTCCTACATAGGTAGCGTGGGTGATTGTTATCGAATTTATAACATAATCGAGTGAACCATGAGCGTATGGGATGGACCACAATATTCTAGTCACAATGTAACATCGCGTAATTTTTACTTTTACATATATTTTAAATTCTATATTTAAACAAATTCCAAGTTCGCCTTTACTCGCTTATTTTATGTTACTCTTAGCCATTCATGACGAATCGTCATTATATTTACACTATCCAATTTAGGCATTATAACAAGTAACTCATTTAGTTAAGACCTTAATATATGTTTATTTATTTATTCTAAACATTAATATTAAAATACTAATAATGCTTTTAGTAAAACAAAAAAAAAACGAAAAGCACAATGTAGGCCATGACTTTTGTCTCCCAACAATATACAACGTTGATGTTGTCTCTTTTTTTTCTATTTGTTTAATATCGACATAGTTAACAGCAACAATAATTATGATTATTTCTTTAATAACTTAACTCATATCTCCCAACTAATCTCCTTCTAACCACTCTAATAACTCCATTTAATACCTAACCACCTTACCTCACCTATAAATACACCTCTCCCTCACTCCTTAATCCTTTGTTCACCCCTAATAATTTCCAAATCTCTCTAATATTCAAGCTTTTCAAGCATAAAAATTCTGCACAAAATTTGTAAGATAAAAAGCCTTAATCTTTACTTTTCTTCCACTTTCTCCACCTCTCCTCTTCTTCTAACCCCTTGGGGAAAACTCTAGGACCTTACTCTTGTTTGCTATGGCAAATAAATATGAGTAGGACACCAAAATGAGGCCTCAAAGGTGGTTCATCTTCTATTGTTTTTATGCACTAGAAGGTTAGTTGAAGTGATACCAACCAAGTTCACCAACAACTTAATGTTGTTAGGACTTGTGCTATGGTTAATGGTTGACAAAGGAAAGCCAAGGCTCTTTCAAACTAAGTCACCATACACTACTTTAACCCTATAGTTATATTATGTAAATACTAAAATATATACTTTCAAAACTCTACTAATCTAATAACTTGGAAGGTTTGTGGATACATCCTTACCTTACCAATACTTGACTCTCTTGACCATCCGAATCACCTTTATGGTGGTTTGTGTTTTGGTTAGCCTTAAAGGCACTACTTGACTCTCATGACCATCCAAATCACCTTTATGGTGGTTTGTGTTTTGGTTCGCCTAAAAGGCTTGCTTGACTCTCTTGAATCTAATAATCCAACTCTTGAACCTAAAACGCTTTCCTTTCTAATTCTAGTTATTCGGAGCTAAAATCTTCAATTCTCAAGACCCGTTTTTGGGAACTAAATAACGCACCCAAGGTGAGTTCATACTTGTCCCCCTTTTATTCTTTATTCTTTGGGGCTCAACATGTATCACTATCAAAACTCAAACGATTTTAAACTCTACAATCTATTATGCTTAGTCTAAAGTCTATCATATTCTAAATTATATCATGCGCAATCTAAAGTCTATTATATGCTTGTACGCTATGCTATGTAGAATTATTTACTCTAACATACAAATGTTCATATAGTTGACAACCCACCTTGCATGTATAGCGCTATAGGATTGGCTATCCGCCCCCTACATGGGTCATGTTAAGCAAAATTCTTCGTGGCTAGTCGCCGTTTGTATGGTTCTCTTGCGTATGCCTATAAGCAAAACTTTATTATACTATGTATGTATGTAAAAACTAGTATGCTCACCAATGCTTTATGTGTTGACGGATATTTTATACATGTTGCAGGAAATATTTATTGCAGGACATTCAAGAAAACTACTTAGGATTGGACATAGAAACTCACTCTAGTTCAAGTTATCATATTCTTGTTGTTGTATTTTTTCGTTATTTGAACTACTTGTATTTCTATTTTTAGACAATAAATGAAATTCTATCTTTAAACTATATTGTCACAAAATCTAGTGTCATGAAGTCTTTGAACAATCTACCACTAAGTCTCACCTCGATGATTCCGCCATCGGTTGCGGTGTGACACACAAGGTTTGATTATGCACTCGATTTACCCGATTGTTTTGTTTTCACATATGGACTAGACTTGCCATGACACTTGAATTGTACAAGTTTTATACAATTATCAAAACCTATGTAATTCTCACCAACTTTTGTTGACCCAAAATATTTTCAAACTTAACATGTTTCAGGTTATGGCATATTCGAGGATTAGAGTTAATGCTTGAAGATGCGTAGCTAGTATTTTTCATTTTGATGTACAAATTTTTAGAAAAATTGTATGTAATTCATTTAAAACATTTATTGGAACTTATTATTTACCATGTGCTACTGAACAATCATCAATACGTGACATCCTGATGTTTCCGCCATCGGTTGGGGTGTTACAAAAGTTGTAGTAGGATATGATGGTGGGGTATAAGATGAAGATTGAGCAAGGTAGTTGATAGGTGTTTTGGATGGTTCAACATGGCTAGAAACGCATGCAAAGTGTGGAGCAACATTTGAACTAGAACTTGAACCAGGAAAAGATGAAGATGCATTACCATGATATAAATCCGGGTTTTGAGGAATTTGAGCTCTTTTCGCCTTCCTCTTTTCTTCCATCTCCTTATTTTCAAGTTTCTGAATAAACTCGTTGATGGTCCAGTATTGGTACGCATCCTTTTCCTTGAGTACCTCTATTTGCTGATTCCAGTACGATGGCAACGCATCAGCAAACTTGTCCACCAGCTCCGACATTGGTATGTTTATCTCATAGCCTCGGTCAGTAAATGACAATACCTCGGAATCAACTCCTTCATCGTCTCATTCCCCATATAGCTGAAGTTCTCAAACTCTTTCCTTAGTTCCTCCATCCTTAACTTCCTCGTCTTCTCATTCCCATCATGACGATTTCTTAACATGTCCCACAACTGTTTAGATGTAGTGCAAGACCCAAACTGATGTAAGAGATCAGTATTAATGGCCTTGGACAGTTGAGAAAACGCCTTCTTCTCAATGGCAAATTTCTTTTTCTCATCCTCAGCAAGATTTTCCAACGGAATTGGCTCACCCGTGTTCTCCAAGATTGGAGCAACGTAGCCCTTAGCAATCATTTGCCAAGCTTCCGTTCCTTCTAATCCCATTCCCTCAAGATGTATCTTAAACTTGGTCTTCCATGTGTTGTAGTCTACCATTTCCATCAACTTTGGTGGACGGCTTCCACTACCCGACGATAAGTCTTGAATAAGAGTCGAGGTCGCGTTAGTAGTGTGAGAGTGAACCGCCGCTGCTGCTACTCCCCAATAATCAGCCATCAGTTGTGGTTGTGGTTGTGCAACTTGTTGGGGCATAGAGCTAGTCATCGCCATGTAGTTAATCGGTTGGGATGGTTGACTAGACTTTTGAGCAGCTACCAACCAAGGATCCATGGTTGTCTGCTGTTGTGGTGTTGTAATAGGTCGTGGTGTTGTAGGAAAATTCCACATATCGATCTGAAAATGATTAAACACGAAACGATTAGAAAAGTTTTATAACAGATTCTACTTTCGACCCTTTGTAATAAGCGTGTGGTCGAATGTGAAAATCAAACCACGTTCGACCGTTTGAAAAGGCTCAAATGTAGAAAATAACAAACTCAAGTTCACTTCCGACTGTTTACACCCACGTTTGACCACTCGATTGGTCGAATGTACCCAATAAGGTCGAATGAACAATAACAGACTAAAACTTTCTAGGTTCGACCAACTAACACTCCACTTTCGACCAAATAATCCCTGGTTCGACCACATACTCTCACTTTCGACCAAATCTCCCTAGGTTCGACCCTTCATGTTTGAAAAACGGTTATTCTTTGAAAATCAGTTATTTTGATCAAAATTTTTCAAATGTTGATGAAATTTGATGATTTTAAGCAGGTTTTGCTTCGGATTAGATTTGGAACAAGTTTAACAAAGAGAATTATGAGTTTTATCCATGAAAACAAGTTCAAATCAATCAATTTAACACCAAATTTAGTTTATCAATGAAAAACATAAAGTTTTTATTCAAAATTGGGTCCAAATCAGCTGTAATATTATCAATTTGTGGTTGTTTGATCCAAATGGCTCTGATACCACTTTGTAAGTGTAACACCCCAACCGATGGCGGAAACATCGAGGTGTCACGTAAGAATGATTGTTCAGTAGCACATAGTATTCAAGTTTTAATTGAAATTTATTTAAAGTAAAATATCCAAAATTTGAAAATACATATCAAAGTCTTGAATGAAATTCTAGTACATCAAATAATCAAACAAAGCATAAACATAAATTATCTCCTCATGCTAGCCCTAGACTTCATGCTTCATTATTCCCTGTTGAGTTTAGAAAAATGGGGGGGGGGGAGTCAACTAGAATTTGGTGAGAATACATAAGCCATGTCAAGTAATTAGGTTTTAGAATAATAAAAGTTTAGCAATTCATATCTCTATTGTAAGTTTAAGTCTGCATGAATAAACATGAAGTATAGTATGCACATAATCAAACCTCCGACAAGTTTAGGTCCATCCCGCATCCACGGTTCACCTTAATATCACGTTGGAACGATAACAATCACCCGCGCTCCCCATAAAAGATGATCAACGAATCTAGGTGGGATTGTCAATCCAATAGATCTATCACTGTATATCGCCAGCTTGGCCACAGCTAATGATTATGTAAGTTTAAGTTTAAGTCTAATAGTCTTTGTCTAAGTCATGAGGCATTAAAGTTTACAACTAGACATGCATGTAGAATTACTTAAGTATAAAGTTTCAAGTATAAAGAATTGCATAAACAAGGTTATGTAAACTCACCTTAGCAAAGTGTTAAGTCTCGTGAAATAGAAGAATATGTGTCTCCCAACGTTTCCAAGAATTACCCTATGTTTAAGGTAATAAATAAGTCTAAGTCTGTCTAGTCTACAAGTATTTTCTAAGGTTCCTAATTTGGGGATAAGGATTCGTTTAATTATTAAATAAATTGTTTAATACATATGAGAAATTCGAAAAATAAATAAACAAAAGTCTTTTTGTAGGTTTTTGATTAAGGATGATCACATTATAAGGTTTTAAGTATGAAAATAATTTTTATAAAATTATTTTCTTAAAAATTGAATATTTAGTCTATTAATTTCTATTTTGTCAAAATAAAAGTTTAATATCTAAAAATATTAAAGTTAAATAATTTTCAAATTAAACATTGTATTTCTGTTTTAAATGATTAATAATAATTTATGTGAAATTTTGATGCAAAAATAATAGAGTTTATTATGATTTATTTATGATTAAAATAACAAAAATCGATTAAAAATATTAAATAAATGATTTTTCAGAAATAAAAATCATTTATGGAATGTAGACTGTTTTATAAGTTTAGGATAAATTTTGTGGAATTTTATAAAATCGTTTTGATATTTTTATAGAATTTTATAATTATAATAGAATAAACTTGTAAAATTTATTATATATAATAAATAAAAGATTTTCAAAAAACTAAAAATTGTATGATAAACGTTTCTATTAGAACATCATAAAATAATTTTTGTAGAATTTATAAAGCAATTTTAGTATTTTAAAACCATTTTTAAAAATAATAGTGAATATATATATAAGTATAAAGGGTTAAAAAAAAATGTTTGCATATGCTAGGGATCGAACCCGGGCCTCTGGCCGGTTCGATGTTTTATATCACAAGCCTAGACCAACTGCTCTAGACTTTGAGAACGATTAATCTAGGTTTGAATTAATAATATAGTCTAACTGATCAGTTTCAATAATTGATTTTTTAAAAAGAACAGCTTGTGGGACTCGAACCCTGGCCGTAGGCCGGTTCGTGTCTTAACGTGAGGGAACCATTCCAACTGATCTACTGATTAGTTGGTGATAAATGTTGTTCTGTATTAAATAAATAATGATGTCTGCAGCTTATTTATCCCCAAATTCGATCGCATGAACCCTAGGTTTTTAATAACCAAAATTAACGAGCAATAACGCGATTATTCATGGGGTTATTGCTGTTGTGGTACCGAATAACAAAACCAAACAAAAAAATTCAGACTTACAAACTGTTTTCGTGGATGAAATTCTCGGTCAACTGTAAAGTCAAACGCGAACTAATTGGATATTAGAATGAGGTTTTTAGCAGAAATTGAGGGTAGGGAAAGGGTTATCGGCGAGTAGAGATGGAGAATGAGTGTTCAATTTATAGTATAACACTCGTGTGATTGAATTGGTAAGTTTGACCCGTGCTTTAATTATAATACGCGTGAATGAACGATTTTGGTAAACTTTAAATGATTATTGGCGTGGTAATGACGCGTATTGGCTGTCATACCATAATAACGAATCAATTTATGAGTTCTTACCATAGATTGATCAATCAATTTGGTCAACCAAAGCATTGTGGTGTTCGACCAAAGTAACACAGAATGAAAGAAAAAGCATCGCGTAATGGCTTAAGTATTAAAAGGGTTGCGATTCAAACAGATTTGAGCCGTGGCTCAGTTGGTTGTGTTCTGTGATGTTAGTCTTTGGACCGGTTTGGGCGTGGGTTCAAGTCCCGGCCCAAACAATTATTTTTTTTACACTTATACCACCACTATATTATTAATATACGATTGTAGTAGGGTTCTAGGAGTCCAAACGTGTCACGAAATATTTTTAAAAGGTACGATAATGATAAAAATTCGACGTTTTATTAATAAATGTCATAACGTACATAGAAATAAATGTGAAATGTTACAGTCTCCCCTACTTTTAGGAACTTCGTCCCGAATTTGGAGTTGGAGAGTCTGGTGGGAAAAGGTGTGGGTACTTAGACTTCATCTGGTCCTTGCGTTCCCAATTAAACTCTGGACCTCGTGTAGATTCCCAACGAACCTTAACGATCGGAATGCGACTGCGCTTGAATTTCTTGACTCCAGTATCCACGATCTCAATAGGTTTCTCGACAATGTGCATAGTTTCATCGATTTGCACATCCTCAAGAGGGACATGGAGGTTCTCATCTGCTAAGCATTTCTTGAGATTCGAAACGTGAAAAGTTGGGTGAACATTGCTTAACTCAGGTGGAAGATCAAGTTTGTAAGTGTAACATCGCAAAATTTTCACGAAATTTCTATACGAAAAAGCCCTTATTTTATCCTTAACTCTACACTAATGTGCCCAAGTCTATATTTATTTTTCCAAACTCGCAACCTTTATGTAAATATATATAAATATATATAATGCATTTTTTATATAATAAATAATAATAATAATAATAATAATAAAAAATAAAAAAAATCAGATTTTGTCTTGTAGAATTATTATCCAGCCCACTCCCCCATATTTTTGTTTCCTTTTTTCTTGAAGCCCATCTAAACAGGCCCAGAACACAGACCAGAGCTTGGCCCAGTACACCCATTCGGCCCAAACCATCAAGCCCAACCCCCCCCCCCTCCTTCCCTTTTTCAGTTTTAATCAAAAAATAGAGGTCCCAGCCGTGATTCGAACCCGGACCAACTCCACACACACACACGCGTTTCACCACCTGGACCACACCATTTAGTTGGAATTAACCCAACTTTAATTATACTTAACCACACTTTCGTTTTCCTTTTTCCCTCTTCCCTTCGACGTGCAGCAGCAGCAGCATATAGTTTTATTCTTTTTTTCTTTCTTCTTTTTTTGTTTTTGACCAAGCCTAATCATCACAATTAACTCGTAATTGTTTCACATATGGCAACGATACTTGATTATCGGCCTTGACTGACCTTTCTACACGTCAATTACAAATCAATTGTTACCTAATTTACTCGTTTACGCGTTTAGACTTCAATTCGTGGTCAAACATGCCAATTTGATCCCTGATGCATCCTCCCTATAAATTGACCTTCTGCGATCCTTCACAACTCGCTCACACATCTCTCTTAACCTCCAATTGTTCTGAAACACCTCTGATAATACCCACGCATACACAGTTTGACTAATTAGGTTGACTGTCCAATCGTGTAGCAAACAACACTGTAAGTCCAATTTGTTTTGTGGGTTTTGTTAGTCGGCATCCATACAACGAAAACCCTAACAATAATCGGGTTAAAAATGTATGGATTGCCTGATTGGAAAATCTAGGGTTCGTAATATGGATTTGGGGATAAACTGGATCGACACAGTATATTTATTTTATTTAAACAGAGGATTATCACAACCACAGGCCTAGGCCAAGTGGTTGTGATCGTTGTTGGTGAACAAGGGCACCCGAGTTCGATTCCTGCTTGGGCGTCCCTTTTTCCACTCCTTTTACTTCTTTTTTTTTTAAGAAACCAAATTATATATATATTACATTTAAATTTGTAAATTCACTTTTAATTATTAAAACCTTTTTATAAATTCTAAAAAAATTATATTTATTAAATCTGAGATAAAAGTTTTATTTACAACTTTTATTTTTCTGAAATTCATTTATTTAATGTTTATAATAATTAAATCAATTTTATACTATTATATTTATAAAAATCCATTAAAATATCAAAACAATTTTATTAAATTCTACAAAAATTATCCTATATTTGTACAATGGTAAACTTTACTGAAATGATTTTTAATTCAGAAAAATCATTTATTTTATATTTTTAATCAATTTTTGTTAGATTTAATCATAATTAAATCATAATAAATTCAATTTTTATTATTTTTGCACCAAAATTTTATACAATTTATTTTTAAATACTTAGAACAGAAATATGATTTTTAATATAATAATTCTTTAATTTTTGTATTTTTGAAAATTAATGTTAAACTTTGGCAATTTGTAATAAATAGATTTAAAAATCTATTTTAAATAAAATAATTTTATAAAAATTATTTTTATACTTTAAACACATTATTGTGAGCATTCTAAATTCAAATTTTATAAAAAGACTTTCTTTTATTTAATTATCAAATTTCCCTTTATTTAATTAATATTTTATTTTAAATTCAACAATTGGATATCCCCAAATTCGAAGCCCTAGAAACATATACATTTGTAGATAGACTTAGACATATTTATTACCTTATTATAGGGTGATACTTGATACATTTGGGCAACACCATTATCCAATTTTTCAACAGATATAACATTTTACCAAGGTGAGTTTTACATAGCCCCTTTTTTTCTATTTATCACCATTTTTGGGGTGAAACATGTTACAACATCATTTATGCAATTCAATCATCAATGTGTCTATGTGTTTTCTATGTTGCATTATGTCTTGAGCATGATTAGAGTAAGCACCATTCTAGCATAATCATTAACTCCGTACAAGCCGGCGGTATACATTGATAGATCTATTGGACTGACAATCCCACCCGGATACGTGCCTCCTACAAAGGTAGCGTGGGTGTTTGTTATCGTATAACATATTCAAGTGAACCATGAGCGTATGGGATGTATCATATTATAACAGTCACCAAGGTTGGTTATGCACTCGATTTATTTCTAGTATGTTCTCACATATGGACTAGATTGACATGACACATGAATTGCACAACATTTTTATTCAATTATAAAAAACCTATGTAATTCTCACCAACTTTTGTTGACCCAAAACATTTTCAACTTAACATGTTTCAGGTTCTATTTGCTTGAAGATTTGAATTGATGCTTGAAGATATGTGTATAGGTTTATTCAATTTGATGTACAAATTCTAGAACTATTGTATGTAATTCATTTAAATCATTTAATGGAATCTATTATTCACCATGAGCTACTGAACAATCATCAATACCTGACATCCCGATGTTTCCGCCATCGGTTGGGGTGTTACAGATTGGTATCAGAGCCATGGTTATAGGGAATTAGGTTATTAGAAAAATAATCTAGTCTATAACCATAGGATTTAACCAGTACTTGCTTCTTTTACTTGCTATTCTCTATCTCCCTCCTACTTCTTATCCCTACTTTCATTCCTACAAGAAGGTTGCTCTCCATTAGTGGATCTACTCTTAGACTAATAGGACAAATTCCTCAGGTTTAACCTGAACCCCCCTTGAGATCTCGTCGAAGTTCTAGATCTTAATAACGAACACGTGCAATCTGGAAGGGTGAACGCCTGTATTCTGAGTCTTCTGTCTAGGCTGGCATTGCGCATATATCCCAATCAGACGAGGGACCCGGATGCCTACCTGGGAATTCTCGGGATGAGTGTTCACTTATAGGCTAAAGCATGTCTTCATATGTTATTAGAATCTGGAATCTTTGATAAGTCAACGTTTTCGTTTATTCGTTTTAATTAAAGAATAAATGATTACATTCCTTATATTACCTCATTCATTTCATGCCTCATTGAGACTTCATTGTGTCCCTTACAGATCATGTCTCCACGCCACAGCACTCGCATTAACAGTGGTGACAATCATGAAGAAGAGAGCAGCAACCACAATCCCGACCACAACACTAACAATGGAGGTGATGCGCAACTAGCTACGATTATTTCTCAACAATTGGCACAACAAATCACAGCTCTGGTTTCTAACTTGTTGGCTCAAGTCATCCCAATGAATGGGAACGGCAATAGAAATGGAAATGGCGATGGAAATCACATAAAGAACGGAACCTTAGTTCGGAAAGGCAAGAAAACAAGTATTGTGGCCGCGGTAACTACCAAGAACCAGAAGCGTAAGACCAGGAATCCTAATGTAAACCTCACTACACAAGCCTCTAACAAGAAGCCTTATACAAGAAACTTTCCTTTGTGTAACACATGCAAGCAACATCATCCCACTGTTTCAGCGTGTCGCTTGTGCACAAATTGTGGTAGGTATGGCCATTTGGTCAACACATGTCGCGAGACCCCAAACCTTAATGCCAATCAACCCACCAATCCTGCTCAGGCTGATAATCCTAATCGATACAACTATTTTCAATGCTATGAATGTGGGGACCCAAATCACTACCGTAAACGATGCCCTAAACTAAACCGAGATCAAGACCCTCCAGCTACTTAACAGCAAGTCCCACCATTTAAATGTTGCTTGCTTTTAATTCTATGTAATGGCGCTTTTGATTCAAGTAATAAATTCAAGTATTATCATAACATCTGTGTGCATGCTTGTTTGAATGTGAACTAATTGCTATATCTATAATCATACTTGCTTACTTGTACAACAATTAGTTGACTACCAAACAATCTACTCAACGATTGGTAGAGGTCATCATGTCTTTCCAACAGTCGGGGAGAGGCCCTACAACCTGCTCAACGACTGGTGGAGGCTATCGAACCTGCTCAATAATCGATAGGGCCATAAAAGGACGCAAAACCCTAATGTAAGGTAAATTGGTAATTACGGTCCGGAACGTAATCACGAATTTACAGGTACGTTAAGGTAGTGTGAAATTTTATCAAGATTTCCGGTGGTTGACCAATTGTAAACCTAGTGTTTCTCTTAACTTCGGGACGATGTTCCTAAAAGTAGGAGAGACTGTAACATCGCAAAATTTTCACGAAATTTCTATACGAAAAAGCCATTATTTTATCCTTAACTCTACACTAATGTGCCCAAGTCTATATTTATTTTTCCAAACTCGCAACCTTTATGTAAATATATATAAATATATATAATGCATTTTTTATATAATAAATAATAATAATAATAATAATAATAATAATAAAAAATCAGATTTTGTCTTGTAGAATTATTATCCAGCCCACTCCCCCATATTTTTGTTTCCTTTTTTCTTGAAGCCCATCTAAACAGGCCCAGAACACAGACCAGAGCTTGGCCCAGTACACCCATCCGGCCCAAACCATCAAGCCCAACCCCCCCTCCTTCCCATTTTCAGTTTTAATCAAAAAATACAGGTCCCAGCCGTGATTCGAACCCGGACCAACTCCACACACACACACGCGTTTCACCACCTGGACCACACCATTTAGTTGGAATTAACCCAACTTTAATTATACTTAACCACACTTTCGTTTTCCTTTTTCCCTCTTCCCTTCGACGTGCAGCAGCAGCAGCAGATAGTTTTATTTTTTTTTTCTTTCTTCTTTTTTTGTTTTTGACTAAGCCTAATCATCACAATTAACTCGTAATTGTTTCACATATGGCAACGATACTTGATTATCGGCCTTGACTGACCTTTCTACACGTCAATTACAAATCAATTGTTACCTAATTTACTCGTATACGCGTTTAGACTTCAATTCGTGGTCAAACATGCCAATTTGATCCCTGATGCATCCTCCCTATAAATTGACCTTCTGCGATCCTTCACAACTCGCTCACACATCTCTCTTAACCTCCAATTGTTCTGAAACACCTCTGATAATACCCACGCATACACAGTTTGACTAATTAGGTTGACTGTCCAATCGTGTAGCAAACAACACTGTAAGTCCAATTTGTTTTGTGGGTTTTGTTAGTCGGCATCCATACAACGAAAACCCTAACAATAATCGGGTTAAAAATGTATGGATTGCCTGATTGGAAAATCTAGGGTTCGTAATATGGATTTGGGGATAAACTGGATCGACACAGTATATTTATTTTATTTAAACAGAGGATTATCACAACCACAGGCCTAGGCCAAGTGGTTGTGATCGTTGTTGGTGAACAAGGGCACCCGGGTTCGATTCCTGCTTGGGCGTCCCTTTTTCCACTCCTTTTACTTCTTTTTTTTTTTAAGAAACCAAATTATATATATATATTACATTTAAATTTGTAAATTCACTTTTAATTATCAAACCTTTTTATAAATTCTAAAAAAATTATATTTATTAAATCTAAGATAAAAGTTTTATTTACAACTTTTATTTTTCTGAAATTCATTTATTTATTGTTTATAATAATTAAATCAATTTTATACTATTATATTTATAAAAATCCATTAAAATATCAAAACAATTTTATTAAATTCTACAAAAATTATCCTATATTTGTACAATGGTAAACTTTACTGAAATGATTTTTAATTCAGAAAAATCATTTATTTTATATTTTTAATCAATTTTTGTTAGATTTAATCATAATTAAATCATTATAAATTCAATTTTTATTATTTTTGCACCAAAATTGTATACAATTTATTTTTAAATATTTAGAACAGAAATATGATTTTTAATATAATAATTCTTTAATTTTTGTATTTTTGAAAATTAAAGTTAAACTTTGACAATTTGTAATAAATAGATTTAAAAATCTATTTTAAATAAAATAATTTTATGAAAATTATTTTTATACTTTAAACACATTATTGTGAGCATTCTAAATTCAAATTTTATAAAAAGACTTTCTTTTATTTAATTATCAAATTTCCCTTTATTTAATTAACATTTTATTTTAAATTCAACAATTGGATATCCCCAAATTCGAAGCCCTAGAAACATATACATTTGTAGATAGACTTAGACATATTTATTACCTTATTATAGGGTGATACTTGATACATTTGGGCAACACCATTATCCAATTTTTCAACAGATATAACATTTTACCAAGGTGAGTTTTACATAGCCCCTTTTTTTCTATTTATCACCATTTTTGGGGTGAAACATGTTACAACATCATTTATGCAATTCAATCATCAATGTGTCTATGTGTTTTCTATGTTGCATTATGTCTTGAGCATGATTAGAGTAAGCACCATTCTAGCATAATCATTAACTCCGTACAAGCCGGCGGTATACATTGATAGATCTATTGGACTGACAATCCCACCCGGATACGTGCCTCCTACAAAGGTAGCGTGGGTGTTTGTTATCGTATAACATATTCAAGTGAACCATGAGCGTATGGGATGTATCATATTATAACAGTCACCAAGGTTGGTTATGCACTCGATTTATTTCTAGTATGTTCTCACATATGGACTAGATTGACATGACACATGAATTGCACAACATTTTTATTCAATTATCAAAAACCTATGTAATTCTCACCAACTTTTGTTGACCCAAAACATTTTCAACTTAACATGTTTCAGGTTCTATTTGCTTGAAGATTTGAATTGATGCTTGAAGATATGTGTATAGTTTTATTCAATTTGATGTACAAATTCTAGAACTATTGTATGTAATTCATTTAAATCATTTAATGGAATCTATTATTCACCATGAGCTACTGAACAATCATCAATACCTGACATCCCGATGTTTCCGCCATCGGTGGGGGTGTTACAGTAAGCCACTTTTCCATTCCTGTCAAGCACTTTGAATGGGCCTACGTATCGAGGAGCTAGTTTTCCCTTTCTACCGAAGCGAATTACTCCCATCCAAGGAGATACCTTATGAAGTACAAGGTCCCCGACTTGAAATTCCAAGGGCTTCCGACGTTTATCAGCATAGCTGTTCTATCGACTTCTAGCCTTGAGAAGATTATCCTGAATGAGTTGGATTTTATCTGTGGTTTCCTGGATCAGTTCAGGTCCAGTGATCTGGGCTTCACCAACCTCAGTCCAACAGACAGGTGAACGACACTTACGACCATAGAGTGCCTCGAAAGGAGCCATGTTAATGTTAACATGATAACTGTTGTTGTATGAAAACTCAACCAAAGGAAGATGAGAATCCCATGCACCACCAAAATCAATGACACATGCCCTGAGCATATCCTCAAGTGTTTGGATGGTCCACTCGGTCTGACCATCTGTTTGAGGGTGATAAGCAGTACTCAGGTTTAGCTTGGTACCCAAAGCGTCTTGTAAAGAATCCCAAAAGTGAGAGGTGAAACGACCATCACGATCAGAGATAATGTCCAAAGGTATACCATGGCGACATACAATTTCACTCACGTATATCTTTGCCAACCGTTCCATAGAATATTTCTCACGAATTGGTAAGAAATGGGCTGACTTTGTCAAACGGTCAACGATTACCCAAATGTTGTCATAACCTTTGGGTGTACAAGGGAGCTTAGTGATGAAGTCCATTGCTATGCTCTCCCATTTCCATACAGGAATTTCTGGTTGTTCAAGCATACCAGATGGTCATTGATGTTCAGCCTTGACCTTTGAACAAGTAAGGCATTTTGCAACGAAAAGAGCGATATCTTTCTTCATACCAGGCCACCAATATGAATAAAGAAGATCTTGGTACATCTTTTCAGCTCCAGGATGAATAGAATAACGAGACTTATGAGCCTCGTTCATAAGGAAAGTACGAAGATCATCACGGTCAGGAATCCAAAGTCGATTGAGAAAATAAAGTAGACCATCAGGTTTGGTTTCAAGTTGAGTCTCAGCACCACAAGACATTTCCTCGTACATGTTACCTTGGGTGACTGAAGTATGTTGAGCCTAGAGGATACGATCCTGAAGATCAGTACAAACTCTCGCACAATGAAGTTTGATTCGCTCTTTACGACTGAGTGCGTCAGCCACAACATTCGCTTTGCCAGGATGGTAGCGAATCTCACAATCATAGTCGTTAAGTAATTCAACCCAACGTCGTTGCCTCATGTTAAGATTTTTCTGGTCGAAGACATGTTGGAGACTTTTGTGGTCTGTGAAAACCACACATTTGGTTCCATAAAGATAGTGTCTCCAAATCTTAAGAGCAAAGACGACTGCGCCCAATTTAAGATCATGGGTGGTATAATTCTTTTCGTGGGTCTTGAGCTGTCTAGACGCATAAGCAATAACCTTGCCTCGTTGCATGAGAACACAACCAAGACCTTGGTTTGATGCATCACAATAGACCACAAAATCATCATTACCATCAGGTAGAGACAGAATAGGAGCTTCACAGAGTTTCAGCTTAAGAGTCTCAAATGCTTCCTCTTATTTTGGTCCCCACTCATAAGGTTTACCCTTGTGAGTTAAGGCAGTGAGAGGAACAGCGATCTTGGAGAAGTTGGCAATGAATCGACGATAATAACCGGCTAAACCAAGGAAGGAACGAACTTCTATTGGAGTTTTAGGAACACTCCAATTTTTAACAACTTCAATCTTCGCAGGATCAACATGAATTCCGTCCTCATTGATGACGTGTCCTAAAAATTGAACTTCCTTAAGGCAAAATTCACATTTCGAGAACTTGGCATACAGTTGTTATTTCTTTAGGAGACCCAAGATTGAGTGAAGATGTTGTTCGTGATCGGATTTTGATTTCGAGTAAATCAAAATGTCGTCAATGAAGACGATCACGAATTTGTCAAGGTAGGGTCTACAAACCCGATTCATTAGATCCATAAACACTGCGGGAGCGTTGGTCAATCCAAACGGCATGACCATGAATTCGTAATGACCATAACGCGTACGAAAAGCCGTCTTGGGAATGTCTTCTTCGTGAACTCTAAGCTGATGATAACCAGAACGAAGATCAATCTTCAAGAAGTGGGTTGCTCCTTGAAGTTGATCGAAAAGATCGTCAATCCTAGGCAAGGGATAACGATTCTTGATGGTGATTTTGTTGAGTTCACGATAGTCGATACACATCCTAAGAGATCCATCTTTCTTCTTCACGAACAATACAGGGGCTCCCCATGGAGAAGAACTGGGGCGAATGAAACCTTTATCAGAAAGTGCCTGTAGTTGACTGGCAAGTTCTTGCATCTCGGAGGGTGCAAGACGATAAGGGGCTTTGGCAACTGTATTTGCACCAGGAACAAGATCGATCCTGAATTCAACTTGACGAGCAGGAGGCAAACCAGGTAAATCCTCTGGAAAGACTTCAGGATAGTCCCGAATGATTGGAATATCTTGGATACTCTTGCCATTGTCTTTCTTTTCTATTACGTTAGCCAAGAAAGCCATATACCCCTTTCATAAGTATTTTTGAGCAGTAGTACAAGACATGAGTTTAAGCTCACCACAAGGCTTCTCACCATAGATCTTCAAAATGTCACTAGTTTCGAGAGGAATGCGAATAACTTTCTCGAAACATAAGATTTCAGCATGATGGGTTGACAACCAATCCATGCCTACTATGACATCAAAGCTTCCAAGATGCATAGGAATGAGGTCGATAGGGAAAGTATGACCGTCAAGATTTAGCACGCAGTTACGTATAACAGAATTGATTGAGATAGACTTCCCATTAGCTACTTCTACTACTAGAGGTTCCTCTAAATCAGTTTGGGGCATGTTAAGTAGGGGTTCAAATTCGTGTGACACAAATGACTTATCCACACCCGAATCAAAGAGTATAGAGGCATATTGGTTATTAACAAGAAACGTACCATTAACCACCTCGTTGTTGTGGCAGGCCTGATTAGCATTGAGGTTGTACGCATGTCCATGAGCACCTTGGTTCTGGTTACGGTTTTGGTTCTGGTTCTGGTTTCCAAGTTTAGGGCAAGCATCCCTATAATGTTCCGTACTACCACACTCAAAGCACTGGCCACGAACAGGCCTACCATTTTGAGCATTAGGAGCTAGATTATTCCTGGCAGGGTTGTTTTGAGTGGCAGGGGCTTGGCAAGTATTAACAAAGTGTCCATACCGCTTGCAGTTATTACATTGGCGGCATGGTCTGTTAGCAGCATGGTGATATTGGCAAGTGTTACAAAGAGGGTGGTTCCCAACATACGGTTTCTTGGCTGGGGTTTGCACTGCGGGTGGGGTGGTAGCAACCATGTAGTTCTTAGCCCTGCGCTTCCTGTTGGTTGAGGTCTCAGGCTTAACCTCAATAGCAGGCTGAGGAGTGTCCTTTGCAGCAGCCTTCTTGGTGTTCTTGCGAAAAAGGGTACCGTTTTTCACATGATTATCGGTTAGAGTAGCCGCAAGGCGTTTGGCCTCCTCCAAGGTGGTAGGATTCCTTCCCCATACCGTGTCCTATATTTGCATAGGTAAACCACCGATATACTTCTCGATGGCTACTGATAGGGGAGTGACCTTATGGGGCAACAACAGACTGAGCTCATGGAAGCGGGTATTATAAGCAAGGTTTTCGCCACTATCCTGAGCAAGGGTGTGGAACTCGTCCTCCAATTTCTTGACCTCGTTACGTGGGCAAAACTCAGCTTTCATTATCTCTTTGACTTGATCCCAGGTCATAGTGAGTGCAACTTCAGCTCCGCGGGTGCGCTTTTCCTCATTCCACCAAGTGAGTGCTCGTTTGTGAAGAACACTCATAGCATAACGGACCTTAAAGTTATCAGGACACTCACTATTAATGAAGGTATTCTCAATACCCTCGAACCATTGTAGGAGACCAGTAGCTCCTTCATCCCCACTAAACTTAGGAGGATTGCAGGTATTAAAGTGTTTGAGAGTGCAGACTGGGAGACCATTCCCGTTTCCATTCCCGTTCCCATTGTGATTTCCATTGTCGTTTCCATTTCCATTGCCGTTTCCATTTCCATTGTCGTTTCCATTCATTTGGATGACTTGAGCCAGTAAGTTAGGAACCAGAGTTGCGATCTGCTACGCCATTTGTTGGGAAATGATCGCAGCCAGTTGGGCATCACCTCCATTGTTGTGGTTAGTGTCGTGGTTATGGTTATGGTTGTGGTTGCTGCTCCCTTCCTCATGATTTTCACCACTGTTAATGCAAGTGCTGCGACGTGGAGGCATGATCTGTAAGAGACACAATGAAATGAATGAGGTAATATAAGGAATGAAATCATTTATCCATTAATTAAAACGAATAAACGAAAACGTTGACTTATCAAAGATTCTAGATTCTAATAACATAGTGAAGACATGCTTTAGCCTATAAGTGAACACTCATCCCGAGAATTCCCAGGTAGGCATCCGGGTCCCTCGTCTGATTGGGAAATATGCGTAATGCCAGCCTAGACAGAAGACTCAGAATACAGGCGTTCACCCTTCCAAATTGCACGTGTTCGTTATTAAAATCTAGAACTTCGACGAGATCTCAAGGTGGTTCAGGCTAAACCTGAGGATTTTGTCATATTAATCTAAAGGTGGATCAGGATTGCAGCAGACGAATAAGAGCAGTCAACTTGTAAAGGCTTAGGGTTATATAGGGTGTAGGGTAGGGGTAAGAATAAGGAAGCAATTAGGGTTACAAGTAAGAGAAGCAAGTACTATTTTAATTTCCTAAGGTTATAGTCTAGATTATTTTTCTAATAATCTAATTCCCAATACCCAAGGCTCTGATACCAATCTGTAACACCCCAACCGATGGCGGAAACATCGAGGTGTCACGTAAGAATGATTGTTCAGTAGCACATGGTATTCAAGTTTTAATTGAAATTTATTTAAAGTAAAATATCCAAAATTTGAAAATACATATCAAAGTCTTGAATGAAATTCTAGTACATCAAATAATCAAACAAAGCATAAACTTCAATTATCTCCTCATGCTAGCCCTAGACTTCATGCTTCATTATTCCCTGTTGAGTTTAGAAAAATGGGGGGGGGGTCAACCAGAAGTTGGTGAGAATACATAAGCCATGTCAAGCAATTAGGTTTTAGAATAATAAAAGTTTAGCAATTCATATGTCTATTGTAAGTTTATGTCTGCATGAATAAACTTGAACTATAGTATGCACATAATCAAACCTCCGACAAGTTTAGGTCCATCCCGCATCCACAGTTCACCTTAATATCACGTTGGAACAATAACAATCACCCGCGCTCCCCATAAAAGATGGTCAACGAATCTAGGTGGGATTGTCAATCCAATAGATCTATCACTGTATATCGCCGGCTTGGCCACAGCTAATGATTATGTAAGTTTAAGTTTAAGTCTAATAGTCTTTGTCTAAGTCATGAGGCATTAAAGTTTACAACTAGACATGTATGTAGAATTGCTTAAGTATAAAGTTTCAAGTATAAAGAATTGCATAAACAAGGTTATGTAAACTCACCTTAGCAAAGTGTTAAGTCTCGTGAAATAGAATATGTGTAGCCCAACGTTGCCAAGTATTACCCTATGTTTAAGGTAATAAATAAGTCTAAGTCTTTCTAGTCTACAAGTATTTTCTAAGGTTCCTAATTTGGGGATAAGGATTCATTTAATTATTAAAAAAATTGTTTAATACATATGAGAAATTCTAAAAATAAATAAACAAAAGTCTTTTTGTAGGTATTTGATTAAGGATGATCACATTATAAGGTTTTAAGTATGAAAATAATTTTTATAAAATTATTTTCTTAAAAATTGAATATTTAGTCTATTAATTTCTATTTTGTCAAAATAAAACTTTAATTTCTAAAAATATTAAAATTAAAGAATTTTCAAATTAAAATTTGTAATTTTGTTCTAAATGCTTAATAATAATAATTTATGTGAAATTTTGATGCAAAAATAATAAAAAATGAATTTATTATGATTTATTTGTGATTAAAATAACAAAAATCGATTAAAAATATTAAATAAATGATATTTCAGAAATAAAAATCATTTCTGGAATGCGGACTGTTTTATAAGTTTAGGATAAATTTTGTGTAATTTTATAAAATCGTTTTAATATTTTTATAGAATTTTATAATTATAATAGAATAAACTTGTAATATTTATTATATATAATAAATAAAAGATTTTGAAAAACTAAAAATTGTATGATAAACTTTTCTATTAGAACATCATAAAATAATTTTTGTAGAATTTATAAAGCAATTTTAGTATTTTAAAACCATTTTTAAAAATAATAGTGAATATATATATAAGTATAAAGGGTTAAAAAAATGTTTGCATATGCTAGGGATCGAACCCGGGCCTCTGGCCGGTTCGATGTTTTATATCACAAGCCTAGACCAACTGGTCTAGACTTTGAGAACGATTAATCTAGGTTTGAATTAATAATATAGTCTAACTGATCAGTTTCAATAATTGATTTTTAAAAAGAACAGCTTGTGGGACTCGAACCCTGGCCGTAGGCCGGTTCGTGTCTTAACGTGAGGGAACCATACCAACTGATCTGCTGATTAGTTGGTGATAAATGTTGTTCTGTATTAAATAAATAATGATGTCTGCAGCTTATTTATCCCCAAATTCGATCGCATGAACCCTAGGTTTTTAATAACCAAAATTAACTAGCAATAACGCGATTATTCATGGGGTTATTGCTGTTGTGGTACCGAATAACAAAACCAAACAAAAAAATTCAAACTTACAAACTGTTTTCGTGGATGAAATTCTCGGTCAACTGTAAAGTCAAACGCGAACTAATTGGATATTAGAATGAGGTGTTTAGCAGAAATTGAGGGTAGGGAAAGGGTTATCGGCGAGTAGAGATGGAGAATGAGTGTTCAATTTATAGTATAACACCCGTGTGATTGAATTGGTATGTTTGACCCGTGTTTTAGTTATAATACGCGTGAATGAACGATTTTGGTAAACTTTAAATGATTATTGGCGTGGTAATGACGCGTATTGGCTGTCATACCATAATAACGAATCAATTTATGAGTTCTTACCATAGATTGATCAATCAATTTGGTCAACCAAAGCATTGTGGTGTTCGACCAAAGTAACAGAGAAGGAATGAAAAAGCATCGCGTAATGGCTTAAGTATTAAAAGGGTTGGGATTCAAACAGATTTGAGCCGTGGCTCAGTTGGTTGTGTTGTGTGATGTTAGTCTTTGGACCGGTTTGGGCGCGGGTTCGAGTCCCGGCCCAAACAATTATTTTTTTTTACACTTATACCACCACTATATTATTAATATATGATTGTAGTAGGGTTCTAGGAGTCCAAACGTGTCACGAAATATTTTTAAAAGGTACGATAATGATAAAAAATTGGCGTTTTATTAATAAATGTCATAACGTACATAGAAATAAATGCGAAATGTTTAGGATCGTCTAAACAACAAAGAGAATGATCAAACAAGTTCAATTCAGGTGCAGAATCCCTGAATTGATCACAAAATGATAATAAAACTAGCAAAACACAGAAATCATCATAAACATCTTTAATTCATTCACTTTGATAAAGGATTACACTTGAAATAGCAGTTTATAATGATTAAAAGACTTTTACAGACTCAATAATAAACCTAGGGAGAACACACACATGGAGGGAAAACAAAATGTCAAAAGTTACAATTCAAAAATCAACTTGACCTTATATAGGCCTGCACATTCGCCCATTTGAGTTGGTCGAATGTGCAGGTTCGACCATTAGACATGGTCGAACCAAGACAAACATAATCTAAGTTCTACCTTCGACCTCCCTGTGTACCTTCGACCCTACAGTTCCACCTTCGACCGTTCATATTTCTACCTTCGACCGTTCGACTGTGAACAAAACTTTATATAATCCGCAATCCAATAGCATTAGTCGCAATATATGCATCTACATACCTAAAACGGCTTTTAGGACGCGTTATGGTCATTATAAGTTTTTGGTGATGCCTTTTGGATTGACCAACGCACTAGCAGTATTCATGGATTTGATGAATAGAGTGTGCAAGCTGTATTTGGACAAGTTCGTGATTGTCTTTATTGACGATATTTTGATATACGCACGAATTCAAGAGGAGCATGAGCAACATTTGAAGTTGATCCTTGAGCTATTAAAGAATGAAAGTTGTATACTAAGTTCTCCAAGTGCGAATTTTGGATTTGCGAAGTTCACTTTCTTGGACATGGAGTGAACGAGAAAGGTATTCATGTCGATCCAGCCAAGATTGAGGCAATTAAGAGTTGGGAAGCGCCTAAGTCGCCAACGGAAGTGCGACAATTCTAAGGACTCGCTGGATATTATCGACGGTTTATTGACAACTTCTCTAAGATAGCTCAATCTCTAACCATTCTAACTCAAAAGGATAAGAAGTTTGAATGGGGTAAGAAGAAAGAATCCGCTTTCCAGTTGTTGAAGCAAAGGTTGTGCAGCACTCCTATTTTATCTTTGCCCGAAGGAAGGGATGACTTTTTGGTCTTTTGCGATGCTTACACCAGGGCCTAGGGTGTGTGCTGATGCAAAGAAACAAAGTGATTGCGTATGCCTTTCGTCAACTCAAGGTTCATGAGAAGAATTACATTACGCATGACTTGGAGTTAGGAGCTGTAGTTTTTGCACTCAAGATTTGGAGACATTACTTGTATAGAACCAAGTGTACTGTCTTCCCAGACCACAAGAGCTTGCAACACATCTTCGACCAGAAGGATTTGAACATGAGACAGAGAAGATGGGTTGAATTGCTGAACGATTACGACTGTGAGATCAAGTATCACCCGGGAAAGGCAAACGTCGAAGCGGATGCCTTAAGTCGAAAGGAACGTATCAAACCCCTACGTGCTCGTGCACTAGGATTGACGATCCATTCGAATCTCACAGACCGCATTTGTGAAGCTCAGCAAGAAGCTCTCAAGGAGGCCAACATCAAGGAGGAATCATTGCACGCCATGGTTAGATTATCGAAACCCAGGGCCGATGGAACGTTGTACTTCGCTAATAGGATTTGGGCTCCATTGTTTGGTGGATTGAGAGAATTGGTACTCGATGAGGCCCATAAGTCAAGATATTCGGTTCATCCAGGAGTCGATAAGATGTACAAGGATTTGAAGGAACTATATTGGTGGCCTAACATTAAAGGTAGCATTGCTATGTACGTGGGAAAGTGCCTCACGTGCTCTAAGGTCAAAGCTGAGTACCAGAAACCCTCCGGCTTGTTACAGCAACCTGAGATACACGTATGGAAGTGGGAGAAGATTTCGATGGATTTTATAACTAAGTTTCCAAGGACAGCAAGCGGTCACGACGCAATTTGGGTAATTGTGGATCGATTGACCAAATCTTCTCACTTCTTGCCAATCAAGGAAACTGATAAATTGGATAAATTGGCAAGACTCTACATTAAGGAGGTTGTATCTAGACACGGTATCCCAGTTTCCATCATTTTGGATCGTGATAGTCGGTTCACTTCTAGGTTCTGGCAGTCGTTGAATGAAGCCCTAGGTACTCGATTAGACATGAGTACGGCTTACCATCCCCAGACTGGCGGACAGAGCGAGAGAATGATCCATACACTTGAGGATATGCTTCGTGTATGTGTGATTGACTTTGGAGGTAATTGGGATGCCCACCTACCTCTAATTGAGTTTTCATACAACAATAGTTATCACACTAGCATCAAAGCCGCATCGTTCGAAGCTCTCTATGGACACAAATGCCGATCACCATTGTGTTGGGCAGAAATTGGGGACAAGCACTTGACTGGTCCGGAGATCATCCAGGAGACGACCGAAAAAATATTTCAAATCAAGGACCAATTTAAAGCTGCCCGGGATAGGCAGAAGAGTTATGTCGATACGAGGAGGAAACCTCTGGAATTTCAAGTAGGTGACAAGGTCCTACTGAAAGTCTCTCCTTGGAAAGGAGTACCTCGTTTTGGTAAATGCGGCAAACTGAACCCAAGATACATTAGTCCATTCGAAATCTTGGCAAGAGTTGGCCCAGTCGTGTATAAGCTTAATTTGCCCGACGAGCTAAGTAGAGTTCATGACACATTCCATGTGTCGAACCTCAAAAAGTACTTATCGGATGAATTGTTGATCATTCCGCCCGAGGAAATCCAGATCGACGATCAACTTCAATTTATTGAAGAACTCATCGAGGTCATGGACTGGAAAGTCTAGAAGCTGAGACGTAGTCGAGTTAAACTCGTTAAAGTTCGGTGGAATTCCCGACGTGGAGCCAAGTTCACTTAGGAACGCGAGGACCAAATGAAGCGAAAGTACCCCTCCCTCATCAAGAATTCCCTGGTATCGGATAGGTCACATCGAATTTCACGGACGAAATTTCTTCAACAGGGGGAGAATGTGACACCCGCCACTTAGCCAGGTCAAAATCCGTACACTTTCTAGTCAACGTTTAATTTCCGTGCATTATTTATGACATTTTATATGCATAAGTCCCCCGAGATAGTCTAGCAATGTCCGAACAAGTACAATTTCACCCACATCAACGAATCTTGGTGACACAAGTCTATATGTTTACAAGTGATTTTCCAAAATCATGTATAGATGTGCATTTATTTTTCAATACAATGGGAAGCATCATGAGTTTTACGTATAAAGTCTAGTGTTTATTCAACTAGCATAACTATACATATGTGTACATGTGTACACGACACCCACATATATATATATATATATATGAACATGCAAATACATTTATAACTAGCACTACATATTCTTTTTGTTCCACCTTAAATGAACTAACTAGTTCTTTTATAAACTTAACCATTTTTTATGAAACAAGTGATCAACACTAATATTTATGAAAACTACTAGCCAAAACTGATCACCACCACTTGGTTTATTGTTTTGTTTCTACTAGACAATTGGAACACCTTCAATGTAGTGTCATGTCTTATTATTCTTTCTAAGACAATTAAATACAAGATTTGGTGGCTTAACAACATAAGGTAATATTCCTTAAACACCTAAGATCAAGGATGTTGGTTTACCCCATTTGTAAAATGTCCACTTTTTCCTTTCTCCCTTTCTTTCTTTTTGGTCGAAACCCCCCCCCCCCCCCCCTGCCATATCATATTATTCTTTTTTTTTCCAATTCATCACATTTTTATTCAAACCTCTAGAAATCCCAATGTGTTGTCACATTAAGATCAAGTCTTGTTAAGCATCATCATGGTGATTAGTCAACTTTGAGATATGATTTAAGACTTTGGATTTGCTTGCATGATTGGAGACAAAGTAAGATTACTTACTAAACCTAGTAATATTCCTTAATTCACTTAGAATTAGGAAACATCATTAATTGAGGAAGCACCTCCCCTTTTATGCACCCTTCCAAACCGTCGCCCCCTATGTCCCTTTAATCCTTTTTTTAACCTTAGTCAACCTCTATATTAACATGTGCTCATTAGTCCCATAAGTTGACTTCATGTGTTGTCAATCATGCTTAGAATCCACCCAACACCAAAACAAGATTAGTCACCATTCATGACATGATTTAGACCTTAGATTTGTCATTAAGATATGGAACATATGGAGATTACTAGCCAAATAAGGAAGGATTCTCTAATCACCCTAATCCATAAGAGTTGACTTACCTAAATTGTTAATCACCTTCCTTGCACCTTGTCATCTCCACCTCTATATAAGGAGGCTTTGGGTGACCATTTCACCACACGACAAGCTCTCTTGCTCCCTCTCCCTAGTTCGAAACACACACACACACACAACACAAGTTCTAGGAGCAACCAAGGAGTTCTAGCATTTTGCCTTCTAACTTGGATCCACTAGGAGATATAAACTCTAACATAGTTACTTCTTTACTTTATTTAATTATCACATGGTTCACCTTAGCTCCTAGTTTATCATTTATAATAAAACATCACCATAGATAATTTCAAATGTGTATGTAGAGAAATATAGGAACCTAAATTATCATGTTACTTAAATTTAGCAGTGAAAACAAAGTCCATTTGTGTACATACATACATATGCGTGCGTGTATATACATGGTGTATGTGTATGTGTAAAGTAAACTCATAAGCATAGATAGAGATGTGTATAGACTACCAAGATGCATATGTATATGGGTATGTATGTACAACTGTAGATTCCTTAGACATCCCTACCTATGGTTATGTGTGGAAATACACATAGGTATACATATGAGTATAGATGCACGCATAATTAGGTATGAATACATGTGTATATGATATTTGAGTATTGTAAAGATCAATGTGTTTATGAACTAAACAACTCTTTTTCAAAAGAAACATATACTTTATGGAAAGTATCATATGTTGGAAAATAAGATCTATTTTCTTATACAAACTATTATTTTCAAGTAATATATAGTTGTCACCAAGAAAAGCTAAACTAACATACCACTAAGGATCGGGTGAACCACGAATACCATGGATTACCTATGTGTATAAACCTAAGGTAGCCATGTATGTATATAGGATGAGATACCTAGTTGTTGGACATACGTTGTTGCTAGACTACACGCGGACTTGAGGTGAGTTCTCACGGCCCCTTTTTACCGTTTTCCAATTTGGGGAAAAGCATGCATTGTTTACTAGTTTTAAACATGAAATCCTAGCCGACCGGTGTACATTAGACGATATGTTTAGAGTACTCGCTAAAGCCCTCGTATATAGTTTAACATAACCATTAGCTATGGATATAGCTTAGAAATGCTTGAATAGATCTATTGGGTTGCCATCCCCACTCTCGGTTAGTCTCTCTAACCGGTTTATGCCACATGAGAGTGCTTGCATTTCTTTTATGACGATTCATTGCATGGATGTGCAACGTGCAAGGCACCACTCGTCGAGGTTTGGTTATGGACTCATGATGGTTTACCATCATTGTTCTTGATCAGACAACGACGGGTCATTCAAGGATTTCATTAAACTTTACATTGGTTTACAAAACCCGTGAACTCACCAACATTTTGTTGACAAAGTTTTTATGCATGTTTTTCAGGTAACTGAAGCATGGGCGGAACTTGGTTTATGATTGGGCAATCATTCACAACTACCACACATCGTGTTGTTAAAAATTTTGAACCCGCTAAGGGTTTTAAACTGTATCTTGTGAAACTTGTTGTCATTGAACACGTATGGTACTTTTATAAATAAATAAATAAATATGAATGTTTGCTCATATCTTGTGCTTAAAAACCTTTTGTGGTTACACTTCGTGTTTCCTCCTAGGCGGGGTGTGACACCTATTCTGTTTGTGAAGAAGAAGGATGGAAGTCTTCGCATGTGTATTGACTATCGTGAGCTGAACAAGATGACCATCAAGAATTGTTATCCTCTTCCTCGTATTGATGATCTTTTTTACCAGCTCCAGGGTTATAGCTTTTATTCGAAGATTGATTTTAGCTCCGGATACCATCAATTGCATGTGCAGAAAGCCGATATTTCAAAGACTGCTTTTCGTACTCGTTATGGCAATTTTGTTAAAGCAACTATTGATATGTTTTCTTCTTTTGTTAAAGCAACTATATATTGCACTGTTTCCATGTACTTTAAATCAATAGGAATGGATAGTTGAAGTTATAGGATTGACAGGTTTTTACAATGTGAGTGGTTGATTTTAGCGGTGGTTAAGTTTTGCATGCGAAAGGCTAACAAGGTGCAAAAGGCCAATTAGATCATCTGAAGGCACTAGGGGTGTGTACTTTTAATTTGGATCTTCAAAATGGGGAGGTAATATTTCAATCCAACCATCGTTCTACAAAAAAATGCCAATTAAGATGACTATTTCTCCAACATATGGATGTGTTTTTCTGCAGAATTTGGGCCCATTGCCTTCTCCAAAAAGAGATTTAGTGTATTTGCCATGTCATCTATTGCAAATGAGGCATCAACTTTCATTTCAGCAGCTTCAATATTTTGCCTGAAGCAATAAGGAAGCAGGTATGATACCCCGTAATTTCAGGTTCTCACTTTAACTAAACTCTAGTTACATTCCTTGCATTCTACATAACTAGGGTTAGCTAGATAGGACACACGTTGCACAGTTATAGGTTAATAACTGCATGAAGTGGTAATTCGGGGAATTACCATACTGTATACATGATTAGTGAACCTCGGACGTTGGTGAACAATGAAGTTAAATAATTGTGAATCAGTTGATGGAGATTGATTGCGATTACGTGCTTTTATGATACTCTATGAAACTATGTGCAAACTGTATAGGATTACGTGAACTTATACCGAATACGTTAATAAAAATCGTAATGGGTGGACCAGTAGGATGGTTGGGGTCTTAACACATGGGGTTACACTTATTATGGTCCAAAATAGCAAAAACATCGATGAAAACATGTTGTACGATGAAGCAGGTAACCTGGCGCGGGCCGAAGAGCTATGTGCGGCCGCTCACAGCCTTCGAGCGGCCGGGCACGGGCTTTTGACATCACCAAACCGCCTTAAACTACTATTTAAGCAACCTTAAGCCTCTTGTATCTCCTAAACTCAAACCCTAATCGCCCCCACTGCCCTATTACGAA
This sequence comes from Ambrosia trifida, assembly GCA_028751855.1. Lineage (NCBI taxonomy): Eukaryota > Viridiplantae > Streptophyta > Magnoliopsida > Asterales > Asteraceae > Ambrosia > Ambrosia trifida. The sequence continues at coordinate 58,126,257 of CM054129.1, read as the reverse complement.
ATATTAACCCCTAAACACCTACTAAGGCGCAAGAACATCGATCGGGAAGCTTCAAGAGCATTCGGTTATATGGTGTAATGGTATTACACATATACTCACTTAGTGACACATGTACTAGGGAGTCGGTAGCACACCCTACTTTGGAGTTTGGATTTATTTTCTTGCATACTAAGGTGAGTTTCACTACTTTTTCTCAAAAAGCATGTGTCTCAGGGTGAGACAACTTTGATAAACGTTTTCTAGTCCGGTTTGGGACTACTTGAACATTGACTCTTTCGGAGAGTCCGTTACAAATCCTCGGGGAGGATTACGCTTTGATCAGTTTAAAACTTATTGGTCCTTTGTGAACTAAACACTCTATAACTTGAAAAGTCCTTGCACATTATTGGGTTAATCGCTGGGAGCGAGCGGGGTATTAGTTGATAGCGCTACTAGGTTGTGTAGCAACCTCATGTTTGTGATGCTGGGAGCATGGACATGAACTTCTAACCACAATTGAGAACTAGTGTTGATAGACACTAGTTATCGAGGCAAATTATTATACTACTGAAGGTGTCCCAATAATACTGTTTAGTTGCAATGAGTGGGTTAGCTACCCCTGACACGCTTAAACTGATAACACTTGAAAATTTGGTCTGGAGGACCTACGCTCTTACTTGGTTACGTGGTTTGGGAAACCAGCGCATTTACTTACTCACTTTCTTTACTTTGTGAACTTGCCAACATTTTTTGTTGACCCGCGATATACATGCTTCTGCAGGTAGTTAGCTTCCGGCGCCACGATTAGAAAGCACTACACACTTCACTGCCTTTGAGTCTTGGGTTACACCTAAATTACATATTATGCTTTTACATTTTCCTTCATATGGTTTAATTTAGGCGCGTGGTTTTGCGCATGGTAATTTAAAAGGTTTACATTTGGTTTACGCTTCCGCAGCTTAACTAAACTTGGTTTTTGAAAACGAACTAAATGGTTTGGGCATTTAGAGTTCGTTCATATGACTTATGGCTATGGGATCCTGGTATGTCATGCGCCTCACGGTGTAAACACCGCAATGGAAATTTGAGGGTGTGACAGATTGGTATCAGAGCCATTGGTTATAGTGAACTAGGACTGCATGTTGAGTCTAGTCTATAATCATCATAGCATAAGTACAATCACAACTTAAGTGCACAACTAGCTTTTAGCTACATATATCTACAACACATGGTTTCGGGAGATATGTTATCTTCTAGTTCTAAACCTAATTCTGAACACGTCACTGGTGGGAACTCAGGGTTACACCAGGTGGTGCATTACTGGGAGTAGTATCCAAACAAACCTCATGGATGAGGAAACAACAATAGTACAGGGGAGAGAGCCCTTGCGAGCGTTGTGGCGCACGTACACACGAAGCTGCACGATGCGCATGACGTGATACCATTAAACCGAATCAAATTCGAAGAAAGTCAAATGTTGAGACTTATCCTTTTTCTTTGAGCAAGGAGACAATTAGTTCCTGTTTCTTGTCACTTGATATTCCTTATTCTCATTTTGAAACTCAGACGAGACTGGGTTACACGTATTCAATTTATTTCTTACTTTGGTACCTTACGCCTAGTGCGAGTGGGCGAACGTATGACGGCATATCCCTGTTTCTCATAAGTATATGGTAGATTCATGGGAACACATTAGATCGGGGCTTTTTACACACACTCTTTGGGAGTTATGTAAAGCCTACGACGTAGTGCAACATCTCAAGGGAATATGATACCTACTAATGGCTAACAGCCATGATTGGAGGAACGAGTGGTACAGCTTACCACTAAACTGGCTTACATAGGAGTAGAGAAGGAGATTGTACGTGATGAGATCCATATGACACCGAGAAAGAGCAAGAAGAAGGGATGGAAGGGGAACCTAAGCAGGGCGAGCACATGAAAAGTGAGGATGAAGGCTCTACTATCTAGACAGAGCGAGGTGACAATTGGCTCTTACCTTTACTTACCTGTCTTTTCTTTCCTTTCCCTTTGTTAACTTAGATAAGACTGAGTTCTTATGATTAACGATAGAGTGGTTGAGGCCCTCGCATCTTTTCAAGCTAGTAAAGATCTATTTGGCTAAATCATTCTATTCCCTTGACTTTCGCATTTGAGCTTTCTTATTCCTTGAACACATCTGCCACAACAACAACTTGCCATCGTATTTTCAAGCCTCTTATTGGTTGTAAACCTCGATAACTCCAACAGAACTGAAGGAGCCTGTCTGATTGCTTCGATAGTACAAGTCTTTTCCATGTGCATTTGCCCTAGGCAGGATGGGGTAATGTATGCTACATGCATACTCGATGAGTTACAGATACTTGGATGGAGAACGTAACACCCTGTGATGAAACCTAAAAATTTGTTATATAAAGACGGATGGGTCTGAGATCGACGCCTACACTACCAAGCTACAGGAGTTAGATACTATATGCTCGAATCTAATTAACCAACTTTACCAGCGGATCGAATTTCATATCAAAAGGGTGGGTCCCTCAGATTCGTGGCTTGGCCACTGCAGCTCACCTACCCAAAATCTAACAAATCTTTCACTTGGCTCGCAAACTCACTAATGAGGTTGTTGAGTATGGTACTTTTCCGAAACATGGTGCTTCATCTTCTACATTTGGTGAGAGCAAGAGAACGTGGGATAGTGTGAGGTATAAGTCCTTCAACAACAACAACCACAATGGTAACAACAACAACGGGGCTCGGGGAAGAGCATTTGTGATGGGCTCTGGGGAAGCTATGACTGATAACAATGTCGTGATGGGTACGTGTTCCTTGAACGACACTCTTGCTTCTATTTTATATGATACTGGTGCGGACTATAGTTTTGTTTCATCAAAACTTAATAAACAACTAGGGATGGTTCCTACTCTTCTTGATACCCCGTACTCTATAGAGTTAGCTGACGGGAAGCATGTTGAGGTAACCCATATTCATCGTGACTGTAAGCTCGAGCTAGATGGGCAATTTTTTTCCATCGACCTTTTACCTATCACCCTAGGAAGCTTTGATCTCGTGTTTGGCATGGACTGGTTGTCCAAACAACACGCTAAAAATTCTTCGTCAGGAGAAGATTGTCCGTGTCCCCCTCCAAAGTGGAGAACTTTTATCTATTCAGGGTGATCGTGGTGGTGCTATGGTGGGCATCATCTCCTTTTTGAAAGCCCAGAAGTGTATTCGTAAGGGCTGTACAGCCATTTTGGCTAACATATCTGACACTCGAGCTGAAACTGAAACTAAGATTGAGGATATCCCAGTAGTCCGAGATTTCCCAGATGTTTTCCTAGAGGAACTACCTGGACGTCCACCTGTTCGTCAAGTGGAGTTTCAAATTGATCTTGCGCCTGGAACAGCTCCAGTTGCACGCGCACCATACCGCCTAGCACCGGGCAAACTTCAAGAATTGTCAACCCAACTCCAAGAGCTATTAGATAGGGGCTTTATTAGACCTAGTTCTTCGCCATGGGGAGCTCCAGTTCTGTTTGTTAAGAAGAAGGATGGGAGTTTTCGCATGTGTATTGATTATCAAGAGTTGAACAAAGTGACGGTTAAGAACCGCTACCCTTTGCCTCGTATTGATGACTTGTTAGACCAGCTACAAGGGTCGAGTTTTTATTCTAAGATTGACTTGAGGTCAGGATACCATCAGCTGAGATTCCGAGAGGAGGATGTGGCAAAAACAACCTTTCAAACTCGTTATGGGCATTATGAGTTTTTTTGGTGATGCCATTTGGGCTAACTAATGCACCGGTTGTGTTCATGGATCCAATGAACCAGGTGTGCAAGCCCTATTTGGACAAATTCGTCATAGTGTTCATAGATGACATACTGATTTATTCCAAGAGCAGGGAAGAGCACAAGCAACACCTGCAGCTGATCTTGGAACTTTTGAGAAATGAGCAGTTGTATGCAAAATTCTCTAAATGTGACTTTTGGATTCGAGAAGTCCAATTTCTTGGACATGTGGTTAACGAGGCAGGAATACATGTCGATCCCGCCAAGATTCATGCTACTAAAAGGTGGGAGGCTCCTAAGACTCCCACAGAGGTGCGCCAGTTTCTTAGTCTTGCGGGATATTATCGCAGATTCATTGAGGGATTCTCTAAGATCGCTCAACCCCTCACTGGTTTGACACAGAAGGGTATTACTTACAAGTGGGGAGATGCCCAAGAATCTGCTTTTCAATTATTAAAGTCAAAACTTTGCAGTGCACCTATACTATCATTACCTGAGGGTACAGAGGACTTCGTGGTGTACTGTAATGCGTCTATCCAAGGGTTGGGGTGTGTGCTGATGTAGCGTGATAAGGTGATCGCGTATGCCTCACGGCAATTAAAGGTTCATGAGAAGAATTACACCACCCATGACTTGGAACTGGGAGCAGTGGTTTGTGCTCTAAAGACCTGGAGGCATTATCTCTATGGGACGAAGTGTACGATCTTCACTGACAACAAGAGCCTCCAACACATATTCGATCAAAAGGAGCTGAACATGCGACAGCATCGATGGGTCGAGCTTCTGAATGATTATGACTGTGCCATCAAGTATCATCCAGGGAAAAGCTAACGTAGTAGCTGATGCCCTCAGTCGTAAGGAAACGAAACCTAAACGGGTGCGAGCTTTACAACTCACTATACATTCTAATCTTCCTAATAAGATACATGAAGCCCGGGGCGAGGCTTTGAAAGAAGAAAACATCGGGCTTGAAACATTACATGGTGCTGATAAGCACTTAGAACAAAAGACAGATGGTCTTTAATACTTTATGAATCGAGTCTAGATACCACGTTTTAGGGATCTCAGACAACTGGTGCTCGATGAAGCTCACACCTCTCGATATTCTATACATCATGGTTCGGACAAGATGTACCAAGATCTTAAAACTCTTTACTGGTGGCCAAATATGAAAGCTGAAATAGCCACTTATGTTAGGAAGTGCTTGACTTGCGTGAAGGTTAAGATTGATTATCAGAAACCTTCAGGCCTACTCCAGCAACCAGAAATCCCTATGTGGAAATGGGACGGGATTTCTATGGACTTTATCACAAAGCTTCCTAGAACGCTAACGGGCCATAACTTGATTTGGGTTATCGTGGATCGTTTAACCAAATCGGCACACTTTCTGGCAATAAAGGAAACAGACTCGCTGGAGAAACTAGCAAATCTCTACGTCAAGGAGGTAGTCTCTAGGCATGGGGTGCCTACTTCTATTATATCTAATCGCGATGCGTGATTCACTTCTCATTTTGGACTACTCTCCAAAAAGCTTTGGGAACTCGCTTAGATATGAGCACAGCCTATCACCCACAGATGGATGGATGGATAGAGTGAACGTACCATCCAAACATTGGAAGATCTGCTACAAGCGCCCGTGGTGGATTTTGGCAACATTTGGGATAAGCATTTGCCTTTGATTGAATTCTCATATAACAACAGTTACCACACTTCGACACAGTGTGTGCCTTTAGAGGCACTTTATGGACGCAAGTGTAGGTCTCCTATCTACTAGACTGAAGTTGGGGATAGCCAGCTAACAGGTCCCGAACTCGTGCATGAAACTTCCAAGAAGATAGTGCAAATCAAAAACCGGATGGCTGCTGCTCGTGATCGACAGAAAAGCTACGCTGATAAGCGTAGGAAACCTTTGGAGTTCCAGGTTGGGGACAAGGTTCTATTGAAGGTGTCACCTTGGAAAGGGGTGTTACGCTTTGGAAAACGGGGAAAGTTGAACCCGCGATACGTTGGGCCATTCAAGATTGTCGAAAGGATTGTTCCAGTAACTTATAGGTTGAACCTACCTAATGAACTTAATGGGGTACACGACGTACACCACGTATCGAATATAAAGAAATGCTTATCGGATACAACACTGATGGTGCCACTGGAGGATATCCAGGTGGACGATCAGCTACGGTTCGTGGAAGAACCGGTGGAGATTTTTGAGCGGGGCGTCAAGAAACTCAGACAGAGCATCATACCAACTGTTAAGGTGCGATGGAATTCCCGTCTAGGACCGGAATACACGTGGGAACGCAGGGATCAAATGCGGCTTAGATACCCACACCTCTTTTCTGAACCTGAACCTGAACATAGATCGAACGCCAAACATAAAGCAGCTCTTTCAAAGTGAATTTCGGGGCGAAATTCCTTTCAACTTGGGGATGATGTGACATCTAGGAACCAAGCACACACTTTTCTAGCTGGCTTTATTGTTTACTTGCTGAATTTTGGGACAGAATTCTTTTCAACTTGGGGATGATGTGATACCCCGCAATTTCAGGTTCTCACTTTAACTAAACTCTATTTACATTCCTTGCATTCTACTTAACTAGGGTTAGCTAGATAGGACACACGTTGCATAGTTATAGGTTAATAACTGCGTGAAGTGATAATTCGGGGAATTACCATACTGTATACATGATTAGTGAACCTCGGACGTTGGTGAACAATGAAGTTAAATAATTGTGAATCAGTTGATGGACATTTATTGTGATTACGTGCTTTTATGATACTCTGTGAAACTATGTGCAAATTGTATGGGATTACGTAAACTTAAACCGAATACGTTAATAAAAATCGTAATGGGTGGACCGGTAGGATGGTTGGGGTCTTAACACATGGAGTTACACTTATTATGGTCCAAAATAGCGAAAACATCGATGAAAACATGTTGTACGATGAAGCAGGTAACCCGGCGCGGGCGGAAGAGTTGTGAGCGGCCGCTCACAGCCTTCAAGCGGTCGCGCGCGGGCTTTTGACATCACCAAACCGCCTTAAACTACTATTTAAGCAACCTTAAGCCTCTTGTATCTCCTAAACTCAAACCCTAATCGCCCCCACTGCCCTATTACGAAATATTAACCCCTAAACACCTACTAAGGCGCAAGAACATCGATCGGGAAGCTTCAAGAGCATTCGGTTGATTGTTTTGAAGAGCTTGCGGTATAATCTTCAATCTCTCGTGTTTTAATCTTCTTTATATGTTATAAAACCATATAACTAAGTTTATCCAGGTCTGAAACGTTTTCAAAAAGATTAAAACTTGAGGTTTATAAAGATTGAATGGGTTAAACATAATCTTATGCGATTAGTAATTGATAGGTTGCATGGTTATGCATGTTCTTGATGTTTTAGAGTTCTAGGGTTTGTGAATGATGATGTTTATGAGGTATCATTAGGGTTTTGATCAGATGTGGTTCTTATTAATGTTGTATGATGATTATTAGGTGTTAATGATTGATAATATGCAACTAGGGTTTGATATAATTGATAATATTGCATGATCAGAATCTGGACAGAATCTGAATGTCGACTTGTAGGGTCTGTTACGTGGCTTGAAATAATTGTCTTGATTGATTCTTGCATGAATGGATTTTACATGGTCTTAGCTTTTTATAATGGGCAAAATCATCTGAATTGGATGTCGTTTGATAAGTTTTTGGAATATTCTTTGATTAAAGGTCATATCAGATTTTCAGATTAACAAACTGAGTCAACTTTAAACAATCATAACTAGAGTTTTACAAAGAATTAAGTTATGAAATTTGGACCGTAGGTTAACATTAGAATAACTTGGCCTTTCCAAGTGGATTCATCCCGTTTGGATGAATACACGATTTTTGGGAATTTTTCTACTAAACTGATCTGTTGTGTGTATTTTCTGAACATAGCTGTGTTCCGTGAATTTTCATAATTTTTGTATAAGGTTTTATCACAAAATAAAAATATGGATTTGTCTAGTAGACCCCCTAGAATATTTAGTAAACTTTTGAGAGTCTAAATCACTGGATAAGTATTTTTAATAAATTAGTTTTCATGGCGCATAATCTGTCCTAAAAACGCAGATTGTGTGTTGTGAGTTTATGTGACTAATTGGAGTCCTATGTGGTACGTTATTGACATGAACTTGAATGGACACTTATATGAGATGCATAGGAAGTGTACAACTGATGGTAACCAACATATTCACCAACGGGTCCGTAGGGTTTACTTATGCATGTAGAACCACTAGTGTCACTTATACGATTTTGAACAATTAAACGTCTTGGACAAACAGGTTATATGGTGTAATGGTAATACACATATACTCACTTAGTGACACATGTACTAGGGAGTCGGTAGCACACCCTACTTTGGAGTTTGGATTTATTTGCTTGCATACTAAGGTGATTTCACTACTTTTCTCAAAAAGCATGCGTCTCAGAGTGAGACAACTTCGATAAACGTTTTCTAGTCCGGTTTAGGACTACTTGAACATTGAATCTTTCGGAGAGTCCGTTACGAATCCTCGGGGAGGATTGCGCTTTGATCAGTTTAAAACTTATTTGTCCTTTGTGAACTAAACACTCTATCACTTGAAAAGTCCTTGCACATTATTGGGTTAATCGCTGGGAGCGAGCGGGTATTAGTTGATAGCGCTATTAGGTTGTACAGCAACCTCATGTTTGCGATGCTGGGAGCATGGACATGAACTTCTGACCACAATTGAGAACTAGTGTTGATAGACACTAGTTATCGAGGCAAATTATTATACTATTGAAAGTGTCCCAATAATACTGTTTAGTTGCAATGAGTGGGTTAGCTACCCCTGACACGCTTAAACTAATAACACTTGAACATTTTGGTATGGAGGACCTACGCTCTTACTTGGTTACGTGGTTTGGGAAACCAGCGCATTTACTTACTCACTTTCTTTACTTTGTGAACTCACCAACATTGTTTGTTGACCCACGAAATACATGCTTTTGCAGGTAGTTAGCTTCCGGTGCCACGATTAGAAATCACTGCACACTTCACTACATTTGAGTCTTGGGCTTACACCTAAATTACATATTATGCTTTTACATTTTCCTTCATATGGTTTAATTTGGGCGCGTTGTTTTGCACATGGTAATTTAAAAGGTTTAAATTTGGTTTACGCTTCCGCAGCTTAACTAAACTTGGTTTTTGAAAACGAACTAAATGGTTTGGGCATTTAGATTTCGTTCATATGACTTATGGCTATGGGATCCTAGTATGTCATGCGCCTCGCGGTGTAAACACCGCAATGGAAATTTGAGGGTGTGACAGCAGGTGCTGGATTTTGTAATCACTTAACCAGTTTTCTACAAAAAAAAATGCGATTAATTTATGTGTAAGCGCATATGTTACTGATTGAGAATATATGCCTTGGGCTCATATATTAAAGAGGATTAGAAAAGAGGGCAGATGTAATTATTTTATAAGCTGAAAGACATATTGTAACACCGACATATTTTCTTTAAGAAACAAAATGTGATTGTATTTTGCATTAAAAGTATATTTTTACTATTGGGTACATTTGGTTGACAAGTGGATCCTATTTAAAAATAGACGTTGATTAAAAAAGTCATTTTTAGTACATGTTAAATCAGGTTGGGTTGAGTTTACCTACGATAAATTAAAACAAAAATACTAAAAAAAACATGGGTATCTTGAAATTGATCCTTTAAACCTAGCCTTCTCCCTATTTGGATCCACATATCTCTCGATCAAGAACTTAAAAAAAAATTTCCCTTCTTTTGCTGCAAGTAATCAGAATCAAAGACATTTTATTCTTTTGTATTATGTAACTTTCAACATATAAAACAACTTTTATACTACAATCGTTATAGAATTTTTATCACTTTACTTGTGGATCTGCCGGGTGTATACCCGGGACTCTAACCTAGTATATAATATAATATGCAGCTTTTTATAATTAGCCCAAATAACTAACTATACAAAAAAAACCAACATATTACCTTAATTGCAATGTTAACAAAAAGTTCAAAATCAACTGTCCAAACGTGTTTCTTGCCTTGTAAAAGAGAATGTTTTGGATGATCGATTTCATAGCAAGATTACAACATAAGCACGTCCATTTAATATTACGAAAAAGTTAAAAAGTGACAAGTCAAGAGTAACTATTTGTATAGCAGAAACCCGCGCGTTGCATCGGGGGCTGCACTGTGTTTGGCTGTTGCGTTTGGTTAATCGCGTTGTTGATGTTGTACATTATACATACATAGTGATAATGTGTAATATATGATCTGATGGTGTACAATTTTAGTAGGAAGTATGTGTAGATATTGTATTAGAATAACACGTTAAGTTTTTAATAAATACTGGTGTAATAGTAACCCAAAGTGTGAAACAATAGATAACACCATACAATTTTCTAAATACAAAAAACATTAGTGAAAAATAATTATTAATAAGTTATTTAAATCATAAGTTAATTAGTTATTTAATTTTGGATTAAATTGGTCTTGCAAATTTATTGAGATTACCCTTTTATCCTTATAGGTGAAAATATGAAATAACATTTTTACCCATTCAGAACATACTATATAGTTTTTTTTTTAAATAATAATAATAATAATAATAATAATAGATATAGATATAGATAATTAAGACATTCAAATCATCAAACCGACACTGGTCCCCGTTAGTATTTTAAAAACCGAAACATGAACAACCTTCTAAACCATCCAAGATTCCAAGTTGAAGTTGATAGACTCGTTTTGTAATTTCACCAAATATGAGTTACCTTTGTCAAACTATGAAGGACAATTATGTAAAATCACATATGTAAAATCAAAATATGAGTTACATGGATAAGCTCATAAGCGAGAATAAGAAGAGAGAGAATGGGTGTTGAACAGAAAGGCTAGAGAGAGAGAGAGAGAGAATGGGTGTTGAAGAGGGAGGGAAATTGATCTATAAGAATGTATTGCCATTTGCAGGGATGGTGATGGTGGAGTGCATGCTTGTAGGTGGCAACACACTCTTCAAATCAGCAAGTCTTCAAGGCATAAACTCTTATGTTTTCACCTTCTATGTGTTCCTTATTGGCTTCATCTTCCTGCTGCCATGCCTCTCTTTCCTGCACAGGTATTTCAGATCGATCCAAACTTGTCTTCAACAAAAAGTTTTTTATTTTTCCTTAGATTTTAATTAATTAATTTTTTTCCCATAGATTTTAATTAATTAATTAATATAGTTTTGGAGTATTAATTTGGTTGCAGAAGAACAAGCATCCCACCCATCAAAATCTCCATCGTTGGGAAGATATTTATGCTTAGTGTGCTCATGTAAGTTTCCATCTCTTTGCTTGAATATTTCAGCTTTTATATAATTATATAATCCTAGTTATCAATTTACTAATTGTAGCTTTAGTATTTTTTCAATAGTTATATATATATATATATATTTTCTTATGCATTAGATTAGAGCATTCATATCTCATTCATCAAATTTACGTGAGTGTGTCTACTAAATTATATGGGGTGAGTGTAAGTGATTGTGAGTGGAGGAGAGAGAAATTACCAGTAAAACATGTTTGGCTTGTTGGCACGTTGATGAAATTACCTGTTTGGCTCAAGAATCGAATCCAGAATCCCCTGGGTCTTCTGTCATTATCCACCAATATCTCTACCACTACAATATAATGGTATTGACGATTTTACGTATTTTAGTTTTTTTTTTTTTTTTCTAACATGTTTGCTTGCATTAACTTTAACTTTAATGCTTTGAATATTTATGTTGAATTATAGATTTTAGCATTTTTTGTTATATAATTATGAGAAGTTAGATATTTTGGCGTTGAGAAAGGCTTTATTTTTTTTTTCGAACGGCCAACCATGACAACTAAACCTGGTAATTTCAACTCATCTAGTTGAGTTTGGGTTGTTTTAGGTTTAAAATTTGACTTTGTGAGTTAAAATGGGTTTAGTATAATTTTCAAGGGGGTTAGGATGGGTAATTTTAATTGTAGGAAATAAGTAAGTGGTTCAGGATGGGTATGTCAGAAAAAACAAATGGATCAGAATGGGTATTTTTAGATAACCATATACAAATCTTAATTAAAACTAACCCAACACCAAAAGAGTAGATGCCTCATACAATTCAATATCAATAAAAACAAAAAAAAATTATATCTTTTGCATTTGTTAATAACTCAAGTCCGGTCGAAACAGTACAGGTCACTACGGGACGGGTTAGCCTGCAACGGTCTGGGTTGTTACCGGGCACGGTCGGGTCGAAACGGTCCGGTTCGCTACGGGACGAGTCAGGTTGAAACGCTCCGGGTCGCTACCGGGCCCGTCCGGGTCAAAACAGTCCGGGTCGATATGGGACGGGTCGGGTTAAACGGTCTGGGTCATTACCTGGCTCGACCGGATCGAAACGTTCTGGGTCGCTACCGGGCCAGGCCGGGTCAAAACAGTCCGGGTCGCTACGGGACAAGTCAGGTTGAAACGGTATGGGTCGTTACTGGGCCCGGCCGGGTCGAAACGTTCCGGGTCGCTACCGGGCCAGGCCGGGTCGCTACGGGACGGGTCAGGTTGAAACGGTCTGGGTCGTTACGGGCCCGGTCGGGTCAAAACTGTCTAGGTCGTTACCAGGCCCGTCTGGGTCAAAACAGTCCGGGTCGCTACGGGATGGGTCGGGTTGAAATGGTCTGGGTCGTTACCGGGCACGGTCGGGTCGAAACGGTCCGGTTCGCTACGGAACGAGTCAGGTTGAAACGGTCCGGGTCGCTACCGGGCCCGTCCGGGTCAGAACAGTCCGGGTCGCTATGGAATGGGTCGGGTTGAAACGGTCTGGGTCGTTACCTGGCCCGATCGGATCGAAACGTTCTGGGTCGCTACCGGGCCAGACCGGGTCAAAATAGTCCGGGTCGCTACGGGACGGGTCAGGTTGAAACGGTCTACTACCTAGTACGCACATGGTTTTATTTTGTTTTGTTTTTTTTTTTTTCTTTCAAAAAAAATTTCCTTTGAATGGTTTCATAATTACTATTTCGTTTATTTAACTTTTAAGTTTTACATATTTTATTTTATTTTACTTTTTCTATTATTATTATGATTAATTTTGAACTTCTTTTCTTTAACTTCTAATTTTCATATACAAAGTTTGAATATGGGTTACATTTTGATAACCCTTTAATAATTTGAATTTGATTTTAAAATAAATTCTATTGAATACAGAATTTTATTCAGATTTGAAATTGTATGCTATATTCGTATACGTGTGATAATAAACCTAATTGATCCGCCACATCCTCACGCAACGCACGGGTGTGACCAACAGGACGATGACGAGTGATGGCAATCGTTTACCAGTGCAACATCGAAGGTTGTTTTTAGTGACCGGCGCGAAGCGCCAAGGATTCCACTACTTACTCTATATATTAAAACACTATAGGGAATAGTAAATTTTTAGAATTTCAAAGTTTGACAACTAAATTTTTTGAAATTGCAAAAAAACCTATGATTTGATTGCCATATCCAATCAAACATTTAGATGTGATATATGATGTTATGCAAAGCAATTAGAAGTTGCCAGGTGGATCTAATCATGTGAATTGAAATTTCTTTAGACTCTCGTAAGCTTTGAGAGTTAATTATTTAAATTAATATACTAAACAACTATAGGCAAAAGGTTAATGGAATTTTAGCTTTTAAATATTATTTATTATTTTAAAATAAATGTGAATGACTACACGAATGAGTTCTATAGAAAAAACTGTAGAGTTAATAGCCATTTTCGTCCTTGAGGTTTGGGCCAGTTTGCCACTTCAGTATAAAAGTTTATTTTTTTGCAATTCCTTCCCTGAGGTTTGGATTTTGTTGCCAAATTCGTCCTTTTCACTAACCCAGTTAAAAAGGTCGTTAGTGTCAGGGGTATTTTTGTCTTTTTACCTATAATTTAAAATTTTAATAAAAAATCTTACCCCACCCCCACCCCTATATCTCTTTGTCTCTTTCATTCACTATCTCTCTCTCTCTCTCTCTCTCTCTTTCACTCTCTCTATATATATATATATCTCTTTCACACACTCTCTCTCTCTCTCTCTCTATATCTCCGAAACCATAGATCAAGCCACCACCCGATCAACCAACTGCAACACCAACCCAACCCCCACCGTATTCCGCCATATTCCATAACCCACCTGGAAATTTCATTTTCGTCGAACACATCTCATCAGTCGGAAACTAGTCGGAACTCCACAGTGGCGTCCGTCATCCTGTAGTTGAGAATCGATTGGAACATTTAGTGGGTAATTACATCAAGACTCGAGCCGCTAAGGCTAAACACGCTGCTGCTGCTGTCCTTCAATCGAACCCACAACCAACAATCACCAAAACCCACCTGCAACCATGTAACACCCCAACCGATGGCGGAAACATCGAGGTGTCACGTATTGATGAGTATACAGTAGCACATGGTAAACCAAATTTTAATTGAAATAAATATTAAATTGTAAATATCCAAAAATTGAAATACATAAGAGTTTGAATGTGGAAATCTAATACATCACACAAAAATCAAGCATGCATAGACTTCTTATTTTCTTCATAAGTACTCTAATCTTCAAGCATCATTATCACCTGTTGAGTTGTAAAAATGGGGGGGTCAACTAGAAGTTGGTGAGAATACATAATCCATGTTAAGCATATAGTTTAAGTATAAAAGTCTAGCAATTCGTACGTCTATCGTAAATTTAAGTCTACATGCATAGTATAATATGTTGACATAATCAAACCTCCGACTAGTTTAGGTCCATCCCGTCATCTACGGTTCACCTTAGTAATATGTTGAACGATAACAATCACCCACGTGACCTATGTAGGAGGTACACGTATCCGGGTGGGGTTGTCAATCCAATAGATCTATTATTGAGTATCGCCGGCTTGGCCATAGCTAATGATTATGTAAATGTTGAAACTCGTTGAAACTGTTGACTAATACATGAGGCAATAAAGTTTACTTCTAGACATATATGTTGAATTGCTTAAAATTGTTGCAAGTATAAAGAATCGCATAAACAGGATTACGTAAACTCACCTTGGTATAGTTTTTGGTATTGAGATATAGTAATAGAGTAGCCCAATAGTTTGCCAAGTGTTACCCTATGTATAAGGCAACAAATAAGTCTAAGTCTAACTAGTTTATAAGTATATCCTAGGATTTCGATTTGGGGATAACCAATTGTTGAATTTAAAATAAAATGTTAATTAAATAAAGGGAAAATTTGATAATTAATAAAAGAAAGTCTTTTTATAAAATTTGAATTTTGAATGTACACATTAAAGTGTTTGGAGTATAAAAATAATTTTTATAAAATTATTTTATTAAAAATAGATTTTTAAATCTATTTATTACAAATTGCCAACAATTAACATTAATATTCAAAAATACTAAAATTAAAGAATTTCTATTTTAAAAATCATATTTCTGTTCTAAATATATAAAAATAAATTGTGTAAAATTTTGGTGCAAAAATAATGAAAATTGAATTTATTATGATTTAATTATGATTAAATCTAACAAAAATTGATTAAAAATATAAAATAAATGATTTTACTGAATTAAAAATTATTTCAGTAAAGTTTAACATTATATAAACATTGGATAATTTTTGTAGAATTTAATAAAGTTGTTTTGATATTTTAATAGATTTTTATAAATATAATAGTATAAAATTGATTTAATTATTATAAATATTAAATAAGTGAATTTTTGAAAAATAAAAATTGTGAATAACACATTTAACTCAGATTTAATAAATGTAATTTTTTTTAGAATTTATAAAAAGGTTTTATTATTTAAAAATGAATTTATAAGTTTTATAAGAAATATATATATATATATATATATATATATATATATATATATATATGTTTGTTGTTTAAAAAGAAAAGAAAAGAAAAGAAAAGAAAAGGGAAGTCAGAGCCGGGACTCGAACCCGGGTGACTGCTGTGTAAGCCTTGGTCACAACCACTTGGCCTAGGCCAGTGGTTGTGATGAAACCCGTTAATAAATAATTAAATACACAGAGCAATTTCAGTTTTATCCCCAATTAAAACCCCACGAACCCTAATTTCTGCAATAATGCCATTCACTCATCATTGGCCCAATTGATGTTAGGGCTTTTGATGAGTGAACGCCGGTGATCAAAACCCATATAAAAACATCCACTTACAGTGCTGATTCGTGTATAATTGCCGGGTCAAAGATAAAAGTCAACTGTTTTGATCGTGTAGCACAAATCAGAGAGTTTCAGAAGAATTGGAGGTTAAGAGAGAGATGTGAGCGAGTTGTTATGCTGTGCCAAGGTTTAATTTATAGTGGGGATCAATGGGTTGGGTTAATTGGTAAGTTGACCTAGGTTTAATGTCATACGCGTATGATTTTGAAATTGGTCCACGATTAGCTGTTAATTGACGTGTAATCGAGTCGTATAGGACCGGTAATCACAATAGTTTGCCAGAATTAGATCAATCAGGAGTTAATCTTGATTGATTAGTAATCGCGTTCACGCAGTTGACTTTCCAATGTCAAGCTGGAGGGTTTTAAAACACGTATAAATATAATTAGTGTCGGGGTTTATTCCAAGAAAAAGGCTAGCCTAGTTGGTTGGATGGTGGTGTTGTGTGTGACCCGGTCTTGGCGCGGGTTCGATTCCCGGCCAAGACATAATATTTTTTTGATATTATTCAAGGTTAAAACATACAATAATTATAATATATATAGTATTAGGGTTCCACAAACGCGACAAAAATAATTAATGCACACTAGAATAACGAAACTTGACGTTTTATTAATGTCGATGGTGTAACGTACAAGTTTTAAATGCGTAATGTTACAAACCACACCCAACCCGTCACCTACATCCACCGAAACCCACCTGCAACCACACCCAACCCGTCACCATCATTACCACCCTCTACAACCCCACCCGTCACCATCTGACCGGAAACCCACCTCGAGAAAACCACCTGCAACACCCAGACTCAACCCATCTTCAATCAGAAACATCAATCTCAACCCGGAAACCCAACTTCTCCACTCGAAAACCCTCTTCACATCCGAAAACAACCTGTATTGGAAAGTGGAAGGAGGGCTGATGATGTTTACTTGAGTCGGTGATAACCGTAGCTCTGTGTCCAACACTGTATTACTCCTCTTCAGGATCATTGTTATTGTTGGTGTTGGTGGATTCTTCAAAGAAAGAAAAGTGAAAGGAAAGGAGTAATTGAAGAAGGTTATGTTTTTGAGATTGATGAAAGAGAGAGCGAGAGAGTGAATGAAAGAGACACAGAGATATAGGGGTGGGGGTGGGGTAAGACTTTTTATTAAAATTTTTAATTATAGGTAAAAAGACAAAAATACCCCTGACACTGACGACCTTTCTTAACTGGGTTAGTGAAAAGGACGAATTTGGCAACAAAATCCAAACCTCAGGGAAGAAATTGCAAAAAAATAAACTTTTGTACTGGAGTGGCAAACTGGCCCAAACCTCAGAGACGAAAATGGCTATTAACTCAAAAACTGTATTTGGATATTTCATTAAAGTTTGTATTGAAATAGAATAAGCTGATCGAATGAGTTGTAAAAGAAAAAAAAAAAACTGTATTTGGATTATTTAGCTAAAAACTGCATCGAGTTTAAACAACTTAACTAAACATTTTGAAATTGCAAAGAAGCCTATGATTTACTTGCCATATCCAATCAAACATTTACATGTGATATATGATGTTTTGCGAAGCAATCAGAAGTTTCCATGTGATTAAATAACTAAAACCAAAACTGGACCGTGACTATCATGAGGATCCTCACGTCACTTACACGTGATGGGGGCGGTGTTCCCGTGAGGTCACTACGCGGGGCAACTCCGGCCCCCTATTTCTAGCTAAGTGGTGGAAATTCACGGTTTCCGTAAGTAATTTTTATATGAATTGAGTCCGACCCCACCGATTTAATCTTCCAGCTTGCACCGATAAAAGAAAATTTGAGTCTTGTGATCCCCCCCCCCCCCCCCCCCCACCAATTATTTCTTTTTAAGCATCGCCACTGCTCTCACGAGCCTCTCACGGGTACCGCACTGATTATACATCAAATATTTCAACTAAAACAATTCAAGACCAAATTCTCAGATTGTTTAAGAGCGTAAATTTGGAAGAGATGGTGCAACTTTAACATTGGAGACGTGATTATGTATTTTTATTTGGGTTTTTCAACCTCTTAATGAGCAGTTTTTATATTTATTTAGAAGTTTTTGCTGAAAAAATAATTAGGAACATGAACTTTTTACACCCTATCAAATTGTATATAACAAGAAGAAAATGTTGGTTTAGTAATATTTTTGTATTATACTTTATTATTATAATTACTTTTTTAGCTCAATTTGTTGTTCACTTATAACTTTTAAAATACAATAAGAAATGTTGGTTCAGTAAGGTTTTTTGTTATATTTTATTATTATAATTACTTTTTAGCTCATTTGTTGTTCACTTATAACGTTTAAAATACGATATTTTAAAATACGATATTTATAAAGTTTGAAGTATGCATTGTGATTTGCGTATCTTTATATACGCCTTGATTTAAATATATAATTTTATATATTACATGTTCCCATGATTAACATACAACGCAACACTGTCACATGACAGGTACTTCTCACAGATATGCGGATATATTGGTCTCAAGTATGGTTCTCCAACACTATCATCGATCATGAGCAATCTTTCACCTGCTTTTACCTTTGTGCTTGCATTCTTCTTCAGGTTACCTTCTTAACCATTGTTCTTTTGATTAACCATTACTTGTTTTAAGAGCATCTTCAATGGGCCTCTACCGAACGATTCGTTGGAAGCAGACGGACCATGGGTTTCAAAACAAGCATTGGAGGAGTCATCCGATGGGTGTGTAGTCCGCTCTAACATACCGGTCCACTAACCAAATGTGGGTCCCGCTTCTTTTAAACAAAAATAAATGAAAAAACATTTGAATTCTCATATTAAAACATTATAACCATTGAAAATAAAAAAAAAAAGTAAATATTTAAAAAAAGTAACCATTTGATAATAATTTTTTAATTAAATCCATATTATAACTTTAAATACAACCGTTTTTAAGTGTGTTTTTTCTATTGTTGTAATTTTAAGTAAGTTTAGGCTTGAAGTATGTTATTTTATTTAATGAATTATGTTGTTTTAATTTTTTTATATTCTTTAATTTTATTTTTTTCTTATTATTTATATGTATTTTGTTTTGCAATTAATATATATATACTAATATTAATTAATATATTCTTATTCTTATAAGTAAATAAATATAAAATATAATATATAAATTTAGATAAAGCATAATGGTTAAATAAAAAAAGAAAAAGTGGGTGATAAGCCAGATAATGAGGTAGAGGTTTACAATAGTTTATGGTTAGGGCATGTGTAGTGAGGAGCTTTATGGGGAATAAAATATTATAAAGTAATAGAAGGGGTTTTATGGGGCTTTATGAGAAAAGAGAGGTGTAGTGGAAAGGGGCTTCATGAGGCTTTATAAATGATTGGGTAATCATTGCTTAATTATTGTTTTTTATTTAAATAATAATATTAATATTAATAGTAATAATATTAAAAGAAAAGTTATTAAATTAAAAAATCATAAAAAAATAATATTTAATATTAAATAAAAAATAATATTTAAACGGCTAGTTTTCAAACGGTTACCGTTCCAACGGCTAGTTTTCTAACCCTATAAATACAAGATCAAAACCAATTATCAATCACAATTATCACTCAAACATTCAAAGATATGGGTGTGGGTTATCCTAACGAAGCTGTCGGACCTTCTAATCTCCGCCGATACTCTCGCCGGAGACGACGTCTACTGTCACACCCTCAAATTTCCACTTGCGGGGTTTTACCGCGAGGCGCATGACAAACCAGGATCCAAGTCAACAATCACAATAAACAACTCTATATGAAAAACGTAAAGAAACATAACCAACGATTTTATAAGCGGAAGCATTTAATCAGCTATGCTAGTATCCCAAAGTATTCAAAACACTTTTATTACAAAACGTGCAACTATGCCTAGACGCCAATGCAGACCCGTGCGCCTAGTTCCATTTGTTGCTACCTTAGCGACCTGAGAAAAACATGCCAAAAAGATGTTAACATATAATGCTGGTGAGTTCACAGGTTTGTTCAATATGTTACCAAAACGTTACCATGTCCATACTATATCAATGTTACCAAGTACGCTAGCTAGGCGTATGTTTTATTACTACTACGATTGGAAACCATTACTAGACACGTTTAGCAATGTTTAGCAAGTTTAAGCAGCCCGAATGTTCAGCATGATACGAATGTTCCTGTTCGAGACAATATGCACCCGCCCGGCCCTCCAAGCCGACGAGTGGGGCAGGTCACGCCCAATAGATCTATCCACATTTCCCCCGTTGTGCATTCCCGCACATTCATGGTTTCCCCCGGGACTTCCAAAGATCGTATAGCAATACAAAATTTAAAACCATAGTATGACATATGTTACCAAAATAGTTTAGCGCATGTTTTCTCCCCCAAAAGTTAAAACAGTAAAAGTGGGGCCGTGAACTCACCATAAATAGCGTTCTTCGGTCACAAGTAAAGATGTTAAGCCCTTGATAATCCCTCTACCGGAGATCTATCAAAGTGTTCACATAAGTGTTCCGACTAATAACCATAAGGTTATCTAGTCCCCGATTGTCCAGATCGTAACCAAGTACGTTTTAAAACGTGTTTAAATGTTTAACCGACACACTAGACCGACCCGTCATTCCGTTGGTGACCCACTACCCTAACTAATCAAGTACACATAGATTACACACAAGGTTCAAGCATAAAACACTTAGTTTGTATCAAAAATCTCATTTCTGCATCAGAACGGTCGAACCAGTCAGTTTAAGTCTCCTTCTCCCGTTTTTAACCTCCTTCGCCCGTTTTGTATTTCGTTCGACCGTTTGATGTTTCCTTCGCCCGTTTTACCACGTTCGCCCAAATATATCCCAGGTTCGACCCTGGACTTTCTCCTTCGCACCTTCGATCGGTCGAAGGAGTCCAGGTTCGCCCCTGTTGTGCAAATTTTCCTAAAAACGCTTCAAACACATTCAAAACGACTCGAAACATCATCAAACACAGCAGTCAAGCATGAATAACTTATCCCTACAAAACCCCACCGATTTCCCCCAATAACATGTCCGTTTCAGCCCTTTCCTAAAATGGTAAAGATTATGGAAACATCACTTTCATGCATGAATAATTTTCCCAATTTGGAAACTTTTGAAATCGATCCATATTCAACATAAAATGCTCAGTTTGTCGAGTGTTCGATCTTTCCTTATTAGTTTTATTGATCATAAATATCATGCATCATGTCTAGATTCGTTAAAACCCCCAAATACCCATAATATCATCATTTATCCAATCCTAACCCTAAACAACAATAATCTAGCATCAATAACAATCCTACATCATGTTTCTATCATAGATACAGCAGCAAATCATTGAACAACACATAACACCACATAATACACAATTTACATATGTTTATCACTATGAAAACCTATGTCAAATGATAATGTTTTGATTTAGAAAGATGTTTAGAAGGTTTTTAATCATAAAAACACTCTTAGAACAGATCTGGACAATTAGGGTTAGATGAAAACGAATTAAAA
Organism: Ambrosia trifida; assembly: GCA_028751855.1. NCBI lineage: Eukaryota > Viridiplantae > Streptophyta > Magnoliopsida > Asterales > Asteraceae > Ambrosia > Ambrosia trifida. The sequence continues at coordinate 58,104,719 of CM054129.1, read as the reverse complement.
TGCTTTTAAAAGGTTTAGGATTAAGAACACACCTTGGATTCTTGTTTAGATGTTGTAGATAGGTTAGATTATGAAAAAGAAGAGCAAAAACTCCTTCCTTAATGATTAAGATCGTTTGAGAGTGTTTTGGGACGGTTAGGGTTTGTGAAATGATGAAAAATGACAGTTTGGTATTTATACTACTTCTCCTTCGCCCCATTTCAATGGTCGAATGTGGCCTCCTTCGACCCTTACACAGGGTCGAATGAGCCATGGCCTGGTCGAAGGGAATTCTTTAAATTCCACTTCCCAGGTTCACCCATTTACAAAGGGTCGAACCAGAGAAATGTTCTCCTTCGACCACTCGAAGTGGTCGAACCAGAACTCATTTTTAACTAGTTTTCCAGTTTGTCATGTTTAACGCATTATAACACATCTTAACACATAAGCATGCATCCTTAGTCTATATTTAACATATTTAAGCACAGATAATCGTTTATACATCATTTAAACACATCTATGTATATAATCCACCACACGACCCATAATCTACACATATACTTAATTAGTTCATGTAATGTCACCAACAACGGAACCCGGTACTAGTGTATTACCAAAACGACTCCCAATGATCCTCCAGATCATTGCACCCTGGACAATCCTAACTTGACCCGACTCAACTAACCCAGTTAAGTTCGTTTATAAACGTTTCTCGCTAAGGTAGACTTAGATGTTACTAATATGTTTAAGCCAAACATGCCGGGTGTCACATCATCCCCACGTTGAAAGAATTTTCGTCCCGAAAATTGCGCAAAGCCCCAAAAAGAAGAAAATGAAAAGAACAAAACAAAACAAAAAGAAAATTACCGGATGTCACATAATCCTCATGTTGAAAGGAATCTCGACCCGAGATTCATTCCGCTTCAGCAGTAACATGCCTCGATTCAAACGCGCGTTTCGGAAAAAGATGAGGATACTTAGCTTTCATCTGATCCTCCCGTTCCCATGTGAACTCCGGTCCACGGTTTGAGTTCCAACGGACTTTAACGATGCGGATTTTACTCCGACGAAGGCTACGAATCTTGTAGTCGAGAATCTCGACAGGTTCCTCCACAATGCGAAGACGATCATCGACCTTGATCTCCTCCAGTGGTACAATGAGAGATTCATCAGCCAAACACTTCTTTAAGTTAGACACATGGAAGACGTTGTGCACACTACCGAGCTTCGCCGGTAAGTCAAATTTGTATGCCACCGGTCCAATCCGATCCAGGATTACGAATGGTCTGACATATCGAGGGTTAAGCTTGCCACGCTTTCCGAAGCGTATGACGCCCTTCCATGGTGAAACTTTCAGAAGTACCCTGTCCCCAACCTGGAACTCCAAAGGCTTTCGACGGCGATCAGCATAACTCTTCTGACGATCCCGAGCAGCAGCCAAACGCTGACGAATCTGCACGATTTTCTTCGAAGTTTCGTACACAAGTTCCGGGCCAGTGAGCTGGCTCTCGCCCACCTCGGCCCAACAAAGTAGTGATCGACATTTCCGTCCATAGAGAGCCTCGAACGGAGCTGCCTTGATGCTAGAGTGATAGCTGTTGTTGTAGGAGAACTCCACTAATGACAGGTGGTTTTGAAATAAGTAGCTTAACCCTTTTTTACCATTTAACTAAAAACTAAAA